>BTHU01000012.1:116508062-117708062 GCA_036184795.1 Tokudaia tokunoshimensis | reverse complement strand
AACAGCCCAGGCCTGCAAGGCCACAAGATTTGGACCTTGAGGCACAGTGATGGTGCCTGCACATGACAGAACTGGCTCAAAGAACTGAGGTCACCTGTCAGGTCCAGTGAGCAGCTGTCTGCATATCCCCACACTATCATTACTCTCAAAGCATTGAGAGAGCTGCCCCGGGCATGCCATCACCCAGTCAGAGAGCAGTGATATGTGGGAATGAGGATGGTCTGGGCATCTCAGGACTCTGGAGAAGAAGAACTACAGAAGGACAGAGGGAATAATGGAAGAGGAGGCGCAAGTTTGGGTGAGAAGGATGTGAGAGTAATAGGAGAGACAGGAAGAAAGAAGAGGAAGAAAACAGGACAGCAGGTCGTCATCTTATCTCTGGCCAAAGGTGCCAGAGGCTCCTTTGTCTCTCCAGGGACTGCCAATGACCCAGAACAATAAAATGAGGGCTTTGGCAGGATATCTTCACACCTCAGCATCTCCCAAACCATCGATTCTTCATGGTAAGAACCCTTCTCCCCACCAGCATGTGACTGGGTGGGGCCATTCCCCTGCACACCTAAATTCTAATTCTGGAAAGTAGACATGGAGGGGAGGCACTTCCTCTCTGCCTGCCCTATTGGGCTCTTTATAGGAAGCTGCCTCAACACATAGATAAGCTGCCCACCCATGGGGATCCCTCTACTCTCCCCAACTAGAGCCCCAACCATCTCTCTCTCTCTCTCTCTCTCTCTCTCTCTCTCTCTCTCACACACACACACACACACACACACACACACACACACACACACCTTTGACACTGCTTATTTTCTTGATGTTGGTTTGTTTTCAGTCCCAGCCACCCTGATATGATGTTTAATATGTCCCTAAGGAGCAGGGTGAAGCCGCTGCAATTGCTGAGGTAAATACCTAATTAGGATGCTTCTGAAGGGCGTATTATTTACATGGGAGAATGTAGCTTGGATGTCTGTGCAATTAAGGAGGTTATTATTTTCTCTGGTTCCGGCAGGTCTTGCACTTAAATATGTCATTAGGTGCTGCTTAAAGTATCTGGGGTACCTGGAAGGCACCTTCATTTATTTTTAAGACACTTGCCTATTGCAGCATCCATACAGCGGAGCCACTAGGATGAGGAGAGATGAGTTTCTATTCTAACTACACAGCCAAAAGACACAGAGCAACACTCTGCAAGCATCCAGCTCAACAAGTAGCAATTAGTGATTCAGAGCCCGAAGGATCCATTGATTCAATCAAGAATGTGGTCTATCCAGGGCACAGCGCCCATCATTTTTAATTTAGTATTCCATTTAATCCTCAGCCCGGTACTATGAGGGGACATTATTCCTGTTTTATATTATGGATGAGAAAAGAGGCTCCGTGAAGAAACATGTCCAAAGACACAAAGCTAATGAGAAGCCAGGCCACCACACCAAGAGTCTCATATAGGATCAGCAGACTACAGCTGAGAATCTACAGGACAGACTTTTTGTCTGAGCAGGAAAGCTAAGTAGGGACAGTCAACGTCAATTGTAGATGAAACAAGTACAGCAGAGGAATCTAAAGGGTTTATAGCACACAACCACATTAAATATTAAACACACCCCACTGTTAGATGGTGACAGAAACCTCCCACTAACTGCCTGCTTACTTCAATTCCTGTGTCCCAATGTGATACAATGAGCTACCAGCCAGAAGTTACAAGATTTGCCCAAAGGTAAGAAAACTCACCCTGAATCCATGAGACAGTCACCCATCACCAGACTTGGTCCAACAGGGCAGATGTAGAACGCCAGATAGGGAATCTGATTAGTGATTAAAATGATTGTGATGTATGCATGCAAGGACATATGACTAATAGAAGTGAAGGGAATGGAATTTTAAGAAATCATCAAAAGAGAATGTTAGAAATTAAATACCCTATGACAAAAATGAAGTCTGACACTCAGGACTGAAGATGTCACTCAGTGGTGGAAGGTTTTCAATCCCCAGCATGGCAAAAAGAAAGAAAGGAAGAAAGGAAGAAAAGAAGGAAGAGAGAGGGAGGTAAGGAGAGAAAATAAGGAGGGAAGAGGAAGGAAGGGAGGGCAGGAGGGAGGAAGAGAGGGAGGGAGGGGGGGAGGGAGAAAGGGAGGAAGGAAAGGAGAAAAGGAGTGACTTTCAAGGGCCATCAGGAGACTAACATTGCCAACTCAGGCAACTTGAAGACAGGTCAATAGAATTATTTCTAACTAAAATGCAAAAAAGAGAAGGAACGAGGGAATGGCCAATACAAAGCAGAACGTGAAGACTGGCGGGGTGGGGCCTTCAAGATGGTTCAGCGAATAAGAGCTTTCAGTGCGAAGCCCGATGACCTGAGTTTGATCCCTGGAGCCCACATGGTGGAAAAGGGAGAAACAACTCCGGCAAGTTGTCCTTTGACCTCCACATGTGCACTGTGGAATAAGTACACATATACATGCACACACAAATGAATAACTGTAAAAAAAATTGAAGAACAGTGGGATAATATTAAAAACAGTAGCAGGTGCATGATTAGAGTGCCAGAAAGAGAAAACAGAGCAGAAGTGTTTGAAGAAATAATGGTCACAACTCCAAGACAATTTACTAGGTAGAATAAACTCAAAATAAACAAGGAAACTAAAGACACCCCCACATCTAGCTAGGCACAAATGTTCAAAGTAGAGAATAGAAAGGACAAAGGGAAACATCAAAGGAATCCCAAGGTAGCGAAATGTCTCAGCTATGTACAAGCAGGGACAGAGAGTCTTCAGTGACACACCAGGCAAGCAGAAAGAAAATGGAGCCGTAGACTCAAAGTATTAAAGGGGAAACAAATCACTAACTGGGAAATCCATATCCAGCAAAACTGTCCATCAAAAGTGAAAGAAAATGAAGCTTTTCCTAAAGCAAGCAAGAACTCAAAAGAGGATGGGAACATGAGGGGTGCAGAGGTGATGGTGAGCCCTGAATTAAGGAGCCAGCCCCCCAGCCTGCACACCTGAGATCCAGCTGACACAGCATGGGTCACAGAAAGGTTTGGTTGCTATTGTCTTTTTAAAGCCTCTGCCTCATCTAGTTCTGCCCTCAGGCCAGATGTACAGTTGCTTCTGGCAGGAAACACGCTTCACAGCCTGCCTGGTGACAGCCTGCTCCTCCAAAGGCTTGCAGGCACTCTCCTGTCCCACCCTTCACCCTAAAGGGACCCGGAGACTGACACAGTAATTTGACCCAAAAGTCCAGCGAATGGAGCCAGTTGGTGAGAACATGCTGAATTTGTAGCTTCCGGGACTCAAAGGGCTGGGTCAGCTGATATCTTGGAAAGTCAAAAATCACCCAGAGTCATGTAGGAGCAGGGTGTGCTTTGTGGTGCTTGGAGGGACTGAAGGAAAGAACAGCCCATCCCCTGAGCTCAGCTACACTTGATGCGCTTGATCCCAACAGATCCCCTTGTCTTTCAGAAGGGCTCTTGACCTCCAGAGTTCTGGAGTGGATGTTTGCTTCTTAACGCTTTGTTAGCTCTAACTGCCTGTTAATGTGTGGCTCTCGCCGGGCAGCCCAGTGCACCTTCTGCACTCCTAGATACTCCTGTGATTTCTGGATAGACAAATGCTTCTTTAAGAGAGCCAGGCATGGCCAGGTGTGGTGGTGCGTGCTTTTAATCTCAGCACTCTGGCAGAGGCAGCCATATCTCTGTGAAGTCAGCTTGGTCTACATAAGGAGACCGAGGACAGCCAGGGCTACGTAGAGACCCTGTCTCAAAAAACAACAAAGAACAAAGAAACAAAGGGAAAGCCACCTAGTAGTATCTATCCATCTATAATCTCAGGACTTGGAAGATGGAATCAGGAAACTTCAAGGTCAACTTGCTATACTGCAGGGCTCCCACCCCCTCCCTCCAGAAAAGAATAGAGGGGGGTTGGGAAAGAAAGCACAGCTGCACCTTTAATCCTTACTTCCCTGATGTTTCTGCATCCAGCCTCATCCACTTCTGGCCCCGACAGTCCTTTGGTTCGAGGAACCCCTTCTATAACTCATAAAATGCCACTAGAGAGGTCCCTTGTGTTACACAGCCTGGAGTTTCCCACACACAGAGATGGAGAGAGCAGTGGATGACTTTTGGAAAGTCATACCAGAAGACACCACTGACTTGAAGAAGTAGGCTGGGTCCAGAGTCTGGGCTGGCCACAGGCCTGATGATCCCTAAGATGAGTCCCGGCACCTCGGGTCTTGAGTGCCTTCCCTGAGTCTTCCAAGAAGGTTCTGAGTCTCCCTGCTCTGGCTGACAGAAGTGTTCATGTTCATCCAGGAAAGTGGAGTGCAGAGACAGAGGCCAGAGATCTCTTCTTCCTGTCTCAGGTGGTCTTGTAACTGGGGCTGTTCACAGTGACAGGGCAAGGCCCCATGATTGTGTCACCCTAGGCTAAGGTCACATAACCTCCTCCTGGGACCCTCAGGCTCAGAGCTATTTTCTATTTATTTTTGGCATGCCTTCCTTTCCACACTGGCTTCCCAGATCAGCCATCACCTGTGAGTCCAATTCCCTGTTCAGAATGCTCTGTTTTCAAATTTCCAAGACTCCCCATTTCCTGGTAAGGCCTGTGGAGCCCACATTTGCCTCATCCACCCCAAGCAAACAGAACCCCATGAGTGCCTTACCACTGGATGGATAGTTTATGGCTGGTGATACTGGATTTGAACACAGTGCTGCCTGACCATAAGGCAGGTGTTTCAACTGTACATTTCCCCCACTACCTGTAGACATCCTCCAGCCTCCAGAAACCTTCTTCACTTCTACCTGGTCCATGGCAGCCTTGGAAAGGGTCATAGCCCTGCCTGGGCAACAGGCAGCCATCACTGGGGTCCATGTTAAATTCAAACATGGGACCCTTCCAAAGTTCTATCCCTGACTGTAGAAAGCGCTCACCCTGCTTTCCCCAGAGAAAACGTAATGAACGTGGATAAATCCAATGAGGCTTCCGAAGTTGCTTGGCTTGACTGGTCTTCATTATGCCTTGAAAGCATCAAACCTGAGAATCTATACTCCTTTCCCGAGAAACGGAAGAAGTGAGTCTTATTTTCTGTGGTTTTTCAGCCCTGCCTCCACCACCAAGTTATACATGAAGCCATCTGGAGATTTGTTAGAAGTAAAAGTGCAGTCTTTCCAACCAGCTTTACTGATTGACAGACCTTGAGTAAGCGATGCAGACGGTGGATGCTTTTCATCCTTATTTCCTGTGTGCAATCAATTTCCTAACAATAATATGTGTGTATATGCATATATATATATGTGTGTGTGTATATGTATATATATGCATATATATGTATATGTGTGTATATATACATATATATGTGTATGTATATATATATATAAATGCTTGTGGAGGATTAAATAAGTTGACGCATGAATGAACCATGCTTGGTGGACAGTGAGTGCTGTATCTTTTAGTAGAATATTCCTATGTGTGTGCATGTGTTTCTGTCTGTGTGCAAGCACACACACATATGTGTGGGTGGGTGTCCTCCTTGGTCACTCTTCTCCTTGTCTTTTGAGACAGGGTTTCTCACTGAACCTAGAGTTCACCAATTCAGGTAAATCAGCTGGCCAGCAAGCTCTGATTCCCTAGAGCTGGGATTACCGGTGAGACATTGTACCTGTTTTCTTGTAAATGCTGGAGTTGAAACTCCAGTCCTTAAGCTTCCTCAGGGAAGTGCTTTACAGACTGAGCTGCCTCCACCAGCCCATCAGAGTCATTTTTTACAACAATTTCCTAGACCTTAAGTCAAGTACTAGCAGGCTCAAAGAATAATAGATCGCTGAGGTCAAGCCGGGCCTAGCAGCATGTTTAGAGTGTGGAGAAATGCAGACATGAAAAGTAACCTTTGTAGTGACAGTTATACACCAAGACTGATCAGGCTACAGCATACATGGCTCCGTATGAACATGGTGATTTATGAGTTCTCTATTCCTTCCAGGAGCAACTCCCATAGCAAGTATCCTTGCACGTAGCCACAAGGCCTTCCCAGAAGAAAATGTAGCGGGCCACCACACCTTTGGTAAATTCCATGTGGAAACCACATCTTAGGGGAATGCCAAGCTTCAGATGTGGCTCATGTGCCCCTAAAGATTCCATGGCTGACAGCTTGGTTCCCAGTGTAACAACGTTGAGGGTCCACGGGGCCTTTGAAAGGTGGATCATAGAGAATGTGACTGAGTTACAATTACCCTTGGAAGGGTCCTGCTGATCTCTTATAGCAGGTCTGGTAGGAGTGAATAGTCTTCTACCAGAAGGGGACACTATAAACACTGAGCTTCCCTTCCCTCTCCTCTATCCCTTCCTCATTGCCTTGATGTATGACATTTTCTGCCTGCCCTTCTACCATTGTGATGGCATTGAGCTGGGCAGATGCCAGCACTGTGCTCTTGAACCTCCAGAATTGCAAGCTAAATTTACCACTTTTCTCCATAAAGTTCTTCTCCAGGACTTTGTTACAGCCACAGGAGCAAGCCTGACATTACAGAATTATTATTGATTTTATTCCTGAAGGATAGTGCTCAGGTTGGGACCAAAATTGCTGCTTCTCAGAAGTTATAGACATAGGACTGGAGAGACGGTTCAGCAGTTAAGAAGACTGGATACTCTTTTAGACAACTTGGGTTCAAGTCCCAGCACCCATATGGTGACTCATAGCCATCTGTAACTCTAGTTTCATGGACTCTGATGCCATCTTCTGGCCTCCATGGGCACCAGGAATACAAATGGTACAGCCAAAACACCAATACACACAAAATATGGGGCTAGAAATACCAACCCATAATACTATATACTTTAGTTGAGTCAGGAAAACCTGAAGGCCAAAGTCTTCCTGGGCTACAGAGTGAGTTTAAGGGCAGCCTGGGCAACTAATGAGAGTTGGCAATACAGATCAATGGCAGAGTGATTGCTTAGCATGTGTGAGGCCTTAGCTGTGGTCAATTCCCAGTGAGAGAGAGAGAGAGAGAGAGAGAGAGAGAGAGAGAGAGAGAGAGAGAGAGAGAGAGAAAGAGAGAGAGAAGAGGGGAGAGAGAAGAGGGGAGAGGGGGAGAGAGAGAAACAAGAGAAAAAAGAAGGAAAATAGGAGAGAGGGAGATGGGAAAGAGGGAGGGAGGTGAGTTGGTCTATCCACCTGGAGAGTGGTCAGATATGGCAGAGGGAATATTTTTGTTTGTTTGAAACAGGTCTCACATATTCCAGGCTGGCCTTGAACTCCCCATCCTCCTGACTTGTAGGATGCTAAGATTACAAGTTCATACCTCCACACACAGCTCTACATTTTTTTCCTTTAAATTAGCATATGTTAATTTGCAACATATAAATGTTTCGCTGTGACATTTGCATACCTGCATATCACGTACCTGGACCACATGCACCCTGTTACCACCCTTTATTGTGGTCCCTCACACCCCTCCTTTCCTGATTCTTTTCTACAACCTTAGCATGGCTCCCATTAATTTAAATCTTTTTTTTTCTTAGTTTTTACAGGTACAAGGAAACGTCTTCCTGAGCCTGGCTTAGTTTCCTGAGCATGATGCCCTCCAGTTCCAGCCATTAAAAAAAACAAAACAGAACAAAACAACTCACAATGCCATTCTTCTTTATTGCTCAGCAACACCCCACTGTGTATAGATGCCACTCATCCGCTACGAGACACCTTAAAGTCGTTGCATAACTTGACTATTGTGGAGAATGCAGCTCTCCCTGAAGCATGCCAGCTCTGGTTCTTCCACCCAGCAGTGGAACAACTGGATCATAAGGAGCTTCTATTCTTGGTGGGGCGGGGAGGGGTTTCCAGAGTATCCATCCTGATTTGCATAGTGACTGGACCAATTTACATCCTCCTGCAGTGAATAAGGGTACTGTTTGGAATCCTCCCCAGGATTTGATGTTTTCTTGATGATGGCCATTCTGACTGGGGAGATGGAATTTCACTGTAGTTTCTATTTGCTTTCATATCATCTTAGTGTTTCCATATGTTGTATCCCTTTGGCTAGCTAAGGAGGATCTGACTCTTAACAAACCCCAAAACACAGAGTGGACAATCTCAGAACAGCAAAACATAGGATTAGGTTACTGACTCCTGCTGGGACAACTCACACACCCTTCTCCAGCCAGCTCCCTCTTCAGAAGAAAGGGCTTCATGTGATAGCTTGAGGGTTGAAAGCATTTTAAACTTTAAAATGTAGTGTCTTCCCTGATACGATAGAACAGGAAGGGTGCCTGACCTGTGAGACCTTGCCCAAACCTAGCATGGTAGCCAAACCCAATCCAAGGATCAGTCTACAAAAAACTGATGTGATTCCTCAAAACTGTAAGGCCATGGCAGACAAGGACTGAGAAAATGTGATAGATCAAGGGGCACTAAGGAGACCTGTGGATTGCATCCCTTCATGAGATCCTGCCCCAGAAAAGAGACTTGCACCAAAAACTTGTGTAATATCCTATCCCAATAAGTTTTAGAGCAGTGGTTCTCAACCTTCTTAAAACTGAGACCTTTTAATACAGTTTATGTTGTGGTGACCCCTAACCATAAATTACTTTTGTTGCTACTGCATAAATGTAATTTTACTACTGTTATGAATCGTCTTGATCTGTGACCCCTGTGAAAGGGTCATTCATCCCCATAAGGGTCACGATCCACAGATTGAGTACCGTTGGTCTAGAGTTTAGTTAACTGGAGCAAACGAGTGTGGACCTCTCAGTGACAGCCCCACAGTAGAAACCACAGAAAGAACCAGGATAACCTCTCTGTGTTATCTTTGCAACTTGACTGTGAATCCAAAATTACTCCAAACTGATTTATTTTGAAAAATACCATCCTAGGTTGGGGTCCCCCAGAGGCAGACACAGACAGGAGGGTATGAGTAGAAAGAAGTTGGTAAGTGATTCTAGAAATTACCTGATAGAGTGAGAATGTGAGATACCCAAAGGGGGGACAAACAGAGGCTCAGAGGTCATCACAGTGGGCAACCAGGACTCAGGCCTCCCTAGAATCACAGGAGATGGTAAAGATGGCAGCTCAGAGCTACCCTCCATGAGGTAGATGCTAGGATTCTTATCTTTCATTCTGTGACAGCCATTGATGGAGGATGACTCTGTGTGGGCCACACAAGCCTGAATAACTAGAGATAGCCCTTAACAGAGATATGAGGCTTGCAACTTGGCACTGTCCTGTTGACAAGCAAGAATGTGTGATGGGTGAATGGATTGTTGACAGTATGACTGATCTGGATGTCTTACCAGAAAGCCTAGAACAGCTTCTGGAATAATGACATCAAACACATCATTCTATTGCACGCAATAATATCTCAACCAGCTCTGATGATATTATTTAAAACATCCGCATTCGTTGTTAGAGGTTTATTAACATTAATATCAGACCATGATCCTGGAGAAACAGTGGGCCCGGCAAAGGCACTCTCTTCTCTAGGCATACCTAATCCTGCTCAAGCCAGATCTACCTGCTATATCTATTGCTGAGTCAGCAGCAGGTGAGGGCCATTGTTACAATAGTCAATCTTGGGGGAGTTGGGATTTGGGGTTCCTAACAGCAACTCCTGTTACAGCGCTGAGGTTTGGTGTATTGTAACTGTGGTGGTTTAGTAACAAATGCCTCCATGGGCTCTTGTCTTTGAATACTTGATCCCCATGTGGGCACTGCTTGGGGAGGTTATGGAACCTTAAGGAACTATGGAACCTGCTGGAGGACGTATGTCACTGGGGGCAGGCTTTGAGAGTTTAGAGCCTCACCCTACTTCCTGCTGCTCTTCTCTGCTTTCTGTATGGATGAAAATCTGATCAGCCAGCTTCCCATTCTTACTCTACCATGACTCCCTGCCGTGAACAGACTCTATCCCTCTGGAACCGTAAGCCAAAATACACTTTTTCTTCCTTATGAACATTGGCCGTTGTGCCTTTTGTCATAATGATTAGCACAGCAACAGCCTTTAGGGCTTGGCAGCTCCCTGGAACTCTTCCAGCCACTATGACCTGTGGCCCTTGATCTTGGGCTGTTCATTGACTCAACCTCCCCTATCCTCTTTATGTGCCCACAGCCCTTGGTCATCTCCAGGAGCTCTGCTTCTTGCAGCCTCTGTCCCTGGTTGCTCTTTGACACTCTTCTGTGCTGTGGCTGCTGGTGTTGTCACTGCAGCAGGCAGAGCAGCACTTCACACCAAAGATTTGCGAGAAAGGCTTTCATCAGGGCCTAGTGTTGCAACACCAGAGTGGTCCACATAGAAGGGACCTCCTGGGTGACCCCTAAAAGTGAATGGGGCTGTCTGGTTATAGAGCCGAGAGGAATGTGGCATGCATGTGGTGTGCAAATGTGGTACTTACAAATTGCACCACTCAGCACAACTTCCAGTTTTGTCAGGCTCAGTCAGAGTCAAGCACTGGTATAGCCCTGTCCTCTGTCCATACCTGCTTTACTAGAGGAGTGTGTTTGCTTCTTCAGACCTGATAGAAGAAGATGCCTTGGCAAGGCCTGGAGTGTTGAGGTTTGGTCTGGTGGTATACACTGAAGCTGCCAGAGGTCAGGATCTCTGGAACAGCCGAAAGTGAGGTCACTTAGAGTCTATTGGGATTTGTCCTGTATGGAATGAAGGCTTCCCACACCGCTGCAGATAAGGAGTAAGGCCTCCTGAAATGGGAGTCACATCTTCAGCAGCTGTTGTAACCATGTCCCTTGAAGATGGAGTGCAGAGTTATGGATGGGCAATGTAGAAGACTGCCTAGTCTGTTGAATAGTGTCTCCTGACAGCTCCATTCATTCACAGAGATACATCAAAAGGTGTTTGTGAGACAAGAGTAACAAAGGTTTAGCTGGCGTCTCAATGACATTTGACCACAATCAGTAGCATTTAACAGAGCTTTATTTCTACCCCAGTGCCCCAGGGAGAAGTTGGTCTCTGTAATCTCACACAAGGATGACAGCTTGTAGCCATAGAAGCCATGCAGGGAAGAAACACAGCTAGCACAGTGACATCTCTGGAGGCAGAGCACAGTAGAAGACAGAGACTGTCTTCCTGACTCCCAGCCTCCTTTCCAACTGTTCTGACTCAACCAGACTCTTGACAGCCTGTCAGGGTCAGTCTCCTAGTGAAGAAGAGTACAGCTGAGCCTCACATGTGCATCCCAGTCACCACAAACCGTCACACACAGAAACTAACTGCCCATGACTGTCAGTACGCTGACTTATAAACTGCATAGGGACATTCTACTGGCCAACCTCCTCAAGCACTCAATCACCCTTTTGTCAAGCACTAAACTAGCTTTTCTCGAGTGCATAGTGCTCTGTACACATGGCCTTTCACGAGTTTGCTCCAATTGACCACATTCATAGAGGGTCAAATGGTCAGGCTTATCCGTGTGAGCACTTGGGGATGCCCCTGGCAGTTTTGAAAGCATGCTTCCTTCTGACAACAGTAAGCAGTGACGCCAAATCTTCCATCCCCTTTGTCTTTTGACTCAAGGTACTAAAAATCAGCAGAGTCCTGACATCACTGATAGACAGTGTAGAAAATTGAAATCTTGATCTGGCGTGGAGGCACAAGCTTGTAATCACAGCACGCAGGAGGTAGAGGCAGGAGGGAATTTTAAATTCGAAGCAGCATGGGCTTCATAGCAAGATTCTGTCGAAGAAGGAAAGAAGGGAGGAAGGGAGGGAGAGAGGGAGGGAGGCCTGGCGGGGAAAAGGAAGAGTCCAGAGTCTGGCTAGAGGGCTAGGGGTGTAGCTCAGTGGGCACCGGTGAGGATCAGCGGTGCAGCCCTTCCAAAGCAGACTCAGGCCCTGAATTCAGGGCAGGGACAAAGTCTGACTGTTAGGGATTTAGTATTGGCAACGCTGGAAACATTTATTTTTGACATAATGAAATTACATTGATAGTTTTACTTCTACATGGTATCTAGCTGAACCTCATATTTTTTTTAGTGTGTGCAGGGTGTGCATGTCTTTGTGTCTGTATGCCTATGCCCAATTGTGTGTGCACATGTATGCATGCATAGAAAGAAAGACGAGAGACGACTGTCAAGTGTCTTCCTCTGCTCCCTCTACTTTAGTGTTTTTGAACCACAATCTCTCACTTAATCTAGGGCTCATCAACTCCTCTGTGAGGCTCACTGGTCAGAGAACTCCAGCAACCTTCCTATTTCTGTCTCCCCAGCCCTGAGGTTACAGGCATGTACTACCTTTTCCAGATTTTCACATGAGGGCTGTGAGTCTGAACTTGGGCACTCATGTTCTCTTGGCAAGCACTTTACTGATGGACCAAACCTTATTTCCAGTCCCTGAACATCAGTTTAAAAAAAAAATTAGCCTACAGCTCTTGTGGCAAAGATGTACCCAACAGAACTAAAGTAGCCTGAAGAAGAAACCTGAGCAAAAAGTTGGGTCCTAGAGAATTTCTTCAGTGGTTAAGTGCACTGGTTGCTCTTCCAGAGGATTTGGATTCAGTTCCTCACATGGTAGCTCACAACTGTCTGTAACTCCAGTTCCAGGGGATCCTAACCCCTCTCTGTCCTCCAGGAACAATGCATAAACATGGTGTAAAGATGTCCAAGCAGGCAAAATACCCATATTCATTAAAAAAAGGGGGGGTAACAAAAAGAACAAAAACCCAAGCCAAGTCTTCCTCAGAACGAAGCCTGAGGAAACCAGTGAATGAACAAGCGTTCCACCTGCATGGGGTCTGCTAAGCGGCTTCATCTCCCCCCATCCCAACCCCCTGGCTACCATACGCATATCATCATACTGCCTCTTTTACACACAAGAAAACAAATTTACCCAGGTTTACACGCCAAAGGTCCTGCTGGGTTCAAATCCAGCTAACCCACTTGCAGAACTTGTGCTCAAGGCTACTGCTCAATGAGCCACAGGTCCTCTGTGGTCCTAGTTACTTATCGTCACACTACCAAGTCACCAAGCCTTTGCCAACATGCTCTACCCTTCCCTTCTGGGCACAGACCACCCACCTTGACCTTCAACTTCCAGCTGAAAGGCTCTACCTCTGTGTTTTCCTGTATGCAACACATACTAGAGCTGCGTGCGAATGTACAAATGTCCATATGTGCCTCGTTAGACTTAGAGACCCACAAGAGCAGTTTCTGCATCTCATTCGTCTTCGCATTCATGCTACACTATGCTTGACATAAAGCAGGTGTTCCAGTTGTATAGGATGAAGGAAGAAAGAGAAAAGCTGTGTGTGATTGTGGTGGTTTGGATAGGAATGCCTCATATGTTTGAATGCTTGGCAATATTAGGAGATATGACCTTGTTGAAATAGGTGTGGCCTTGTTGGAGGCAACGCTTAGAAGTCTCATATGCTCAAGCTACCCCCAGTGTGCTTCACAGTTTCCTTTCAGTGTCAGCCGACCAAGATGTAGAACTCTCAGCTCTTTCTCCAGCACCATGTCTGCCTTCATGCTGTCATGTTTCCCACTTTGATGATAATGGACTAAACCTCTGAAAGTGTAAGGTAGTCCCATAGTCCCAATTAAATGTTTGCCGTTATAAGAGTTGCCATGATCATGGTGTCTTTTCATAGCAATAAAACCCTAAGACGGTGATAAAGGAAGAAAGAAAGAAGCCTGGGCCCCACATAGATCAAGGAAAGACTTTCGACACGAGGAACAGCCATTTCTTACTAAGTTAAAGGGATCTTCTCCACACCTGTTTCTAAATGGACATAGAGATTGTAAGGCAGCTTTCTAAACATTGAGCCCACATCTCTTCACTATCAAAGTAACCCAATTTGCTCCCATCTCCAAGGTTTCAGGTAGTCTGAGAAATCACTGAGGAAACCTGGAGAGAGGTGAGGGACTAAAGAGTAAGTCTAAGGTGGAGGGCCTAAAGTTCTGTGGCAAGCAGTAGCTACTAAAGAAGCCCCAATTCAGCCATTCTCCCCAGAATGAGAAATTCCCTCACATGCCCAGGGCATGCTCAAGTGTCTTTGGAAATGGCTACTGTGTGCCCTTTGGTCCTGGCAGTGAAATCCATGTATTCAGCCATCTGCACTGCCGCCTATCAGGGCACTATCATGGAAGAAGCAGTGCCTAGGATTCCTCAGAGTTAAAACCTATGGGCATTTGGGCAGTGCCAGGTTGGTATTGTGCAGCCCTCTTTAATGAATGCATAATTAGCACTCTGCTGTCCTGCCAACGACCACTGTTCAAGTCCTTGAAAACAGCCTGTTCCCTGAAACAGGTTAACCTTCCCTTCCAATGGCAGCTGCCTCCTCAACACCATTGACTCAGCCACAATGCCTATATGAAGAAAACAAGTCCCCAAAGAAATGATTAGTGTTGGCATAGCAACAATATGTTAATTGCATCTCCCCAGAACATCCCTGCAGGACCTCTTGGCCGAGCTTGGTCCAGTTACAATACACTTGACAATAAAATAAAATTGTGTTCCTAGGACTGAAGCTGTATCTCAGGCTCCCCCCGCTCCATTTAACCCGAGTTAATAGGGTTTGGGGGTGTTTACTGCTTCCATACTGAAACAGAAACAAGCTGAGACTCGATCCATGGGATTGTCTTGATGTCAGGACCCTGAATATCAAGATCATTATCCTCTCCTCTGCCCCACCCCAGACTCTCTCCAACGCACCTCTAAGTCTAATTAGTCAAAGAGTGAGGGCTCCTGAATCTAACGCAACACCACTCATGACAGCTACCCTGCTTTGGGATACAGATGATGGAGCCTTTCCCAAACTAAGAGAGACAGGCAGCAGCATCAACAGCTTTGCAGTTCAGAGAGGGCCTTTCAAACTGGTTGTTTTTGTAGCTCAAGGATATAACAGAAGGCTGGTCTTGCCTGATCTCTGCTCTTCCATGTGCAGTCCAAGGCTAGACCCCTGGGGCAATGGCTACTAGCACACCAGGAAAAGGAGGGAGGGAAGGGGAGAGAGAGAGAGAGAGAGAGAGAGAGAGAGAGAGAGAGAGAGAGAGAGAGAGAGAGAGAGAGATTTAGCTGATTTCAGGGGACACTACAAAATTGAAGGTTTGGGGTTTTGCTATTGTTTTGATTTTTTTCCGTGTGTGTGTAAAAGAAGTCCAGGGCTGGGGACTGCTCACTGTGTCTTCTTCTAGAAAGCACACCTGTTTTGAGATCAGCAGTTCCCACATAGTCTCGACCATTACTTGATAACTGTATAGTCTTGACCCTTAACCTCTTTCAAGGCCAACTCCCTTGTGTGTGAAATGGGAAGGATGTAAAATCCCTGCCAGAGCATAGATGGGAGCTTCTGATAATCCTAGATCCAGAAATGCTTCAGGAGGAGCTTGCCCACTCTTGCACGTTTTTACTGTTGTGTTTTAGGACTGGATTCAGCTACAGTAGGAAGTAAATGATGCTGGAGCTCAAGGGATGATCATGTTGACTGTGCTATGACTCAGACGTGGGAATGTGTGCCTAACTGTTGTTGATGTGATGTATGGTTAACAGCTTAAGTGGAGTTGTTTGTTAAAGGGTGTTCACTTCCAGCTGCCTGTCCTTGGAGGTAGTCAAAATTAAAAGATTACAGTGTGTTGTTGGATAAAGTCTCAGGAATACCCCCAAAATATTTGATCATTTTTGTGGTGGTCTGCCTTCATCCTGAGATCCCTCTGCAAAGTCACTGAAGTCAGTTTTTTGGAAGTTGGGACAGAGAGCTTTGCTGTGAGCCTGTTTTTAAAAGATAATCCTTTGTATTTGCAAATTTGCAATCTCCAAAGTGCTTTTGATGCAGTGGGTCATCCAGATCCGCAATGACTCATTACAAGGACAGATCTTTTTTTTTTCCCCATTTTACAGATGAGCAGATTATTTTAGGAGAATTAAATCAGTTGGAATGGTTCCCACCACATCACACAGACCCTGACTTGAAACAGACTCTTCTGCCCCCTAAAGCACTGTAGCAAGGTAGACTTGGCCCAGGTGATGATGACAGCCATGTCTAGGTGTCAGAGTCTACCAAAGTGACACAGAGAGGAGCTTTCAAATTCCTGTTTGCTGAGAAGCCACCCAGGAAATCATAGGCTAGGATTGGGCAGGACCATGGGATTATTTTTCTTAAAGGCTTTTAAATTTTTTCTATCTATGCCTGTTGCCTATGTGAATGAGTGGGTACTACTATATGCTTTCCTGGAGTCAATGAAGGCCAGAGAAGAGGGTTGGATACTGCAGGAACTGGATTTACAAGTGGTTGTGAGCTGCCACGTGGATGCTGGAAACTGAACCAGGGTCCTCCACAAGAGCGGAAAGTCCTCTCAACCACTGAGTCATTTGCTGAGCCCCATTCTAAAGTTCTTGACACTCAAGACCCCAGTCAAAACCACCTGGGAATTTGTTAGAAATGCAAATATTCAAGTTCTTGTCCTAGCCTTACTGCACTTGAGAGCCACCACTTTGAAGATCTAGAAGCCCATGGGGATACATGAAGATCTGAGAAGCCATCCCTGTCTAGAAATCTCCCTAAACAATTCCCCTAAACGAAACAAAACAAAAAACAAACAGTATCAGTTCAGATCACTAAGTCCATTCTATGCATAGGGTAAATCAAGCAACTAAAATGACTATGTCATAGGGGTTCTATGGTGCTGGGAACCTAACCCAGGGTCTCATTTATGCAATGCTCAGACTCTGCTACAAAGAAGCTTCTAAAAGAAGTTTTTGAGTTAGTGTGACGCTACTGATGCCGGCTGGATAATCAGTGTAGGGACGAGCCTTTGTGAGTCCATGCCAACATTTGTTACCATCTGTTCAGCAGCTCCACGGAGTGAGTGCATCATCACGGTTCTGAAGACTGGAAATAGGATCTCAGAAAGTGGGAAGGATTCGCCCAGGATCACAGTGACGATAAAAGACAGAGAACAGGCATCACCCTCAGATTCATGTGAGCCTTTCTTACAGAACCTGTGAGGTATCATGAGGTACGGGGGGTTAACAGCACTCCCCCAACAGGCAGTATTAGGATCACCTGGCAAGTTGCTACAACCCTAGAGCTTCTGAATCAGAGAGTCTGGTGGGGGATGAGGGAAGCTGCTGTGTTCTGCCCTCCAAGTGGTTCTAATACACAATGATGCATAAACTGTCTGCAGATCCAGAGTGCAGGATCAGGAGGAGGGCCAGGGCTTCTCTTCTCCTGGGGATCATAGTGCGGAGAAGCCCTCACGCCTTCAAGGCTCCTAAGATCCCAGCTCAGGTATCACCCCAAAAATACGATGCCATGGGGCCTTGATACTTAAAGTGCAGGCACTTCTAGCATCTGCTACACTTCTTAGAAGCTTCTAGAAACGCAGCATCCAGGACCCACCCCTCGACCTGCCTCAGCATAGCCAGTGCATGGGGAAGCTCCAGATTCCCACTAAAGAAAGGGCTGGAGTAGAGTGAGCATCCGTCTTTAACATCTTCATTCCTAAGCATGAAGTCCAGCTTCATCCCTTCCTAACCCTTCCATCTAGGACTTCCATCCCACTCAGTTCTGGAGTCAGTAGAACCCAGTGAGTCTCAACCAGCCCTGGCCTCCTAGTAGGGTCCTACCTTTGACCCAGTGAAGTCCTGGGATATGACATTATCCTGAATCTTCAGCAAGCAAAGACAAGAAAAGACACAAGGTTACCTAGAATATAGCTGAGAGATATGTGACCCAGGCAGGGACAGGAAGGATGGTGAGAGGCCAAGAAAATAGAACAAAGGAAGAGGGGCAGGAAGGAAGAAGCTGATGACTTACAAACTTTGTCTTTGGACACTGGGAGCTATGCTGAACAGGATAATCTTGGTGGTACCAAACTCATTCCTAGTACTGGGTTGGGGTTTCACCTTAGTCTCTACAACTCAGCCCTTTGCATCCTGCCTCTGCTCTAGGCACATGGTTAAGAGCCTTCTGAGCAAGAGAAATGGCTAAGCAGTTAGGAGTACTTACTATTCTTACAGAGGACCAGGGTTCACATCCCAGTACCTGAGTAGTGGCTAACAACTATCTGCAGCTACAGTTCTAGTCTTGTGGCCTTCATGGGCACCAGGCACTCGTGTTGCATACATGCCTACATGCAAACAAAGCACTCATACACATAAAATAAAAATATAATAGTAATAAAGAAGTGGCCAAGAGAAAATCAATTCAAGCTAAGGATTGTGAAAAGAGAATTGGCTGTGGTAAAAGCATACAAGCTTTGGGGAAATCCAATACACATATGCCTGGGGCTCTTAAATCATCGCTTTTTGATGAAAGCCATTTGATACCCAGGAAACAATGGGACATAGTTCAGTAGCCTTTGTTAAACTCTGCTTTCAACAGAAGGAAGTTGTGTTCTGCCAGGAGAGGATTATCTGCTGCCAGATTATGCCTATAAGATTCCAGAAAGATCTAACATGGCCTCAGCCTAGGTAAGATCTGCTGATGAATTTGACCATCCTCCTGCCCTGGGAGATCTCTCTGGAATCCAAGTGTTCTCTCTATCAGGATCTACCACAGCAGAATATCACAGGCTGGGTGATACCCTGTCACCAACTCCATTCTGGAACCTGGAGGTCCACAGTAAGGGGTCAGCAGGGTGTGACTCTGGTGGTGGTTCTTTCTGACTAACAGATGGTACCTTCCTCCTGTGTTCTCCTGTGGCCCATGGTGTACACATATCTGGTGACTTGCCTCTTGTAATGGACACACCCATCCTATTGGGTTAGAGTCTTCAGCAAGCACAATGAGGGACAATGGGCTACCCAGGATGCAGTGAGACACCCGGATGGACAAGCCATGTAAGGACCAGAAGGATGGGGAGATAAGCAGCTTCCAGAAGGGTCTGTAAAATGAAACCAGTTCACCTGTAGGACATCGATTAGCCTTAATTAGCTCATTAAAAACCCTGTCTCCACATACTGATAGTACTTTTCCATTTGGAAGGGAAAGGACTGAATACATAAGCCAAGGTTGAGAAGTAGGTTGTGATCACTGCTCAGGAGAAAGGAAGACAAGCATGTGTGTGATGAACCTCCTGGACCTCTGTACAGACTGAAGTCAAACAACTAAGAGCTCTTTTTAGATGTTAGGACACCCTAGATTTATATTCCACCTGATGTGCGATTGTGTGTCTGTGTTGCTAGAAGTCAGTGTTTACTAGACTGGTACTCTACTACTGGCTTATATTCCCAGCCCCTTTTTAACTTTTTATTTTGAGACAATGTCTTATTAATCTTCCCAGGATGACTTTGAACTCACTCTGTAGCCCAGTCAGGCATTGGCTTTGTAATGTTATAGTCTCAGCCTCTGGAGAGATATACAACTACAGATAGGTACCACGAGGCCCAAAGTATACGGTGTGTGTGCGTGTGTGTGTGTGTGTGTGTGTGTGTGTGTGTATGTGTGTGTGCATGTGTGTGTGTGTGTGCGCGTGTGTGTGTGCGTGTGTATGTGTGTGTGTGTGTGTGTGTGTGTGTGTGTGTGTGTGTGTTTACCCTTTTTGTAGTTCTGGAGATGAAACTAAGATCCTATACAAGCTAGGCAAGTACTCTATCACTGAGATACCCCCCAACTCCTGCATAGCACCTCCCTCTATGAAACAAAATCCCACTATATAGACCTTACTGGTCTAGATTTCATTAAGTTGACGCATCTATCCTTGAACTCGCAGAGTTCTGCTGTCTCTGCCTTCAGAGTGCTGAGATTAAAGATGTGTACCACCACACCTGACTTTTTTCCCCATGTAGCCTTTTAACAATCTATTTCTCTCCTATATAAAAGAGTTATTATTTCAACAATAACTGAAAACGAGCAAAGGACTTCAATAGATGTTTCTTCAGAGGAAATGCTCAGATAGCCAACACACACATGAAAAAGGAAATGGAAATCAAAACTACAGTGAGATGCCATTTTATACCCATGAGATCGTCATTATTACAGAACAAAACCACTAGGATGGAAGGAGGCAGCAAGAAATTGGACCTTTCCACGTTGCTGGTGGAAATATAAAATGTGAAATGGTTTAGCAGAACCCCAAAATTAAATACAGAATTACACATGATTCAGAAATCTCACTTCTGGGTACATGTTCAAAAGAATGGACTCAAGCAGATCCAGTACACCATGTTTAAACAAACACAAAAGACAGAGGGTGCACACAAGCCAAGGAAGATAGCTTCTGACTTGAGCTGCGGGTATGTGAGGACATTGTGCTAGATAATCCAGTCATATGACACATAGTCAATAGCATCCACCCTGAATGTGTCTGATCATAAAAGCTGAGCAGGGTCTTCCCTGGTTAATACTTAGAAGGGAGACCAAAGGATAAATTGGCAGGATTCCACTCAAATGAGAAGTTGAACAGTCATTGCTAGGAGTTGAGGGGACTGTTGGGAGAGGCATTACATGACAGTAGGGATTGGGGACACACCAGAGGATTAGTGTTCAGTGGGGACAGTTTCAGTTGGCAGGATGAAAATGTTCTGGAGGTGAATAGTGAACATCATACATTGTGAATGCCATTGAATTATACTTATATTTTACATATGTATACACATTATATATATGTAGTATACTTGATGCTTCTGAATTATATACTTAAACATAGATAAAATTATAATTTTGTGTTATATGCATTTTACCACAACAGGAAAAGAAAATTAAAATGGGGCCCTAGACCAAGTCTAATGTTTCACCCAGCCATGAAATTCAGCATGTCTTGGAGCTGACAGAGCAAAAGAGATTTCCTCCTTCCTTTTACGAGATGGCAAGGGGATCCTCAGCCTCTGCCCACTGGCACTGGCCAGATCCAATTGAGAAACAAATACCTACTAGAGTCCTGGGTTTGGCTGGCCTGTCACCCAGCCTAGGAGACCCTGAAACCCTCCTAGCAGTTCAGGCAGCCTGGGTAGGCCTTTTGTGATCCTTGGAGGAACATCCTCTTTAATGTGTGTCGGGGGATCATGTACACATATGGGCAGGTGCCTATGAGTGTCAGGTCCTCCTGGAGTTGGAGTTACAGGGGGCTGAAAGCCAACCTGGTGTGGGTGAAGGGAGCCAAACCCTGATCTGTTGCAAGAACAGCAAGTAATCTTAACTGCTTAGCCGTCCCTCCAGCTCCAGGAAACATTTCTCAACAAATCGGTGTCCTTAGACTTTTGGATGAATCCTGTTTGTGTTTCTGAGCTGGGAGAAGCGTCTAGGTTTTTGCTTCAGGAAAGCTGGGCTCACTTGCTCAGTGTTTGAAAATCACGGGGAGTGCTCAAGACTACAGCTCGATCAGGAGCTTCGTGCGTATGTCTGTGTGGCTATGTGCACATGCGTGCTCAAGTGCAGGAGTGCGCAGAGGCCTGAGATCAGCATGGGTATCTTCTTCAGCCGCTCTCCACCTTAGTTTTTTTGTTTTGGCTTTGGTTTAATGCCCTTTGAGTTTTTGAAATTATAATATAATTACGTAATTTCCTCCTTTTCTTTTCTTCCTACAGACTCTCCCCTATACCTCGTCTTGCTCTCTTTCGAATTTATGACCTCATTTTTATTATTATTATCACATGAATACATGTATGTATGTATATGTATATATCCTTTGCAAGAACAGCAAGTAATCATGTATTTAAATATACATGTGTATATAATTTAAATATATACATATATATAGATATATAGATATAAAACTTCAATACTCTCTCACAATTGTACTTCTAAAGAAAGGGTTGTGTTTTGGCCTCATTATTTCGGGGTTTTCATAAACTAGACTGAAATTGTCTTCAAATTTACATTGTATTGAAAATAAATTTGGAATTGTCAACATCTTTAAATATACTTCTCTATGGATCATGACATGTCCAATGGAGAAAGTGTCCTTCTGAGACAGACTCTTACAGAACAGCTCAGGCTGACCTGCTACCTATTGCAATTCTCCTGCCTCAGCCTCTTGAGTGCTAGAATTACAGACATGTACAACCACAGCTAGTTTTGAAAATACTATTTACAGGTACCAAGATGTCTGATGAGTTTGAAGGATAACGATCTCTTCCTTTTTATCCTGTTTCGTACCCCAAAGTATAACTATTTCAAGCCAAATATTTTCACAGAAACTATCTTTTTATCTGCTTTTAGAGTACCTCTCTTTGATAAAGTTTTTTTTAAATCATCAATTAAAAGATTCCATTATTCTTTTGAATATCTTGCCACTCTTAGTGTTAGCCTTCTTAATTCTCCTGTAATTTATATAAATTTATACAGCTATCCAAATATTCAACTCTTCTTCCCTCAAGTTAAGAGTTGTCTAGAGCAGAGTGTGGGCAGCACTGTGGATGTATTCACCTTTGCCTGTGTCGAGTCCCTTTGTATCCTCGGGGATTCACCTCTGCACTCCATGACGTGCAGGTGCTGGTTTCTTTTTCTCTTTTCCCCAATGCTGAAACTTGAACCCAAGGCCTTGCACCAAGCAGAAAAGCACTCTGTCCTATGAGGTGACTACTTGTCCTGTACACTTTGATGTTGATCATTGCAAACTTATCAACTGGTTTTAAAGCTTTGTTAGAGTTCCATGAACTGAGTATTTTGATGAACTATTTATTTCCAAGTGATTTTTTTTATCAAAATATAGAGAGACTCTCCTGGGAGAAAATCAAAAGTCTGGTATGATTGTTAGACTTGGGCTGATTCACAAAGCACAGGTAGCCTGCCATATGCACAGATAGCCCACCATATGCATAACCCCCCCATGCATAGGCAGGCTGCTATATGTACAGGTAGCCTGCTATATGCTTAGGTAGTCCGCCATATGAATAGGTTTGACCTCTGAAGACCCACCCAAATGTGAACCAAAAATATTTCAGAGAACTATGTCTTTACCAAACGTATGCTTTTGTTGATTTTGCTCTTATTTCCTAACTGGTGTATTAGAACAACTATTGACACAGCATTTCTCTTACTTAGTCAAGGGTATACATCCTTTAGGCTTCTCTGTGCCACAAAGGATGAAAAATTGCCTTAAGTCATACATTAAGTCTATGAATGCTGAATTAAGAGCCCTTGGGTTATGAGAGCATATATGTTTGAATGATATCATGATATGTATTGTCACCTGCAAAGTTTGTGCTTGAGAACTATGCAGTTCTCTTTGTGTGTCTCTCTGTCTCTGTCTCTCTCTGTCTCTCTCTGTCTCTCTCTGTCTCTCTCTCTCTCTCTCACACACACACACACACACACACACACACACATATACACATACACACACAAAGGCAAAAAATATGTATCAGTGATTTGTTTGGTGGTGGTGGTGGTGGTGATGGTTTTTGCGAAAAAGTCTCTCACTATGTAGCCTTGGGTGGCCTGGATCTCATGATGTAGACCAGGCCGGCTTTGAACTCATAGAGATCCACCTGCTTCAGCCTATCAAGTACTAGGATTAAAGATGTGTACCACCATGTCCAGTAACTCTCATGGTGTTCTAAGTATGTTTGTGATTTGTGTTGGGCTGCATTCCCAATTATCTTGGGACACAGGAGGTCCACACACTCTGGGTTGGACACCCATGCTTAAGTTTTAGAAGTCCATTGAGAGGCAAAGAAAAGTGCCCCGAAGGGTGTGCGAGGGTCACACGCAACACTCTGCCATTTTGTACAAGGGGTTTGAGTCTCCCTCCCCAAGTTTGGGTGTTCACAGAGGCCCGTGGAAGCTACTCAGTTTTAGATTTCTGCAAAAGCTCAGGCATTTCTAAACTGATTAACGGCTTTTAGCAAAGCAAGCAAACATGCTCTGTGCCAGAGATTTGGTTGTGGCTGTTAAATATGATTTCAGCTTTATCACAGTTACTCTGGGTATGTATAAAAATATTTGTCTCATTTAACAACTGCAGTTTTAATTTCAGTTGGTTAGATTATCACAGCTGTTCTGAATGAATTAGACATTCCGAGTTCATCACAACCAATTCCAGGGTCATTGCTACTTGATAGTTAAATTTAGCAAAGCCATCACTTGTTTTCTTATGAAACTACCTTCCACCAGAATGGATATTCGAGACCACAAAGCCAATTTTATCTTGAATGCCAGGCGTTTTAACTAAATCTGTGGTCATGTTTACATTCATCTTGGAAGTCTCATTTTTGGCAGGATGAGGTTCCTAAAGCCATATTTTGAATCGGTGAATCAGTTGAGGAAAAAGCAAACCCCATTTGGAGTTAACTGATCCTTCGCTTGACACGGCAGCTGTTGCTCTTGACTTGGCCTCACGTCTGCCTGTGAGGTTGTTCTGACAGTGGGACCTACACATCAGCAGTTATCACTTCACATTGCACATGTGCGCATGTGCAGGAAAGTCTGGGATTTAAAAAAAATGAGCAAGAGAGTTTTTATTCACGGTAAAATACATCCATACTAGAAAACTTTCTCATTCATCTATTTTTAATTTGATTTTACTGTTTTGTATATATTTTTATTATATTCAACACAATATATATTTTATACCAATCATAAAAATGATGGGCAAGTTATTAAATGAACATAAAAAGGTAAAGTCTTTTTGTTTGTTTGTTTGTTTTGCTTTTAATAGAGTTTAAAATCTTGGCTCTTACTGTGGTACAAACCCAAAATAACAATTTTTACACATTGGAGTTCATTGTGATAAGGCTGTACTTTAATGTCCCTCACATCACCAAAGGATTTTACCTCCATAGTAGCTAAGCTAAGAGTTGACAGTTCTGCTGCGCCAAGGAATGAATTGTAGGCACAATTATTTGAATACAGATTTCCTGCTATGGTCAAAGCTATTTGACTTGAGTGATTGTCATCATTCTCAGCCCACAGGGAACAGGTTACATTCATATAAGAAATGGTGTGTGTATTAAGATGGTCTATCCATGCATGAAGTCATTCATCAACTGTTTCAATGAACAATGGTTCTGCTTGGAGGGTGGCACAGACATGAGGTGAGGGTAAGATTCTGGTTCACCAGCTGTGATGATTTTGAGAAGCATTCATTTCAGAAAAAGTAATGTATAATATCATCTTCAAAACTGATACAATAATTATAAATATCAAGCAATACATTCAGTCCCACTCTTTGTTGTTCTCTTACAAGCTACCTCCCAAATTAATTGTCTATGTTTCTTTTGGCTGTATAAATAATTTTGAAATATGTAAGCTGTTCTGAAAACCATAGTATAGTGTAAAACCATCAAATAAACAATCCTACTTATGGAGAGACTGAGATAGGAGAAATGTCATTTCAAGACCATGATGTGGTACACAGCAAGACACTGTCACATACAAATAAGCATAAAGTGTATATGGATTGTATAATATTGGATATATATCTCTCCAATTACCAAATTAAACCACTGGGTAACAGCCAACAAATTTCTAATTCCTCATATTTTTAAATTTCAATTGATTAGGATATGTTGGTAATATTAATTTTCATATTAAGAGATATTAAGGAAAAGTGATTACTTCCTGGTTTTTTGCTGTTAGAAGTGAAATTATGTTTGTGTGGGTTTGTTGAAAGATTACTTTCTTGCTTTTTCTAGAGTGTAGTTTCCCTCCTCATGTTGGCGTTTTCCATCTATTATCCTTTGTAGGACTGGATTTGTGGACAGATATTGTGTAAACTTGGTTTTGTCATGGAATATCTTGGTTTCTCCATCTATGGTAATTGAGAATTTTGATGGGTATACTAGTTTGGGCTGGCATTTGTGTTCTCTTAGGGTCTGTATGAGATCTGCCCAGGATCTTCTAGCTTTCAGAGTCTCTGGTGAGAAGTCTGGTATAATTCTGATAGGCCTGCCTTTACATGTTACTTGATCTTTTTCTCTTACTGTTTTTAATATTCTTTCTTTGTTTAGTGCACTTGGTGTTTTGGTTATTACGTGACAGGGGGAATTTCTTTTCTGGTCCCATCTGTTTGGAGTTCTGTAGGCTTCTTGTATGTTCATGGGCATCTCTTTCTTTAGATTAGGGAAATTTTCTGTGGAGTTTGTGCCCAAGGTCTGCTTGTTTTTATTATTTTTAATCAACACATAATACCTGGGTGGGGATGGGCATATATCTCAGTGGTTCCATGCTTGTCAGCCATGCTCAAGGCCGTGAGTTCCACCTGAACACTGTAAAATGTACTGTGTGCATTATGCTTTGCCTCGATCTAAGTTCATTAAACTCACATGGCTGATCTACCTCATTGTTCTCTCCGGAGCTTTTAAAAACAAGTTCTTTACTTTTCATTCACTGAGTCAACTGTCAATTATATTTAATTACGTGTGCACATGCGCACATATATAAAGGTCAGAGGACATCTTGTGGAGTTGGATCTTTCCTTCCATCATGTGGGTTCCAGGAATTAAACTTCAGGTGGTAGGTGTGGTGGCAAGTGCCTTTACCTACTGAGCCATCTTGCTGACCCTATCTGCAGTGGTTGAAATGTGAAATGACTCCCTAGGCTCAGGAGTTTGAACACTTGGTCCCCAGCTAGTGGCTCTGTTTGGGACGGTTGTGGATCCTTTGGAGTGAAGCCTCACTAGAGGAAGTGGGTCATGGACTACAGGCCTTGAGGCTTGATAGCACAGCCCTACTTCCACACTCAACTGCCTGAGTGTGGATGTAAATGTGACCAGCCAGCCTCTTGTTCTTGTCACTGTGCCTTCTCCACTGGGATGGGCTATATCTCCCTGGAACTAGAAGACAAGATGTCTCTCTTCTCCCTTAAGTAGCCTTTGTCAGGGCGTTTTATCTTAGCAATAGAAAAGTCATCAAGATGCTATCCCTAATGGAAATAGTTATTCTTTATATTTCCCACCCTTCTGCCAGCTTCTGGTAACCACTGTTGCTCTTTCTGTGGGGAGTCCACTATTCTGCATGCTTCATACAAGTGGATCATATCAGAGTTGCTACTTAATACAGCTGGCTTAATGCTTCCAGGGTTCATTATTCTGTACTGTGTATTGGAATTTCTCCCTTTTAAAGAATGAGTAATACTCCACTGCCTATAAAGATTATTTATCCATTCTTGGCACGTGGGCTGCTTCCTCTCTTTGTCTTTTGTGAACAATGCTGCTATCCACACAAGTACACAACACCTATTTCAGTCCTTGACTCAACTCTTTGGGGCATTTACCCAAAGGCAGAGCGGCTGGGGCAGATGCTCTTCCTTTGGTCTATGTTTAATACTCTAAGAAGATTCTGAGGAACTGGCATGCTATTTCCTCCCTTCTTTAAAAAAATATGTTGTTTTATTTGTCTTTTTGAGACAGGGTCTCATGTAGCCCAGTCTGTCCTTGAACTCCTGGTCCTCCTGCTACCCCTCCCAAGCACTGAGACTTCAGCTCTGCATCTCTTGCTAATGGTTTGATCTTTGATGGCAGCCACCATCTGAAGAGTGATGTGTTTGATCCTTTCAGTTATGATTGACACTTCCTTACCAACAAGTGATGGTCAGTATCTTCTCACATGTTTCTTTGAAGATGTGTCTGTCCAGTTCATTTGTTCCCCAAATGGGTAGGATTAATTTTAAAGAGCAGTCATTTCAGATGAGTCAAGAGCCCTGGCTTACAGAGAGCTGCATAAATACCCTTTGTTGTAGATGCTGCTGCTAAACCATTCTCTTTGGGCATCATGTTCAAAAGCTGATAACCTTAATCTTTTGGGACAATTTGACAATTCAACTATCAGACTTATGTCTTCTAATTCTCATGTGGTCTGTGAGTCCGGCCTCCTTGGATGTTTACGAACACGTATATATTGTGTCAAATATATGGTCATCATCTGCTTTAGTGTCCTTTGGATGCACACAGATGGTCTTTCTGAATGACCTGAAAGCACCACTAAGCAGAGCAAAGGCTAGGAAGAGAGATGCTCTCAATGGCTGACAACATGTGGCCAAAGACTTTCATGCTTCTCTGTCTGCTCAGGGCTCAGCCTTTCTTTCCATCGCATTAATATGACCCCTAGTCTATGGTTTCCCATGTTTCCTACTGATAACATTCATTGTCAGCCTGGTACCTTTAAGGTCTCATGGATCACAGCAAAGGCTACAGGTTCAGGTGCCCACAGGATCTAATGCAACAAATCAAATACACCAGGCAAAAGTACCAGTAGTTAGCTTATCCTGGTCACATGAGCTATAAAGCATTCTGTCTTTGAGCCATCTGCACGCTGTTCTTTAAAAGGAGGTGCTGGCTAATTTGTAGAACAGGTAATGAAGGCTACTGGTAGCAATCATTAAGATTTGACCAGCGATTAAAGTGTTCTCTTGGGCTGGAGAGATGTCTCAGTTGTCACTTCCTGCTCTTCTAGAGGACTACGGTTGATTCCTAGCACCAACATGGTAGCTCACAATCATTTGCAACTCCAGTCCCAAGGGGATCTGACTCCGTCTTCAGGCCTCCATGGGTACCAGGCATGCACATAATATATGAACATACATGTAAGCAAAACACCCATATACATAGAATAAATTTTTTTAAAAAAAAAAATTAAAGTGCTTAGCCAGCCAGTGGTGGCGCATGCCTTTAATCCCATCATTTGGGAGGCAGAGGCAGGTGGATTTCTGAGTTCGAGGCCAGCCTGGTTTACAGAGTGAGTTCCAGGACAGCCACAGGGCTATACAGAAAAACCATGTCTTGAAAAAACCAAAAGAACAAAAAGAAAAGAAAAAATTAAAGTGTTTTCATATTGCTATGGTTTGAATATGTATCTCCAAAGTTTATGGACTAAAAATTTAATTCCCAAATTCATATATTAATGGTATTTGAATGCAAGGTCTTTGAGAGGTAATTAATATCAGCCAAGGTCATGAGGACTGGGCCCCCATGATGGCATTAGTGACTTTATAGGAAGATGGATCCAGGCTGGCACATATTCATTGTATCACTGTGTGATTATGGTATAGAAAGAGGGGCCTGGACAGATGCCAAGTAGATGCTGGCACCGTGGTCTTAGACTTCACAACTTCCAAAAGCACAATTCAAATAAACTCCTCTTTGTAAATTACCCAGTCTCAAGTATTCTGTTATAACAACAGAAATGGACTAAGATACATGTTACACACAACTGGGTGAGACCATAAAAATTAGAAGTACCCAAGGATCTTCTACTAAACCCATCCAATCTGTCTTATTAGAGTATAATAAGATGAATGTTGATTCATGCTTGGAGTAGTGGCACACATTTGAAACTCCAGAACTAAAGAATCAGAGGCATGAAGATTGTTATGAATTCAAATCCAGTCTGGATTCCACATAAATTCAAACCCAGTCTGGGAGACACAGTGAGACCCTATCTCAAGGCCCCTCCTCCTATAGATACATATAGGCCAAATCAGATGAGCCTTCGCTAAAACTATCCTAGGAAAACTAGGGCAGATGGTGGCTTACCACAACTGTTCCACAGGAACACTTATGTGCCCTTTGCCAAGACAAGTTCTGGTCCCCGCATTATACCAATTTCCCCTTTGCTCCTTTAACAAAGGAGTTCTCAAAGGCACCTCACTTGCATTTGATATTTCCCAGGCAAGAATCAAATACCTTTCCCTCTGCTCTCCCCTGCTTCATCTTGGGACATAAGCACCAGGCCATTCCTTTGCAAAGAGATATACTCAATGACTAACAGCACTGTGGTCAAGAACTCCCATGATCCTCTCTGCTGGTCAGCTCAATGCTCAGCCTGTCTTTCCAACACATTAATACGACTTCTCTGTGCCCACCTCACTGTTGGATAGCAGTGAATCCATCAAGGCTCTACAGAGGAGGAGATTCTGAATTGAGACTTTCCAGTCCAGCCTTCTACTGAGCAACTGTGTGAAGCTGGATGGACACCTCCATTTATCTGTTTCCTATGACTTACTGGCCATAGGCTTACAAGATAAAGTTAGAAACCAATACATTTGGAATTGAGATAAATAGCTATTTTTAGTGTGTGTGTGACCTGAATTTAACTAGGCATCTTGGAATATTTGTTCACTAGATCTGGCTGCTCCACAGATCCACCAGATAGGAGGATGTCTCACAGGTTGTTAGTGGCCTGTTTAGAGTTACTAACAGAAGGAAGCAGTTGATGGTGCACAGAGAAAGGGATGTTTCTTGGGTGCCTTGTGACTTCTGTTCCTAGGTTCTGTGGACCTCCATAGTTACTCTCTTGGCTTAGAGTCTCACTCACTAACATCTGACTCAACGAGAATCTCCAGACACATGCTATACCAACTCATAGAGACAACTGTATCTTAGTTTGGGTTGATGAAGAAACAGACTCCACAAAAAAGAATTTCAGATAGTAGTCTATTTTTGAGATACCCCCAAAACACCTTTAAGGGAGTGAGGCAGGGAAAGAAAGTTGGTAAATGAGGTATTGTGAAACAATTATTATGGGCAACTAAACTGGGTCCTCCTTGAAAACTCCAGAAAGCAACTGTTTAACTGAGGATCAAGGAAGCTGGGCACATTTATCCACTGACTCTATTCAGCATACTGACAGCCACTCCAGGGTCATTCATTCACTGGCACTTCTGTCTGGCCTCCAGCATGGGTAGAACACATTCCCAACATTCCCAGCATAATGCAAAAGTCCTCGTGTGCAGAACAGATTGCTTTGCCACAAAGCTGTGTCCCCTCCCCCTCCCTCTCCCTCTCCATCTCTCTCTCCCTCTCCATCTCTCTCTCCCCCTCCATCTCTCTCTCCCTCTCCCCCTCCATCTCTCTCCCTCTCCCGCTCCATTTCTCTCTCCCTCTCCATCTCCATCTCTCTCTCTCTCTCTCTCTCTCTCTCTCTCTCTCTCTCTCTCTCTCTCTCTCTCTCTGGCACAGAGGAGCTATATGTGGGACCCCAACAAAATCTGCCAGATTTGTGTGTCAGATGTGAGCAAGGACTACAGAGCCTTCTCACTTGGGCCTGGAATCTTGAAGAACTGACAAGGACAGCTGGCAGGCCCAAGGGGCAGAAGGCTGGCCCTGGCTAGAACTACCTTGTCACAAATGTCAATCAACACTGCAGGCTGTTGCTTCTAAGGGGGCCATTCAGGAGAGGGGTGAGGACTATGCTGTGCTGTCTACACTAGCTAAGCTACCTGTCTGAGAAACCCCCGAACAGTTCCTAGATGGTAGTGGCTTCATTTCAACAAAGGGAGGACAAAGGGTCTGTCTCCGAGTCTATCTCTTTTTCCTTCAAGATGGGCAGGTTTCCTTGCTAGAAATCTTCCTTTAAGTTTTTGCCAGGGGCATTAACTAGGATCAAGACAAATGACACAACAGGATAAACAAATTAGTCACGTCAAAAGAAAGCCAAGCACCAGGCCTGATAAATAGCATGCTCTCACCTGGCTCCTCTCAATTACCTCATGCAATTTCAGGAGAACCTCACAGTACAGAGTCCAGCCGGAAGCTTGGAGCCGCTCAGGGCTAGATTTATCTTGAGTGGCTTCTCTGTCACATAGGGTTGGCTTTTCCTGTGTGTATGTGATGTATGTGATGTACATGTATATGTGTATTCATGTGTGTGGGTGCACATGGAAGACTGTGCATGCACAAGTACATGTGTGCATGTGGAGGCAACATGATATCTCAGATGTTGCTATCCCCCCCCCCTTTTTTTGGATGCAGGTTCTCTCTCCTGCTTTCCTTCCCTCCCTCCCTTCCTCCCTCCTTCCGTCTTCTCCCTCCTTCCTCTCTTCCTCTCAGGGGCTGCAGTTATAAGTGCACAGCACTATGCCTGGCTTTCTATTTTGCTTCTGTTTGTTGATCTGTAGTGTGAGGGAGGTCTGCTTTGGTTGCCATATGTGGAATTCTATATGCATTTGTCCCATGCTTTGCACCCCTTCCTTTCTTGCAACTTCTCTCCTCCAGGGAAGCCATCAGATGTCTGCATGCTCTCTTGGTCGTCTCCTTCTCCTGACTCTAGAATAGCCTCTTCATATGGGGCAGGAGTCTAATCTACTGCTGATTCACAAATCATCAATATTTAGAATGCTGGTGTGTTAGCCATCCATTTATCCTTGTATACACTCATTCAATAAATATTAATTGTATGTCTGTGTTGCGCCAAGCACTGGTCTTTCTCCTCATTCAGTGTCTTCTGTTTTCTCTCTCTAGCTTTCCACTGCCCCCGCCCTCCATTTTTTTTAACACAATGCATGACCAATCTTTCTAGGCAGAGCCAGGCCTCCATGATTTGCTGTCTTCTATGACTGGAGTGACAGAAAGTGTGCCCTTTTTGTGTGACATGATCATAGGCGAGCCCCTTCTCCCGGCTGCCCTTTGAGGCTGAGCTCTTTGAAGCCAGAGCCTCTGGGTTGCTCATTTGTAAGCAATGATAGGTTTACACACTCAGCACTTCTGCGGGAGCCTCTGACAACTGCTAGCTGATTTCTGCCCTGCTGTCTAATCAGCCTGCTTTTGAGTCAGACTTTCTGTTCAGTACCAGACAGCAGCATCCCACCTTCACATAAGCACCTCCCACTAACTGCCCGGTCCATGCAGCTGGTACGTCTCACCTTCAAAGCTCATCTTATCGGACTGTGGCAAAGCAAGTCTACAATACAGAGACTTTCTTCTATCAGACATAATGAACAGAGAATTGAAGGAAGGCAAGAGGGGTAAGGAACAACAGGAAAAAGAAGAAAGGAAGGAAGGAGGGAGGGAAGGAAGGAAGGAATGAAGGAAGGAAGGAAGGAAGGGAGCCTGTGTATGGAAAATAACCCTTCTTCAACAGACATGTTGCACCTTCTGTTCTGCAAAAGCCAAGGGACTCTTGTCAAGATTGAGACTTTAGCTGCTGAAACCCTGAAAGCACAGCCATTCCCAAGAGGACTGAAAACACTGGGGTTTAGGACTTGGATGCAGCTTCTCTACAGAGCTGGGAAGCTGGTGGGCAGTGAGTATTCATGACGCTTTCCTGGCCAGCAGAGACACCTCTTTACCCTTACCTGGAGACAGACGCAGGCATGATAATGCAGACTTTTGAGGATTTGTCAATGAAGCGTATCATGTTCTCTGGGGTCACAGTTAAGACAAAAGAGGGACTGTGGATGGAGGGAACTGAGGGAAGATTTCACAGGAGGAAGAGTGATCTCACACTAGGTAGAGGGAAGTACACATTACTTGCTCTCCAAAGCAGGGCATGTGCAGTATGCTGCCCAAACCCCCTGGGTGCAGAGACTCCCGATGTGGCGGATGCAGTGGGGAAGGATCTTGAAGAACAGTACAAACCAGGGCCCTGGGAGCCCTGTGGCACACTGCAGAGTGGAGAGTACAGTCAGCATCAGACTCAATGTTAATTTCCACACTGAGGGACTGGCTGGTCTAGTGCTTGTCATAAAAGCATAAGGATTTGAGTTAGATCCCTAGTGCCCAAGTTTTTTGTTGTTGTTGTTTGTTTTTTTTTGTTGTTGTTGTTTTCAGATACAGTGAGGTGCCTATAATCTCAGCATGAGGGAATAAGCCACAGGAGGCTCCTTAGGCTTGCCCGGCAGCTAGTTAGCTGAGTCAGCAAGCTCTAGATCCAATGAGAGAGCCTGTCTCAACAAATAAGGTGTGACTGAGGGAGATGCCCAGTGTCGGTCTCTGGCTTGCACGTGGACATTCACACACATACACACACACCTTCATGGACACATGTGTACCCACAAACATACACGACAATAAAGACAGAGAGAGACAGAAACAGGGACAGAGAGAAAGGAAAGGAGGAAGGAAGGAAGGGAGGGAGGGAGGGAGGGAGGAAGGAAGGAAGGAAGAAAGGAAGGAAGGAAGGAAGGGAGAGAGGGAGGGAGGAAGGGAGGTATGCACCAGTTCCACACAGTGTCAAGAAAGAACTATCAAAAATATACATTGGGGCTGGAGATATAGCACAATGTATGGGACTCAGCATCAAAACAGTTTTAACATTTAAAAAGTAAATTGTATTATGCTGCATCTTTGCTGAGAATCTTTCAATGGCCTGGACATGGTGGCATAGCCTGCAATCCCATATTTGGAGGCTAAGGCAGCAGACTTCAGCTCAAGGCTAGGTTATACAGCACAGTTCTGTCCAACAAAACATGACAAAACCGTCAGTGTCTTCTCAGTCAGAAGCACATGTAGACCCTCTGCGCAGCCTGTGGAGTCTGGCTCCTCCCTCCCCCCTATGCTTCCTCCATTCTTCCCAATGCTCGCTGCACTTCCCAGCTGTTCCCTGCTATGGGGCATTTGCACTTGCAGTTTTCTCTGCTTCAGAGACACTTTTTGGGTCTTCACTCCATGATTCAACTCCTTCTCATATCATGTCTCATTGCAAGTGTGCCCTGTTGACGATGCTGACTATTAGTTGTCCTGCCTGAAATGCCCCCTCATCTCAATTCCGGAAACCCCAATTATTTCCCAGCACGCCACCCTGTTTGTCACCTTTATAGGAAGTGTCCCTAATCTATCAGAATGTACGTGTAAGAATGGAGACATCTAGGTCAGAGGGCCAGGAAAGGGGGAACGGGTTCCACTCCTCAATACACTAGAACGGCAGCACGAACAGCCTGGCATGTCTGTCTCCAGTGGATTGTGTTGCTGGCACCAGGGAAAGTGTTAAAAGTAGCCTAAGTACTCAGAATCCATCCATGATTTTTTTAAGAGCAGAAGTTTTGCAACTGAGCATAATGGACTTGCATCTCTGCGAGCACAAAGCCAAAAATAGCACAGCCAAGAGATAAAAGAATGGAGAAAGATCTATTAGCTGCAGTACATAAGGAAGGCAGGGGAGTTATTTCCAAAGAAATGCCCTCACAGGATATGGTGGCATACACCTGTAATCCCAATATTCATAGGGGAGACAGGAGAATTGAGCCTCAGGCCAGACTTAACCTTGTCGAGCAAAACAAACAAACAAACAGCAACACGTCCTCCAAACAAAAGGGCAAGTACGGCCTGAGCACACTCATTTCAAGGCCATAGTTCAAGCAGGCGAGATGGTGGGCACCTTTCTGGGCATGCGCAGCTCCTGGCAGGTTGGTGTCACAGTGCTTGGGGCTAAGAGCTGCTTGATGGCCATGATTGAGGAAGCTTCCAGTTTAGCTCCAGTTTGACTCCCTCTATGTCCCACAAACAAAATACATAGTGTCTTCAAAATATGGCCTTATCACCCAGAACCACCCAGAACAATGGACTGTGTTATGTCAGACACCTCCGGGAACTCCCTAATCAACAACGCATAAGGAGGTGTTGTTTTTAAAAAACAAAATCCCTTTCCTTCAGTCTCTGCCCCACACTTTGTATCTCCTCCCATGGGTATTTCGTTCCCCCTTCTAAGAAGTATCCACACTTGCAATGAGATGGATGCCAACAAGAGCTTGCTGACAGGAGCCTGACATAGCTGTCTCCTGAGAGGCCCTGCCAGTGCCTGACAAATACAGAGGTGGATACTCACAGCCAACCATTGGACTGAGCATAGGGTCCCCAGTGGAGGAGCTAGAGAAAGGACGGAGCTGAAGGGGTTTGCAGTTCCATAGGAGGTACAACAATATGAACCAACCAGAGCTCCCAGGGACTAAACCATCAACCAAAGAGTACACATGGAGGGACCCATGGCTCCAGTCGCATATGTAGCAGAGACATTGTCAGACATCAATGGGAGGAGAGGCCCTTGGTCCTATGAAGGCTCAGTGCCCCAGTGTAGGGGAATGCTAGGACAGGGAAGTAGGAGTGGGTGGGTTGGTGAGTAGGGGGAGGGGGATGGGATAAAGGGTTTTTGGAGGGGAAACCAGGAAAAGGAATAACATTTGAAATGTAAATAAAGAAAATATCTAATAAAAAAAATTCCAAACATTTGATTTACCAAAGAAGACTCGGGAGTCTGAAGCTGGGCTGAAAGCTTCTATCTCAGAGAGGCAGGGAAAGCACCCAATTGACTTTCCTACTCAACTGACATCCCAGAAGGAAAAAGCCAATTCTTCTCCACACTGTATTAAAAACACTTCTAACTGAAAGTTCTTCCTTTCTACTTCCTGTACATCTCTCTAGCTCTCCCCCTGACTTTCTCCCACTCTTGATAGTTTTGCCCTATGTTCACTCCTTGTCAACCGGTTGCTGGCTCTGCCTTTTGACCTATGGTTGACTTTATTTAATCTTGTTTAGAATAATCAGAAAGCTCTTGCATCAAAGGTGCGTGCTAGGGCTGAACCATATCACAGCTAGAGACAGGTTTTTCCAGTATAATCTCAGAGTTCACAGTGTGATCAAATATCCTGCAACAAGGTATCCAACATCTAACACTGAGTGTTTGTTTAATAACCTATGGCTTCTCAGTCTGTTAGTTCTTCAGTGTTAATAGCTTGTTCCTCGCTCATCCCTGTGGTCACAGATGGTTGACACAATTCCAACATCACACATATGTAGAACAACATCTATCTGAAGAAGAAGATTACTACCTATTCAGTTCTTGATCTTACAGAGGAAAACCTTACCTAGGACATGCTAAAATGTCCCTCCTCTTAGTGGTCCCATAGAGCTGGATAAGAGTACTTATCATCTAGTTCTGTTACAAATGGGGTCTGGAAGGGAAGAAGGAAGTATCAGGCCATTTCAATCTCTTTGTGGGAGGAGAAGAAAGAGCAGAAAATGGTTGTTGGCTGTTATACCACGAGTCCAAAAACATCTTGGAAGTCCAAAGAGGATGTGAACCAAGAAACGCAAATCCAAGTCCTGAGACAAATACCTACAACCAGCAGCTAGGCCTAGACAGCAATTGGAAAATGCCCACTGCACTAGAACAAAACAATAGCTATCAGAAATTTGGGGAAAGAAGACCTTGTGACTCACAGTGGCTGAAGAGAAGAGGGGCTGGGATGGTACATAAGAAGTCCTTGTTTCTTCTGGACGAGTTGGAGTTAGTTCCAGAAGTTTACAGTGAACCAGGTGATGACCCTGGCTGTCTGCCTGCAGTGATAGAAAAGTGAAGATTTCAGCCTTAGCATCTTCCTGTTGGTTTTTCTTGTAGTTGTTCACTGGTTCACTTCTCTTATCTTTCTCCTTCTCTAGCTTCTGGTTTTCAAAATTATTTACTTATTTCTTTTGCATATATGGGTGTTTTCCTTGCATGTATGTCTGTGCATCACTTGCATGTCTGGTGCCCAAGGAGATCAGAAGATGGCACTCGATCTCCTGGAACTGGAGTTATATACAGTTGCAAACTGCCTTGTGAATTGAACCCTGGTCCTCTGAAAGAACTGTCAGTGGTCTTAACTGCTGAGCTATCTCTCCAACCCACCTTCTGATTTCTACAATTCAATTAGGGTACCTCTGATTGTATCAGCTGGATACCAATATCTGTTCACCTCCACCCCACTTTCCACTCCTTGCCATATTTTTCTGTCTCCCACATTTCCTTTCCCAAGCATCCTCCTAGCTTCATTGGTTGGGATCTGTCTGAAGATAGCAGGTATACAGGTAGATATAAGTAGATGAGGACCAAGATCCTCTGAGCATTTAGAAGATGGGGCAGGGTTGGTGACAGTTGGGCAGAGAAATCTGGATGCTTTTGGAGAGAGAAAAGGAGAATCCTGAGAAGCTGGTGGGGTTGATGGATGCAGAGCCTGGAAGCAATAAGAGGAGACTGAGATACTCTAAGCTGAGGCTTATCTGGGAACACAATGGGCAAAGGTTTGATTTCCAACCCTCAAACTGATCTCTCTGCATCCTCTCTGTCCTCTTCCCAGCCTCTATCTCTTTCTTCCTGTTCCTTCAGGGCACTGATGCTAATGGAAACTCTAACCTTTGGGACTAGGGATAGTAGAGAGGCATCCTTCTTGCTCTTCCTCTGTTTTGGGGTAGCCTGTCTGCCCCTAATCCAAGAAAGGACATTCTTAAAGAATTATTTATTTCATGTATATGAATGCGCTGTAGCTGTCTTCAGACACACCAGAAGAGGGCATCAAATCCCATTACGGATGGTTGTGAGCCACCATGTGGTTGCTGGGAATTGAACTCAGAACCTCTGGAAGAGCAGTCAGCGCTCTTAACCCCTGAGCCATCTCTCCAGCCAGAAAGGACATTCTTGAGGACATTCACGACTGCAAGGCCCAGGTAGGTTCTCAGGTGGGCAGACCAACAAGGCCAGCAAAAGCATGTGCAGTAATGTGTCCATAGCTTTTAACTGGTTCCAGATCTTATGAGTCATTGATAGCCACCTGCCAAGCTGTAATTAATTTCTTGGCCTTGATTGGAAAACTAAGAGCTGGGAATGCACCCTTCACATATACTGGTATGGTAGACTTTGCAATCCCTCTCTGGCTCTAGAATGGGAAACCTTTTCTTTTGTGGTAAATCTCCTACCTGAGAGAATAAAGCAAGCTTCCTTTTATAGATGTGCCAGACAGGAACGCAGAAAACACCCTAGGTTTTCCAGCATGGGGATTTGATAAAATGACTGCCTATGTGGAGCACAGGGGTCCAGTGCACACACTTTGTTTAGTTAGAGCCAAGGGAGCTAAGACTACATATCTATGTAGAAAAATGCCCAACTGTTCTTCAACATGGCCAGGTCACTTCATTTCTGTCAGCATCGGCTGAGAGTCCCAGCTGCTCAGCATCTCCACCAGCATTGGATATCATCAGATCGAGAAAGTTGAGCATTCCATTATCCCACTGTGGTGTGGTGTGGTGTGTGTGTGATTGTGTGTGTGTGTGTGTGTGTGTGTGTAGTATATGTATGTATGGTGTATGCGTAGGTGTGTGTGTGTTTGTGTGTAAGTGTGGTGTGTGAGGGGTGGGTGTGGGTGTGTGGTTGTGTGTGGGTGAGTGGGTGTGTGTGGTATATGTGTGTATGGTGTATGTGTAGGTGTGTGTGTGTGTTTGTGTGTAGGTGTGGTGTGGGGGGTGGAGGGGTGGGTGTGTGGTTGTGTGTAGGTGAGTGGGTGTGTGTTTGTGAGTCTGTGGTATATGTGTGTGTGGTGTATGTGTGGGGTGTGTGTGTGTGTGTGTGTGTGTGTGTTTGTTTGTTTGTTGAACCAGGATTTTACTCTGTTCCCTGACTGTCCTTGAACTTCTGGACTCTTAAGCAATCTTTCTCCCTCAGCCTTCAGCACCAGTTTTATTATAGCTTTCACTCGTATTCACTTCACTGCAGACTCTGTGTGTGTTTTGTAACTGTCCACTGCAGCTGCTATTATTCACCACAGATCCCTTCAAACCTTTTGCTGATTTTGTAAAAAAATTTTTTGCATTCATTTCTCTTCTGTTGCTGTGATAAAATATGGGTTCCTCCGCTCAGAGTGTGGAGAACTCCACGGAAGAGAGGGAGGAAAGATTATAGGAGCCAGAGGGGTCTCAGACACCAGGAAAACATGGCCCACAGAATCAACCCAGCGGGGTTCATGGGATCTCAGAGACTGAAGCAGCAACCAGGAAGCCTGCATGGATCCGCACTGGGTCCTCTGCACATACGTTATCTATGGTTGTATAACTTGGTGTTCTTGTGGGATTCTCAACAGTGGGAATGTTATCTCCGGCTCTTTCGCCTGCTCTTGGGACCCTTTTCCTCCTACTGGGTTGCCGCGCCCAGCCTTGATACGAGACTTTGTGCCTAGTCTTACTGTAACTTGTTATGCTACGATATTCAGTTGATATCCCTGAGAGGCCTACTCTTTTCTGAAGGGAAACGGAGGAGGGGTGAGTGTGGGAGAGAGGGGAGGAGGTAGGGAGACTGGGAGGTATGGAGGGAGGGGAATCTGTGGTCTAGATGTAGTTTGGATTACTGGTTTCGAGAAAAAGAGTCTATCATGGTGAGAGAGATGTGGCAACAGGAAAAGAAGGCTCAGAGGAAGGAATAAGAAGCCGGCTGGTCACACTACATACACACCCAGGAAGCCCTGAGGGGACAGCAAGGGGACATGGCTGTAAAACCCCAAACCCCACCCCAGTGACACACTTCCCACCTCCTAAAGGTTTCATGACCTTCCCAACCAGTGCCACCGGCTGGGGACCACATGTTCAATCACAAGAACCTACCTCTGAGGCATATTTATCTTTCAACTCTATTTTGAAAATGAGTTCTTCCATTCTGTGGCTTGCCTTTCCGTTTTCAGGAGTATCTTTCGATGTAGAAACTATAAATCATGGGCAATTTCATTTTATCTTTTTTTTTCTTTTGTGAACCATGTTTCTTGTATACCTAGAAATATTTATCTAGCCCTAATAGCAAATATTTTCTCCTGTTTCATAATTTTAGTTTCTTGCATTTAATAGTTCAAAAATAGCTTTTGCATGTGGCACGAAGTTCCTTGTGCTTTGCATAGAAATATCCAATAGTTCCTTGGCCCATTGCTGAAAGACCAACCTTCCTCGGTTGAACTACCTCAGCATCGATATCACAAATCACTTGTTGTGCATTTTTCCAGACTGTTCTCTGTTGTATTGACCTCTGTGTCTGTCCTATTGATTGCATCTCTCTGTGCTGATCACTACATTTCTATCTATAATAAACCTTGAAATCAGGTCATATAAATCTAATAGTTTTGCTTTTTATCAATACCATTTGGGCCAATTTAGGCATTTTGTTCTCTTATATAAATATTAAAATCCTCTTTCCAATTCTCAATAGAAACCTGCTAGTATTCTGATTAGAATTGCATTGAATCTGGAGATCATTAGGATAGTGGGGGTAGGAGTAGGGGCTGGGGAGGTACTGACATGTTGATAAGTCCTGGTTTTTTGAGCCCAGGAGCACAGTATCTCATTTCTGGGATTTCTCTCATCGATATTTTGCAGTTTTCAGCTTCTATATCTTGCACACTGCTTATCTCCAAGGATCTTATGGTTTTGGTACTGCTGATAATGGCACCATCTCTTTCAATGTTCCACTGTTCGTTGCTAGCATGTAAGAATGCAATGAAGTGTTCCTCTTTCTCCACATCCTCACCAACAACTGCTGTCTCCTGTGTTTTTGATCTTAGCCATTCTGATTGGTGTGAGGTGGAATCTCAGGGTTGTTTTGATTTGCATTTCCCTAATGACTAAGGATGTTGAACATTTCTTTAGGTGCTTCTCAGCCATTAGATATTCTTCAGGTGAGAACTCTTTGTTTAGCTCTGTACCCCATTTTTAAATAGGGTTATTTGACTCTCTGGAGTCTAACTTCTCCTCCACTGCTGGTGGGATTGCAAGCTGGTACAACCACTCTGGAAAGCAGTCTGGCGGTTCCTCAGAAAACTGGGCATGACACTCCTGGAGGATCCTGCTATACCACTCCTGGGCATATACCCAGAGACTTTACCTGCATGCAATAAGGACACATGCTCCACTATGTTCATAGCAGCCTTATTTATAATAGCCAGAAGCTGGAAAGAACCCAGATGTCCCTCAACGGAGGAATGGATTCAGAAGATGTGGTATATTTACACAATGGAATAGTACTCTGCAATTAAAAACAATGAATTCACGAAATTCTTAGGCAAATGGTCAGAACTGGAAAATATCATCCTTAGCGAGGTAACCCAATCACAAAAGAACACACATGGTATGCAGTCACTGATAAGGGGATATTAACCCAGAATCTCGAAATACCCAAGACGCAATTCGCATATCAATAGATTTCCAAGAAGATGGAAGGATAGACCCCTGGTCCTGGAAAGACTGGATGTAGGGGAATACCAGGACAGAGAAGCAAGAGGGGGTTGAATGGGGAACAGAGGGAGGGAAGGGGGCTTATGGGACTTTTGGGGAGGGAGGAAACGGGAAAGGGGAAATCATTTGGGATGTAAATAAAAAAATATAGAAAAAAAAGAATACAATGAAGTATATACATTTTAGCATGTTGAACTGCTATCGTGCACTCTCCTAAACTCATGTGCTAGAATTTCTTTGCTCTTTCCTATGTAAACACAATGCTAGATGTTTTATTTCTTCTTTATGTAAGATACATTTTATTTCTGCCTCTTCTCTCTTTCTCTCAGCTGTTGACTACATGTTGACTAGGATGGTGAGAGCAGACATTTTTGCCTTTTCCAATTTGGGAGGAAGCATCTAGACTCTCACATTAAGTATAATGGTAGCTACAGATTTTTACAGACACTATTAGGGTGAAGAGGTCTCTGCTTGTCCTAATTTGCTGAGAGTTCTTGTAATAAATAGGTGTCCACTGACCTTTTAATACATTTCTTTTATGCTTAAATCAACCAGAGATGGTTTCTGTTTCAAATAAAGTTCTGACTGATTTAGCAGCATTGTACAATTTGTGAAGTTCCTCAATTTTATCTGACCCAGGATCTAAAGAAAAGATTAGGGAAGGGAAATTTAAGTCCTCTTAATTTTACTACCCAAAAGGAATAGACGTGTGCTTGCTTGAGCAGTACATATATTAAGACTGAAATGGTCCAGAGCAGTGGTTCTCAATCTTCCTAATGTTGTGACCCTTTGGTATAGCTCCTCATAGTGTGGTTACCCCCAACCATAAAATTATTTCATTACTACTCCATAACTACAATTTTGCTACTGTTATGAATTGTAATATAAATGTCTGATATGTAGGAGACCTGACATGTGACCCAAAGGTGTTGCAACAGTGTCTGTACACAGGTTAAGAACCACTGGTTCAGAGAGTATCATGACCTCGGCACAAGGGTGATACACAGGGGAGTAGCCAAGGCGTTCTACTTCAAGGCTGTCTACTGTCTCATAGAAGAACTCTGAGTTGATTATTTTTCTTTTATCTCACCTTTAATAACCTTGATGATTATATTAAATTATATAAATAACTTAGACACCTTGTAAGCAACCTGAATGAATCTTTAAAACATGAAGACAGCCAAAGGTGCCCTGGATGTCTCCATCTTGAGATTAATCACCATTAATTATTTGGTGGCTATCCTCTGGATTGATTTTATATGTGCTCACACAGACACGATTTCACATGAATGAGCACAAAACATGCAAGTCGCTTTATCACAGGCATGTGGCTACTTCTTCTTTCCATCTGCATACATAAAACTCTACTCCATCTCCCATGGCTCTTGGGAGTGACTAGGCCACCCAGGTGTCTCTGACATGAGGTCTCGCATGTGATTGCAAGCAAATATTTGCAGCCATGATGGTCTGAATTCTCATCTAAATTGGGTATCTACACTGGCCCCTGTTGTGGTTAGTGGTTGGCAGTGACAGTCAACTGGGACTTGGTTTTAGCTGCTGACAGTGTCTGTACACAGCTTCTTTTGCCTTGGGATGCTTTGAGGAGGAAGAACAGAATCCAAAAGGGAGTCACATAGGAGTGAGCATTCCATGAACTCCAGGTAGAACCCTAACAGGCTCAGGGGTCCCAGAGCATCACTTCTGCTGAACTGTGTTGGTCAAATGAGCCACCAAGGGAAGCAAGTCATTATGGCGAGCAAGCCACCAAAGCAATCGAACCACCAAGGCAAACAAGCTACAAGGGCAAGCGGGGCACCACTGAGGCAAGTCTCCATGCAAAGTCAGGAGAGACAAACCCGCCTCTCAATGAGAGAATTCTTGAAGAATGCATGCCCACCTTTAACATATGATTTCAAACAAATCTGTATCGAGCACCTACAGAATACCAGATGTTACTGTAAGGGCTGGAGATGCTGAGATTGTACAGAGCTCTCTTGTTTCTGTTCTGAGACTTGAACCTAGGAGTTCAGTACAGGGAGTGCTTGCCAGTGAGCTCCATTCTCAGACCTCTTTCTACTTTTTATTGTGAGGCAAAGGCTCACTAAGCTACCTAGGTTGGCCTTGAAATCACTATTCTAGTAAAATCGGACCTTGAATTTGGGATCCACCAAATTCAGTGCTTCAGTCACAGCTGGGGTCACAGGCACAGGTCACCAGGCCTGGCTCAACACTCCTATGCTCATAGAACCTACAGTTTATTGTCTGTCTCCAGACAATAGACACCGCAGCAAACAATAACGCTAACAAACATATGATTAATGTCAATTGTATATTAATTAATAATGTCCCTGTCTCCAACTCTGGAATCTGATTCTATTTGGCTTTGAGTATCTCATCCCTTTCTGCCCAACACTTCAGGTGTTGTCATTCCAGGTGGTGTGTGTGTGGGAGGGGGGTCATACCATTTCTATCTTAGTCCCTTCTGGAGGGCATAAGGGGTGCATGCACTCAACAGTGACTATACGGTGGAGTACTTTGGAGCACGAGGGTTGTGAGCCTGATAATATGGCTTTACATCATTGTTCTGTCTACTGCTGTGTGACCTCGGTGAATAACCTCATTTCCCCAAACCTCAGTTTCCCCATCTAGAAACTAAGGAACTGGAGCTAAACTAGAAAGTGCTCAGAGTTATTAGGAGGGCTAACGTTTGTGAGACTCTTGGAGCAGCACTTGGTACACAGCAGGTGCTAGCCTGGAGTCTGTAGAATGAATACAGAGCCCCAAGCCTTGGATGAACTGAGCTAACTGGGGAGCGAAGTGGAAACCTGAAGTAGCCACCTACCCACATACTGGCCTGCACTAGCATGCACATGCATGCAGGAGTCATGCAGAAGTCACTGACATTCCTGTTCCCAAATAATCCTTTGGTGATGGAGATGAGCAGCCTGGCCCATGTGTCATTTCAAGAAAGACACCCTGACATTCCCCTCAGGGGCTACAGCAAAGCCACTCCACCACAACCATACCCCCAGAAAGGCAGAAGGGCTCTGAGAGAGGCAGGAGCTCATTAATAATTCACCACCCAGAGGGCTTCGTCTTTTCCCCAGTGGAGCTTCACAGGTGGAATGCCAGAATTCAAGTCCCTGGAGCTGTGTAGCCTGGGACAGTGACAGCCTTGCTGAATCTCAGCTCCCAGCCTGCCATCCAGTTTGTGCTTGTGAAGTGATGTGGGTCTCTATCTCCCAGAGGTCATTAAGCCACTGGCTTACCTCCTGTGCCTTCTAGCCTTGGAAGTAGGCTAAAGCCGGCCTGGGAGATTATTTGCAGGGAATTAGTGTGGGAGAGAGCAGGATTAGAGCGACCTTCCAGCCAGGGCTCAGCAGCTCCACCTGCGAGGAATAGGTGCCACCTTCAGTTGAAGAGGGATGCTGGCTGCTGGCTGTGTTTAGGGAGAGGGGTTACTGGCAGGAGAACGGATGACATTAAAGCAGCCACACTGGATGGTCCGAACTCAGCAAGGATGGTAGCTTCCCCAACCCTATTCTTCCCCCACTGAAATCCTCTAAGCTCCTCCCCTAAGATCACTTGCAATTAGGGTAGAACTGCCCGTGGCTGGTGGGAAGGAGTGGCTAGATACTCAAGTGAGAGTTCTGTGACCTTTCCCATCGGCTTCTTCTGTGAGGGAAAGTAAGCAGTCAACAGGGTCAGCTGTGAGGATCTTATGGAAGCTACCCAGCAGAGCTGAAGATGGCAGCAGTTTGGCTCAGAGGTTAGTCCCGTACACCACCTTGGCTACTTAACTAAAGCAGTCACTGTTTGCCTGAGGCCTCGCCTCGTCGTCCACAGAAATAAGGTCTGGGATTTGCAGTCCTTCTTAGAGCCAGCTCTTCTGATTGATACCTTTGTACTGAGTGTCCGATGAAGGGCGACAGTGTATTCACTATGGCCCCCAGCGGCAGCGTGGCCAGGGTATCACCATGGACTCCGGTGGCCATGCGGGCCTCACATCGGCCTGGTCCTCACTGCTGTTGTCTCTCATCTCCAGCTCCACCTCTTTTTGCTCCGTTTTCTGTCTTTCCCATCTCTCTATCGCGTATTTGTTTATCACGGCGGTGCCGGTCGCGCATACCTCGAAGACCGGGCGGCCTTACAGCAAGAATTCTTATCCACTGAAGCCTTCACTCCAGTCCTCTGGTTAGTGCTTCTCTTCATTTCAGGAAAAGAAGCAAAGAAAAATTTAAATCAACTTGGTTTCCCGGCTTGAAATATTTCCATTTGGAATTGTCGAGAATGTGGGGTATTTGGGTTATTTCAAAGGCCTTATCTGTCTGTCCTACGTGATCCCTTGGTTCTTTGGCAACCATGTGGGGTGAACAGGGCTAGTATTAGCTCCAGTCTGTAGATGTAAGGAGCCGAGATTTTGGGCGGGGGTGGGAGGGTGAACTCTATACCGCTTGTTCCTACGGACTCTCTTCAGACAAAACTCTTGTTCGAAAATTCTAGAAAAGCCAACTGAAATGAACAAGCAAGTGTGAAGCAGAAACTTTAAGGGTTCTTTGGAGAGTCAGCAAAGAGTTCTTTGGAGCAGTCTGCCCTGCCACCGGAGTCCATGCGTTGGGAGGTGTTTTGCTGGGGCAAACACTTGAAGGCGTGTTTTCCTGAGATGGACACAGGTGAAAGACCAAGGAAGAACGTTTCACTGAAGTTGACACAGGAGAGGACGTTCTGCTAAAGCAAACACGTGAAAGGACACGTGATGAAGGAGTCTTTGCTAACAACCCGCATGTATTGGTCCGCCTTGCATTGCGTAGTTGAGCTCCATCTGTCGAGACTCTACCGACTTGAACTGATAAGATACATGTGCTGAGGTAAGACCTGTGTTGAGGCAAGGTATATGGCGGACGTGTGATGTTTGGAGGGTATAGATAGGACTCCACAGACTGTTGGAGACAGAGCTTGGCTTGCCGGTGCAGCTAGCTGTGCAATGCTTATCTTCACTGATTTTTGCTGAGAAAGGCACAGCTGAGAACTTCTCCTGGCCTTCCTGTTGATCCCTCCTGCTGACTGGAGCCAAGGCTGAGGCCTGGCTGTCTCTGCTTCGCTGTTGCTATCCCGACTCTACCAAACTGGACTGCTGGTGTATCTGTGAAGTGTTTGCGAGTGGATCGAGCTACTGCTGCCTGCTAACTTGTAATGAAACTGCCAATTTCCAGACAACACAGATGAGAGTTGCTCCAGAAAACCTTTCTAAACAGGACCACTTCTCCATATCCTTTCTTTTCCACTCCCTCTGGTGGGTGGGGCTACAAGAGAGGTTAAAATATTTAAAAAAAATCATTAAAAATACGGTTTAAAAAACACTAAAGTTACACAAGAGCCCCGGATCAAGAACCTATTGGTGTTTATAGCTAACTTCCGGAGGCGCTCAGGTGACAGCTTGGTGGCCTTCTCTTTACTTCCTACCTTTCAGCTTTCTTCTGTGTTGATTTCTTTCTGGAATAGACTGTTCCCCAGGAGAAGGCAAAGATGACCCCCACCCTAGGGCTAGATCCCACCAAATCAGTAGTCTAGTGAGAAGTGCAGTGTTCTTTCCCATCTGGTCTGGGTCTGGAGCTGTAGTTCAGTGTGAGGTTGCCTCACCTTGAAAGTTGTGCACAAAGCCTTGGAATTAGTACCAACACACACACACACACACACACACACACACACACACACACACACACCTGATCTTAGGCCGAAGTCCTATGACCCTGGCTAATTAAGTTACTGGGAGTCTACTTACAGTCACAGGCTCAGACCTGGAGCTCCTCCAAGCAGGGAAGAGTTGAGTTTCTCAGGGAAAAGGGGAAATGGATGTTGGGTGGGCAACAGCTGTGGGAATCCATTTACATGTATGATCTTCTTAGGCAAGTGAAGCAGAGAGGTTTTTTCCTGGGTTGTACAGCCAAATCTGCGTCCAGACCTCAGGTCCTACTTCCACACTGTGGAGGGAACCCCACTCTGCCTCCTTAACTCCATGCCTCTGCTCCCCATCTCTAACCCTGCTGTGAGAAATCCCAGCTTGTTCCATCCTTGCCTAGGTAGTGTCCTCAAGTCCAAGCCAGCCACTGTACAAACCCTCTCCTGTCCTTTTAGATTTTCCAGGAGGCAAAGAGAAATCCCAGGGCCCAGCCTCTGTTCTTTCTTCTCCTGTTCTTCCATTCCATGCTACCCCACCCTGCCCCAGCTACCTTGCCAGTGGGAGGCATGTCCTTTCTCCATTGTGCCTCTTTCCCTCCGTTGCCATCCCAGGCCTCCCTCTGACTGCTTTCTGATCTATTGAGAGATTGCACTGCCAAGGTCTCCCCTTCTCTTGTCTTGTTTTGTTTTGTCCTTCATTGCGGAGGACCGAACCCAGGGCTTGACTCAGGCTAGGCAAGCAAGATAAAGTGTTCTACTACTGTGCTATATCCCCAGTCAAGTGTCCATGGCTTAGCATGTAATTATCCAAAGCCAGGACCCCACACCTCATGTCTTCCTCCTCCAGAGTACCCAGGATGCTCTCCAGAGTCAATTTCCAATAAATGGTTCTGTCTGGTACGAGTCCTGCTATGGGAGTTACTTGAAGGTTAATATTCTACAGGCTAGGAAGCATGACAGGTGATGGGTACTACTCATTTCTATATTTAACTTTTCTAATCATAGGTTGTTCCAGAAGCTATGGATTAGGGGGGCATAGATGGAAGCAGTTCCATAAGCATTGCGTAGGGCAAAGATCAGTTCTGGGTTATTTGGTTAATCAGTGTGTTATCTGGTTGCCCTGTAGAATTTTTTTTTCCCAATCTGTGGTCAGATCTGTTAGCCGATGCTCCACTGGCTCATCAGAATATGCCTTTAAAAAGATTTATTTCTTTTCACGTGTATGGATGCTTTCTCTGCATGTATGTCTGTCCACTACTGGCATTGCTGGTAGCTGCAGAGACCAGAGGAAGGCTTCAAATGTTCTGGAACTGGAGTTACAGAAGGTTGGGAGCTGCCATCTGGGTTCTGGGAATCGAACCCATATCCTTTGGAAGAGCAGCCAGTGCTCTCAACCGCTGAGCCATCTCTCTAGCCCAAAATACGCTTTGTCAATGACCTCTTCCAAGAGTGTTCTTTCCTAGCCTAGCTCCTCGACGGAAAAAACGTCCTCTTCTGCATGTCCACATTCTTTCTGAAGACAGAACTGTAGATAAAGTCGTGGATTTCATTCTCTTACATTCTTATGTCTTCTTTGGATTCCAGCCCCAACTTCAGGCAGAGAAAAGGGAGTTAGATAAGTCAGAGCATTAAAGATTTATCACCTCCACTGCTCTTTATAGAACTTTTCTTATTCCAAGGAGTATCTATCTCATTTGCTTAGGTTATTTTGTATGAGAGAGAGTTTAAAGGGAAATTAGGGCAGGCAAGATGGCTCAGAGGGTAAAGGCACTGAGCCTGACTACCTGAGTTTGATCCCTGGGACCTATATGGGGGAAGGGAAAAACATATTTCCAAAAGTTGTCAATTGACCCCCACATGCAAATGTGGTACAAACGTGGGTGCGCGCGCGTGAGCGCACACACACACACACTTTTAAAAGGGAAAACTAGTGTTTTCCAAAGCCCTGTATGAGTTTTTAAAAATCTGTAGCTGCTGAGTTTTTAATGACTCCAGCTAATTACCCTTTCTAATGATTAGATGTTAAGCTGAAATCAGTTTTACCACCATTGAAAAGTACTAATAAAAGCTATTTATTATAAAGAAAATGTGGTTTCAATATGAAATTACCCCCAGGGGATGGCCGTTTGTACAACAAAGAGTGTCCCTAGTTCAGGTCTGTGGGAGGCAGATAGTAAATTGATCCCACAAAGGAATGCTGTTTGCGAGTGCAAAAATTCTGTGCTCCATTCCCCCTTAGCTGAAGAGTGAGCTGAATTAATGCAGTATTTGTTTATACCACTGGGTGCTCTTGGCAATGAGGAGAGGGAGGGCCCTGTGGAGGATGGCAGTAGTGGGGACCCAGAAAGGCTTTCATCTGCTAGGTTTTACATTCGTTACCTACTCCCAGGGTGTTGCATTTAAAGCATGGCGGGTCCTCAGCAACACCGTGTATATGGCAGAATCAGTGTAGACAGGGGTCTTATTGATTATTTGGTCTAACCCCAACCCTGTTTCCATCTGGCAGGCAAATACACTAAGGATCAGAGAGGCCCAGAGACAACCAAGCCTTCCAAATCCGCAGCCAGTTCTCCCTGCACAGACACTCATCTGTTGTCCCTCGGCATACCTCGATGGCAAGACCCTGGCTACCTCTGCCAAAATGAGTGGACATCTTCTTCAAGCCTCTTCCTGAAACCATGTCTAGTATCTGAGCTGGCCCAGTCTTCTTAAAGGGCAATGGATCTCATGTCAGAAATGGAGTGGGGATAGATGAGATGATATTGTGGTGTTCTCAGAGAACTCATGCCAGCGTGGAATGGAGGACAGCAACGCAGGTGGGCAGCCAGGCTCTGCAGCAGGTGACACCTTCTGTTTACCGTTTACCCTTCTCCTTTCTTTCCCCCTCACCTCCTCCATCTCCTCTCCCACTCCTTTGTACACCAGCTTGGAGTGTAGGCAAGGTCAGGACTTTCATGTCACATCCGCGTTTCCTTAAAGTACTTATTCACTGGGACAAAAGCAAAAGGCAGTGAGCGTCATAAACCATCTACTTGGGGAAAAACTTCATCTTCAGTATGGGCGGAGGCTGGACTTCCCTCACCCATTTGCAGAGGTAGCTTTAAATGACATTACACTCTTCTCTGCCTCTTACTGACATAGTTTGTGGGGTTTCTTCGTTTTTGTTTTGAGACAGAGTCTTACTATGCAATTCTGACTGCCCTGAAACTTACTATCTAGACCAGGCTGGCCTCAGACTCATAGAGTTCCACCTGCCTCTGCCTCCCAAGTGCTGGGATTAAAGCCATGCAGCCATCATGCCTCAAAATTTACTGATATTTTATTATAAAATAATATTACATAAACATTTTTTCAGGTCAGGAATAGGATCACCCAGTCATAGAAGGTTTAAATATTACATGGTGTGGCCAGATCATATTATCTAAAAGGCCTAGCACAGTGCCTGGGAGAGTGAACACAGTCTTCAGCTTCCCTCTTCAGCCCTTCACTGCCTCCATGGTCAGACAGAGACTTAGGATGCAAGTGGAGGTGAGTGAGTCCAAGGCCTCTCACTAATCACTCAGCACCTCTGCCCTCACTGAGCTGGTAGGTTTTCCATTGATTTCTGATTTGCATTTGACTTTAGTCTTTTCCTTACTGTATTTCAAAGGTGGAAATCTTGAAATGTTAAACCTGCCTAGAGCAGATCTACCAGCAGCAGAAAATTGTCCCCACAGTGGGACAGGTGAGCAGCGTGGTGCTGCAAACACATTCTGTGAATAATGAAGATGAGGAACAAGGAAAGCCCCAGAAATAATAAAGAGATTCCTGGGGCTTCAATCGAACAAAGAGAAACTTGGAGGTTCATTTATCTGAAGGCCGAAAATGGAATTTTTGAACTGTTTGAATCCTATCTTCCCAGCTATATAATCTGCCTTCCTCTTTTTCTATCTCAGAGCCAGCCTGTTTTCTTTCTTTCTTCCCTTGTTTCTCCCCCTCCCTCCTTCTCTTCCTCCCTCCTTCTCTTCTTTCCTCCCTCCCTCCCTTCCTTTTTCAGTGCTGGGAATGAAACTCGTGGGCCTCCTTACACGTGCTAGGCAAATACTCTACCGCTAAGCTACATCTCCAGGGCTTGGCTTTTTTTCTTCCTTCCTTCCTTCCTTCCTTCCTTCCTTCCTTCCTTCCTTCCTTCTTCCTTCCTTTCTTTCTTCCTTTCTTCTTTCCTTCCTTCCTTGCTTTTTTTAGATAAGAATTTTTTTATGCAGTGTAGGCTGATCTTGATCTCTTATGTGCCCAGCTCTTCCTGCCGCATTAGGATGAGATTAACAGTCTTGGCTACTCTTTTTTGATGTTTTGGGGTTGGTTTTTGTTTATTTGCTTCTTTGTTTTTTGAGCCCTGGCTGTCCTAGAACCCACTCAGTAGACCAGGCTGGCCTTGAATTTAGAGATCCACTTGCCTCTGCCTCCCAAATGCTGGGATTAAAGACGTGCACCCCACACCGCCCAGCTGATGTTTTTGTTTTTAATATATTTGTATTTATTCCAAGTCCAATTACTGCAGCCCATATGCACATGGGTATGGGGCGATCAACTAGGGCATTGGTATCTCACCAGTGTCCAAAACCCCCAAGAAAAACAACTCTCTCTCTCCCTCCTAGCAGCCATCAACAGCAGCCAGTTGCCCCTCAAGTTGGGTGGGGCCTCTTGAGCCCTTACTTATCCAGGCTGGGGTATTGACTGGCTTGATCTTGTGCCGGTGACCATAAACTGCTGTGAGTTCATGAATATAGTAGCTATGTCATGTCCAGAAGACAGCATTTCACAGCACTCCTCTCTTCAATTCGGCCCTTACATTTCCACCCCCATTTCAAGTGTTCTCCCTGAGCCTTGGGGACTAGGGATGGTTGGTATAAATGTCCCATTTAGGGCTGAGTACTCAGAATTATTTATTAGCAGTGTTTTGACCAGTTAAGAGTCTCTGTACTAAAGCTTCTCTGACCAAAGTTGAGGGGAGCCTTGCTTTGTTGGCGCAGACATATTTAAGAGGCGGTTTGACAACACGACCATTTAGCACAACAGCAGGATCCCCTCTCTAGGACCAAGACCTCCCCAGCCATGGAGTTTTAACTAGACTTATAGTACCAGGTATGAATTCTCTCCTGTGGCATAAACTCAGACCCAACCAGGAAGTCATTTGTCATTCCCTTCATTGCTGTGCCATTATAACACCAGTGGATGGATCTTGCCTGGTGGGTCAGTATTGGATCCAGCACTAAATAAGACCATTGATGTCTTTCTCTCCCAACAATGTGAATAGCATCTACCTCCATGAAAGTCAGCCAACAAGGAGAGGTTCCTAGTCAATTCAAAACAAATTTCTCTGTCTTGTAAGCAAAATGTGTGGTGTTTCCATCAATAGGATTGATAGGTCTTGACTATCTAGTTATGCTGAAACCAAGAACAATGACTCTAATCTGTGTTAGTTTGAGTCCTCTGGTGTCTCCCTGCCAATAACTTCTAGGAAAGTGTCTGATGCCACACAGAGATTTTCAATTACTAACCCATCTGTTCTGGGAGAAGCTTTGTGTAACCATGAAGGGTACCTCTGTTCAAACTCTTTTAAAATTACATATTTTAAATTAGCTAACAAAGAGGTGGGTTTCCATAGGCCTTTTTCAGGCATCCTTAGTTTTGTTTACCCTCCTCTCTCACCCTTCTCCTCTCTCATCTCTCTTTTAAATCTACTTTGAGGTAAGTATACCCTGATTGTGTTTTTTATTTCTTAGTGATTGGCACAGAAAGATTTGATCCTGGGTCTTCACTTCCTCATCTGTAGGGTAGGATAACCTGTTAGATCTGGCAAGGGAGGCTGGAGGATTAAATCAAAGGAATGTATGGCAGGTGTGTGGCACTCGATAAACATTTCAATCCAAGCTCCCTAGTGACAGGATGTGAACCCTGGGCCCAGTATATGAAATAGAACATATTTGTGTACTGTCATTATAGCTTAGTTTGTTTGCTGTTCGTCATTGGTTTTTGTAAGATTTTCAACAGAAGTTCATCCTTTCAGAGTTCTGGGGCTAACTAACGTTGATATTGGCCTTATGTCCCAGGGAACAAAAGTCACCAGATGTTTACTCAAGGCTAGTGCCTGGGTGGGTTTGCAATTGCTGTAATGGCTCCCCCCCCCATAATATTTTTTTGTTTTTATTTAAAGTTTTAAAAACATATTTTGTGTTTATTAATGTGTATGGTGTGATGTGTGTGTAGGCATGTGCATGCCATAGCATGTGTGTAAATGTCCAAATCTGTGAAGACAGCTTCACAGATTCATGTCTCTCATTCCACTTTTATGTGGGTCTCAGGGATTGAATGCAGGTCAACAGGCTTGTGTGGGAAGCACCTCTATCGACTGAGCCATCTAGCTAGCCAAAAGAGCACTTTTCACTCCAACCCTTTAAAATCTATTTAGATTAGCCTACAAAGTAATGAGTTTCATCATGGCGTCTTTGTACACGTGTCCTTAAGCTTTGTTTCCATTCATTTCCTTCCCCAGTGCCCTCTGCACAATGACTTGTTCCCTTCCTATTCCCAGATAGTTCCCTTCTTTTAAAAATGTTTTGATTACATTGAATGTTTTGATTTTGTGCGTGTATGTGCACCCTCACATGCAATGATGTGCATGTGGAGACCAGAGAACAAGCTTCAGGAGTCAGGTATCTCTGTCCACCATTTGGGCCCTGGGATTTGAACTCAGGTTGTGAGGCTTGGCAACAGGTGCTCTGAGCCATCTTACTGACCCATCTTTTGTTTTCTTATATATATTTCATGATCTTTCTCATCTCTCTTCCTGTTTTAAGATCCCCTTTCTAGTCTTCATGACACCCCTCCCCAACATACACACCACACAGCCCCAGGTTATACATATACAAGAATCTTTTTGTATGTTTAAGTATTTCATGTGGCATAATGGTTTCTGAGTCCATCCATTTTCCTGCGAATGTCATGATTTCATTTTCCTTTACACCATAAGATTCCATCATGTACATGACCACGTTGTCTTTATCTTTTCATCTCCTGGTAGGCATCTAAGGTTGTTCTATTTTCTGGCTATTGTAAATAGTATAGCAATAAAGATGGATATGTAAATATCTCTATGATATGCTCTATGACTCTATGATATGAGTCTCTTCAGGTGTATTCTTGAGAGTAGCAGAGCTGGGTCATATGGTAGGTTTTTGTCCTTTGGCTCTTTGGTTGGGTGGGTGGTTGGTTGGTTTTCCTCCATATTGACTTCCACCAAGGCTGTACCTGTTTCTACTCATAAGAGCAGTGAATAAGAGATTACGAGTTCCTCTTCCTGTGCATCACCACCAGCTTTTGTTGTCTTTTCGTTTCCTTGAAAACAGCCATTCTGAATAAGTGATATGGAATCTCAAAAGTCATTTTAATTAGCATTTCCCTAATGACTAAGTGCAGCCATTGATCTTGATTGTCTACTTAATGTTATTTAGAATCACCATAGAAAACAAATCCTTGGCTATGTCTGTAGGAATTATCTAGGTTATATTTACTGAGATAGGAAAACCCACCTATTCTACAGCCTGGGGTTCCAGATAGGATTAAAAGAAAGTGATCTGAGCTCAAGCAATTTGGCCATTGGTTTTCTGACTGCAGATGTAATGTGGTCAACAAACCGAGGCATTTGCCATCATGTCTTCCCTGCTGTGATGGACAGTGCTCTCTCTCAAGCTGTGAGTCGTGATAAACTTCCCTGCTGAGGTGGACTGTGCCCTCGAGCCTTGAGCCTCGAGAAACTTCTTCCTTGTTTCTGCCAGGTGTTTTGTCACAGAAATAAGGCAACTGGCATGCTAAGATTATTGGACAATTTTCATGTGCTTCTTGGCCTTTGTAACTTTTTCCATTATTCATTTATTCACTTTACATTCTGATTGCAACCCCTGCCTCTCCTCTAGACCCCCCCCTCACACAACCCTTACTCCCTTACCCCCTACCCCTCTCCTGAGAGAAGGGGGAGCCCCCACCCCCACCCCAGGTACCAACCTACACCAGCACACTAAGTCTGTGCAGGACTAGGCACGTCCTCTTCCCCTGAAGCCAAGCAAGGCAGGATCCACAAGCAGGAAGCAAAATCAGGGACAGCCCTGCCTCCAGTTGTTGGGGAATCTGCATGAAGACCAAGCTGCCCACCTGCTGCACATGTGACAGAGGAGGTGGATGGATGGTGAAAGTCCTGCCTGTGCATGCTCCTTGGTTGATGGTTCAGTCTCTGGAAACCCCTGCTTTTTTTTAAACTTCTTTTGAGGCCTGTGTGTTCAGTCCATTAAGTCATTTAGTGATTGCTTTATTTCTTTGGGGTGTTAGTTTTGTAGTTCTTTATAGACCTCAGATATCAATTCCCTGTCCGATGTGTAGTTATCAAAGATCTCCCCTCCCATTTTCTACTCTACCTCTCCTCTCTGGTGATCAGCAGATACTTTTGAATGCCACATAATCCCTCTTGTTAAATCTTGAGATTTGAACACAGGTCCTCTGGGAAAGCATTGCTCTTAATCACTGAGCCAAGACTCACCAGCTCCATGAAATTTTGATCAGATATCAGAAGAGCTACACCAGCTTGTGTCTGTTCATGTGATAGCTTTCATCCTTGATTATCAAAAACACAGGGAGCAACACCACCACACAGGTCCATATAGACCGAGCATTTGTCTATGTGCATTCAAGACCTGTGAGTATTAATCACTCTGGTGGAGGGAGGCAGCCGTGGCTATCAAGTGCGTCCCTGGAAACTCAGCATTCTTGAGCTCTGAAGAGCAGTAAAACACTCATAGGTGGCTCTAGAATTTGACCCACCTACAGCCTCAGGCTCAGAGCTGTCAAACTCCAGAGTTTGACTCAGATGCTGAGATATGCTCCCGGCTCTAAGGATGGAGTTAGCTCTCCCTATGTACTTCTCAGGAGGGGCCAAGTCTCTGCCCACACCGACTTAGTTCTCTTGCTCCCCACAACTGCCTTTCTGCTTTCCCTCACTGCGGCGTTGTGGCAGGCCATCCTGGGCTCTTCGACCTGTGTCCTGACTGCTGGCTCCCATTTCACTGCAGGAGCTCCGGGATTACAGATATACACTACCACATCCATTTTATCCAAGTCCTGGGATCTGTACTCCAGTTCTCATGCTTGCACAGCAAGTGATTTACCCTCTGATCCAACTCCCCAGCCCAGTTTTTGTGTTTTTTTTTTTTTAACGTGGTGCTGGGGGTCAAACTGAGGACCTTCATATGCAATGTAAGTTCTTTATCACTGATCTACAAGCCTCTCATTTTGCGGATAAATATTGAAGATTTTTATCTTCTCCAGTCTACTACTACACTACCCCAGTAGTGAAGGACACGACTAGGGGGTAAAGGACATTGGAGCTTACCTGACCACCAGCTTCTTAGAGGTCTGCTCATCATTAGCTTGCATCTTTGAAGGATGGTGCCTCTCCCAGATGAGTCCTCCCACACATCGAACCTGACAATCTTTAGTTCCTATTGGCTATGGTTTCCAGATCCTTCAATATGCTAGCGTCTCTCCTCTGGACCTACATCAGTGATTAATGTTCTTAAAAAGTTATACTTGAGCTATTTGAAATTGTTAATAGTTAATAATAATAGTATTAGATTTTACCATGATGCCTGACTTGATGCATGTCTGTATTTCCAACTACAGAGAAAAAAAATTGGGAACCTTATCCAGTGATTAGGAAAAAAATGAATAAATAATACTATAGGTATTTGAAGTATTTGTTTATAAATATAGGAAGACTCCCAATTAAAGGCATTATATATATGTATACACACACACACACACACACACACACACACATATATATATATATATATAAAATATTTCAGTTTTTAAAAAAGTTAGGTATTGACCAAAATGATAAAACATACTGTATCTAGTATAGGACATTTCTACTCATGTTTTCTTGTATCTAAATTTTTCTATAATGAGTCTTTACAACTTATCTGAGGTGAAAGTAAAAGGTTGGGAGGGATAAAGTTTACTGAAAGAGCACTCAATAGAGTCTTATTAGTAAAAGGAAGTAGGATCAGCCTAATCTTATTATAAAATCTACTAGTAATTAGAGTCCATTGGTCTGTTAGCAATATAGCCCTACAATCTCAATCTCTCTCTCTCTCTCTCTCTCTCTCTCTCTCTCTCTCTCTCTCTCTCTCTCTCCTTCCTTCCTTCCTTCTTTCTGGCAGCCATGTTGATGCTCAACATTTAGTCTCAGGAAATGCTTCTTTTATAACATCTACAAGTCTAACCTTTAACTCTAATATATACTTGTGCTGCTGGTTTAGAAAGACGGGTGACATTTCATTTTCGTAGATTCAGCCCGTTGCCCAAACTTGTCAAGATTCAGGTGTCTCACACAAAGGCTATTTCTTCCAGTGGCAGGTCATTTGCCAAGTTTCCTAACTTGTCATCAATCTCTTCAACCAGGATTTATAAAAATGTCAAGTGAGGTAAGACGAAGACAGAGCCTGCAAATTCAGATCAGCTCAGATCCACCAATGAGCAGTCTCTGGAAATTGTGCTGGGAGGATCTGAAGTCACTGATTGACTTCAAACCAGCTTATCTATAAAGATTTTACAAGAAACTGCCAGGAGCTTTTTAAAGACCCCATAGAAGCATTCCTGGATAAACATGTTTTAAGACTCTCATGCAGCCCATGGATTTTCTTATTTTTGAACAATGGAAGGCTGTTTTCTCTTATTCTGTGGAAAAGAGCATAAAACCATCAGTAGAGAGAATATTCAGTAACTTTAAAATGAATGCATTATCTCATTGATCAAACTAGAAAGCTTGCTACATCAAATGTGTTAGACCTACATTAGCCCACATGGTAGAAATCCCCCTGTTGTTTAGAAGACATTGTGAGAAATACATTTGGAGTTATTTTAGAGTGTTCTTGTCTAGGAGCTGAACAGATAAATGTTAAGAGTGCTTTTTCGTAGGCAAAGTGGCATGTTAAAAGCTCCAGCTCACCAGTAATCAGCCGTGTAACTTTGAAAAGCCATTTAGACCCCTCAAAGCAAGTTCTTTTAAATTTGGAAACGGAGCTGACACCTAGCCTTAGAGTCATAATGCAGAACCGGGAGGCAATGCCTATGGGCGTGGCACTTAGCCATGAGCATGCACTGAGGTGCTCCCCCTGCAAATACCCAGGGGTATATCAGATGGTTCATAGCACTGATCCTCACTGACTTGAAGAGTTAGGAAGGTCACTGGTCCAGTCCACAAAATGATGGCTGTGGCATTTGAAGCCCCTTGAGTCTTGACTCTCAAACCTTGTGCCTGTGGAGTAGATGTCTGTGTTGCCACACAGCGTGCTGTTTTACCTTTTGATAATGGCTACTCGAATCCTCATGGAGAACTCGTCATAGCTAGTTTTAGTAAGAGTACCACATTAGCCATGGAATTGATGCACAGTAAAAGACATGTAGGGAAGGGCTCAAACGGTAGCTGACCCATTCTTTTACTAGTGCCATGAAAGACTGTCAGGCCTCCTGCCTTGATCCTTAGAGACAATGAGATGACTGCGTCAGTAAGGTTCTTTGGTCCTTAATGTGGCTCAAAACCATAAGAGTTCTGATAGCTTATCAACACTATCCACTGGGCTGGACATGGTGACACACATCTTTAATCTCAGTATTCCTCTGGGTCTGAGGCCAGCCTGATCTACCTATCCAGTACCAGGCCAACAAGGACAATATAGTGAGACTCTGCCCTAACCAAAACAAACAAAACACCATTGCACACTCTTGGGGGAATTAAGGTGTCTCAGGCTTGAGTTCAGTTCCTGGGAGCCGAATGGTAGAAGGAGAGAAGCAACTCTCCTCAGACTGTCCTCTGACCTCCACACACACATATTTATGACACACACAAACAAACATAATTTTAAAAACTATTTTTAAAGACCATCATATTATTCTGCAATGGCTATCATGTGTAAGAACTCGAGGGGAATCAATGACAGATTGTAAGTCTCAGTTTCCTCGTTTGTAAGTGGGGACAATAAGTTCCCTATACTGCCCACAACTGTGAAGACCGAGGCACTACATGTAAAGTACTTAGCACAGCATATGGCACAAACAAAATACTCAGTGAGAGGTTCTAAAGGTTAGGGACTTGGGTTTTTTGTCTTTTGCAAAAAAGAGAATTATTCCCATTAAGCAAGTCAGATCTGTAAAAGGGAAATAATTATGTTCATAAAACCCATTTTCCCCACAGGTAAGAACAAGTTCTAGTAACAATTATACAGGTTGCCCGCATCAGTTATGTAACTGGACTTACAAAGGAAGCATTTGTCCAGGGGCATATTATTCCTCCCACTCCAAACTGCTAAGACTGAAAAATGACTGTTTAATAAAAGAACATCTCAGCACTCAATATCGTGAACCTGGTCCTGACACTCCTAGAACTTCAGTGTTAAGGGGGTGGATGTCGACCCAGGAGAACTGACAGTCAAAGCTCTTTGGCAAGGACAGTTATAAAACCACGCTGGCACGTCACTTAAGGTCTATAACCACTGTTTCTGTAACGTTTCCTAGCTTAGAAAGTAGACCAAGATCTGTACGGCTCATTCTTTTCACCCATCCCTCCACTCAGAAGGCCCCTGCACGGCAACCATCACTTCATCTCTGCCTGAGCTGTCAATATAGAGATCACTGACAGGGCAGAGATGTGGGGAAAATGTTTAACAAAATAGCCAAAACGGTGAGGGGGGGGGCTGAAAACATGACCCAGAACCCACATGGGGAACACACAACCATCTGTAACTCTAGTTCCAGGGGATCTGATGTCCTCTTCTGACCTCTGTAGGCACCAGGCACCCACATGTTGCACAGATACACATACAAAAAAAAAAAAAAAAACACTCACATACATAAATCTTAAAAAGCAAAAAGACTCCAAAGAGCCAAAAGTCCAAAGACTACGGTACTAGCGTAGAAACTGTCAGAACCAGTGTGTTTGTTATTTTACCGGTCCAAGCACTGGGTGAACTGAACTGAGTTTTGACGCTACCATCTTAACTAAAGGTGCCAGTTTGAGGATGTCCCCTGTGGTGCTCATCGGTAGGTGCCACCACTGTGTGCTGGGAAAGGCTATAAAACCTGGTCCTCGAGTAATAATGCACAGGAGTTTGTAGCAAAGAACCAGCCCATGTGGATGACTGGGGGCGGGGGATATTTTGCATGTTAAGGAATTAGGAAGAATAGAATACGCTCTGTGAAGGAACTTGTGGGTTTGATAGGTACTGATAAGGAAACGTGTATGTATGCATGTACGCATGCATGTATACGTTTTCAAGTTTGTCCACTGAAAGGACACAGCAGCAGTGACAACAGAGGAGGCGAGGAGCCCAGCTCAGCACCTGTCTCATCTCTAAACATCATTCTTCCCTAGGGACACTCTTTGGGATTAAATGGTTGATCTCATGACCATGATCTCACGGTTAGTAAGCACTCAGGATGACTGACACCTTGTGGCACCAGAAATGTAAGGAAGTATTCCAAGGGGGACATGTCAGGACATTACAGCTTGCTTGACAGTACTCAGGAGCCCTGCAGATACCATGCAGGAATCAATCAGTGTTGCCTAGTGATGGAAATGGATGGAATGATGAAAGCACCTGGTAGATGGAATGTCAATCAAATGTAAACACAGTGGTAGAATTAGCAAATTACAATTTGGCAATATGTGACCCAAACAAGAATTATTAGTGGATGCTAAACCTAGGGCATAAAGTTTGAGAAAGAACAGAATATTACCAGTTTCAAAGTTGGCCCCCTTCCCCCAATACCTCTTTAATAAGAACCTGTAGGATTCAGTTCACTATGGATGCCAACACACCATGTGGCAGGGGAGGCAGTCATTAACTTCTTAGTATAAAAACTTTGAAGATAGCAGCAGCCAGATGGTGGTGGTGACCGCCTTTAACCCAGCACTCCAGAGGCAGGGCAGGTGGATCTCTAATCAAGGCCAGCATGGTCTATCAAGCCAGTTTCAGGACAGCTTGGACTACACAGAAAAATGGCGTTTCTAAAAAACCAAAAACCAAGCAAACAAAAACTTTGAAGACAGCATGCCCAATTGTTAAAAATTAGCATGACCCAGTAATGGGGAAAACTGATCTGTGTACCTCCTGATCGAATGCAGAGAACACGGGATAGCTTCTTTGAATCTAATCACTACAAATCATCCCACAAACCAGTTCACAGCGATACTTATTCTATAAACTGACGTGCACTCTTCAAAAAACGTCCAGTCCTTGAGAGAGAAACCAAGGAAGGAACTGCTCCAGTTGGGGAAGACTAAAGGGAAATAGAATTAAGTGTGTACAGTAACCATGGTCATAGGAGGAGTTATAAAAGAGCACTTTAAAAACAAATGGCAACTTCTCCCCCGGGGCTGCCTGTGAAGTGGCTGCCATCATGGCTGCCTTCTAGCCTCTGGTGAAGTCCAAGACTGTCAAAGGGAGGACCCAGAAGCTCATCTGGTGCAAGTCAGACTGATACCTCTAAGGTAGGCTCAACTGGTGGAAACCCAGGGGTACTGACAACAGGGTGCCAGGTGACATCCAAGGAGCAGATCCTGATGCCTGACATTGGTTATGGGATAGGAAAATGGGACACATGCTGCCCAGTGGCTCTCAGGAAGTGTCTGGTCCAGTGTCAAGGAGCCAGAAACGCTCCTGATGTGAGCAAAGCTTACTGTGCTGAGATCACTCAGAAACTCAGAACCAACACGGAAACAGCAGCAGAGCTGGCTCACCAATCCCAACACCAAGCTGTGCAGCTAAAAGTAAATAGATGGGTTGCTCACATGCATATTTTATTTGTGCTCAGAAAAAAAAAGGCTGCAAACAAATAGCAACATCTAAATTGTGTGTGTGTGTGTGTGTGTGTGTGTGTGTGTGTGTGTGTATGAAATGGTAGTCTTCATTTTCTGAATATAGGTGATGTGTTGTAAGGAGCATCTTTTTTTTTTTCAAAAATATGCACTGAAAGGCCAGTGTGGTGGCATGTGTGCCTGTAACTCCAGGCTTTGGAGGGCGGAAGCAGGAGAGGTAGTTCAGTGGTCAAGACCTAGGCTCTGTTCCCAGTACCCACATATCAGGCAGCTAACAGCCACCTGCCAACTCCTCACCTTCTCATGGTAGAGTCCTATCAGGTGCCATTCTTAGAGCAGATGAACTGGACACATTATCCCTAAGCTGAGCAAATAGACCTAGGAACTTAAGTGCCACACTGGATTCTTTCAGAGACAGTCTTGCTATGGAACCAACACTGACTTCTGATTGGTGATACTTCTGCTGTAGCTTCCCACATACTAGGAAACTAAGGGTGGGCCGCCATGACTGACAGCTGGGTTCCAATTCCAATCCTACCTTTAGGCAGCTTTGTGCCTCTCAAACTAATCTTTGTTTTGTTCATTCAATACTAACTGTGTTGGACTAGATACATTCTACATAGTCCCTTTTTGGCACTACATTGTAATATTTGAAGTAATACATTTCAATAGCCCCCTTTTCCTATTAAGCATGGGCATTGTACAAAATTTGATGGACTGATTCCAAAGTTCATGCAGGAATGCAAAGGACTCCATACAGAGGAAGAAAGTCTTCAAAGGAAACAAGGTAGGGAATTCAAAAATCCTGATCTCAAAACTTAATATGAAGTCATCCAGATGTGTAACCCTAGAGTGATGATACCGAGATCAATGAGAGAGAACTGGATGAGCAGACGTAACCTTGGATTTGGTCAGCTGGCTTTCAAAATGGCAAAACAATGATAGAATATTCAACAAATGACGTCAGGACAACTGGTCATCTACATGCAGAAAAATGAAATTAAATGCTTATCTCAGAAAAAGAATTAATCCAATGCAGGTTAAAAAAAACAAACAGAAAGAATCCCACTTGTAAGAGCTAAAACCTATTAGGAAAAAAAAAAGGCTACCTTTGCAATTTGGATGAAGCCTTCTAAAAATGGTTTTTAAGGGCAAGATGGCTTAGCAGGTTAAGTGCTTGCCACCAAGCCTGACAACCTTAGTTTGATTCCTGGATCGCACATGGTGAAAGAAGAGAGCCGATTCCTGCCAGTTGTCCTCTGACACGCTCCCTATACCAATCCTACACCTGCCCCCACTGCCAGCTACATTAAAACACCCAGAAAAAGAAAACACTCTCTAAGGAAAACACCAATAACACAAGTGACTGAAAAGAGAAGAAATGGACTTCACGATTATAAATTTTGTTTCGTTTCAAGTGACCAATGAAGCGAAGACAAGCTACAGGAATATTTACCACACACATATAAAAATATCTAGAGAACATACAAAGCTTCTTAACAATGAAAAAGATAAAAGTTTATAAAAGGACAAAGGAGTTGAAGAGACATTACTCCAAAGACATATAAAAGCATCCAGTAAGCACAAGAAACACGGCATGCTCGGCATCTTTTATTTATTAGCGAAATATAAGTCAAACCCTCCAGGCAGTATCTCCTCACATGCTGAGGATGGTGAGAACAGAAGACAGAATCAACAATGCATGCAGCAAAAAAATGGTACCTTTCCTTACACGTATGCTGGTCAGAACATGAAACAGTACAGCTGCTCCACAAGACAGAAGTTCCTTAGATGGTAAAGGTTAAGCGAAGTTACCACATGGCCCAGCAATCCTATTCTTAAGCACACACTCAAGAAAATGTACAACACAAATGTTCATTTTTTTTTTTTTTGTAAAAAAGGTCTTGAACAAGAATGTTCAAAGCAACATTCTTTATAGCAGCCAGGACCACTTGGAACTACTCAATGTACATCAGCTGACAAACAGACATGACATCCAAACAAAGGAGTGTCATATAACTACAAAATGGATACTGAAGTATATACACCTAAATTCCAGCATGCCAGAGGCAGGAGGATTATGAGTTTGAACCAGCTTGAGCTATACAATGCAAGACCACATCCCGAAGCAAACAAAAATTATGCTAACACATTACTACATTAACGGATCTTGAAAACAACCGTTAGTTGAAATGAAAGAGGACACAAAAGGCCACATGTTGCATGATTCTTTATGAAATGTCCGGAAGAGACAGAGAGACTGACAGTTAACTAGGGAGAAGAGAAAATGGGGTACAAATGGTTACTGGGTTTCTTTTTTGTGGAATGATAAAAAAATTTCTGGAATTACATAGAAGTGTCTGCAGATTTCACCAAAACCCGTGAATTGTATATTTAAAAAGAGTAAATATTTTATGGTATGTAAACTGCACACAGACACCAAAAAGAAAAAAAAAGTGAACAACCCACCTTACAAACTAATTTCTTCTTTATTGTCTCAGGTCACCTACTGAGTCACAAAAATATAGATATAGTTGCAAAGATGCCTGACATGTATACCACACTGCAACAAATACAATAAGCAATCCCCCAACCTCTAGACCAAATCCAGGGCCTCACACAGGCTAGGTAAGTACTCTTCCACTGAGCTATGTTCCCAACCCCTTTCTCCTTTTGAGCAGGGTCATTTGTGGTCCAGACTGGCCTTAAGTCAAGTTTGAATGAAGTTGTTGAAATTACAGGTATGTGCCACCATGCCCAGATACAATTTCTTTTTAAGAAAACTATCTGCAGTTATCAGCTGGTGTCTCACACGCTGTATTTATTCTTGCATCTGAGAACCTCTCTGTTCTCATGACTTATCTCACTGTTATCTTTAAAAGTCATGTTTTTCTTAAGTAGCTGAGGCTAGAGTGAAGGTAACCTTTCAGGATGACGTCATCTAGACACAGGTAGTAGTACTGCTCTCCAAGGGTGTTATTGTACAACAGCCATCTTCAAGAAATACTTTAAAATCTAATTCCTGTTCAGAGGTCAGCAGGAAGGTTAGGCAAGAAATAATTTTTAGATATAATTACCATGTAATAGGTATATCCAGAGCTTTATAGCATGTTACAACTTCAGGATTTCTTCCCCTGGAGCAGAAGTAGAATTATAGGCCTCCTCTATCTAGTAACAGGAGCGAAAGAGGAATGTCTCGTGACTGCTAAAAGGACAATATCTTTTTACACTCATCTCTGCAACACTATTTTGTGCATCTGGTTTTCAGTATCAAAAGGCTACAAACTTTACTTCAGTGCTATAATCTACAAGAGAAGGTTCCGTCAGCACATGAAGCTGAATAAAAGACTAATTCTAGACCGACAGCAGACCACTGGGTCGAAATACACACAGTTCCAAGGTTAAACACGAGTGAGGCCTCTCTGAATGCTAAGGGTAGAGAAGAGGGCTTCTGTGCTTAAGAAGGCACTGATCCTACCTTCTAAAAACTAAACCGACAGACTACAATAGGACAGCGTGGTTCATTGTTCAAGTCAACAGAATTACATATTTTCAGTTTTTACTCTCCAACAGAATTCCTTCGTACTGTATTCAGGGTGGCAATTCCCTGGGTTCAGTACTACTTTTGTAATAATAAGCATAAAATCCAACCACTGTTTACACAGACTTAGAAAACAAGTTCAGAAAGGAAAACATTTACACCCTTTAATTAAATCACACTGTTACCTTATAAAAATGTGAGGCTCCACATTTGCTTTTTTTTTTTTTAAAACAGAGCATTGGATGGTTTCAGATACAGTTACTGGACCAATAGTTACAATGATTCTAAATAAAACGTATGCAGAACTGGTAACACACCAGGCTCTCCTTGCGCTGGCTGGCCAGGCTCTCTCCACTCAGCTCAGGCTGGCCTCTAACTCACAGTCCTCCCTCCTGAGTGCTGGGATTAGAAGCGCACGTATCACACTCAGCTTAGAGGCTTTCTTTTAGATAACATTTATTCAAATGATGAGGTTATAAATTCAAATTGAATAACAACAAAATCTTAATAAACAGGAAATGGAAGAAATAAAAATTTGTTTCTAAACTAACTGTGTACTGCCTCACACGGCACTGAGGGTAGAGAGGGCAGAGGCTCCACGTGGAGCATTTGCATATCAGAGCTCCAAAAAGAGCAGCAGCACATCACCCCTTCTTAAGAAAAGTGTTTCACGAGGCTTTTGTTATCTTTCATAGCATATTCTTTCCATACAATTCTCCCTTCTTATTCCAGAAAACATAAGAAACTATTTGCACAAATGCACACACACCAGTTTCTGTAAGGCCGTCAACTGGTTTGCTAAGTTGCACTGTTCTTTTGTTTGTTTGTTTTCTCCTTTTTCTTCTTCAAGTAATGAGCCCGTGGAACAAGGGATCTGCAGAGGAAACCAATCCCCTTCAGCTCTAGGCCTGTCTCTTCATTGGGCCTCGAGCATTCAGAGCTAGGCAAGAACATTTACAAAATGGGTTCTATTTACATGTTCTTTCTTTCTTTATTCAGTACAGAGAATCAAACCTAGGGCTTGCACATGCGAGGCAAGAGCTCTACCACTGAGCTACACCCCAGGCCCTTGATTCAGATTTTTAAAAATCTAATACATGCTCACATTTTCTGGCAGATTCTTTTTGTATATTACAAAACAAGACAGCAAAAGTTTAGCCTCAGATGAGAATCCTTTCTTCCTGAGAAAGGTCAAGCAGACATATCTTGGCATCATGTCCTTTACACAATGGCATACTGTTCATACAAAAGGTCTCGTATCCTATAAAAGTCTTGACAAAGGCAGCCTTCTAGCCCGATGCGTCCAGTTTCCGTCTAGAAAAACAGTTTTAAAAGTTCTTTAGTACATCTCCCATTCGTCAACATGCAGAAACAATAAGCAACATTTATAACATGGACCACTTTATGACTGGTCAGCAAATGGGTCGCCCTGACTCCAGAATATAGGTAAAACACTGTAGTAATGGGTTTTTATAGATACATAAATGTCAGAGGATTCACATAATAAAAATTCACTACAAAATTATGTACCCTTCATTTGAATCAGTGCTATAAGCCTTTACAGCCATCATTGCGGATGTAAATGGCTGGTTTTCAGTTTTATGAAATTATAAGACTGCAGAATTACGATAAAGCTTCAGAAGCATATGTTCAGCCCAGCCCTTATTAAAAATAAACTTACTCTGCGAACTGCCACTTGATTGTTGCAGACAAGTACACCCCCTACAAATTCCGCTTGAATCCCCTCCCGCAAAAGAACTTGCTTGAAGTCAGACAGTCTTGGTTCATTCATAAAAACTGACTGATGTCCAGGAACCTTGAATAAGGTCAAAGGGGAAAGAGGAACTTCAACAGAACAGTAGATGCAAAGCTGTACTGGATAAAGTGGAACACTGCACGATCTCTAAGAGAGTTTTATTAATCCCTCAAGTCCTTTGACAGATCATTTCAAGACTGTAAATTACATTCCGAGTTTGTTATTCTGGGTTCTACCTTGTCACTTACCATTACAAAGCCCTTCACATCTTCTGATGTTTCACAATTTTATTACTCATGCCTCCTAATAACAGAGACTCAAGGTAATATCATGCTCTTCGCTCGCCCACTTGCTGGAGGGGTCAACTAAAGTATCAAGAGGCAGAACGGAACTGAAACCTTGTTTTCCAGGTCCCAGTCCCCTGCTTAGTTCAGAGGCTAAGTCTCTAATGCCACTTCCACATTCCCTCCTACCTCAGAGTGACTGCAATGGATGCTACGGGCTGAGAATCAGAAGGGCAAGTGGTTTTGCCTAATGCTGCTACTCTGAAAGTGTTCTGAAGAGCACTATAGCTTTAGCACAGAGAAAAAAACCTCCTCACATCTCCCCTGCACTTCAAGAGCCGTGCTAGCTCAGAAGCCGGCCATCTCTTTATCTCAACTCCATGGCAGGCTAAAGGCTTCACTTGACAAGTCTGTAGGACTCTTACAGTATTAATATTGCTCTAGTTTCATTACCTAGAAAGAAGCCTTTCTAATTAACTAAGTCCCTCTTGAGAACATATAACTCCTAGGCTAGCAGTAAGGCTGTACTCAAAGGAAGATATTTAACTGCATCAAAACCAAAGTGATTTGAATGGAACTGACAACAGAAAAATGGCATTCTTGGAAACCTCCCATCTCCAGGGAGACAATCCTCTAATCAGATTTCATATGTCAAAGTCCACACCAAAAAACCAAATCATGAACAACTAGCTGCATTAGCTAGGGGAGAGTAATATGGCACATACACCATGAAGGCATAGAGGAGGACCAGGGGATGAGGGAGAAAGAGAATTAGCAAAAAAAAAAAAAAAAACAAAAAACAAAAAAAAAAAACCTGTTTAAAAATAAATTATAAAACATAATTCTGTGTATGCTACTTAAAATTTTTTAATAATGGAAAAAAAAGGACCCTTTATCATTCTCTAGCTGCAGAGATCAAGATACACAGACATATGTCCTGGGTAAGACTTTTGAAGAACTCCAAAATTGACCTCCATATTATGTATTTTAAGTGGCTAAAACCACAACAGGGGAACTAGAAGAACGACCAATGGAGAGAGAGTCGGACCAGGGATGCAGCTCGACGGCAGAGCAAGTGGCGAGCACGTGGTGAGTGAGCACATGTGAGGCCCCATCAATCCCAGCACCACTGAACAGAGACACAGGGAGGGCACAGGTTTCTCACCTCATGAGGTGGCAAAGGCTCCAGTGTGGGGATGATCTCGCTCTCCTCACCCAACTCTTTCTCGTCATCTCCAAACAGACTTTTCATGGCCTTCTGCTGGGCTATGACACTAGAATCTGAAGGAGCATCCACCTGCATTTCAGAGTCTTCTCCATCGTCCTTGAGTTCTCCTTCTTCTAAAATAACTCCCGTGTCCACTTTGGAAACTCTCATGTCTAAGACGCCATCTATCCAAGCTAACTCGGCATCCTTAGCTTTACAGAACTGAAGGGAGCTGACAAGTGAGTCTTTTAATCTTACCTGGATACGTAAGGGGAGAGGAAGGAAAAAAACCCATAGGGTGTAGGTAACCAATTAAACATGATAATCTCTGCCATTATCTAACTCTGGCAATATGATCAACATCTAAAAACCTCTCTCCTCAGATCTTCAATCTTCACAATGACTTATCTGTAAGGCCTTAAAGTTCCTTGGCCACTTTCCAAAACAAGGTTCTCAATATGACTGCACAATAGAGTCACGTGGAATCCCCTACCCCCAACCGGATACTAACACTGCATGCTGTCTCTACTATTTCTAGTGTAATTACTAAAGACTAGAGCCCAGATGTGCAGCTACAGTTGGTGTACCTTAGAGTGCGGGCTCCTGTACTTTCTCTGGAACGTTCCATGTAATTTCACACCCCCATGTCTCTTCCTCTTATTTATCCAGAATAATTTTTCTGCTTGGCAAGTTCTAACTTCCTCCAGATAGAGATGTCACCCCTACCTTCAACTGTCACCACCTCCCACAACCAGGTGAGACTATTTCTCTTCTAAGTAGCCTTGTTTGCTATACCTGTTTCTATTTCTTCCAATTAGGAGGAGAACAGTGGCAAAGGTTAATTTTCTTTTTTTTTTTTTAATTTTTTTGAGGCATGGTAATACATGCCTACAATTCCAGCACCTCTGAAGCTGAGCAGGAGAAGAGAGTTTGAGACTAGCCTGGGCTACAAAGCCAGACCCTGTCATTCACAAATGAACATGTCTTCCTGATTTTGTGAACACTTACCCCTCATGTCTGCCTAGAGCACCCTCCCCCACTCTTGGCTGCAGCGTGTCCTGATATCCAGTAAGAGCCAGCTCGGTTATTATCACTTCTCCCAGAAAGCCTTTCCTGAACCTTCAAACTTGAGCAGGCTCCCCTATCCTCACCCCCTTTCTTTATACTCTCCTGGCACCTTTCACACTGCTGCAGGAGTATGTGTGAGGGGAATGCAGTCTGTCTGCTTTAAGCACCCTGAACCTGGGACGTGTTAGGGCCATACCCACCTTACTCGCCATATCCCTAGTTTAGTGGGCTAGTGTGAACAGCAATGTCTGTTTCCCCACGGCTCCACCCACGCATTTACCTGGTAGATATGCGTCTCACTGGTGGCATCGACAGTCTCGTGCAGCTTTGGCATGTACACTTTAATATCTTTCCCACCAAACGCACGGCAGCACTCAGCCAGATCCTGACTGGCCTCTGGTGGGCCATGGACAATGATCAGCTGCCGTGGTTTCATCTGATTGATGATCTTTTTAATGGAGTCTCCATCGGAGCGTCCTTCATAGTCTATGTAAGTAACTCTGGCTCTGGAATTAGACATTATTCAAGCTCACTTTCTTGGTAAATTAATTCTAAAACTAGGCTTTTACCATTAGGGAAGAAATGCAAATAACTTATGTAAGGGGGAATTGTGAAACTCTGTCCAAGAATATATATAAAAGATGGCACTGGGTAAATAAACCACGTGTTCTCTGATGATTCAAATTCCAAAATAATGACTTCGTAGCAGTATTAAGTGTATTAAGCAAAAAAGAGGGGTTTCTTAACTACTGGTCCTGTTAAAATTATCTACCCCCAGGTATCAGAATGTCTAAGTCAAGGAGGACATGTCATGGAATAAGCAGTAACTCAGAAGAATTAGCTTCTCAGCTGATTCTCGCACCTGCTACTGGATGTATTAAAAAAGTCAGAAATAATGTCTCTTCATATAAACGTACATTTAATGTTCAGCTCCTTCTCCATCCTACCACTAGCCCAATTACTAAAACACCATTATCCTTCACAGGTCTTCTCACAGAAAAGGAAATTTTAAAAGCACGAGCTTACTAGAGGCTCTGCTGAAATTTCACTTTTGAAACAATCTATGTTACATAACCCAAGTGCTTAAAACTATCTTATAACCTAACTCTCCAAACACTCTGAAGGCACTTACTTTATCTCAATAGACTCTGTTGCAGAAACACACTTGGTGGGAACATCAGACAGGTCCTGGTCCATGGGTTCCTCTCCATTTGTCAAACCAGATTCTAATTTGCTTTTTTCTTCTTCAGTAGCCTGAAGTTCTGGTACTAAGAAGTCTTCCGGTCTAAACAGAGAGTCTCTAATTAGACATGTGGAAGGTATGCTAACATTATGTAACATATGCAATTGACTAATAGAATTTTAAGACTCATGTATTTTAAGACTTAATTATTCATTTAACTCAGAGCTAATTAATACATAATATTAATCATCAGATGACTACATGTATAGTGTTTTTCATAACCACTGACGAGTGCTATCTATTTAGTTAGCTAGCAGTACCTTGCACAAGCCAAGCAAGCATGCTATTCCTGAGCTACATCTCCAGTCCAAGCAAACTCTTTAAGGACCAGTGAGAAGATCAGAATGGCTGCAACAAGCACTCCTGTAGTCTGGCCCTGTACTCTTTCTATAATTTACTTATGAGTGAGTGTACGTGTACGTGTGTGTGTGTGTGTGTGTGTGTGTGTGTGTGTGTGTAGTTCACCCTGTGAGTATTACTGAAGTGTGAGATAGCTGGTTTTACAATTCTTTCACCCTGTGGCCATCATTTTAAACTTCTAGTCTACTCTCACTCCTTATTCCCCAGCACCCAGGTTGCTACAGCTACTTTCGCCCCACAGCCAACATCTCCAGCTGTAAAAACCACAGAATAACAATGGCAGTAACAACCACTTAAAGCACATTTAGAATGATGCAGACTGGACACCTTAAAAACAAACCCTCAGTGTGACAGAGAGTAACCCAGTGGTAGGATAACTGCTGAGTACGTATTAGCCATGGGTTCGATCCCTAAGCCTCCCTCCATCTCCCCTGACTCCTCCCTAAAAAACCAAAGTAACAAAAACTTCCTACAAATACATACAATCAGGAAGAGAAGTTATTTTTCTCTTTCTCCACAGCATGTCCCTTACCTCTTAATCAGGGGAAAAGATGTCTAAATCATCTTTTCAGGGGAAGGGGTATCTAAATTATCTTTCTTTAAACCTTTTCTGTAACTAGGTAATGAGACTATACTTTCCCTTCACTTCACTACTAATGCTCAGGATGTCCCTCAACATTTCTATTTTTGTGCTTCAAATCAGAAGACTTCTGGTTTTTTTTTTTGTTTTGTTTTTGTTTTTTGTTTTTTCTTCAAGCCAAGGCACTTGGCAGTAAAGCTCATGGTGACCACCGAGATTAAATTCATGGAGCCAAGGTAGTTTGTTTTGCTCACATACTTGATGATCTCTCCATACTCGTCCCATTTAATTCTTTCTTCTGGGGCAGGAAACATGGGGTAGGACTTTTTGGCCTGTTTGAAGAAGCTCCCTTTGCGGCTGCCTTCCCCCTTCATCATCAGGTCGTGCTTTGTCTTGTGAGCCGACGGCTGGTCGACGTCTTCCTCCACGTCACTCTCGTCACTGGAGTCGATGTCTGCCCTACGAGGGTTTGGCAACAAACAGGTCATCATGTCCCTGAGAATACTCTGACTTAATATTTATAAAACTATGAATGAATTACTCTCCAGTGTTAACCCCAACCATAATATAACAGTCCATCAATATTTTGTAAAAACGCAATATTAATTGGTATTATTAGCACTGAAAGGATTTTATTTTTGCAATTTAAAAAGTTTATAAGAGTTAGAGTCCTAAGGAAATTTAAGTTATTTCCATTGAGTGTTAAGTCCTACAATGTGTTCTCTTTACATCATCGCACGCAGACTTAACCTGGTGAGTAACTCAGAAGTTCTCTGGATAAGAGCGACGAGTAACTCAGAAGTTCTCTGGATAAGAGCGACGAGTAACTCAGAAGCTCTCTGGATAAGAGCGACGAGTAACTCAGAAGTTAGTTCTCTGGATAAGAGCGACGAGTAACTCAGAAGTTAGTTCTCTGGATAAGAGCGACTTACTCTTTCGACTGCTCCAGTTTTTTAGCAGCTTCTTTCTTTAGTTTTTCTTTTTCCACATATTCCTCAAGTTCTTTCCCTTCAAGCTTCACACGTTTCCTCAGCTAATGAAATACAGACAACAGAAAAGGCAGCGTTAGGAGAGTTGGGCAGCAGGCGGGAGATACATCATAAAGTTAATTTTTACCTAAAATTAATCAGGTCTCTACCACACAACATTATAGATCTTGTTTAGACTGTTCTAAGAGTGAGCTGTGGGAGCCGATGGATTTACATCAAACTCATTAAGTTACCCAGTTGATCGGGGAAAGGAGGAGAGGGAAGCATCTTTATAATCTGAAGTGGAAAAGTCACATGAAACCCCAAAGCCATAAGCCATAGGAAAAAAAAGAATAGAAAATACATATAGAAAACAAGTCTTCTAAATCTCACAGAACTAAACGAAAAGATGAAAAGACTGGGTGTACTATGCCTGTCAAAAGCCACGTGTTCCTAACAACTCCCCAAATCAAGAAAAAGATGTGACATCGAAAAGGACAAACTACACAGAGGACATTCAAACAGTAAGGAACACACACGATGGCTTATAGCCAGACAGATGACTTAGTTTACCAGTGTGGTTGTTGATACAGGTAGCACATAGAAATTATCCCAATTTGTTTAATCTGCAAGACTAGAAATGCCCATTGCTACTTGGGGGAAAGGGTACCTTACAGTGTTTCCAGCAGATATTATTAGCAAACTGTCAGAAGACAATTTGCTAACAACTAAAAATTAAACTGAACTTGTCTTTTGACACAGATTTTCCTATGTCTAGAATTTAATCTACTGAAAGAGATGTTTTTAAAAACTATATTGTAGTAATGTTTAAAATAGTTAAAAGAACTGGGCAAATTCATCAATATGCAACAACTGAATTAGCAGTTTTTATTCTCTTATCATCAGAGTACCTTTAAAACTAGAGAATCCTTGGGGCTCAGTGAGGAAAAACACTTGCCGTGAAGGCCCCATGATCTAAGCTCCAACCCTAGAAGCCACTGTGGAAGGAGAGAACCGACTCAAGAAAGTTGTCTTTGGACTTCCACGAGTGGAACATGTGTGTGTACAAGTCACAAATACATAATTATTTAAAAACATAATCAAAGAAACCGAGGGGGTAGAGATGTGGCTCAGAGGTTGAGGACTGACTGCTCTTCCAGATGATCTGGGTTCAGTTCTTGGAACACACATAGCAGCTCACAACTGTCTATAAGCACAGTTGTAGAGCATTCAACACCCTCCTCTGGCCTCCACTGGACATGTACATGGTGCAGACACACAGGCAGGCAAAACACTCACACATATATAAAATAATGGCAAAATATTTAATGTAAACAGAGCCTAGATTTTAATTTGTGTGTACATATACATGTTGGGAGATCATGAAACTAGAAAGGGGATCATGGGAAAGGAGGAAGAGATATGAAGGGAGAAGTAGACACAGTAATGGAATGAACTTGGTAAGAGCAGAAAGAAGAACTATTTGGCGGAAGGAAGGAAGCAAGTGGGGGAGGGGAGGGAGCAAAGAGCACCAGCTCATGGGCACATGACAGTGCTGTAGGGAAACCCACCGCTTTACATGCTAACCTAAAAATTATTAATAAAGTCACAAGGACTCAATGCAACATGTACTCCTGGTTGGTATCATGGACAAAATTGGAAGATGTAATTTAAAAGGACACTGCTGTACCAACTGCCTAGAGTTAGCAGGGTCAGAGTTTATCTCCTGTTTTCTGTAGCTCCTGCTTCCACATAAAACACTATGGTACTATCAAAGGCAAGTCTGGTATAACTGCAATTTTTCAAATGGTTTAGAAACAAAATGTGTGTGTAATGCTGTGCCTGTGTAGATACAAGATGTGATACAGCAAATCCAGCTAAAACCTTGACAACTGGGTAGTTGAAGTAATTCATGCTAATTTTTTTTTGCAACTTTTGGTTAAATTTGAAACTATTTAAAAAAAATTAAAAATTAATCCCAAATCAAGTAACAAATGCTCAGAAATGTAGTGTCTCACATTGGCTAGTAGCTTACTTGAAACATGTTTTAAAATTATAAAACGTTAGCATCTTACATAGATATCTTGCACACAAATTTTAATTAAGTATTTAATTCCTTGATTTAACTTGCACCTCTTGTTTAAAAAAAAAAAAAAAGGTTTGTCTTGGTCTCATGGTTGGTCTAGGCCTGTAATCTCAGAACCCAAGAGCCTCAGGAGGGAGAATTTAGTCTCTGGCCAGGAATGAACTAAGTAACAAGACCCCATCTCAAAAAATAAAAAACCTCCTGTCAATTGTTTACCGTTTTAAAAAATGTGTATGTTCATGAAAAACCAGACTCCACAGTAAATGCTGTTATCAGAGAGCTGGCCTGTTTTGAACTCAACGTTTTGTCATTGTGATGGCAACTAGCACGTTCAACAGGCCACCTGTACATTAGGCACTATTCTGGCCACTCAGAATATGAGAAAAGTTCCTCTGCTTCTGGAACTATATTCAATTTGTTGGCAAAAAGACAACAATAAAGAATACATAGTAATAAAAACTAACAAAAATAATACACGGTTGTACCTAACTAGACAGTTGTGGTTGAGGCCCTTTAACAGACTGAGAGGACAAGGAGCCAACCAGAGTAAATCATGAGATTCCCCTATAGGCAGAACCGCTAGGGAGACGTAGTGCACTGAAGAGTGTGTGTGGAATGAGCCTGGCTCAGAAAAGTGGGTGCTTGCTGGGCGTGGTGGTACTCACCCTTCCATCCCAGTACTTGGGAAGAGGAGGCAGACGGATCTCTTTGAGTTCAAGGGCAGCCTGGTATACAAAAACAGCTAGGATATACAACGAGACCCAGCTCATTACAACAAAACAAAGCAAAACAATAAAAACCATACCCTGTGTGACCACAGTGAATATGGGTTACCCTCCAAAAGCATAAGGAAGTGACAAAGCACCTCTACAGCAAAGGAAACAGCCATCAGAGTAGAGTTCAGACACAGCCTCCAGAATAAGAGAAAACATCTGACAGGAGGCAGATACTCAGAACACACAAGGAACCTGGAAAACTCCAACAGCAAGAAATCTACATGATACGGTCTAGAAATGTGCAACAGATTTAAACATATGTTTCTCAAAGGCAAATGGCCGACAGGTATGTGAGAAACTGTTCTGTGTCACTAGCAGAGAGATGCGCATCAAACCATAAGAAGGGATTGCCTCACCCAGCAAGGACATCGATTGTCAAAACGAAAACGAGGGATAAGTGGTACAGGAAGTCACAGAAGAGCAAGGGAGTGGAAGGGTCAGACAGGGGATGGTGACGGCGATGACCGGGGGCCCCACAGAGATGCTGTGTGTGAGAAGTCAGTTACCACAGCTACTGGTCAGAGTACACACTTCTGGAACAAGAGTGTGGTCTCACACGAGTCCATGGAAGCGCTGCTTTTCCTATGAAGACGCTGGCAAGCTGGGGCAAGCAAGAGTCCACACTCTCTGGGTGTGATCATGTGGAGGGAAGAACATGGCGGCAGGAGAGAAGGACGGAGGATGTGAGCAAGAACAGAACCAGAGCCTTTTAAACCAAAGCCTCTCACTTTGTTTCCGCTATTTCTGATATCATGAGGATGCTCTGAAATGCCATTTTCCTTCTTTTTGTTTTCCCAAACCTTTAATGTCCTTTTAATTCCTCAATGGCATATCAACTCTAATTGAGTTTCTAGTAATTAAAAATTTCAAATTCAGCATTTCATCTCTCATGAAACCATTTCAACTATGTCTCAGTTCTTTTAACTTGGTATTTCTAAGCTATTAAATAACCCAAGACAGTATTTTATTTTGATATGGTTGATGATGATCCTTGATCAGCAATGCTGTAGTTACAGGGAATGTTTTTCAGATTTTGGTTGCTGATATTGTGCTTTTCTTAAATGACTTATTATATAAGACGATATCACACAGCTTCTCACAAAGTATTCCTTCAAATGCTGCTACAAAGACACAATGCAAAATAGCCACCTAAAACTATGCAGAGCCTCACAGCTACAGGCCAACCCTAAAACTACGCAGGGTCCTGCAGTTACAGGCCAACCCTAAAACTACGCAGGGTCCTGCAGTTACAGGCCAACCCTAAAACTATGCAGGGTCCTGCAGTTACAGGCCAACCCTAAAACTATGCAGGGTCCTGCAGTTACAGGCCAACCCTAAAACTATGCGGGGTCCTGCAGTTACAGGCCAACCCTAAAACTATGCAGAGCCTCACAGCTACAGGCCAACCCTAAAACTATGCAGGGTCCTGCAGTTACAGGCCAACCCTAAAACTATGCAGGGTCCTGCAGTTACAGGCCATCCCTAAAACTATGCAGGGTCCTGCAGCTACAGGCCAACCCTAAAACTATGCAGGGTCCTGCAGTTACAGGCCAACCCTAAAACTATGCAGGGTCCTGCAGTTACAGGCCAACCCTAAAACTACGCAGGGTCCTGCAGTTACAGGCCATCCCTAAAACTACGCAGGGTCCTGCAGTTACAGGCCAACCCTAAAACTATGCAGGGTCCTGCAGTTACAGGCCAACCCTAAAACTATGCAGGGTCCTGCAGCTACAGGCCAACCCTAAAACTATGCAGGGTCCTGCAGTTACAGGCCAACCCTAAAACTATGCAGGGTCCTGCAGTTACAGGCCAACCCTAAAACTACGCAGGGTCCTGCAGCTACAGGCCAACCCTAAAACTACGCAGGGTCCTGCAGTTACAGGCCAACCCACACAAAACGATGGCTATGCGCTTCTGAGTCAACAATACTGGTGTGAAAAATGACAGATCTGATGATGGTTATTAAGCAAAATCTTTTCACATCTTGGTCATTCCGCTAGCTGCCTTGTAGATGAAGGCGCAGAGGCAGGTTACTATATTTAGTGGATAGACAGGAATTCCTGACTGACCCTTCTAACTTCTCTGTCAAACGCCAGACAAATTTGGCTTATTGGGGGATGAAAAAATGAACCTGCTACCAAATACCACTGTTGGCGCCCTTTGAGATGAGGTCTCAACATGAAGGGAAATCTGTTTACTGTCCCTGTTTCACTCAAATGTCATAAAGCTGCTCGAATACAGACACACATTAGGGCAAAGGTGTGACTAGTCAGGAAGAAAGGCAGGCTTGCTAGCAATGCCTGCTGCATTGTAATCATAGGGCACTGTCTCTATGCTAACAGAACAATGCATAGCAGAAGGTAAGTTTAGTGAACTGAAAGTCCCAAATGAGACTGACACTGTGAACATGGGAGCAGCCAAGGGACAGTGGTCAAAAGACATTAGGAAATAAGGTGTTCTTCAAGAAATGGAGAGATATATGTGAAGGCACACACCTTTAATCCCAACACTCAGGAGGTAGAGGTAGGTGGATTTCTGTGAGTTCCAGTCCAGCCAAAGGTAAGTGGCTCTCATAAACAAACAAGTAAGTGAATAACAGAGGAGACCAAGCTTTGACTGCATAGGGCATATGTATATATGCATGAACACACAAACTAAAACTTAAGGTGTGTGTGTGTGTGTGCGCGCGCTTTCTTTATAAAAATAGCTGAAGTGTGTTAAGGTGCTTGTTGCCAAGCCTGATGAGCTAATTTTAATCCTTAGGACCCATGTGGTGGAAGGAGAGAAATGACTCCAGAAAGCTGCCCTCTGACCCGAAGAACCAAGGTCAAAAGTCAGCAATGGGGCTGGGGGCCTGGCAGAATACCTGCCTCGCATGGGTAAGGTCCTCGGTCTTAGCACGGGAAATAAGATTAGTAAGTGCCTAAAACTGAACGGGGTTAGGAAATCAAGACTGACAGCATGAACTGCAAAAGGAAGAAAAAGGAGTTGAAAGCTACGATACAGAGCAAGGACACCTGCCTGTACAAAAGCAGGAGAGAATATCTACTTGAATGTGGCCACTGGTGTAACAGGGGCATGACTGTTATGGCTTTGAGGCCTGCTCTACAGGAGGGAATCCATGCCTGGCAATGTTAAATCTGTCAGAGGTCCCTGACCAGGAAGGTCATTGGCCCTAGCAGGGAACCTACTGTTGGCTCTGTGTAAATGGTCATGTTGCCAAACTGCCTTCCACACACGATGTTTACACCCACAGATGAGTGCTGCTCGCAACCTTGACTGGAAAAGCTTTTTGTGGTGGGTAGCGATTCATGAAGACTCTTGGTCAACAGAGACTATGAGCCCTAGATGGGAGCTCTCTACCAACTGCTGCGCACCTCCAAGTCTCAGGAAACAGCAGAAGAGAGGGCAGAAAGAATTTAAGAGCTGGAAGACAAGGAGGAGTGTTGGGAAATGTTGACTTCTGGCAGCTGTGGTTACCTGCATGAGACCAAGTGAGGCAAAATTCCAGCTCGGTTAGGAGAGGATCCCCACCTTTAGCTGAAGAGCTGCAGGCAGTTGGCAGCAGTTGAGGGAGGGACGGCTTGGTGTTCTTTGGGGATGTGGCACAAGGGTGCTGCCCGTGCTTCAGTGGGTGGCCCCACTCACACACATTATGTGAGCATTAACTGGACCCAGTGCCAAATAAATAAAGTTCAAATATAAGTGCTTACCTCTATTTCTGTAACTTTCTCAGAAGGATTATCAATTAAGAAACGTGCTAAAGTCCCAGGAGTTGTCCTATAAGTTAGAATGATTGAGTTTTTAGGGTCCTGACACCACTGAATAAAGAGGTCCCTTGAGAATCCACACTCCAGGTCAGGCTGGCTGGCAAGAACAACTTTGGGGCTTGGAACTCGAGCCAGATCAGAAAGACCGTGGCACAGAGAGAGATGGCGAAACTGAAATGGGTTATTTCTTTTGTCTTCAAAACATCTCATCAATTTATCACTCATCCATTCTACCTAATACAAGGGAGAAAAATGACGATAATTAGAAAACGCCAGACCCGTGAGATATTTAACAAGAATCAAGCTTTAAGTCCCTTCTCCTACTAGTTGATTAAATTTGTACAATTTGTACAAGTAGCTAACCAGCTTCTTTCCCCCATTAGATCATCTTCCCTCAGCTTTTAATCCTTACAACAACAACAAAACCATTTTTTGTAGTTCCACTTATGTCAGCTTAAATCTTTTTAAGAGAATGAAGATGTTCTATATGAATATTATAACCCAGGGCTTGTCACTTGGAGGGAAAGAACTCATTTCAAGAATGATGAATTCCGGCTGGAGAGATGGCTCAGTGGTTAAGAGCACTGACTGCTCTTCCATAGATCTTGAGTTCAAGTCCTGGCAACCACATGGTGCCCCAGAACCATCTGAAATGGGATCTGATGCCCTTTTCTGGTGTGTCTGAAGACACCTACAGTCTACTCATATAAATAAAATAAATAAATCTTTAAAAAAAAATGGTAAATTCTAGCATTGATATTTTATTTTGACCCCCATTTTTATAGATCAGAAAACCAAGAATAAGAAAACAAGCAACTTGTTCAATCTGCAAAATGGAGATAAAAATACTTTATGTTTAAAAGAAAAATGTATGTGACGAACACAGATCAGTAAGTAGATGATGTTCAGCTACTATTATTATTAATTGCAGGAAAATAAAATCTGAAGGGCAATTAAGACACTACACTCAACCTTTTTTACTCAATGGTACACGAGAACAAACCTGTGACTTAGAAAACTCCACCACGTTGTAACTGACGTTATTCAGGAGAGCCAGGGAGTAAACGCCCAACCCTGCATCTTTGGTTCTCCAAATCTGATCAAGAAGTTGAGCAAGCTCCAGAACTCTGCCTGCTGTGTCCACAGCTATCAGCACGTTCCCATCACCCCGAAGTGTTTCCAGGACGTTTGCTTAAACAAGAACAAAAGAACCCTTTAAGGCCTGTGCTTTGCAACAAAATTAAGCACAACACAATTTCCCACTATCTTTTATAAAGACTGCGTAAGTGATCATTAGGACACATATAAAGGTATTTGTTCAGATTAACACAATTACTTTTCACTGGGTTGAATATATTTTCCTAGGAATAAAACACATGACACATGTTTTGTATGCATGCTTGTAGAATAAAACACAGAACATGTTTTTTTCCAAGAAAAAAAAAAGCATCTCGGGCTTGAGACATGGCTCAGTGGTTATGAGCATTGACTGCTCTTCCAAAGGTCCTGAGTTCAATTCCCAGCAACCACATGGTGGCTCACAGCCATCTGTAATAGGATCCAATGCCCTCTTCTGGTGTGTCTGAAGATAGCTGCAGTGTAATCACATAAATATAATAAATAAATCTTAAAAACAAACAAACAGACACACAGAAACATCTCTAGCAATAGATGTCCTTATTCTCAAAGTCACCTTGAAGTGTTGGGTAAAGATAAACTTCTAGCTCGAAAACACACATGTAAATGCATATACATATACTCTGCCTGGCAAGCACCCACATACACACAGACACAGACCACACACATACCCCTCCCACAAACACAGACAGAGACACACACCACACACATACCCCCCCAACACACACACACTTGGATTGAAGTTTTTTATTTCTTTTTTTTTAAAAGATTTATTTTATTTATTATATGTAAGTACACTATGTGTGTGTGTGTGTGTGTGTGTGTGTTTGAAAAGCCCTTTTTTTAAAATTTTCTATAGTTTTATTTACATTCCCAATGATTTCCCCTTTCCTGGTTCTTCCCTCCCCGAAAGTCCCATAAGCCCCCTTCCCTCCCCCATTCCCTATTCAACCCCCTCTCGCTTCTCTGACCTGGTATTCCCCTACATTCAGTTGTTTGTTTGTTTTTTAATATTTAGACAGATGAGTGTTTGCGCATACATTTAAAAGTGGAAGCCAGCTCTCCTGTTGCAATCACATATGGCTTATAAAAAATAACAAAGTACAGCAGAATGAGTCGAAGCAGAAGCAGGAAGTGAGGGCTCAGAGGCACCTCTGTAAACACAAGATAACTCTCAGAGTAAAGCACCCAACACCCAGCCAGCCGGCCTTGTGCACCCTCACTTCTCTCTGGCTCACCGCCCTTCTGACCTGTACATATGAAGTTGTTGTCTAGACAGAGACCAGTGGATACCTGGGGGAGCTGTCTCTGAGCAGAGTGGCGGAGGAGGCCAGACTTTAGAGAGCACCTGAACTGGTCACATTAGCACAAGAGTCACGGGGCCAGCAAAATAGCTTAATGGGTTAAGGCTCTTGCTGCCGAGCCTGATGACCCAAGGTTGGTCCTGAGGCCCAGATAGTGGGAGGAGAGAACCAACATCCACAAGATGCCCTCTGACCTCTACATGCACTCTGTGGCAAGCATGTGCCCATACATACATATACATACACAGAGAAAATGTGCAATTATAAAAGCATTAGAGTTAGCCCATCTGTTGCGACGTGACAGCTATCCCGGCAGAACAGCAGACGTACGTACTCAGGAGCTGCTCGTCTCTCTGTTTCCTTCTAGGCTGCACATAAGTAGCATTAAATGAATCTGTGATAAGTAGAGAGGGTCTGCTTAGCATTTCCAGGGAACATCCATTTAAGTGGCTAAAACAGAGTTTAAAGACAAAGAATATCTGTCATTTCAAATGAACAGTAATAGCTTCACCTATTACAAAAATAAGAAACTGCTTCTATAAGGCCTCCCTCACACTAACTTCGAGATAGGTGATATGATATATTGGACATAATCTTTCTAAAAATACAAGTTTTTCTCTGTACCCATATATGCATGTAGCACATAGATAGCTCATGTATATTTCTATTTATCCATTCTATATTCTAGACTTTTCTGTGACATTAACATTTCTCTAAATCTAACTTTTAGAAATTGTAAAACTTTTCTGCCTGAAACTTGTTTTCAGAGAGTTGAGCTATATGCAGCCTAGGTGACAGTGCGGTCCTCCTCCCTCAGCCTCGCAAACGCCAGGATTACAGGCATGTAGCAGGGCGCCTGTCTGTCTCACAAACGTAAAAACTCCCTGTTTTATCTGTACCATACTGCATCCATCTGACCACTTACTTTTATCCGCTGCACTTTTTCATCATGTTATCTTTGAAAGAGATGGTTTTTGAAATCCCAACCTTGGCCGGGCAGTAGTGGCGCACGCCTCTAATCCCAGCACTTGGGAGGCGGAGGCAGGTGCACTTCTTAGCTTGAGTCCAGCCTGGTCTACAGAGTGAGTTCCAGGACAGCCAGGGCTACACAGAGAAACCCTGTCTTGAAAAACCAAACAACCAACCAAACAAACAAACAAAAAACCAGAAATCCCAACCTCCTGTCTCCAGCTCTCAAATACTGGGATTACGGAGGTGTGCCACCATACCTGGCTGTATTTTTTTAAATTTCTTTAGGACATATTCCTTGAAATGTATTCACTAGAATATACAATTATTGTATTGTAACCTTTTCTGTAAAGGCAACCAGAAAGACTGCCAAAGCTATCCGTATTTTAAAATAATACAATGTAATAAGTACGCATTATTTCAGTATCTGCTTTGTGACTAATACTAATATCTTGCAATTAGTGTAGTTTTGATTTCTTGAGTAACGCCTAGTCTTATACATATATAAATCGTTGGCTAATTGCTACAGCATTTTCTCTGATTAATGACTTTACTATTTTAAAATTATATATAATCAAATTTATCACTTCTTTTGTAAGTTACTTGAGCCTTTACCTTTGTGCAATCTCTTCCAAGCCATAGACCGGTCACAACAATACAGCTTCTGTTTCTAGTTAATTCTAAATCCACCTAGAATTTACTGTCACCTGTTTAACTCATGTGACTCCGTTCAGCATTTACTTCATTTTCCATCCTTCTCATTCACCCACAATTACAAGTCTGGATCCCGTTAGTCCTTAGTACTTCATAATGTAAAGAGCTGGAGGTGACTGGACTCTAACACAAGATACCCATGAACTTGAGGCACAGATGGAGTAAAGGAAGCCTGCAGGCGCACACTTACAAGGCATGGACACACAATTTACAGTCAAGGGAGTAATATAAAATTATAACTATTATGCACCATTTTAAAGGTAATTTTAAAGGGATACTATCATTAAATTAAATGGTAATCACTACTTTTACTGCCCCTAAATAGACAAGAAGTCCTAAAGTCCTATTAAGAAACAAGTCAAGATCATATAAAATATAACTTAATGTACAAAAATCCACTGCTTTGAACACCTCCAACGAGGCATCTGTTTTACAGAATGGATGTTGATATGTAAAAAGTGCTAGCCGGGCAGTGGTGGCGCATGCCTTTAATCCCAGCACTTGGGAGGCAGAGGCAGGAGGATTTCTGAGTTCGAGACCAGCCTGGTCTACAGGGTGAGTTCTAGGACAGCCAGGGCTACACAGAAAAACCCTGTCTCGATAAACCAAAAAAAAAAAAAAGTTAAAGTGCTTATGTCTTATAAGGAACTTGTTGCCCTACAATGAAAATACTCAGTACTTGATGGTCTTAAATTGCTGTAGAGTTTTGATTAAAAAACAAAATCAAATAGTTGCTTCTGAGTTTTCCTTCAGTGAAGGAGACAATAACCGTATTTCCTTTAGCACTTGTCTAGATATACCTACATCTCCCTCTTGTGGTTGAAGTCAACGGCATAAACAATTTCTTCTTCTCCATCTTTGACTATTTTCCATATTGTTCCTCCTATCATATGACCAGCTGGCAGGGGTGTGATAGACAAACCATGTCCTTTGCCTACATCAACAAGATAATGACAATTCTGAGATTTATTTTCACAAGCCTAGGGCAGTTGTATTTCTAAGTTATGTTAACAGCAACATATTCAACAGTGGCACAAAGTTCAGTGCTTACAGTGAAAAGAAAGCCTACTCTCCTGTCTGCAGCTACTCTGCTCCTTTAATGGAGATAATCATTCTTCACATTTCATTATGTGTTCCCCCAGAGGTATCTATCTGTGCTTATAAATACAAGGCTAGCAATGGGACTTAAAAGCCAGTACACTATTACTTAGCACAAACTATACATTGTAATTGTAGTGCCATGGACTGAGCCCAGAGCCTCATACACACCAGGCAAATATTGCTATGCTACATCCTGAGAACTAAGTTTTGATATTTATTATTGCACAGATAATTGTTGAGTTGGTCCCATATCTGTTAACCTAAACTGGAGGAATAACAATTCAAACCTCATTATGGTAAAGAATTTACCCACAGAAAAGTTAAACAAAGTAAAACTACTAAGACTACACCACTCAGAGTCTGTGGCTTATCATTAACATCAAACGGTACCGTATCACTTTTCTTGGTTGACTCTTTCATTTTTCATTTTTTAGATCTTTTATTTTATGTGCATTGTGGTTCTGACTGCAAGTATGTCTGTGTGAGAATGTCAGATTATCTGGAACCAGAGCTACAGACAGCCGTGAGCTGCCATGTGGGTGCCGGGAATTGAACCCAGGTCCTCTGGAAGATCTCCAGCTCCCACTTTTTTTTTTTTTTGACAGGGTTTCACTACATACATCCCAGGATGCTTGAACTTGCTATGTATCCTAGATAGGTCTTGAACTCACGATCCTTCTCTTAGCCTCCCAAGCACTGGGATTACAGGCAGGAGCCACCACACCAGCTACTGTGCCATGTATCTAATGCCAGACTTCATGTTTAAGAAAATCTGTCACAGGTTTCCCTGATACACATTTGGAATTTAATATCCTTATTAAGTAATAAGTTTTCTGCTCTGCTGTTCAAGTATTTAATTTGCTTTAGTTACTACATTTAGGGCTCTGAGTCAGTTTGTCTTCTGAAATTAACCGTAAGTTCCGAGGAGGATCCAGACACATCAGTTTTGTTCACTTTATACAGTTCAAGCACTGTTTCCCACCCAGATATGAGGACCCTAAGCTATTAACACTTTGACAGTATTTAGTCTGAAATATTTTGAAATTCAAATGGACGTTCTAGGTAGAAAATGCTAATTTTTATTTCGATTCCACACTGCCTGTAATTTTTATTATGAATTCCTTTCAGTGCTTTTCAGAAGGTTAAGTCAGCTCGGTTAGTCCAAACTTGGTATAAGGTAGCTATGGGGAAGATTCCATGCCCAGCATGAATGAGGCTCTGGGTTAAATCTCCTGGGACTGCAGAAACTAAAATGCTAAAAACACAAAGGCAGGAAAAGAAACAAGAAGGCTTCCACCCCATTGGCGCATGAGTTTACTACGTTACCTTTCAGATTCACAATCTGAGAGAATTTCAGCTGCTGTATTTTGTCGAAGGCTGCATCCACATCATCCAGTGTAAAGAGGGTAAAATCTTCTGTATTATGTCGAGACTAAAAGAAAAACAAAACTAAGGATTAAAAATGGTCACGAGTGGAACACAAACGCCTGTCTTAGAATTGTTTCATTACCTGATAAAGGTCGTACATGAACATCTGGCCCATTTTATAAACAGGAATTGTTGCATAGATGGCGCAGTTCAGACCCAGCTTCCCCACGGCAAATGGGAGGGCCCCGAGGTGGAGCGGGTCGGGGTGAGACAGGAGCACTGCATCGATCTGGTGAACGTGCCTGTCAAGACAACCAGAGGGCAGCTCTGTCAGGTCTTTGAGCAGAAAGGGCAGAACCGCCATCATGATTCACCCATTGTAGACTCAAGGCTATGCTAAGGTTGAAGAACAAACCCAAGGGCTAATACAAGGACACCACCACATCACACCACCCCCCACTCCCCGTGAACTGAAATTACTACTATTACAGTATCAGGGGCACTTTAAAACACTTAAAAGGGTTATCACGTATGCTGTTAAGTGTAAAGGGGCAGCATTTAAATGCTCATATAGTTGTTACTGTGCTTCAGCTTTCTAGCTTGGTGACAAAAATGAAATGCCAGTTGTAGAAATATCATTAGCCAGGGAAGGATGATATATCCTTAGGGACAAAAGGAATAAAGGAAATGCCTTAGAGATTTTTTTTTTCTTTTTGGCTTCAAGTTCTCCTTTTTTGTTCACTAATAGTAATACTGTTACAAATGTAACTGATTTTTTTTCCTGACATATTTGTATCAGGTAGGCACCATTCAAAGAATTATGGAGAAAGCGAGGTCATGTGATTCAAGGACAGCTTTCTCAGGGAAGTGCCCCTCTCCTCAGGTTTTGACAGACTCATGCTCTTTCCAAAAATTAAAGAGCATACTTTCTCTGGTCCACTAGCAAAGTAACAACAAGGTTTTGCTGTATTACAAAAACAAAACTTATCAGCTAATCAAAACTTTGTAAATTACAATTGCCACAATTTAGTTTTCTGTCATAAATAAAATTTACTAAATTAAAGAAATGATAGCAACATCATAACATCAAATGATGTTATGAAAGTGTAGAAAAAAACTTGAGTATGGCTCAGTGGTTAAGAGCACTGACTGCTCTTCCAGAGGTCTAGAGTTCAAATCCCAGCTCACAACCATCTGTAATGAGATCTGATGCCCTCTCCTGGTGTGTCTGAAGACAGCTAATTGTACTTTTATATAATAAGTAAATAAATCTTTAAAAAAAAAAAACAAAACAACAACTTGAGGATCCGTTTTTGTTTTTGTAATACGGTTTCTCTGTGTAGCCCTAGATGTCTGGAACTTGCTGTTTACTAGGCTGGTCTTGAACTCACAGAAATCTGCCTGCCTCTGCTTCCCTAGTGCTGGGATGAAAGGCTTACACCACCACCGCCCAGCTGAGGAGTTTCTAAAGCTGATTTAATAAGACCTTAGAAGTCTGAACCGTAACTTACTTCCTCAGGGAATCAATAATGTCCACAGAGAAGTGTTCATCCCAGCCACAGTCCAACAAAAATCTAAACTCATCCACCTGGAGAAGATAGCAAAGAGCGGACTCTTCTTGGACCCCAGAGAGGGTAGTTAATTTGATGATAGATGTCATCTTTCTGGTCCAGTAATGGGTATCTAGAAGGTGCTTACAAATAAAAAGTATAATTAAACATAAAAGCACAGTCCATATAATAGTCAGATTATTTCAAATTTTTAACTACACAGAAATTCCAGGCTCTGATTAAAAGCCAGCATAGCATGTTAAATCCATTCCCTCACAGCCACATATAAAAGTAAAAAAACTTGTTTACAGAGTCCTTCTGAGTCCCCCAGGGCAGGTCTGTGAATAGTAGTGGACTTGGGAATCACTGATCCAGATGTCAATCCATTCCTACACAATTCAGGGCAAGTTCCTCAACTTCTCCTTACCTGGGGACTCCAGTCCATACATTAGTAGTAATATACATTTATGAAGGGTGGAAGATTCCATATAATGTAGAGATTATCTAAAGCAGAAACCACCCATATTTCTCAGCACTAAGGAGCAGTGAATTAAGAACTCACTCTCCAAGGCCAATCTGTTTTTCCTTTAGCTGGACGATAAGTTGGCATGGTTTTCTCTATACAAGAGGTCATGCATAAAACACTCTCCAGAAAATCTGGAGAAACCATAGATTTCCCTTTCTCCCGCAGTTCTTAACACACATGCAAAATGTATACATTCATGGAAACATGGTTTTCAGGAAGCTTAATGCTAACACTTGTGCTGCATTGCAAGTGACTGAAAACTATCTTAATATTTGGAATTAATTTTGACAGTATCTTATGTCTGCAATTCTCAAAACAAAAACTGACACAAAGTAGGCATTCAGCATATTCCTGATGCAATATATGTGGGGATACCTACTACACATTTTCCAATAAGATTAACGTGAACAGTCTTGTAAACTTGTGGGAGGAAGCTTTGGGTAATAGAAAGTGAGATGGCTCAGCAGGTAATGCAGGGTCTACATTTAACCAATCAAACTCCCTTTTGTCGATTACTCTTTTGAGATGCCGGGCAAAATTTTCTACTCTATAACAATGTTCATAAATATAATTTTGAAGAGGATCTAGGCAATATTCCCCAAAAGTGTCTTCTATTTTTTTTAACACAAACTTGGGGTCCCCTGTATGTTAAACAAGTGTGCTAGCCCTGAGCTAAATGCCCAACTGAATCAATCTACTTCAGCACTCACCTGAATGATGACATTAAATTCAAAGTGCTTGCAAAGAACTGAATGAGTTCACATTAACTTTTATAGAAAGACCCAGACTTTAACAGATGAAAAGTATCTTTTAGGTCCCCATGGTAAATCTGTATCTTCACTAGACTCATTACTTAATGTTATTTCATCTGAAGATACGATAAAACACAAATTTAGAAGCTCTTTATAAATCTTTTTCTAAAAGTGAATGTAATGTAATTTACTTCTGTAGTAAGAATTTTGGTTTCTTAAAAACAAAAACCAGTTACGTGAATATGTTTTTGTTTTAATCCCAGGTAAGGAAGGGTAAGAGGCTGCTTCATGGCGGGTGATTATCATTTGCTGAGGGTACTAGCAGGAGCATGATTTTTTGCCAGCTGCAGATGGTTTACATTTGGAATTCTGGGGACTCTGGGCAGGGTATAAATGGGAGAGCCCTCAGAGGGCCTGTGGTGGCTACTGCTGGTTCCTGTCATTGCAGTTCGTCAAGTGGCCCTGAGCAAAGGGAGAGAAGTTGGAGATAGCCTGACCACAAAGACTGGATTTGTGCCAAGGAACCCAATGTTCCTAATAAGCAGGAAATAGTCTTAAGAGGAGTATACACCCTTCCCCCTCTAACCTTCTTTTTCTCCTACCTAGCGTTGGGGGTGAGGTTGGAAGGGATTAGGGTGGAATAAGGACTGGAAGGGAATAGGAGGTGTACAATCCCAATAAAATAGCTACACAAATACAGCGATATACTTCTAGTTATAGTTATGGTCTTCTAATTTGTCTTTCTCTAAGGCACCACGAGCAGCAGCAGAAGTGCATGCTGTTTTAGACAAGTTTTCACTATGAAGTCCTGTTGGCTGACAGGATAGCGCAAATGGCCTCAGATTCTTTATCCTCCTGCCTCAGTCTCTAAAATGCTAGGATTCCAGGCGTGTACAAGCATGCCTGGCTGTACATGTTCCATTAAAAAAAAAAAAAAAGAAACACTGGGGCTGGAGAGAGGATTCAGAGGTGCACTTTCTTTCTTTTTTTTTGTTTTTTTTTTTGTTTTTTCAAGATAGGGTTTCTCTGTGTAGCCCTGGCTGTCCCTGAAACTCACTTGGTAGACCAGGCTGGCCTTGAACTCAGAAATCCGCCTGCCTCTGCCTCCCAAGTGCTGGGATTAAAGGCGTGCGCCACCACTACCCGGCTGCACTTGCTTTTCTTATAGAGGACCTGGTTCACCTCCCACCTCTACACAGCGGTTCAATCATCCATAACCTCAGTTCCTGGGGATCTAAAGCCCTAGACTCCAAAGGCACCAGACATGTATATGTTGCACACTGCACACGTATACATACAAGCAAAAACTCATATACATAAAATAAATCTAAAAAAAAAAAGACACATACAAATTGTAAGGAGTTAAATTTACAAAAGGAAAAAAGCATGAATAATTATGGGCCAAACTGGTTATAACCTGCTTATATATACCGTTCAGTAAGTGAATTTTAAAAATTCTCAACTACTTCTGTTATTAAAGGAACTAAGATTACTTATTAAAGACTTAAACGCTCAGGACAGAAAGAGAGAAGACATTCAAAAGATTGGAATAACATCAGCTAAGACGAAAACCACAAAGCTAGAGGGTATCAGCGAACAATTCGGCTTGGCATGCTTCCATAGAAAGACAGACAGACTGATCAAGTGAGCAGCCCAGGCCCCGAAGGGCCCTGGATACGCTGGGCCTAGTTCTATAAGCAATGCAGAAGCATTTAGAAACTCATTCTTAAGTAGGAGGAAGGCATGATACAGGCAACTCTGTACTGACAGAAAACAGGCGGATGTGCACGGCTGAACACCAACAGATCGCAAACACAGAAAAGGGAAATTGCGTAGTTACACTCAAACACCTCTCCACTTCACAGATTCTAAGGCTAAATTCTTGTCTCAGCTGTATTTTTTAATTCCTTATCAATTAATTGGTTATTAGCTAAGCAAGGCTGAAGGTCTTCCCTTTATTTTCATCTCTGATCTATCGATTCTGGATTGCTTCCTGCTCAGAACACCTTGCACCTGTACGATCCCCTTTCTGCTCTTACTGCAGATACCTGAACGGCAGGCCTCATAACCTAACATTCGGGATTCTCCATTTCATTCCCGGCAGCCCCACCCCCCGCCCCCATTTATCTCTATGGAAACACTACTGCCAGAGTAATCTAAAACATCCCTACACACACACACACACACACACACACACACACACACACACACAACCTGTTGCTCAAAAGTCTTTGAAGGGTTAACTTAAACCCAAGTTCAATTCCTTGCATTCACTTGGTGGAAGGAGAGTACCCACTCCACCAAGCTGTCTCTGACCTTCATTTGTACACTGTGCTAGATGTGTGCCAACACACACACACACACACACACACACACACGAACATGCTATGGTGAAATGATAGTTTAAAACTAAAAAAAAAAAAAAAAAGTATCTACTGCCTGAAGAGGGAAAAAAATGTTTTTACTGGGAGTGAGGCAGAGTAGCCAGAAGCTGCCTGACATCAGCTTACTATTCTCTCAAGGTCTAGCTCCAATTTTGCCCCCTTACTCATCCTTCTCCCATTATTAGTCTAGACTAATGTGAAGTCACAGATGTAATTTAAAAATTTTCGTAGCCACATTTAAAGCAAAAAGAGGTAAGGCCTGGTGTTTTAACAGTGTCAAATCATCATTTCAACAGGTCATCATTTAATGAGTCAGTTAACATTGTTTTTGCACTATGTTCGGCCTGTACTTTCCAGTTCATCCTGTTCAAGCCAACCTTGTTTCAAGCACTCAGTACTGCATGTGGCTAGTGGCCACTGTAATAGCAGAGGTCTAGACTCCAAAATCAATGCTTTGGGCTAGGGAACGTTATGGGTTTTTGTTTTTTGGGTTTTGGTTTTTTTTTTGCCACTGTTGGCACCACCCTGTTTTTATGTCCATGTCTCAAACTGATTTCAATGGCATCACCGACCATCAAGTTTTCCAGACTAAAAACCATCCACCCACAACTAGCAAACAGGCAGTCACTAGTGGAATCCCATGTAGGTGGTGTCTATTTCATTTCTCCAGGTCTTTCTTCTCCTGCCTCAAATGGAGGTGCTTGTTGCCTTACCTGAATGGCTGAAATGTCATCTAATTTTCTTGTCTCAGGTTGGTCCTGTATACCCTTAATATGCCAGACCATCCTAAGAAATACCTCATGCCCACTTGCTGCCAAGTGTGCACTAGCTTCCTGCTAACTCACAAGGCCACTCACAAGCTGACTGAATTTGCACCCTTCAGTCTTCACCAACCACTCTTCCAGTTTTTGTGTTTTTTTTTAAATCTCCCCAACAGTGCCCAGACTTCCCAAGTTTTTAATCCCTTTTCTGCACCTAGGAGTAACTTTGTTCTTCCAGGTTTAGCAAATTCCTCGTGATCCAGCTCAGGTGCAACCTTTTCATTGTCCCCAGGTAAAGCTAGACTACTTAGCACAAAGGAGGCAGGAGGCGTGTTTGCGAAGGGAAGATGAATGTCCAAAAGCGATCACCTTTGCATCTCCCAAACCAAGCACAGTGCTCACAGCAATATAGATAAGTGCTGAAAGCAACGAACCCACCCTATCGGAAATTCCCCCGGGACAGTGATTTTGTTTACCTCTGCTTCATCCCGACTACAGATCAAATACTTGCTTTCTCAAGAATGATCGTGCACGTTGAGGTCAACCAATGAGAAATATGCAAAGAGGGATCTGGACTAGTCCTGGGGCTTACAGAATGGGAGAAGTCTCTCTTTAATCGTTCAGGTAAAGAATGTCTTTGAAACGGGCAAAGGAGTTATAAAATTAAAGGTTAGAAAGTAAGCATAGAGGATGCTTAAGTTCTCCCCACCACAGGGGCCAGAGTACTGGGGTTGGGAATGGCCTGATTTCTGATTTCCTGAAAAGCAAGGAAAATAGGAAGAGTGATTGTGGAAGCGCAGAGAGCGACGTTAATTATAACTAGGCGTGGCATAAGCCTCTCAAGGGTCTTTGAGGTTAAGGAGCTAGGGCACCTGCTGGCCTCGTGGTCTCTGAACCCAAGATGGGGAGGCTTGGGGAGTAAAGCGGCACCAGCGGAAAGAGCCCAAGCTGGACTCGGACTAACTTTTAGCTCCAGATGATGAAAGGTCAGAGGAAATAGACAGGAGAGAGGACAAGGAGTAAAGGAGGAACCATAGGAGCGCCCCAAACATCCCGAGGTTTCAGCCCGGGGAAAAGTCGCGTCTCTTCCCACTGCGGAACGCTTGTTCCAGGAACCACGCAGACGGTCACAACCGAAACCGCGGGAGCGCGTCCGGGCGACACCGGGCCGACGCGGGAACCCAGTCCCTTGAGGGCCTCCTCCCAACCCGAAGGCTCCTTTCTATCTCCGGTCCTCACCTGCCAGGCCAATCTCCCCGGGCACCGTCCGCCGCCCTTCCCAACCCCTAGTGGATCGCAGGTCGGAGAGAGAGCAGAGCTAGCGCGCGCTCAGCGGCGGAGAGCAGCCGGCAGGAGCCCCTGTGTGGTGGCCGCCATCTTGGGCCTGAGAAGAGTGGCTGAGGCGGGGATGACCCGGGCGACACCATCGGTAGGGGTGGCGAGGAACCGGGTCAGAGAAGATAACAGCGCGAAAGCTCGCAAACCTCGTTATCTTGTCATCCAAGTTTTATTCGGAACGTATCTCGGTTATTTAAAGCTTAAAATGTCGAGGACTCACTCGTGAGAAGGGAGAGAGGAGCGACGATTTGCCGTCGCCACCCCTCTCCTCAGGGCTGGCGCGGCGAGTGGCAGCTCCTTAGGTCACGGCTTCCGCCGGCGCCAGTGGCCTAGCTCCCTGCGGCTGTCCTTGGTCGCGCTTGGCACCTGGCTGAAGGTGGGTCTGGGGACCCCGGCGCCACCCGTTGTGGTGCAGGCGGGAGGGTTCTGGGGAACGGTCGCATGGAGGAGGAAACAGGGTCGCCTTCGGGTGACCACTGCGCGCTGCCCGCTCCACACCTTTTACAAAGAGTGCTCTGATGCTGGTAACCAAAGTGCCTTTGGGGACGATCCGATGGCCTTGCTCTCGAGGGACTAGGAAGGACCGACTCTTGAGCCCACAGTAGGGAGTGCAGCTCCTATCCAGAAGCAGGGCACATTCGCCTAGGCATCTGTCTCCTCGTCCAACTCTCCTAAATGTGAAACCCGCACTTACCCATTTGCCTTTTAAAGACATGGTTTCCAGAATGTGTATGTCACGAGCTCAACGGTTTCGGTCTTGCTCCATGCATTCATTCTCTTCTGATTTCCATGGTTTAGGTGACACTTTGTAATAATTATAAAGAACTGTGGGGTCCAGTCCGACACAAGGTATTATCTCTTAAAAAGTCTACATGTTTCCAGCGTGAATCCAGAGTGACTCACCAAAATAAGGCTCACAGCAGTTTCTGTTTTCTTCTTGAAAAGGGAAAGAAACTTCTGTTAGAGAAAAATATGAGGAAATACGTGGGGTTTGTTGTTTTTTTGTTTTTAAAAAGCAAAAACTGGGTGTGGTAGTGCATGCCTTTAATCCCAGTGCCCAGGAGGCAGAGGCATCTCTGAGTTCCAGACTAGCTTGGTGTACACTGAATTATAGGTCACTCGTTCATCCATATATATATATATATATGTATATACATATATATGTATATATGCACATATATATGTGTATATATGTATATATACGTGCATGCACTGGAAAGAAGAGGAGGAGTTATTTGACTGTTTAACTGTTTACCTCTGTACACAGGAGAGACAGTAGGACATAAGAGTTTAAGCTGTATCAGGATGCAGATTGTCTGGGTACTATGCTAATCCTGACTCTTTACCCTATAACTTAAAGCAAGTTACTTTACCATGACTAAATTTGGATTCTTCATCTGAAAAAAAAAAAGCCTCCCAGTCTTGAGACATGGTTACTTAACAAATCCGCAGTCTGTGGTGAAGTATATGAATTAGTGATGACACAGAAACGCCTCTTCCATGTGACCCACATCTGTAATTCCAACTACTTGAGAGGATGAGGCAGAGGGATCGTAAGTTTGAAGCCAGCCAGAGCTTCACAGTAAGACTGTCTCAAAAAACAAAAACAAAACAAACAAAAACAATTCAGTTCTTGTTAAAAGCTTGCCAAAAATAATTGAATCGCTTTAATATTAAAAAATAAGTGACCAAGGCAGAGTGTGTGGCTCTGTGATACAATATGTGCTTTTCAAAGCCAAGTGCTTCGCTTCTTCCCTCCCACTCTCACCCCCACTCTGTCTGTCTGTCTGTCTGTCTCTCTCTCTCTCTCTCTCTCTCTCTCTCTCTCTCTCTCTCTCTCTCTCTCTCTCCAGACAGTTTCTCTGTGTAGCCCAGGCTGGCCTTGAACTCACAGAGATCCTCTTGCTTCTTCTGCCTCCTTAGTGCACCACCACTGCCTAGCCACCCAGTTCTTTTTTTTTTTTTCAGTACTACAGCACCAGGCAGTGGTACACAGGGGAGACAGGCAATCAGATGCCTGTGACTTCTAGGGCAGCCAGGGCTACAAAGAAACGCTGTCTTGAAAAGCAAAGCAAAAATGCTATAGCTGCTCCAAATTCTGAAATAAAAATAAAATTCTTCTTATGGCCCCACATACAAAAAGACACCTGGAACTGGAGAGATGGCTGGGCTCAGCGGTTCACAGTGCTTGCTGCTTTTCCAGAGGACCTGAGTTTGGCTCCCAGCTCTCACTCACAGCTCACATGTTGGGTGGCTCACAATTCCAGTTCCTAAGGGCTCTGATGCCTTTGGCCATCTTAGGTACCTGTACTCATGTGCACGGGTGCACACACGTACAAAAAGTTAACAATAATAAAAATAAATCTGAAGAGCTAAAGAGACTATTAGTGTGTGCTCTCATAAGCACCAGCTAGGAATATATTCTTTAAAGCAGTTAATTGTCCCTGTCCTCTTGGTAACATTCTTACCCAAAACCTGAAGTGAAGCTTGGCCTGGTCCTCTCCACCTGTACCTGTACTAGATGAAGCTCTATGGATTTAGGCCCAAGACCAAGATCCACATTCTACTTCCCCTCCTACCCATTTTATGGAAAATCATTCTGACTCACAAAGGTCCCTTTTTGCCCTCCCTGTTCTACTTGCAGAAAAGCATCTCTGTAGATAATGTTCACTGCATTGCTCCCCAGGCCAGTTGAGCATATACTGTAATATGAGATGCCTCTGTAGGACTAAGATTGTCATTTTCTCTTACAGATATTCCTTTATGATGGCTGAGGCCAACCGCGGAGTCTGAGGAATCCGTTTCTTAGTACCATTCTCATTAAGCCTCCAGTCTGTAGACGTCCATAGGTGGCAAGAAGCCCATAAAGTTTACCTCTTCTAAGTAGAGCCAGACCAACTCCATCTCGTAGAATGCTAACAGTAATGACTCATAGCCTACAGGTAGCTGTGAGCTGAGAATCAGCAAGTATTTGGTAGTGCAAAAATGCTGTCTTAACAGCTGTATAAGCAATGAAGCTAAGGGCTTTTTTTTTTTAAACATCTGTGTGTTTGTTGTATACATTTTCATGCCACAGCACACTTGCTGGTGCAGAGATTAGCAGACAACTCTCAAGTGTCAGCTCTCCTTCCATCACATGAGTCCTAGGAATCAAGCTTGGGTCCTTAGACTTGATGGCCAGTGCCCTTACTTGCTGAGTCATCTTTCTGGCCCTTAAGTTTGCAATAAGGACAGAAGTGTAGGACACTGAATTTGCCAAACTCAAACACAGTCTCATGAACACAGGCATTGACTAGTAAGTATTTTGCAGTTGAGTGCTATTAAAAGTAACTTCACGGGTTGGTGAGATGGCTCAGTGGTTAAGAGCACCGACTGCTCTTCCGGAGGTCATGAGTTCAAGTCCCAGCAACCACATGGTGGCTCACAACCATCCGTAATGAGAAACAAACAATAAAGAACTTATGGGCTCGAATGAACAGGCTGGAGCAAGCGGGCCCAGAGCAAGAGAGAGAGGGAAGTGGGGGAAAAAGATTTAAAAAAAAAAAAAAGTAATTTCACAAGGGGTTTTATCATCTCCATACTTGACTGGCTCAAGTTTATAAAGGTAATCAGTTCACTTGGTGAGCTCTTGGTTAACATTTCAAGAAATACTTTAAATATAAGTGACGCTACTTAATAAACTGTCTTATAGGAAATGAAAATTGGCTTTATTTACATTTAAATCTCCAAGAAGCATTTGTTTTCAAGTCAGTGGGTGAGTTCTGATGTCCATAAGAGCCTATATGTGGCAAGAGCCGCATAGTCCTAACTCATCTCTTTCCTGAATAGACCCAGATCAAATCAATCTCTCAGCATTCTAGTAGTAATGGTTCTGTTATGCCAGCCTTATCTTGGAGGTGAAGTCAGATTCTCCAGTTTAAAAAGGACTCCCCAGGTGGTACTGATGTGTAGTTAAGGTTGAGAATTCTAGCTGTAACTAGGCAACAGACTACAATATAACTAACAGAGGGCTAAATTGTAAGTATCTCATCTTGTGCTACATAATTTTAGAGGTCAGTGATGTTCAAACAGGAATTTGCTACATGGAATATTACATATTATGGACTTTATAGTAACTGCAACTTAATGGTTATAGTCTAACACTGTGACTTTAGGAACTAGATTCTTAAAAATGTGAGAGATAATTAGAACTGTATTAGTAGATAGACCAGTTCAGGAAAAGCAAGAATGCAATCTATGAGCACAGATTAAGCTAAGCACTCTTGCTGGCAGTAATGTGTGGCTTCTCCTAGGGTTGACATGTCCTCGAAACCATTGTATGTGATATATTCATTCACATGTAGATGTGGTTTTGTTTTTCATCTGTGTATACAAATCTTAACAGAAAATTGGTGATGTTTTTATTGAATTCGGTACACATTTGCTAGTTTTTACTTCCTTGCTAGTTCTGTTCTCCTTTATCTGCCTTTTGGAAAGTGTTAAAAAATAAAAAGCGCTTAAATAACCAGAAATATCACCTCAAAAGGAGGGGAAGTGTGCTATGATACACGAGGCATTGTTTAGAGAGACTTGAATTTGAACAGCAACTTGCAATCAATAGCTATTGGTTTTTAAATGTATCTATGTGTATGCTGTTTTGTGTGCATTGATGTATGTGTATGTACACTACCTTTGAGCCTGGTGTCCTTGGAAATGAGAAGTCATGGGGTCCTCTGGAGCTGAAGTTACGGATGGTTGTGAGCTGTGTGTAGGTACTGGGAACAGACCCTACATCCTCTGAAAGAATGAGTGCCCCAAGCTCGTATCCATATAAAATGAGGATAATAAAAGTTACTCCATATTCTATATAGAAATACGATAACTTAGTATCTAGTATCCATTCTATAAATTCTTTTTTCTTTTATAGTAATCTTTTGATCTTGTGACATTGTGTTCTTTTCAATGTTTTTATCCTACAGAAACAGTTTTCAATTAATTTATCTTTACTCAAAAAGTCCACTACTAGTAAAATACTAAATTTGCATTGCATGAGAACATCTGCAAATAGTTCACACATATGAAAGTTCTGAAGCAACGCAAAGTACAAATACTTGGGGTTTTTTTGGGGGTAAATTTAAAATTTTCCATTTCTTGGTTCTACAGCATATCAGGTCACTGATGAAGTAAGAAATAAAATTTCATAAATAGTGTGATGCAGTATAATTATGTTTATTTGTGTGTGTGTGCATGTGCATGCAAACACGAGGTCAGGTACAACCTGTGGGAGTGGTTCTCCCCCTTAATTATGTGTGTGGGTTCTGGAAATCAAACTCAGTCAGACTTGGCAATCAATGTCTACATCCAAAAAGACATCACACTACCCCAAGTACAGTGAATCTTATAGTAACCATTATCATCTAATCTACGAAGTTTTGTTTGTTTTGTTTTTTGACACAGCATTTCTCTGTGTAGCTCCAGCTGTCCTGGAACTCACTCAGTAGACCAGGCTGACCTCAAACTCAGAGATCCTCCTGCCTCTGCCTCCTGAGTGCTGGGGTTAAAGGTGTGCACCACCACTGCCAGGTTTTTAGTTAGGTTTTAATTACTTTCTGATGCCAAGAAAACCTAAAGAGGTTTATGCTTTTAACAAGTCTCATGTTCACAGCTATCTTCCTATTTTAAACGCAGTTTAAAAGATGTCTTGTGAGCCGGGCAGTGGTGGCGCATGCCTTTAATCCCAGCACTTGGGAGGCAGAGGCAGGCGAAAATCAAAAACAAAAACAAAAAGATGTCTTGTTTTAAGCCAGGTGCAGTAGTTTACACCTGTAATCTGACTACTAGGAAGGCAGCCAGGAGCTTCTCCTGAAGGTTCAAGTTCTGCCTCAACTACATAGTGGGTTCCAGAATATAACTGTAGCAAAATCAAGCCTGCTTAAAAAAAACCCAAAAAACTCCAGACCAAACTAAGGACAGTTGTATTTTGCATTTAATTTTTTTTTTCTGTTTTAGCAGTCAAGATGACCTTATTTCAGCTTGTACGTGAGCACTGGGTTCATATACTTGTCCCTGTGGGATTTCTCTTTGGATATTATCTAGACAGAAAGGATGATGAAAAGCTAACTGCCTTCCGGAATAAGAGTATGCTATTTCAAAGGTTAGTTCATGGCAGCTTTGGGGAGTTCTGTCTCTTTTGTTCCAAACAAAGAAGTGTTTTTTCCTACTCTAATGGTTAACAGTCAAATGACACTTCAGGTTTGTTATTTGATCTTTGGATGAAACTATGATTACCTCTGGAGTGTGAACAATTTTTAGTTTATGATCTAGTCCTTTCAGGTCTTTGAAAGTTTCACTTTTTTCTTTTATTAATTTTTTCACCTAATATATAAAATGACTTTTAAAAAAACCGTTATTTATGTGTGTGTCGCATGTGTGTGGGTGCCCTGTAGGGCAGAAGGGGACCCGGTCCACTGGAGCCGTAGTTGTAGGTGGGTTGGGAGCCTCCCCAGTGTGGCTGTCCCCTGAGAGCTCTGGTAGTCGCCACTGAGCCACTCCCAGCACCCTCAGTGTGGCATCTTCATACTCGCATATATTTGTACTTTGCATTCCTTGTCGCTGGCTCCCTTCCTCTCCAAATAAAGTCTCTTCTGTTACATGTCACATGCATTCAGATCTGGATTTTGCATATAACAGAAAACATGCAATATTTTGTCTTTTTTAAAAAAATTACTCTTTATTGCTGCCCTTTTCCTTGAGGCCTCCCCTTGCTGTGCTCCCTTCTAGAAAGTCAGAAGTTTTAAAACTTAAAGAGTGTATTTTAGTGCAGAACAAAATTCAAGCCAGCTGCCCCAAACCTATCATACACGCTTTCATATATGTTACTGTATACTGATTTGATACAGCTGAAATAAACATTACGCTTCACATATAGTGACTAAGTGGTAATACCCACCAGCCTGCCTGTGCCTAACATGGCTAACAAGACCAGATAGTATAGCTATCTGCTAATGGGTATAGCTATCTACGCTCAAGGGGTATGAAAGACTGAGTAGCATCCAGTGTCACTATGGAGGAGTGTAGTTCACATGTTCAGTATTTCAAGAAAAATGAAGAAGCTGTAAATGATCTAGAAACCATTAAGTGCAGACAGAAGAACAAAGCTGTCATGTAAACCAAGTAAAATTTGAGGGTAGAATGAATGACTGGATATGATGAATCTAATGTAAAACTTAGTCAGTTTGATAGAATATAAACAAATATAAACTTCAGGCCCTTTAATAATTTTTATTTACTTGGGGGCTTAGAGATGGCTTAGTGATTAAAAGCATTTGCTGCTCTTAAAGAGGACCTAGGTTTGTTTTCCAGTTCCCACATGTGGCTTACAATTGCCTGTGTAAGTCCAGTTCCAGGAAATCCAATGCCCTCTTCTGCCTTGCTAGACCACCTGTACACACATGATGCGTGAATATGCTATAAGGCACACACATACACATAAAATTCAATTTTAATATCTTTTTAAAGTTTATTTACTGTTTTTCCTTATTTCTTTTCACATAGGGAACTGAGGCCCAATGAAGAAGTTACTTGGAAGTAAAAACTGGATAAATCATAGAATGTTCACATTTTCAAAGTTACTGGAGAAATAAAAACATTATTTAATTAGAAGAATTTAAAGTGTGATCTTTTTATACCTTTTATTTATTTACTTATGTATTTATTTTTAAAGATTTATTTTATTTATTTCATGTATATGAGCATACTGCAGCTATCTTCAGACATGCCAGAAGAGGGAATCAGATCCCATTACAGATAGTTGTGAGCCACCATGCAGTTGCTGGGAATTGAACTCAGGACATTTTGAAGAGCAGTTGGGGCCGGGCGGGTGGTGGCGCATGCCTTTAATCCCAGCACTTGGGAGGCAGAGGCAGAAGGATTTCTGAGTTCGAGGCCAGCCTGGTCTACAAAGTGAGTTCCAGGACAGCCACGGCTACACAGAGAAACCCTGTCTCGAAAAACCAAAAAAAAAAAAAAAAAAAAAATCTATGATTTGAAGAGCAGTTGGTGTTCTTAACCACTGAGCCATCTCTCCAGCCCTCTTATACCATTTATATCCTTTTTATGTTCTGTTGACTTTTTAAGTTTAGGCGCAGTTGACTTAAAAAGTGACTACTGAGGCCAGGTGTGGTAGTCAAGTCTGGAACCTGAGCATTCAGGAGGAAGACCCAGAAAGATTGCTGCAAATGCAACTCCAGCCTGATTTACACAGTGAGTCTAGGCCAGCCCAGGATATCAAGACCCTGTCTCAAAAAAAGCAAAAATGTGGGGCTGGAGAGATGGCTCGGCCGTTAAGAGCACTGACTGCTCTTCCAGAGGTCCTGAGTTCAATTCCCAGCAACCACATGGTGGTTCACAACCATCTGTAATGAGATCTGACACCCTCTTCTGGTGTGTCTGAAGCCAGCTACAGTGTACTTACATATAATAAATCTTGTGGCCGGAGCAAGTGGGGCAGGAGCGAGCAGAGGTCCTAAGTTCAATACCCAGCAATCACATGATGGCTCACAACCATCTGTACAGTTACAGTGCGCTCATATATATAAATAAATCTTTTTTAAAAAAAATGACCATCGAGCATATTATTGTATACATATCTCCATTGTGAAGAAAATGATGACCATCGAGCACATGATTGTATACATATCTGCATTGTGAAGAAAATGATGACCATCAAGCACATTATTGTATACATATCTCCATTGTGAAGAAAATGATGTCAATCGAGCACATGATTGTATACATATCTCCATTGTGAAGAAAATGATGGCAATCGAGCACATGATTGTATACATATCTCCACTGTGAAGAAAATGATGACCATCAAGCACATGATTGTATACATATCTCCACTGTGAAGAAAATGATGGCAATCGAGCACATGATTGTATACATATCTCCACTGTGAAGAAAATGATGGCAATCGAGCACATGATTGTATACATATCTCCACTGTGAAGAAAATGATGGCAATCGAGCACATGATTGTATACATATCTCCACTGTGAAGAAAATGATGACCATCAAGCACATGATTGTATACATATCTGCATTGTGAAGAAAATGATGGCAATCGAGCACATGATTGTATACATATCTCCACTGTGAAGAAAATGATGACCATCGAGCACATGATTGTATACATATCTCCACTGTGAAGAAAATGATGACCATCAAGCACATGATTGTATACATATCTCCATTGTGAAGAAAATGATGGCCATCGAGCACATGATTGTATACATATCTCCACTGTGAAGAAAATGATGGCAATCGAGCACATGATTGTATACATATCTCCACTGTGAAGAAAATGATGGCAATCGAGCACATGATTGTATACATATCTCCACTGTGAAGAAAATGATGGCAATCGAGCACATGATTGTATACATATCTCCACTGTGAAGAAAATGATGACCATCGAGCACATGATTGTATACATATCTCCACTGTGAAGAAAATGATGGCAATCGAGCACATGATTGTATACATATCTCCACTGTGAAGAAAATGATGACAATCGAGCACATTATTGTATACATATCTCCATTGTGAAGAAAACATTGTGAAGAAAATGATGGCAATCGAGCACATGATTGTATACATATCTCCACTGTGAAGAAAATGATGACCATCAAGCACATTATTGTATACATATCTCCATTGTGAAGAAAATGATGACCATCAAGCACATTATTGTATACATATCTCCATTGTGAAGAAAATGATGACCATCAAGCACATTATTGTATACATATCTCCATTGTGAAGAAAATGATGGCAATCGAGCACATGATTGTATACATATCTCCATTGTGAAGAAAATGATGGCAATCGAGCACATGATTGTATACATATCTCCATTGTGAAGAAAATGATGACCATCGAGCACATTATTGTATACATATCTCCATTGTGAAGAAAATGATGACCATCGAGCACATTATTGTATACATATCTGCATTGTGAAGAAAATGATGACCATCGAGCACATTATTGTATACATATCTCCATTGTGAAGAAAATGATGACCATCGAGCACATTATTGTATACATATCTGCATTGTGAAGAAAATGATGACCATCGAGCACATGATTGTATACATATCTCCATTGTGAAGCATTGAGAGGACAGAAACCTCTTAGACTGCCCTGTCAGGCTGCTGAGAGGAAATCAGGGTTAGACATTAGGGTACCACATCTGTTATCGAATTCCTGGTGGCCTTAGAAGAGATGTATCCTTGCTGCGTGATAGCTTATACCAGGTCGGTATCAGGACTGGCAACAAGGCCAACAGTGGATGTGGCCCTGGAACTTGGAATTTCAGAATTGTGAGCAAAATCAACCTCTTTATTATTGTCTGTCCTCTAATACCTTGTTGTAGTCTATGGAGACTAAGAAAGTATGCTTCCAGGGAACTCTGAAGGATGGTGCTAGGAATAAAGTCATAGCTAAGAATTAGATTTGACAATGATTTGCCAAATACAAAACATTAGTTTTTGAAAGACTAGCGAATTATATTTAATCAAAATTTAAAACATTCTTTTAGGGGTAGAGGTACATACAGCTCAGACAGTGGTAGAGGCTACTCTGGATAGTTCATATAACTCTTCATCTAACATAGCTTTGAGTGTGGATTCCCTCAGCATGTTTTTTTTTCTTTCTTTCTTTTTTTTTCTTTGTTTTAGGCGTTGTGTTTCAATATGTATCCATGCTTCATTTGTCTAATGGCTAAATCCTTCTTACCTGGTGTGTGACTTTCTGGGGAGATATGAGCCAACACTTATTCACTCTAGACAAGGGCACTAACAACAGACCAAAGAGATTATTCCATCCAAGTCAGTCTTGAACCAGTAAGCTTACTGGAGTTATTTACAGGAGCATAGATGACTCAAAAGCACATCCCAATACAGGCAACAACTCAGAAGCTACCCCCTACAGGCAACCCCACTGAAAAGTCTTCCCCCACCCCTCACCCCAGCACTAAGCAATAATTTTATTGCTTATAGAACCTTGGGTGTATTAGGGTTCTCTAGTGTCATAGAACTTATGGGTAGTCTCTATATAGTAAGAGAATTTGTTGATGACTTACACTCTGTAGTCCAACTCCCAGCAATGGTCAGCAGCAGCTGTGAATGGAAGTCCAAGGATCTAGCAATTGCTCAGTCTCACAAGGCAAGCAGGTGAGGAAGAGTGAATCTTCCTTCTTCCAATGTTCTTATGTAGGTCTCCAGCAGAAGGTGTGGGTCACTATATCTGGATCTGGGACTTGCTTCGTCTCAGTTGACCTTGACTCAGAGATCTCCCTGTCTCAATCTCCTGGGATTCATAGCCACTATGCCTCAAGATCTCTAAGCCAAGATCCAGGTCAGAAACTTGTATATCACAGCCTCTAGATTAGGATCACAGGTGAGCCTTCTGATTCTGGATTGTAGTTCATTCCAGATATAGTCAAGTTGACAAGCCACTACCTATATTGGAGAAAGGCTTGTGAGTCTTGAAAACTTTGGTGTCTCTGGAATTTCATGGGCTTCCTTAGAGCTGGAGCCTTGCACACTTGTTTTGAGAAAATTACTAAAATATGGATGGACCACATCATATATCCATATCCATTTACCAGATGTTGGACACTGGGTTGTTTCTACTTATTTATATATATGTAGTCATACATGTATGTATTCAAGCATGTATTCAAACATGTATGTATTCATATGTATATGGGTAACAGTGAAAACCTGGCCACAGATGGCACAAAATATTGGGAAGCACAACAAAAAAACATGGGATATATGAAGAATCCTAATGACCTAAAATGGATGAAATGATATGACTGTTGTCTTAGTTAGGGAGTTAGGGTTTCTACTCCTGCATAGACATCATGACCAAGAAGCAAGTTGGGAAGGAAAGGGTTTATTCAGCTTACACTTCCACATTGCTGCTGTTCATCACCAGTGGAAGCCAGGACTGGAACTCAAGCAGGTCAGGAAGCAGGAGCTGATGCACAGGCCATGGAGGAATGTTCCTTACTGGCTTCCTTCCCCTGACTTGCTCAGCTTGCTCTCTTATAGAACCCAAGACTACCAGCCCAGGGATTGGCACCACCTACAATGGGCCCTCCCTCCTTGATCACTAATTGAGAAAATGCTTTACAGCTGGATCTCATAGAGACATTTCCTCAAGGGAGGCTCCTTTCTCTGGGCCAACTCCAGCTTGTGCCAAGTTGACACACAAAACCAGCCAGTACAGCTGTGAATAAATTTAAAGATGCTAAACACACAAAAATGTTATAAAACTATTAAGTACAATGTATCTACCCCTCAATAAAACTGTAAAGACAAAAAAAATCTACTGGGAACACTAGAGAATAAAACTTAGAAATACTCTTTTAATTTCAATATATGAAAATGAGAGCTGGAGAGATGTGATTAAGAGCACTGACTGCTCTTCCAAAGGTCTTGAGTTCAAATCCCAGCAACCATATGGTGGCTCACAACCATCTGTAATGAGATCTGACACCCTCTTCTGGGGTGTCTGAAGACAGCAAGTGTACTTACATATAATAAATAAATTTTAAAGAAAAGAAATAAAATGAATTCATATATAATGCTTTAAGAAACTAGCAATTAAGTATATAACATGGACATAATATCTTCAGAAAATATTCAAAAATAGCTAGGCATGCTGGCACACTTGGGAGGTAGAGTCAGGTGGTCTCTATGAGTTTTGAGTCAGTTATAGTCAGAACTATATAGTAAGTTCTAGGCCAGTTAGGGCTACACAAGCCCTGTCTCCAGAGGAGGCTCAGGTTGGGTTAGGGAAAGCACTCACCAGTGACACTAGGCTTTGCTTCTTTGGTCCGTTTCCAGCATATGTACCTTATTGCCAGCACTAACAGCCCTGAATCTTTGCTTGTTAAAGAATACATAGAAGATTTAAAAAAATAATGTATGTCTCATACAATTTGCTGCCAAGATCAATATTAAATAAATTAAGTTTCCTCATGATTCACTTGCCAGTTTTCAAAAATACTGTCAAGTCCAACTGCCCGTTCTTGGAAACCACATTACATGAATTTATTTTAGGTAAGAACAAATTTAGGAGAAGTATGATTATAATGAGTCTACTTCCTAGGTACCATTGACTCTTGTCAGAATACAGGAGACAAAACACTGTAAAAATTTAAATGGCAGACATTTAAACTGTTTGGTCTGGGGCAATAAAATTAATGCCAGCTAAGAGGTATAAATACTCAGGAAGATGGAAATATTTTTGTACAGTATTACTTGATACACAAACTTAGTGAATAAAGCCATGGCCACAGTAACAAAGAGCATACCAAAGTGTATCTACATGGAAATTTTTTCTAATTTTTAAAATTATTTTTACCCATTTTTAAATAAGTGTTTGGCCTCCATGTATGTATGTGCACCACTTGCATGCCTGTTGCCCATGGAAGTTGGAAGAAGGCATTAGATCCCCTGGAAATGGAGTTATAGACAATATGAGCCACCTTGTGGGTGCTGGGAATCTAGCTTAGGTCTTCCCAAAGAACAATAAATGCACTTAAGTGCTGAGCTATCTCTCTAACCCTTCATAGCTATTCTGACTCAGCAAAATGTCTATCTCACTAAGTTACTGTAATGCTATCTTTGTACCATCCACTCAAAAAGAATCTGCATGTATTCACTGTTCTGCACTGACCCATAATAAATAAACATGCTCAGAAGCTGAAAGTTGAGTAGCATATAAAGTGACAACCCTAGTATTAACCAAGCCAGTTCAGCCAGTTAACAGGTTCTCCAGGGAGGGAGCAAGGAATAAAAAGAAAAAGACAATTAGACAACACTGTAGCTCTACCCCAGCCAGTTTAGAGGCTGAGGTGGGTTTATTTTTTCCCAGTCTGCTTTTATACCATTTTAATTATATGCAAATAATAAGGTCAGGTCTAGGTTAAGGAGCAAACAAGAAGGCAATAAACACAAATAGTCAAGGAACAAACAAGGCAATAAAGTCCCGTGATCACTGTTTCTAGGGGCTTATCAGGATGGCTAAGGTATCTGAGCCTATTTCCCCGCCCTAGCCCAAGGTCAAATTCTTGCCTGAAGCCTACTTCCTTGTTCTACTCCAAAATCAGATTCCTGCCTGAGCTTACTTCTATGTCCTGGCTCAATGTCAAATTCCTGCCTTGTTTCTAGAAGCGGCTCCAAAAGCGCTCTACATAGTATCGTATGGTGGGTGCTTTAATACAGACACCTTGGTATACCAATATATAAGGTATATTGGTAGCACTGCTTTCCCTCCCACTAGTTTCCTTGCATGATGAAGTTCATCTCCCTTTATAATATCCTGTGTGGTAAAGAGCTTCCCTCCAATAAGGACAGCTCTATCTCTTGATTTATCTCAAGAGGAAATTGCTTACAAAATATTCAACAAATATGGCACCTTCTTTGATTAGCTAGCTGGTCTTCACTGGCAGTCTTCATATTCTTGCCTCTCACTTCCTTTCTTTTCTTGAACTTGTCTCACAAAAATGATCTCAACAACAAAACTGGGCAGTCTCTTGTGAGTCTATGCCCCTGGACTTCCTGGCAGCATGTAACACTGACTGGTCCTGGAAGCATTCTCTCCTGGCCTTCTACTTCAGTACACTCACCAGCATTTGCACCCTTCTTGCCTACTGCTCTATCTTCAGGGCTTAGCTTTCCGTCCTCTTTACTTTTCTTTCTTTCTCAGATACCCTAGAAGAGGGTGTCAGATCTCATTATGGATGGTTGTGAGCCACCATGTGGTTGCTGGGATTTGAACCCAGGATCTTTGGAAGAGCAGTCAGTGCTCTTAACCACTGAGCCATCTCTCCAGCTCTCCATCTTCTTTTCATTGTCTTCCTTTTCTCTAAGATTTTACTCAGTCTTTATGATTTTAGTTACCTTGTGTTTTAAAATGTTTTTATTTTATGTGTATGAGCCTGCATGTATGTATGAGTACCACTGTGCATACTAGGTATGTTGCAGAAGCAACAGATCCCCTGAATTTGGAGTTACCAACTGCTGTGAGCCTCTATGTGGGTTCTGAGAATCGAACCCAGGTCCTCTACAAAAGAAGCAACAAATGCTCTTAACCACACACCCATCTCTCTAGCCCTTCAGTTATCTTCTAAATAGCAACGAATCTCAACTCACAGCTCAAAACAGCTTCTGTAAACTCCAGGCCTGACATCTACTATTATTCAACAAAAGTACCTTTAGTTGCACAGACATTTAAACTCATTACTCCCCAAATTAAACCCTTGTCTTTTTTTTCCAAGACCTTACTCATTCTGCAAAGTATTTCTGGTTGGAGTATCACTTCTGCTTTAGGTGGTACCTACAGCGGAAACCCACGAGTCTTTCCCAACAATACCCCCATTCCACCCCAGTTCCTCACCAAAGTCTTCTGAGTCTGTTTCCTAAAACTTCAAAGTGTTCTCTCTCCATTCTCAAATCACTACTGGAATCCTAATCACCATAGTCTCTTCATTTCTCTCAAAATACCTTTCAAGTATTCTGTTCCCCAGCGATCCCCTCAAATCCTAATTTGATCCCATGTCTCTAGTTTTAAAAATCCTTAACTGCCTGTAGCTTTTTTTTTTTTTTTTTGGTGGGGAGGTGGTGGGCAGGATCGTCCTATGTAACCCTGGCTACAGGCATAGCCCAGCTGTCCTCCAACACAATATACTCCTTCCTCTACCTTCAGGTGCAATGAGCCTTTAGGAGAATGAACCTTTGTACCTAGTTTCTTTGCTACTTTGAAGAACCTAAAATGGTTCCACCACACAAGATCTGCGCCCATCCAATGCTTAATCTTTGTCAACCCCCTCCCCTACCCCTCCCCGGCGCGAGCCACTCAACCTTTGGCCGGACGTTTCACTTCCCCACTGATGCTTCCTCCTTCAGAGATTGACCCCGGGACCTGATATTCATTTCAACAGGCAACTATGTTGGACACTGTGCTGTTCCAATCTTTTCGTGCCTACATTTCTTCATTTGTACAATATTACAACAGACACACACATCAAAAATGCCGTATTAAATTGCACTTAAAAGTGGACTATTCTAAGTCAGCCCTAACTAAATATTAGCTATAGTTTTTACACAAATACTAGGTATTGGGAGATTGCCTTTTCTGGAATTAGGTTTTCAGTGGGAGAGGAGGTATTACATGCAGTTGAGCAGAAAGTACCAAAGAAGGTGGAGATGGAAAAAAAAAAGAATATAAAACTTGGCTGCGCGGATTCTCCTCTAGAACCCTAGAATCACAAGATTGTCCAGCGTAGCGAAGTTCCTCCGCACAGCAGGCGGCGCCGCAGCACCACACACGTCGCGGGAGAACCAGCGCCGCCCAGGTCACGTGTCCCATGCTCCCCTGGCTCGCGTGCCTCGTGACGTGCTCCCGCAGTAGTGATTGGTTGGCGGGAGGCACGTGGCTAGGGCGGGGCGGGCCGCGGGCGGAGGGGTGGAGCCGGGGGCGGAGCTGCTGGAGGGGGCTGCTCCGCGCCGGGGCCGTTGGCTCCAGACAAATAAACATGGAGTCCATCTTCCACGAGAAAGTGAGTGTGGGCGTTCGGTGGGGAGCGGTCCGCGGCTTGGCGGCGGGCGTGGGGAGCAGCGTCGCCGCTTCAGGAACTCAGGCGGGGCCCGAGCGCCCCCATCCCGACCTGGCTGGGTGAGGGGTGCTTCCTGCTTTCTCCCCATGGCTCCGCTCGTGAAGCTTCCCGCATGCGTCCCCGGCACCCATAATCTAGAAGACCGGGCCGGTAGCCTGGGCACTTCGAGGGGCTTCAGCCGGACGACTAGCGCGGGCGTTCCTTGTACACTTGCCACGCCTTTCTGGGTTTCTTCTATCTTCTCTCTTAGGGTCTAGTCTAGCCAGTCGCCTTTTCACACCTGGCGGACCCTTCCCAACTCCACCCACGCCCCCTAACCTGTCCTCTGGCAGAACCAACTTTCTCTCAACTCAGTTCTATAATGGAATGTCCCATGCATTTAGATCTTGATGATCTATCCCACGTCCTTCTGCAGTTGTGACCGTGGCTTTCCCATTGAAGGGCCTGAACACTTAGGAAGTAAAGTAGGAAACCTCGGAGGGAAGTCGTCATAAGAGTTTTTATTACGGGATGTTTGGGTTGCTCTCCCATTTTTCCGGACCAGGAGGCCAGCTTTGTTTTTTAGGTATTATGGGTAGATTAGAATCTTCCTACTGTGTGATTTGGCTAGTCTCTTCCTCACCTTAATTCCTAAGTGACTACGCTTAAAAGTATTGTGACATCTTGAGAAACTGGTCTATGCTCGCATACAATTATCAAGTCATTTGGGTGTTCCTCGGACAACTTTGGCATGATACCATGTTTCATAATCATTTTAGGTTTGGAGAGGGTTGCTAGTTGAGACTCTTATTTCGTTGGAGCAAAGGCCTTTGCTTTTTTTATCACTTGTAAAGGAGCATTTACTCATAGCGTATAAGGTTCATGCCCGACAAAAGAAAGACAAAAATGATGTAAATCTAAGGTAGTTGTTAAATGAAGTGTTCTTAAGAAGACATTTCTGAGTGTTTTGGAACTGGAACAAGTTAGTTTGTAACAAGATTTCTTGTAGCCCAAGCTGACTCCAGACTCTCCGTCCTCCTGTCTCTGCCTCCTGGGTGCTGGCTGGGATTATGACCATGTGCCATGAGGCCCCCACCCCATTCATTTGTAATTAATTTTCCTAAGGCTTTGGAATAAACCCATTTTAAACATGTTATACTTTGAACACTGTATACACTGTTTCATGAGGCTCTTGCCATGCTTTCTTTTTTTTTTCTGAGACAGGGTTTCTCTGTGTAGACAACTCTGGCTGTCCTGGAATTCACTCTGTAGACCAGGCTGGTCTCGAACTCAGAAATCTGTCTGTCTCTTCCCATGTGTTCTTTAAAAAAAAAAAAAAAAATTACTGTTTGTGTGTCTGTGCTTGTGTGGCGGTCAAGGAGGACTTTATAAAGTCAATTCTCTCTTTCCAACTTGGTGTGGGTTCCAGGTGTCTCAGGCTTTCAGCCCCTTTATGCACTGAGTCATCTCTAGGGTGAATGAAAAGAGAAATGGAAAGACATGACTGCTCCTAGGTATGGTGGAGGAGAAAGTTTATTAAAGAGATGTGGGAGAGCAGAGCCAGGGGTAGACACATGTGGGAGAGCCCAAGTGGACATGACCCTGAGCTACATGGGAAGAGGGGAAGGAAATACAGCAGCCAGGAGCCAAAGGTGCAATTATGATAGAAAAGAGGGCAGGTAGCCAGAATGTATGGATTACATAGGCAAGAGCCACTAGGGGAAGGGCACCAGAGTCCTTGGTCTGTAATAGGAGTGACTAAGGGATGCTGGGACAACACGGAGGTCAGGTCCGCTTTGATACGTTAAATAGGTACCTCAGCCATTAGACCTGGGATTGAAACTTAACTTAGGGCACTTAAACAACGCATTAAAAAAATTATTTTTGGCCGGCAGTGGTGGTACGCCTTTAATCCCAGCACTCAGAAGGTAGAGGCGGGGGAATCTCTTGTGAGTTCAAGGCCAGCCTAGTCTACTTAAGATAGCTAGTGCTATACAGAGAAACTCTGCCATGAAAAACCAAAAAAAAAAAAAAATTTTGGTGTTTGCCATTATGTATGTCCGGGTACTGTGTGTTTCTAGAAGATCCCCTGGAACTAGAGTTACAGAGACTTGTGAGTAGCCACGTGGCTGTTAGGAATTGAACCTAGGTCCTCTGGAAAAGCAGCCAGTACTCTTAACTGTTAAGCCATCTCTCCATCTCCCACAATACCTTCTTGACGATACTGATCGTTCCTCATTTGATTTCAGTGAAGGTAACTACTGAATCAGTATATGCAAAGTGCTAGGCTTGCAAAAAACTTACTCAGGCTGAGGATATCCCTCAGCTGGTAAAGTGCTTGCTGTGTAAGCATGGAAACCTGAGTTCAGATCCCAGCGTGTTCATGTATCCCCAGTGCTTGAGGCAGGGAATGGGGCCTGGTGGATTTCTGGTTGCTGACCAGTCTAGCTGAATCAATGAGCTCGAGGCTCAGTGAAAGACTGTCCCAAAAAATAAGGTGGAGAGCAACTGAGGAAGACATCTGACTTGGACCTTTAGCACACGTATGTACACATCTGCATGTACACATATACAGACATACATGCACAGATACACATCTGCTTACCCAGAAGTCATTCAGTTAACAGCAGGTACTAATACATAATACTTAAGAAGTATCTTTGTCGTGTGTGTGTGTGTGTGTGTGTGTGTGTGTGTGTGTGTGTAGGCATGCACATGTGATATGCATTTAGAGGCAGGAGGACAATGTTGGTGGTGTTCCTCACAAGTAGGTGAACTTACTACCTCCAGGTATCTGTCCGTTTTCACTTTTCCAGTACTATAGTTACAGATGGGTACCATCATGCATAGTTTTGTTTTTTTTTTTTTGGTTTTTCAAGACAGGGTTTCTCTGTACAGCCCTGGCTGTCCTGGAACTCACTTTGTAGACCAGGCTGGCCTCGAACTCAGAAATCCTCCTGCCTCTGCCTCCCAAGTGCTGGGATTAAAGGCGTGCGCCACCACCGCCCGGCCATGCATAGTTTTTTAAATGAGGGTTCTGGGGATTAAACTCAGATCCTAAGGCTAGTATGTATGGAAAGCACTTTACTGACAGAGGCATCTCCCCATCCTGGAGAGTACAGTTGCTTTTATCATCAACCTAACTGTGTGTAGCAAGTGAACACTTAATGAAGTTGTAGCATATTTCAAGAAAATGTACCTGTAACTGTAGAAGAGGCCATACTGCTAATATTTATCATAATTGGTATTTTCCATAGAATACTTTTCCCTTCCATAATTTGCCTTTAACCAGGAAATTAACTAGAGAAGACATCAACCACTTCCTCTTGGAATTAGTTTTAGACTTAACCCCTTTGAATACTTACTACTAAGTTAGAGTATAAAAGCAATTGTCAGCCAGGCATGATGGCACATGCCTTTAATCCTAGTACTTGGGAGGCAGAGGCAAGCAGGCTCCTTTTGTGATTTTTGTAGACTATCTTGGAAGAGTGGAAGTGTAGTGTGTTCATCCTCTGAGCCTAGCATGGTAAAATATGTACCCCAACTCATAGAATTTTAATAGCAAAGAGAGTTTCTCTTCCTCTTGTGTGAAATACGAAAGTGTTTTATTATATTTTATTGCATATGCATGTAGGGGTTGTTCCATGCCCACCACTGTGTACATATGGAGGTCAGAGGACAGTTTCGTGGGGCTTGGTCCTCTCCTCCCACTGCGTGGGTCCTGGGGATTGAACTCAGGTCTGCACGGTCACAGCAGGCACCTGTTCCTGCTGAGCCACTTTGCCAGTTCTGCTTAGGGTAAAACCTTGTTAGAAAGAGCTAATGGGATTAACTCACGGAATGACTAAGACAGAAAAATGCATGGTCAGAGGGGAAGACAGGTAACCTTTTGGTTCGTGTAGAATTTGACAGTCTGTGGCAGTAGGATTTTTAAATTGAGTTGAACAATTTGTTGTTTCCTTCCGTTAATCATTTAGAAATTTAAAAACATACTTCTTGTAGCAGTATCATTTTACTTGGTCATGGTTTGATTTTAAGTGCTTATTTCTCATAATAAGAAAGCTACTTGTTTTAGAGACTGTGAATGTAGCACATTTGGTAGAGCACTTGCGTAGCATGCATAAAGCATAAGTTTTATCTATCCTAATACCACACGAACTGGGCATAATGAGATAGGTACTTTTGATTTTTAAAGATTTAATTATTTTTATGTGTATGAGTGCCTTTATGAACCAAAGTGCACCACACACATACAGGGCCCGAGGAAGCCAGGAGAGGGTGCCAGATCCTTTAGGACTGCAATTATTAGCTAGTTGTGAACTCCCCTGTAGATTCTGGGAACTGGACTCAGGTCCTTTGCAAGAATATCAAGTGTTCTTAACTCCTGAGCCATCTTTCCAGCCTCCAAATCCCAATTTTTAATAGCAAGAATGTTTTATCAAAAAGCTGGGTGCCATCCTTTCTGTATGTTGGTCACGGTGCCCAGGAGCTAGAGATGTCTCCGGGATCCTGAGCACTGGCTGCTGCTCTTCGGAAGACCCAGGACCCTCAGCACCCACATGGTGACTTAAAACTGTCTGCAGCTCAGCCTCAGAAGGTCCAACATCCTCTTTTGGCCTCTGTGGACACTAGGCATGTACATGGTGCAGACATACATACAAGCAAAACACCTATACACATAAAAATATCTTTAAAAATACTGTGACTGTAGTTTGTGAACCCCCCACTGAAGTATATTGCCTAGCAGTAGGACTGAGGATTCATCATGACTGTCCCCAGATGTCTATCTGTTCATTTCTTTTCTTATTGAGACAAGGTCTCACTATGTAGGTAACAGGCCAAGAACTCACAGGAACACACATGCCTCTGCGTTCCGAGTGCTAGAATTAAAGTTGTTTCCTGCCATGCCTGGCCCTCTTATTTGAATGCTTTAAATCAAGTATTTCCACCGGACAGTGGTGGCGCATGCCTTTAATCCCAGCACTTGGGAGGCAGAGACAGGCGGATTTCTGAGTTCGAGGCCAGACTGGTCTACAGAGTGACCTGCAGGACAGCCAGGACTACACAGAGAGCAGAGAGACCCTGTCTCGAAAAACAAAAACAAGAAAACAACAACAACAACAAAAAAAATCAAGCATTTCCTATACAAGCACACACATATTCTGAGTGCGTGCATTCGAGGCAGCACACGGGGAGACAGCCCGTAGGTGAAGTCACAGTCTGTTTCCCTGAATCCTCTGCATCCCCCATCCTTTCCTCCAGGAACCAGCTCTTCCTCAGTGCTACGCCAACAAGGAAAATCTAACTTCGTGACTAAGAGATTAATTTCCCTATTTAAAGCTTTTGTAAGAAAACCATATAAGCTTTTAATCCCATCACTTGGGAGGCAGAGGCAGGTGAATCTCTTGAGTTGGAGGCCAGCCTGGTCTGCAGAGTGAGTTCCAGGATAATAGCCAGGCTACACAGAGGGGAAAGAAAAGAGAAGAGAAGAGAAGAGAAGAAAAAAAAATGGCATGCACTTAAAATTTTTATTACTGTGTATTTCTGCATGATATGTTGTATGAATAGATACATATACCAGGTATCTGTATAAAATCAAAGGGAAACTTTGTGGAATCTTCTTCCATTTTTGAGTCAGTTCCAGGGATAGGACTGAAGTCCCTAGGCTCTTCTCATCCACCCCATCCTGCACTTTAACTTCCTTTGTTTGGTGGTGGCAGTACTGGGGATTGAACCCAGGTCCTTGTACAGACTAGCTACATCCTTAGCTCTGGTGTCTACTCTTTTGAGTCTTGTGTGTTTTTCTTTTATTTATTTATTTGTTTGTTTGTTTGTTTATTGGTTTTTCAAGACATGGTTTCTCTGTGTAGCCCTGGCTGTCCTGGAACTCACTCTGTAGACCAGGCTGACTGCGAAATCAGAAATCTACCTGCCTCTGCCTCCCAAGTGCTGGGATTAAAGGCATGTGCCACCACTGCCCGGTGTGTATTTTACTTTTTAACAGTATTTGAGAGATTCATCCATATTGTTACAGTTACTTGTGCTTAATTTACTTTTATTCCTATATAGTGTTCTTTTGTTAATGTAATTCTGTGTTCTAAACTGTCTTTGGGTGCTTTCCAGTTTGGAAAGCTTGTAAGTAGTGCTGTAGTGAGTGCATTTGCAGTGTATTTGTCTAATCACAGCACACAACTTTAAAAAAAAGCTGTTAAGCTTTGGTAGCAACTGAGGATTGCTGTAGAGTGGTTTCACTAATTTATACTTGCTCCTGTAACAATGGTTTTCTGTCATTCTAAACCTCCCACTGTAATAGCTGTTCTGGAGACTGCATAGTAGTAACACCAAGTGAGTGTTTCTTTTGTAAAAGTTCTTTTTTTTTCTTAGCTAGATGTGGTGGTTGTATCAGTCAGGGTTCTCTAGAGTCACAGAACTTATGGAATGTCTCTTTATGTTGAGGGAATTTATTGTGATGACTTACAGTCTGTAGTCCAGCTGACCCAACAGTGGTCAGCTGTGAATGGGAAGTCCAAGAATCTAGTAGTTGCTCAACTAACTCACGAGGCTAGTTGTTTCAGCTGGTCTTCTGTAGAAGTAGGTTCCAACAGATGTGCTGGTTAGTAAGTGCAAGCAGGTGAAGACGACTGAATCTTCCTTCTTCCAATGTCCTTACATAGGCCTCCAGCAGAAGGTGTGTCCCAGATTAAAGGTGTGCAGTTACTTTTTGTTCCTATAGGAGTGATGCATCAGCGGGGAAATGCATCTCAGGTGTTCTTTGGAGTCATCGTGTACCATGTAATTCAGCTCAGACCAGGAGGCATGCTGGCAGGCAGGCTGAGTTCAGTAGGCCTCATTGGTCCATTAGAGGGCCAGAGTTAACAGAAGGAAGTGTTGTACCATCTGCCTTTGCCTTCCAGAAAGACAGACTTAGGGTCTGTGTCCTCAGGACTCATCTATTCATGTGTCTCCTCTTTAGGGAAAGCAATACTGTTGGTCCAGGAGAGTGACAAGCAAGCTGCCCACTGTCTGGAGATGGAGCTGGGCTGGGTACCAGTTGTGTATAAAAGCCAGCTAGCCAGGGCAAGAAGCCCCTGGGTCTATGGGACATTGTGCCCACCCTTCATTTGGAGGATGTTAATGACCCCTTAGGGAACTGAAGTTGCCGCAGTTCTTCTTACTAGTTTGTCCACTTGTGGACATGGACTGTCCCAGTGTGGTACTGCTTTTCTCTTCTCCATGTTACTAGGAACCTGCAAAATTGGTTGATGAGCCTCTGCTCTAGAACTGTGGGCCTTAACTTAAAGTAAGACATAAGACAGGATTGTTCTCATTTACCTGGTTCTTGGATTTGAAAGGACAGACCTTTAAGGTCAAATAGCAACCATCTTGTTAAAAGAATGAATGTTCTAGAGGTTTACGTTCCCTTTTTGCAGTAGTAATTTGCTGTGGAATTTACAAAGATAAATTCTAATAGGTGCTGAAAAATTCAAAGGCTAAATGTTTTATAGGTTAGTTTTTAGGCTTATGAGATCGGACAGATCAGTTATACTATAAATCATTCTTCATGTTTGTTCCTATAATAAAATAGCTGTAGAATACACATGGGCACTGAAAATGCATGTACTTGTGAAATCAGGTTTGCACAGGGCTTACGAGGTTTGTTTTGACTGCATTAAAAAGTTAGTAATTACATTTTTTTAGGAGATACTGTACAGATCCAATTGATGACATTTGAATTTTTTCTTTTGGAAACACTAGCAAGAAGGCTCACTTTGTGCTCAGCACTGCCTGAACAACCTGTTACAAGGAGAGTATTTTAGCCCTGTGGAGTTATCCTCAATTGCACACCAGCTAGATGAAGAGGAAAGGCTGAGAATGGCAGAAGGAGGAGTCACTAGTGAAGACTACCGCACATTTTTACAGGTACTGATTTCAGGCTTACTGAGTCCCATTTTATTTTGGAAATGCGGATGCTCTTTAGAGGAGGAGGAGGCATTCTCCCCCAGGAGTCTGACTTGTTAATTATAACTCTGCTCCTCACTTGGTAAATGGAACTGTACGGCGTGTCCTTTTAAATGTGCACACTAATTTTAATCCTTTTTCCCATCCCCCTCTGCCCACAATGACTGCCCGCGAAAACTGAACAGCAGCCTTCTGGAAATATGGATGACAGCGGCTTTTTCTCTGTTCAAGTAAGTGGTCCAGAGTGAAGTGGCGCCGCATTTTCAGCCCTGCTCGTGCTAGGCTCAGTTTGTGGTTGATGTGCCACAATGTGACACAGCTTTTATGTAACGATGGAGGCTCAGCAGCCCCTTCTGTAAGCTGTGTCTGCAGAAGGTAAGACACTCCAGAGGGCTACAGGACAGAGAGGAACACCAGGGCAAGTAGACTCTTCACTCTAGAAGGGCTTCGTCTGCTCACACGCTTAGGGCAGGCAGGCTCTTGCTACATAGTCCTTGCTGGTCTGAGACTTGTGATCGTCTTCCCCTCTGTGTCTCCAGACTGAAATTATAGGTGTGTGCTACCACAGTTTAGAATGGGGCCTTTAAAAATTACTTTCTGAGAGAGATTGCTTAATTTGCATGTAGGTGCTAATAACTCTAATAAATTACAGTGCTTCAAACTCCCCATCTCTGGCCCATCTGAGAAATTGCAGGGTCTTGCAGTCTTCTATTTAAATCATCCCCCAGGATTGGGTTCCTGCAGTACAGGTTGTAGCCCTTCTGAAGGTGGTATGGAGATTGGCCGCAAGACCTTGCATGTGCTGAGCTCAAACTCTGCCACCGAGCCACATCCCAATACCTTAGGTTCTATTTTAATTCTGTTTTGGTTTATTCTTTATAGTGCTGGGGATAATATTTAAGGTCTTGTCACATACTAGGCAAGTAGTATGCTCTAGAAAATACCTCCAGCCCTGTAGTTTTACATATACATATGTATGTATACATATATATGTTTATATGTGTGTCCTTCTGTAGCCGAGCATGGTCTTGAACTTTCCGAAGTCCTGCTTTGGCATCCTACGTGTCGGGATTGAAGTCATGGGCAACCATGCCTGACTTTATATATATACTTGTGAAGTCCATTCTGACGATGTGAGGGTTGTCCAAATTCTTTCTGAATCTGTCTTTTGAGAGATCTACTTATGCAAGTGTCTTTCTTTATACATTCCTCCTATGCCACCCTTCTAGAGTCCCCATTCTCTAGCGTTTCCACCCAGTCCTTCACTTGTGACATTGTGAGGCCCAGTGGGCCTGAGCTGAGAGCAGAGGTGAGCGTTGGCACAGTCCCTGAGTCCCCTGTGTGTGACACTGCTTGCATTTCCACTCTCTTGCACTTGCAATTGGTCTGAGTTGCACATGCTGCTTTATTGCCTTCCTGGGATAACAAATGGAATGTTGTCTTAATTTCTCTCTCTTTTTCAGCTTGCTCTCATCAGGTGTGATTTTCTGTTCACGACTCTGGAAGTTTAAAACATATCAAAACTTCTTTCTAAAGATTTATTTTAAAAATGATTTGTATACAGTATGTGCCTGTGTGTGGATATGTACTCATGAGGGCTGGTGTCTGTGGAGGACAGGAGAGGGCACTGGAGCTCTGACGTGGGTGACGGGAACTGAGCTTGAGTTCTGTAAGGACAGTGTGTACTGTTGACCACAGTCATCTTCCCTAGTGCTCAGACCTTTCTTTTCAACCCCCAGGGAGAATGTATTTAATTTGGTCACTGCCATTGCAGGTGGTTAGTATATGTAGTGGATTAGTTTTACAAACAGCACCCAGTGTGGAATGTGCTTCTGGGTGCTTGAGACAGTGTTATCCACAAATTATGTGGTCTTCTGACATTTCCCAGAAACCTAGTATGGAAAAGCACTCTTTCAAAATAGACGTGAGGGGCTGGAGAGATGGCTTTCCATTTAAGAATGCTTAGTGGTATTTCAGAAGAAGACCAGTTCAGTTCCCAGCATGTACATTAGACTGCTTACCACTGCCTGCAACTCTGACATATGGGCACCTGATGCCGTCTGGCCTCCACAGGCACTCCAACCATGGCCTGCACTCACCCAGACACACTTAGATAAAAATAATAAAGCAAGAAATCTTTAAAACTTGCAATGAAATAAAATTAAGTTCACATCTATATATTATTAATGGATTTAGTGGGGTATCAAGGGAACATAATTTTTAAAAACTATGTCTTCAAATTTTGTATATGAAGTATAGTTGCATACACAATGCAGCTGTGCTACTTAAACTTGGATTTGAAGGTTTAGCTCATGAAAAGTTGTTATTTTTCTTTTGACAGGTTATAAGCAATGCCTTGAAAGTTTGGGGTTTAGAACTAATCCTATTCAACAGTCCAGAGTACCAGAGGCTCAGAATTGATCCTATGTAAGATGTTTTTCATGTATTTTTTATTTAAATTTGATTTTTAAAGCTATAATTTCTGAATGAGGACAAATTCATCATGAATGTCTTTGCTTTGATTTTGTATTTGATACCCTTGGATTTCACCCTTTCACCTTTTTTTGGTGCCTTTATTCAGTGTTGCTGGTGGCCCTGACCTGAGTTGTGTGGAGGGTTTTGTGCTTAAACATCACTAAGCTCCTGTAGAAAATGCATAGTTATGTGATTTTTATTTTTTCAAATAAGTAATTAAGTATAATTACATCCTAAATGATAGGAATTTTAGAGTACTTGCTAGTATATATCTCTACCATCCCAACTTAACAGTATATGTTTTGGTTTTTCCTAGAAATGAAAGATCCTTTATATGCAATTATAAAGAACATTGGTTTACAGTTAGAAAATTAGGAAAACAGGTAATATACCTTCTATTTTCTTGTCCTTTTATCACACTCTGTATTCTGTTTGAAACTAAATTTTGAGATTGATCTCTTTGGAATGAAGCCCAGATTTTGTGCACTCTACCCAAGTCTGGACTCAATTCAGCAGATAAAAATTTGGTAGCTTAAGAGAAGATAATTCTCTTCTTCAGATTTTTTTAAAAAATAAGCCCATATATGTTATATTATAATGAAAATTCTGTATTGAAAACAATGCATATATGGTTACTATTACATGATTTGGCATGACAATTTGTGTTTAGCACAGTACTATAACAGCCTGAGATCTTGTCAGGAATAAGCAAAACATTTAGAAGTTGGCATTAGTGGGATGGGCTTCTTTGTCCGACAGTACATATATCTGTGTGTAGTCACCACTGAACATGGTTTTAAAATAGTCACGTAAAGGCCTTACTAGGATGTTAGACCTTGCTAAGGGTTATTGAAAACCAGTTTATACAGTCAAAGGGAATGAACTACTAATCTACACCGTGTGGATGAATCTCAGAAATAGGAGCTAAGATCTAATGACAGAAGGTAGACCGACTAGTGCCTGGGTAGGGCTGAAGATGGAAAGAAGGCACACGAGGGAAAGGCCCAGAGGGACTTGGAGATGGGACTGTGATGAGTGTGCTTCCTGTCTTGGTCATGCTGATGGGTTAATGTGGGTAATAGAGATTCTCTTAAATGACAAACTGTAAAAAAGACAAGTGGTCATATAAGTCTGTGCAGTTTATCCCAGTGCTGTGGCCCACACCTGTGACCTAGGAAGCCCTTGAGCCCAGCCTGGACCACATAATGAAACCCTTGAGAGAGATGGGGGAGAGGGAAGGCAGTCTACTGCATGTCAGTCATGCCCCAGTAAAGCTGTTTTTAAAATAAAAAGAAAAGGGCTGGAGAGATGGCTCAGCAGTTAAGAGCACGGATTGTTTTTCCAGAGGTCCTGAGTTCAATTCCCAGCAACCACATGGTGATTCACAACCATCTGTAATGGAATCTGATGCCCTCTTCTGGTGTCTGAAGACAGCTACAGTGTACTCATATAAATAAAGTAAATGAATATTTAAAAAAAATTTTTTTAAAATTATAAAAAATAAAAAAATAGAAAAATGTGGAGTGTGGTGGTGCACACCTTTAATCCCAGCAGAGACAGGGAGATCTCTGTGAGCTCAGCCAAAGCTGCAGAGTGAGACCCTGTGTTTAAAAATCCAACAATAAATAAGTTACATAAGAAACAGTACATTGAACCTAGAGATGTGGCTCAGCCACTGTGACTTTAGTGCTCTCTCAGAGGACCTGGGTCTGGTACCCAGCACCCACATGGTGACTCACAACTGTCTATAACTCCAGCTCTATGGAAGTGGTGCCTCTGGCACCAAGCAGACCCATGATGCACATACATACATACATACATACATACATACATATAAAATTAATTAAAAAGAAAGAATACAGTGAGTTAAATTAACATATATTAATTATATATATTATATGTATATTGATTTAATTCACTGTGTTCTTTTTTCTTTCCTTTTTTTTTTTTTTAAAGCAAACCATACTGTTAGCTTTTAATTCAGCTGCCTGGAAGTAGCCAGTCTTTAGTGATTGGTGATGTAGATCATTGGCAGGGTACATACTTATAATAATCACAAGGTTCTAAGTTTCCATCTCTTGCTCCAGAAAATTAAGGAAAAAGCAATTTTTAGATTCTTTGTAAGGTGCATAGAGAACTAGTTAAGAGCTGAGTGTATAGTAGGGTAGCTTAGCTGGAACAGGAATCAGTTCTGAAAGATCCAGGGTCAACTTCATTTAACTTCTCTGCCCTCCTCCCTTGTAGCCACTGAGGGTATTTGTGCCTTTAGGAAATTATGATCCAGTGTTATTTTCCTGTATCAAGTAATCACTGGAGTTTTAAGGTCTGGAAATGTAAAACCCATAAAAACTTAGTAGAAATAGGAAAACATTGTTTGGAGCTTTTAAAATTTTTAGCTCTTTTTTGGATTGTTTTACATTTTGAACTAGTTTATCTTTGACAGGTACAAAGATGACAAGAATATTTATATTGATCCTTGGTTCTGATTCATATTTTTGTTTAAGAACAGAGTTTTAGCTGGATGTGGTGGCATCTTTAATCCCAGCACTCAGGAGGCAGTGGCTTGGCTGATCTGTGAGTTCTGAGTCCAGCCTCTGGTCCCTGTGTAAAGAAAGGAATGATTGGAAAAAGTACTCTGGCTGGTATCAAAATCCAGGAAGAGCTCTTAGTTGTGCACGGAATTTTGGGACCTTTTTGCATTTTTCTGTTTTAAGTTAGGGCACCTCTGAGGTTACGACTTAATGCTGTTAATCTCATGCATCGATAGCGTAGAGGTCTTGTTAAATGAAGTGCTAGTCATAAATTCCCTTCCTAGAGGGTCTACCTTTTAGGAATTAGAGTCTTTTGGCCAAGTGAAAAAGTGTGTTGCTGTCATTTTTTTTTTTTTTGTCTTGTCAATATGACACAAGCCTGTGTTTTGGCCTGATAGTGTGAAACCACTTAGCTACAGCTATCAAAGAGTGCATTGTAAGGTACTGTCAGCTGCTGTCCTTTTAGAAGTTCAGGCTAATGCCTTAATTTATTGTTAAAAACTTGTTTTTAGAAAAGCATTTAATAGTGACAAATGTTCAGCATTTATTTATTTTTTTAAGTCACAGTATTCAGTACTTTAAAAATTCTCAGTTTGATATATTTCTATTATTTAGATAGTATGCTTAACATGAGAAATTATTTTTACATATAATGCTCATTAACAACTATTGATGTTTTTTTCCTAGTGGTTTAACTTGAATTCTCTGTTGACGGGTCCAGAATTAATATCAGATACATACCTCGCACTATTCTTGGCTCAATTACAGCAAGAAGGTAAATAATACCAAAAATGTTATCTTTAAAAGTAGCTTAAATAAAGCTGAGTCATGATTTGTGACTATAAAAGTTCCGATCTCTGATTTGTTAGTGTAACTGCTCCCTGGCTGTGGTTTGGGCGATACAGTCCTGTGGGAGTGCTCCCTACAGCACTGGGACATCCCCTGAGCCTGGGGTCTGTGGGAGTGCTCCCTACAGCACTGGGACATCCCCTGAGCCTGGGGTCTGTGGGAGTGCTCCCTACAGCACTGGGACATCCCCTGAGCCTGGGGTCTGTGGGAGTGCTCCCTACAGCACTGGGACATCCCCTGAGCCTGGGGTCTCCTTTCCATTCTTTTTTTTTTTTTTTTTAATTTCATGTATGTGAGTACACTGTTGCTGTCTTCAGACACACCAGAAGAGGGCATCAGATCCCTTTACAGATGGTTGTGAGCCACCATGTGGTTGCTGGGAATTGAACTCAGGACCTCAGGAAGAAGAGTCAGTGCTCTTAACCGCTGAGCCATCTCCCCAGCCCCTTCCTTTCCATTCTTAGGTGCCATCTTTTGCTTTTCCATCCTCTACATCACAGGGCTGACGGGAGGAGGGGCCTGCTCCTCCCATTCCTATTGACTCATTTTCAGCCACTCTTCGCTCTGTGGGCTCCAGTTCTCTGGGTTAGCCATGCCCTCTCTGTGCAGTCACCTGTGAGCTGCCTTTTTTATTGGAGACTTTGGATTTGGATGTCTGCTTATCAGTCTCTTTTCCTTACATTCTTAGTCATTTCCACACCAGTCACTATTCCTCTTTCAAAGATCGTTTTCTTCACTCTTGTCTTGGCATTGCAATGACTATAACGACCTTCAAATTCTTGTCATACACATCATAGTCTTTGACCATCACCTTCTACTTCCATGGCATTTTGCTGTTCTGACCAGGCTCTAATGTTATCATGAGATCCAGAACTCCTCTTAAATTCTTCAAGGTGTTTTTTTGTTTTGGTTTTTTGAGACAGGGTTTCTGTATGTAAAAGAGCCGTGGCTGTCCTAGAACTTGCTTTGTAGACCAGGCTGGCCTTGAACTCAGATCCTCCTGCCTCTGCCTCCCAAGTGCTGGGTTTAAAGGCGTGCGCCACTATGCCCGGTGATTGTTTGCCTTTTTAAAGATTTTTAAAAATTTATGTGTTAAGATCTTTGCCTGCACAATTCTGTGTGCACTACAGGCATGCTGTTCTTAAAGAGGCCAGAAGAGGGTTTTGGGACTCATAAAAGTGGGTTCACAAACAGTTGTGAGTCACCATGTGAGTGCTAGGACCAGAACCTGCAAGAACAGCCAGTGTTCTTAACTCTGAGCCGTCTCTCCAACCCTGACACTGTCTTTAGTTGCATTCCCTGGCTTCTTTCCCTTATCTCCCCCATCATTCCTAAATAACAAGAGTCTTGACCACAGGTAAAGTAGATCTTGACCCTAGACATTCTTGTATCATAGCAGCTGGACATGCCTTAAGTAAAATAGGTTGGTTATAATTTTGTGCTTACACGTTTCAAATGACTGCTTGGTAGTTACTTCACAACTTAGCTCTCCGTTTGTTACACATTGCTATTCTCTATGGCTTTCTCTTGAAGTCTTCTGAGAACATAGATATAATTCTTTTTCTGGTAGTAAATCTCTTACCTTGCTTCTGTAGCTTGTGGTTTGAACCTATTAAAATAAATGGGCCTGGCCCTCCATGTAAGGCCAGCCTCTTTACATATACTGTATTCCTGTGGCTCCTGTCTAGTCAACATTCGGTTTTGGTCTAATGCTCTCCTGGGTTGAACATCCCTCCCACTCCCTTAAAAAAAAAATCTATGCATGGGTAAAAAGCCCTTTGCCTCTATTGATTAAAAATAAAGGCTTTTCATCACTGAAACTTTAGCTGCTTTCCCATTTAAAATTTTCTCAGAATTATCTCTAGTACATTGTCTGTTGAACTCATTCCACTTGGGTTGCTGTAAACCAGAGATCTCCAAAAGTCTCTCTTCTCACTATCGGGGTGACTTCTACATTGCCAGTGCCAGAATTCAATTCTTAGATCTCCCAGTCTAAACAGAACACAATAAACTGCTTATTAAAAAACCAAACAAGTAACCCAAACTAAAAACAAATATAAAAGGAGCTCATTCTCCCTTTTTCTCTGTAAATATTTTCATGATAAAAGGCTCTAAAAGTGAATTCTATTTATTTATTTATTAAAAACTACACAATGGCTTATTCCTAAAAGTGCTGTACTTTGTGGTGATGGGGACTGACAATCCCAGCTTTGCATGTGATGCATCTACTCTGTGTCCCTAGCTGGCTGGCCACAGAGCTGTGATGTCAAGGTACCTAGTGTGTAAGTCCCTTATCCCTCATCTCTGATGATTTCTTTCACACTTCAATCTGAGTTGAAATCAGGTTCAATAACCTTATCGGGTTAGACGTTTGTTTTTTCCCTAAATCTTCTTATAAGTTTCCTTGTCTCTATTTTTTGCCTTTGATGTATTTGCTAGTGTATTTTTCAGGGGGATATTGGGTTGTTTGCCTGTTTACCTCATCTTGGTTTTTTTTCCTGTGCGTATTTCCTCTGACCACTGGATGCTCTAGGACTGGACCTGAGATGGAGATACTTACCTGTGCTCAAGCTGGCTTGGGAATGGTGTGGCATTTGGTGTGGCTTGCTCTTTGGTGATCTTAACCTCTGTGAGGGACCAGTGCTTAGAGCTCCTATGTTCTTAAAGGTGACACAGTGGTGTTATATGTGGGCCTCTGCCTGTCCCACCACAGTGCTGTTACATGTGGGCCTCTGCCTGTCTGTCTGACCAGTTGCTGCTTTCCGGTTCCTGTTGAGGATCTCTTTCCAGTGTGTAACTTTGGGCTGGCCTGGGTTCAGTTCAGCTTCTTCAGTGGGTGCCATTTGATTGCTTTAATCATAGTCTATGATCTGTACACTCATAATTCCCAGACTTTTAACTTTAGCCCAGACATTCTTTTGGAACACGTTTGTGTGGCAGCTCAGGTAGATTTCGAATCAAACAGTCCACAAAAGACATTTAAAATGTTTATTTTAATGTTTGACGTGTATGAGTGTTTTATTTATGTGTGTTCCTGGTGCCCATGGAGGCCAGAAAAGGGCATCATCAGATCCTTTGGAACTAGAGTTACAGATGGTTGTGAGCTGCCATGTAAGTGCTAGGAATCAAATGTGAATCCTCTGCAAGAGCAGCGAGTGCTGTTAGCCTCTGAACCATCCCTCCAGCCGCCAAGACTTAGCTTCTATGGTTGTTGTTTGGTTGGTTGGTTTTATTTGTCTGTTTTTATGGAGTTTTTTTTCTCTTTTTTTTCCTTTTTTTGAGACAGGGTTTCTCTGTGTAGCCCTGCCTGTCCTGGAACTCACTCTGTAGACCAGGCTAGTCTCGAACTCAGTCTGGCCTCTACCTCCCAAGTGCTATTATTTTTTTTCTAAAACACGAGGCACACTAGATTTGGGGTACTGGCTTCCCAGCTCCTGTTTTCGGTCAGAAGGCTTCTGTGTATGGAGCAGAGTGCCATTTCCAGCAAGTATTCCAGTGATTATTTATCTGTGTTACCAGTTACTGGACATACTAACCAAATGTGTCTTCATACCAGCCGTTTGAGGAAGGTTCCTTTATCCTGTTCAACAAAGGATAACAACAGAGATGGGTGAGATGGTTGGCAGACTCTGGCACCGGCAAGTGGCAGAGTGAGGCTAAACAGGCAGTCAATTCCAGCTCCTCCCTTTACTCCTCTTTACCCTTTCCGCGAGTAGACGCTCGCTCGGGCTCTGCCCTCCTAGGGGCCTGGTAGACGGCCTTTGTTTCTTGTAGCCCCTGAGGCTTAGAGATGAGCAGTGAGGCTTGAGATCCTGTGTGACTTACTGTAGATTACCTTCCTAATCCAAGCAAGTCGTCACTAAAGCAGGTCTTTTCTGTTTTTCCTACTGTGCTCTTTCTGTCAGCTATCATTTCAAACAAGTTTGAACTTATTACTAGTTGTTTTAGTTTGTTTTTGCCTCTTTTTAGGTTATTCTATATTTGTTGTTAAGGGTGATCTGCCAGATTGTGAAGCTGACCAGCTTTTGCAAATGATCAAGGTCCAACAGATGCATCGGCCAAAGCTTATTGGAGAAGAACTAGCACATCTGAAGGAACAGAGGTAAACTTACGTGTTAGTGTGAGTACATGATACAGCATGCCCTTAGAAGAATTCAGGGTTCATGCTCCATTCCTTGTGTCTGTGTGAGTGCGTGCAGAGGATTGTGAGCTGCACGATGCAGGTGCTGGGAACTGAACTCAGCCCTTTGGAGAGCAGGAAGTGTATGGACCCCTGAGCCATCTCCCTGACATTTAATGTGTGATCATTTTACCATCAGTGATTTGGGTAATTTTAATTTTGTGCATTTCTTCTGTAGTTCTGGGGATCAACCTCTTGTTCATACTAGGCAAATGTTCTATTCAGTTGTGGTCAGCGCCCTGTTTTTATTTATTTATTTATTAAATGTTTTTGATCATTTTATTTAAATGGACACATTTGGATGAGGGACAGGGAGTTCAAGACTTTGATGTGTGTATGTAATTTTATTTCAGCCCTTATTTTAAATATTTATTTGATAATTTTATACATGTGTATAAATATTTTTATTATGTCATTCCCTCATTACCCTCTTTTATACCCTGTCTGTTCCCTCTGAATCACTTCAAGCAAGTTCCCTTCCTATGTTCACTATTATTTCTTCTTCTCCTCCTCCCCTTCCTCTTCCTCCTTTTCTTCCTCCTCTTCCTTCTCCTCTTCTTCCTGACTCACTGAGTTTAATTAGGTTTGCTTACATGGACAACCTACCAGTGGTTGTACCACTGAAGAAAACTGACTCCCCCTCCCTTAGCAGCCCTAGCTCTTCAGATAGGGATAGGGCTCTGAGTATCCCCTATCCATGATGGAATGTTGGGTTATCCTGTACAGGTTTTGTGCTGGTAACCATAGCTGCTGTGAGTTTATGAGAGCAACTGTCATATTATAGTCAGAAGATAACATGTCACAGCATTTCTTCCTAATCTGCTCTTACATCCTTACCCCTCTTCTGTGAAGTTCCTTGAGCCTTAGAGGGATGATATAGATGTCCCATTTAAGTCTGGGCATTTAACAGTCACTTATTCTCAAACACTTTGAACAGTTCTGCTATTTGCCAGAGGAGAGGGCAGCTTTACTGACCAAGCACTAACCTGTAGGTCTAAATGTATTTAGAATGGTGATTGACATATCCATTTAGTGAAACAGTAGTAATAGTTTCCCCCACCGAGGACCTGTAATCAACACAGCCATGGGCTTTTGACCAAGTTTATGGTACCAGGCATGAACTACATAATGTGGAGTGGCCCTCAAATCCAGTAAAAAAGGATTAAACCAATCCTGGTGGCACACCTTTAGTCCCAGCCCTTGGGAGTTTGAAGTCAACTAGCTCTACATACTGAGAGCCAGGACAGTCAGAGCTAGATAATAGAGAGACACTGTCTCAAATGAATAAAAAAGTAAAGAGAAGAAAAAGTGGTTGTTTGCCTCACAATAGTCATGTCACTACTGTCTAGCATAACATACAGGGGCTGGTTAAGACCATTAATGATTTTCTCCTCCAGCAGTCTTCCTTTATGGAATCTTCCAGCACCATGAAATCTTGTCAGCATGGTGGAAGCTCTAGCTCAGTTCCAGCTTGGTTTCTCTGTTATGTAACCAAAGCGTTACATAACCAACGTCCACCAATTAGATCTTACTATTTAGTTCTGGTGGGAAACCAAGAACAATGGCTGCAAAGAAGAATCTTTTCTATATATATAGCACTAGTCTATAGATCTGATGTGCTTAGAATGCAGTTTGACATGTTCACATACTATTTGAGGAGCCTCTGTATTTATTTGCTTTTTGAAATAATATCTCAAATAGCTCTGGCTGCCTGGGATTACAGATGTTTGTGCCCCCATGTTTTATGGTGATGGAAACTGAACCCAGGGGTTTGTGTATGCTACGCAAATATTTTTCCTACTGTGCTTCATCTCCAGAACGTACCTCCACCAACCAAAATGATTTAGTGTCATATTATTATTTGTAGTGTTTTGGCTCTACTGTATTTTATGCATATACTCTTACCATTGAACAGTTCCTTAGTCTCTTCCCTGTTCCCTTCTGTTGAAAGACAGGTCTCATTAAGCTGCCCAGTTATTAAACCTGACATCCTTCTGTCATTGGTTCAAAAGAAACTGATTCTCAACAAGCATATACCAATGTGCCCAGGGAGGCTGTGTTTCAGTGAAGTTTATGGAATCAACACTTCTAATTCCAAAAATACATTAGGTTTTTATCAGAACTCAGTTGTTGTTAGTAGACCTTATCTGCTAGAGCATGTTTTTGATTTAAAAGCTTTCATTTGTAAGTGCCTTCATGTTTATCAAACTTGATCTAAAGTTGAAGAATATAGGGCTGGAGAGATGGCTCAGTGGTTAAGAAGACTAGCTACTTTCTTGAGGATCTAGGTTTCGTTCTCAGCACAACCTTCTGTCTTATGGGATCCAACACCCTCTTGTGGCCTCCTCAGGCACTTCACACACATTGTGCAAAACATACACACAAGCAAAATATCCATGCACATTGTTTTGTTTTTTGAGACAGGGTTTCTTAGAGACTAGGCTGTAATTATTATGCATATGTTGTTTAGTGCCCTCAAAGCAGATCTGGAACGAGTCTTAGAGGCAGCTGATGGGTCTGGAATGTTTGATGAAGAGGAGAATGATTTACAGAGGGCTCTAGCCATAAGTCGCCAGGAAATCGACATGGAGGATGAAGAAGCCGATCTCCGCAGGGCCATTCAGCTCAGTATGCAAGGTTTGGACACTTTGATGTGTACTTTAGTCATTTTTGGAGAAGTGGATCGCATCCTTAGCGTTTCTGAAATTTAGTGTGCTTTGGAAGTGCTTTGATAGTTACTGCAAAAGCAATAGCTCCCAACTTCAAGTATTTCTTTTAGATATTCTTGATCTTAAATCATTTTTATAACTTGAATTATGCTAGAACTGTATTGTGTTTGACACATCTATCATTTTAGTTGTGGTTATGTTGTTGAGTATGATAATGAACCAGTACAACACTAATTGAATTACTCTTCTAGTGGCTAGATGCCCCTTACACAAGCTAGCTGTTTTAACAAATGCAGGCAGCACTTACTGGCTATAAAGACTTATACAGATTATGACTTAAGTCTACTTTTGCAGGATACATCTTTTTCATTGATGTAAAGTCCATCATCAGTGGAGGACAGTGAGGGTAAAGTCCTGTAGGAGTGTAGGCAGAGAAGAGTGTTGAGATACTCAAAACGGTTTCCTGAAAGCACAAAGTACTTTACTTTTGTGATTTTGTTTTAATCTAACTCATATGAAGCTGCTTCTACTTGTAATGAGATTGCTCATCATCTAAATTCCTTAACTGTCTTAGTGTATTGAGGCTTTGTTATCATAGCCATTATCATTACCCTAGCCTCCTCACCTCCAGGCTTGCTTCTGCATACTCCTTGTAGTGTGAAGTTCTGGGTTTTATTAGGAGGGGCTTGCTGTGTTATTGAAGGTAATATACAGAAAGCCATCTTACCATTTTCACAATTTACATAGAATCTCTGATTGGTACAATTACTGTTGAGAACTTAGAAACATTCAAGTTGTTAAAAATAGATGTTATGGTCATCCATCAAAGGTTGTGAGGAATGCCTTACCTTTAAAGGTGGAGATGCAATTTTGGAAGTTAAAGAGCACAGAAGTGTGGTCTTGATACTTCTTATTCGAGGCTAACAGTGGGCGCGTATCTTCACGTCTGATGCATCACAGATAGCATCAGCCTTGGTCGCAGTACACATTGGATTGTAAGTCCTTAATTAGATTTCCAAGACTTCCATAGGCTTCTTATAGTATAGAACAGTAGTGGAATGTTTTTAGGAAGAAAGAAGACTTCCTCGAAGCTTGCTCTGGTAAGAACAAACATACTACTGCTTGTATAAAAAAGTTATAAAATAATTTTTTTTAGGTAGTTCCAGAAGTATGTGTGAAGATGGTCCGCAGACGTCAAGCACAGACCTTTCTTCAGAAGAGCTGCGGAAGAGAAGAGAAGCCTACTTTGAAAAGTAAAGTAGTTGGTACAGATTAAAGTTACATATTTAATACCTGCTTATTTTGTCTATTTATAAATTACTGCTTACCGTCTGAACCTATGAACATAAGAATATATTTTTTAAAATTTTTACAGAGAATAAGGTGTGAAATACTTAATCGTTTAGAGAAAAACTATTGCCAGATCTTGGATAATTTACATAGACAGGAATAAAGGAAACCTTGTGAGATTTTATTTATCAAAAGGAAAATGGACTTAGGACAAGAGGAACTGCCTATGCCTGTTGATCCTTTGTATGTAGCATTGATTACCCATGAGTCCATCAGTAGACAGGGAAAACTGCATCTGAGGAAGGTGGAGCCTGTTCCCAAGTGCAGGCGGTACGTGCTTCCTGGTCTTGCTCTTGTCACTAAGAGGTCCGAGCCCATCAGCATCAGCATAGAAGCATAAATTTGAGCCATAAGCTTCCAAAACCATAAGTTGTACTGTTTATAAGTCCTCAGAAGAGAAATGCTTCCACTTTTATAGTGTCTTCCTTTATAGTAATCGTCATTCACAAGTCTTCCTTTTATCTTTCGTTTTGGGCAGGGCTTTGCTGTGTTCTCCTGGCTGGCCTCACTGATGGCTATCTTCCTGTAGTCCTCCTGCCTCAGTTTCCCTTGTGCTAGACTACAGATATATGTCTTTGTACCTAGCTTTTTATTTTAAACCATACTCCACCTTAAAAGTTACATAATCAATAGTAGATAATTGAACCCTCTGACCTCAGGTTGGAAAGGTAAGGCCAGGGATGGACTCTGTCTTGTAATATACCACATCTCTCAATTCAGCGATTCAGAAGGACATGAAAAATGCTAATAAAACTGTTCTAAAATGTAAATTTAATTAAAACTATTAACCAGTCACTGAATAAAGACTAGAAATATTTCACATTAAGAGGATATCAGCTGATCAGAACTTTCCTTCATATACTTATGAGTTGTGAAAATAAAACAGAAAAAGGTAAACATTATCTTTAGACACAAGCAGATGCAAAAATGGTCCAAACTTTATTAATCTGCCACCTATGACTCTAAGACACAGCTGCTCAGGCCCAGGTGCTGCTGTGCTTGGGGGGGGCGGGAGGGGAAGGTCTTTGTTGAGCTTTGTCACCAACTCCTTTCTTTTATTTAAACATTTTAACTTTCTTGAAAATTCAAAATTCAAAAAAATTTGAAACTTCCACTAATTTTTACTTTCAGTAGTAGTAAAGGTAATTTAATAACATCCCATGATGAATAAGTGACCTATAACAATCACAATTTAAAAGCCATAACTAGTACTTTTGAGCTGATAGATTTGGGCCAATCTTGCACCCTTTAAAAAAAAAGTTTGGGTATGAGCATGCCTCTTTTCTAGTGGTTGATTGTGTATTAAAGATTGCTTCTAGCTTTAGTCTTTTATCTTCTGCTGAGAACTTAGACAGCTAGAGAATGTTCTACCTAGTCACATGTAGCTGAGATGAATTAATTTTGTGGTGTTTATTTTATTTTGTTCTTTTTAGTTTTTCGAGACAGGGTTTCTCTGTGTAGCCCTGGCTGTCCTGGAACTCACTGTAGACCAGGATGGCCTCAAACTCAGAAATCCGCCTGCCTCTGCCTCCCAAGTGCTGAAATTAAAGGCGTGCGCCACCACTGCCTGGCTGTGGTGTTTATTTTTAGCATTTAAAAGTGCTAGTGTGAGCTGGAGAGATGGCTCAGCAGTTAAAAGCACTGGCTGCTCTTCTAGAGGTCCTGAGTTCAATTCCCAGCAACCACATGGTGGATCACAACTATCTGTAATGGGCCTTCTTCTGGTGTGTCTCTTCAGACAGCTGCAGTGTACTCAAAGACACAAAATAAATAAATCTCAAAAAAAAGTGCTAGTGTACTACTGAATTTTTAGAAGAAGTTTTTTGGGGGGGGAGGGGCTAGAGGATGGCTCATTGGTTAAAAGTACATCCTGCACTTGCCTTTTTCTCAAACCCTCCATTTCTTAGCTGGAATAGTTCCCTGCTTCTCTAGGTTCTGTCTTTGACTCTCAGACCCTGACTTCCTCCTTCCCCCTTAGCTGGCACTGTTGGTTTGTGACTCACAGGTCAGCAGTCCTCCCTCGCCTCCCCACCAAGCCTCATACTTAATGGAGATATGAAGTACGACACGTTATAGGATTTCTTTTCTTGTATAAAAATATTACTAAAAATTAGCCTATTATAAATTCATAGTTTATGAGTAAGGGTTACTAAGTAATATTGCCTTTTTTTTTTAGCAGTGATGTGTAAATAAAGTTCACTCTGGCATTGTTAATACCTGCTGTTGGGAGCATACAAGTCAGTGATGGGCTGAAGACTGTCAGCAGTTACATGTCCCACAGAGGTGTGTCAGCACCACTATGTCCCTTGTAGGCATAGCTTTGAATGCTGTGGTCTGTCTGGTGTAAGAAACAGTGTTTCCCAGCAGGATGGATAACAAACACTTGTAGCCAAGGAGTGTTGTGATGCTTTGATTGGCTAATTCTTATGCTATAGCTTTCATGGTGTGACTTAGTTTATCAGACAGTTCAGTTTAAGAAACAGAAATAGGTAGGGGTGTTTAAGTAAAATACTAAGTAATAGTGAAATTACGGGCTTAAAAATCTTATAGATTGTTCTGAGCCAGGCTTTTGAAATAGACCAATTTGTGAAAAGGGCTGCAACTACTGCCTGATTTAGGATGGTGGTGATCAGATCCACTTGGAGAGGTTCCATGTTCAGTTCCCAGAATCCCCCCATGGTTCATGATCACCCAAGCTTCAGAGGATTCTGTACTCCATTCTCACCCTCGAGCGTATGTGCATGTGTACACTCATGCATGCACATGTGCTAGTACACACACACACACACACACACACACACTCTAAAACATTAAATCTTTCATATATACATATTAAATTAGTAAAACATTTTCTTCAAACTTTTTGTATGTATAGGTGTTTTGGGTTTTTTTTTTGCATGTATGTATTAGTACCACATGCAAGTAGTGCCTGAGGAGCCAGGGAGGATATTAGATCCCCTGGGACCAGGATTATAGATGGTTTTGAGCTGCCATGTAGGTGCTGGGAATTGAACCCAGGTCCTCTGAAGAGCAGCCTGTGCCCTCAACTGCTGAACCATCTCTCTAGTCCCTAACTAAATCTTAAAAACAAACGAAAACCCAGAAATTATATACAGCTATGATATAGTTGTCAAGACTTTCTGGTCCCACTGAAATAGCCATGAGGCAGGATTCAGGGCTGAATCTCCATGACTGCTTGCCAGGAAAATAGCTGTGTCTCACTGAGTCATTTATGCCCTCTGTAGCTCATGTGCGTATTTAATCTGTAGCCAGAGACCAGGTTTTAGCTCTTCAGCCACTGTAAGACTGAAGACATGGTGGGAGGGTTCTGAGGGACTTGGTCCATAGCCGCATCTTCAAGGCTTCACAATGGTTGCTTCAGGGTGGCAGCTGATTTTCTTATTTTGCATAATTTAGGGTTATACTAACCCCTTGAATATGTACAATATTAAATGAAAAATTAAAAGTAAATTAAAGGGTCTCTCTCAAGTTGCATCCACACATGGAATCCCCAGAGCTCAGGCCTTCCTCCGCATCACGCATGTGTAAAGGTGTGCAGCGCCTCAAAAGCTGACAGGGAGAAGATGGAGTTCCTACTATGAGTTGCTTTTATTGCTCACATTAAAAACTCAAGACTAAGGAGGACAAGCAGGGTGCCCTTGGGAGGTGGAGTCCAGCAGCTCCTGGAGTTCAAGGTCATCTTGGGCTATCAGCCTGGACTTGAAACCCTGTTTCAAAACTGAGAAGAAAATTAGGAAAAAAAATATGCTTGCTATAACTGAGTTTTAAAATTTTGGACCTTTTAAAAATCAGTTTTTAAATCTATGACTTTTTACTCTGTCACTTACGGGCTTTCTTGTCATTTTAGCTCTGTGTTTATTACTAAAAGCAGAACTAGTGCTCAGAGCTCCTTGCCCTACCAATACCCTTTACCCAGAGGCGTCTGGAAGTAACTGCGTTCTTATTATAGCTTGGGATTGCAGCACATTTTCTCAATACAAGGATATGTTCCTGCATTGTTTTGTTTTGTTGAGATGGGAAGTGATATGTTACCAATGTTATTCGGTTCCTGGGCTCAGATAACCCTTTCCCTTGGCCTGTTGGGTGACTGCCGGCTCATGTCACCACAGCAGGCTTCACTTCCTTTGTCCTGAGACAGTGTCTTAGCCAGTGATCTATTGATGGGAAGAGGCATCGCGATCTCAGCAACGCATAAAGGAAAGTATTTTTTTTAAGATTTTATTTATTATATATAAGTACACTGTGGCTGTCTTCAGACACACCAGAAGAGGGCGTCAGATCTCATTACAGATGGTTGTGAGCCACCATGTGGTTGCTGGGATTTGAACTCAGGACCTCTGGAAGAGCAGTCAGTGTTCTTAACCACTGACCTAAAAGAAAGTATTTAATTGGGGCTGGATTACAGTTTTAGAGATTTAGTTCATTATCACGGCAGGGAGTATGGCAGGATGCATGTAGACATGGTGCTGAGAAGTAACTCAGAGAGAGTTCTACATCTGAATCCGTAGGCAGGGAGCGAGAGACTGGGTCTGGCATGGGCATTTGAAACTTCGAAACCCATCCCCAGTGACACACTTGCTCCAATAAGACCACACCTATATGAGCCTGTGGGGCCTTTCATATTCAAACTACTACATTCTAGTCCCTGGTCCTCACAGGCTCATAGCCATGTCATAATACAAAATACATTCAGTCCAACTTCAAAGGTCACCATAGTCTTTCAGTCTTAAGACTGCTTCAAAGTTTAAAGTGTCTTCTGAGATTCATGGCAATCTCTTCATTTTAATCCCCTATAAAGTCAAAACACAGATCACATACTTCAGCATACAATGGTACTGAATATAGTTATGTCTATGTCTTTAATTCTTCAAGTATGTGATGAAGCGGCTGTGTGACAAGTAGCTTCAGGTACTGGGACGCAGGTAAGCAGCATCAGGTTGTGCTCTGAGAGCTTACAGACCAGACAAAGCATCAAAATGACAGTGTGAGAAGGCCAGGAGGCTGCTTGAAGTGGGATGGTCTGGAGAGGGACCTCCAGGGAGAAGCTTAGTAAATTTAGACTTGAGTGGCAGTGAGGGAGCCAGCCAGGGAAAGCACACTAAAGGTGAGATGGTTTGTCTTCTCAAAGGTGTTTTTCAGTGGCTTCTAACAGTGATAAAGATAGATAAATCAACATTCATTTGTATAAGAATCACTACTAGTGAACCTTGTACAGAAAGTGCAAATACCTACCTCTTGTCTGATAATTCATATATGTAGGTTTTTAGAATCAGAACTTTGATCATAACTTTGACATTTTTATACTTGTAATTATTAAACTAATTTCTCACCTGAGGGATTCAGGCCAGTGATTTATGGAACAGCTTATTTCCTGCATGATTAGCCTCTCTCATGGCAGATTCCTTGTGCGTTGTTTTAACATATATTCACTTTTGAATGTTTCAGGCAACAGCAGCAGCAGCAGGAGGTAGGCCGGCCTGGAACTCTTTCATATCCATGCGAAAGAGCGACCACCAGTTCAGGAGGGCTGGGGAGCAGCCAAGGTATGCTGCCTGCCTAGTCAGTGTCGTCACTTGATGCCCAGGGAAGGGCCTTGTCACTTTTACTTTATATTATTATTATTATTTCTCCTTCTTCTCCTTCTCCTCCTCCTCCTCCTCCTCCTCCTCCTCCTTCTTCTTCTTCTGCTGTTGCTGCTGCTGCTGCTGCTGCTTCTTTTTGGTATTGGGTTTTGTTTCTTTTTTCTTTTTTTTTTTTTTTTTTGAGACAGGGTTTCTCTATATAGCCTTGGCTGTCCTGGAACTCACTCTGTAGACCATACATAAGAGATCTGCCTGCCTCTGCCTCCCAGCACTGGGATTAAAGATGTGCACCACCACCTGGCTTCTTCTTTTTCTTTTTTACTTTATGTATTTTATGTATTAGTGCTTTGTCTGCATGTATGCCTGCATGTATGCCTGCATGTATGTCTGCATGCCAGATGAGAGCATCAGATCCCATTATAAATGTTGCTGGGAATTGAACTCAGGACCTCTGGAAGAGCAACCTATGCTCTTAACCACTGAGCCATCTCTCTAGCCCTCTTTTCTTTTTTAATTGTGTAATAAAACTCTTAAATGAATTAATAGACCAAGTTCCTCTGAACTATAAAGCAGATAGTCTAGAACACTTGGTAGATGTTTGGATTTTATTTATTTAATGTTTTGTTTTTGAGACAGTTTCATTATGTAGCTAGGGCTAGCTTGGAACTCACTGTGTAGCCCAGACTAGCTTAAAATTCCTCCTGTTTGGGCTTTTTTAGTAGTAGCAGTAACAGGCATGCACCACCATACCCTGGTTGGTTTTAAAATCACACACATAGTACTTTAACTTCACAGTTGACACATTCTTGAGAAATCCTACAGAGATGATTCAGAGGTAATAAATATTAGTAAGTGGAAAAGAAATACATTTCACCACTTAGTAAGGGAAAACATTATGTTAGTATAGTCTAGATAACAGCTGGAGTTCAGGTTACTACTCACCCATCCTCCATGTGATAGCTGTTAAACTCAAGCCAAGTGCTGGTAGGAGTGGAGAAGAAGTCTGTCAGAGGACTTCATAGAATCTACAGAGCTCTCAGAATGGAACAGCACAAAAACAGTCAAAAAAACTGATGAAGGGGGCCTGGAGAGATGGCTCAGCAGTTAAGAGCACTGACTGCTCTTCCAGAGGTCCTGAGTTCAATTCCCAACAACCGCATGGTGGCTTACAACCATCTATAATGGGATCCGATGCCCTCTGCTGGTGTGGCCGAAGACATCAACGGTGCACTCATACATAAAATAAATAAATCTTAAAAAAAAAAAAAACCAGATGAAGGATTGTGGGTGTGAGACTAGAGAGCACACTCTACAGAATCCTGTAACTGCAGCTGCAGGTGGCTCTGACACCTCTGGCCAACTTGGGCACTTGCAGTCCATGTGCACATACCCTACACAGATGCCTCTGTCAGAAGAGACTCACAAGTTGACAAAACCCAAGTACCCAGGGTTCAGTTGAAAACCACTGTTATGCCAGGAACCATGAGAGAAGAAGGAACCACATGGACAATTTTAATTAATCATTGCTTTTTGTTTTGTTTTGTTCTGTTTTGAGGCAGTCTCATTCTGTAGCTCAGACTGGCTGTGAATCACTATTATCCCACTTCTGCCTCTTAAGTGCTGAGACTCTGGTCATCCACAGACACCTGGATCTCACATGCACACTTTAGAGCAGAAGAATAACTGAAATGTAGACGCTCAGTGAGTGGACTAGATGACAGGCTTGTAGAAATCTTTCCCATCAACACAGCAAACTGACCATAGACAATGAACGAGCGCGGAAGGCATCTGATATTGCAGCTCAACCTAACTCACAGTAGCCTCCTTACCGGATAAGGGCGCTGATGGGGTGGCGAAAAAGTCTGATGATTCTTTTCATCATCTCAGCTGGACAGAAACTAAAAACCTGCAAATGGAAGAAATTGAGTGAACTTCAAATTCATGTAGGCCCAAAGAAATACTTACTAGGACTTCTGAAAACTGAAGACACAACCCCTAATCAAAGAAATAACTGTCCCAACAGCAATTTGAAACCCTTAGTAAGGGTTTCTATTCCTGTACCCAAGACTACCAGCCCATGGATGGCACCACCTACAATGGGCCCTCCCCCTTTGATCACTAATTGAGAAAATGCTCCACAGCTGGGTCTCATGGAGGCATTTCCTCAACTGAAGCTCCTTTCTCTGTGATAACTCCAGCCTGTGTCAAGTTGACACACAAACCCAGCCAGTACAATTGACCCTTTGTCAACTTGGCACACAAACACATCACTATTAAGCCTCAACCCTTACTTTCTTACTCATCCCTAGGATCTAAATAACTTTAAAAGTCCCACAGTCTTTACATATTAAAAGTCCTATTCCTTTTATTTTTTATTTTATTTTTTTAATTTACATTCCAAATCATTTCCCCTTTCGTGTTTCCTCCCTCCCCGAAAGTCCCATAAGCCCCCTTCCCTCCCTCTTTTCTCCATTCAACCCCCTCTCATTTCTCTGTCCTCGCGTTCCCCTACATCCAGTCTTTCCAGTCCTATTCCTTTTAAAATGTCCAATATCTTCTAAAATTCAAAGTCTTTTAGAAAGTCAAAGTCTATTAACTATGGGTTCCACTAAAATACTTTCTTCCTTGAAGAGGGAAAAATATCAGGGCACAGTCACAATCAAAAGCAAAACTCAATCTCCAATGGTTCAATGTCTGGGATCCAACTCACAATCTTCCAGGCTCCTCCAAGGGCTTGGGTCACTTCTCCAGCTCTGCCCTTTGTAGCCCACACCTTGTCTTCTAGGCTCCAGCTGCCTGTACTCCACTGCTGCTGCTGTTCTTGGTGGTCTTTCCTGGTACTGGCATCTCCAAAACACTGCTGTCTTCTACTGTAACTAGGCTTCACCAATTGCCTTTCATAGGCTTTCTTCATGGTGCCAAGCCTCAACTCGTTTGCATGACCCTTTCAAGGCCTGGGTCATCAATTGCAACTGAGACTGCACTTTCACCAATGTCCTTCTGGGGCCTCTCACAGTGCCAAGCCTCAGCTGCTCTTCATGACCCCTTCATGCCTTCAAAACCAGTACCACCTAGGTAACTCTTACACAGTACCAAGTCCAGCCACAGTACAAAATAGAACCGTGGCTATCTCTGGAACACAGCCTCTGTGCTCTCAGAAAACACTTCCCAGAAGATTTCACCTCAGTGATGCTGGTCTCTTCTTAATCACTGCTAATCTTAGTTCCAGCTAACCAGTATCAGTAGTCCCAAAGGTTTGCTTTAGTGTGGTATCTTGTTAATCACAGCTGATTCTTCAGCCCCAGCTAACCAAAACCACTGAATCTTCACAATCAAAACATGGTCCTGATAAGAGTCTTTAATCTTCTCTCTGAAATTTCACAATCCAGGCCTCCCATCTTCTTATCTTCCAAGCTCCTACACAGAGCTCCCACAGAGCTCTTAACCCTGAATGAATTGTCTAGCCCAAAGTTCCAAAGTCCTTCCCCAGTCCTCCCCAAAACATGGTCAGGTCACAGGAATATCCCACTATGCTGGTACCAATTTGTTTTAGTCATGGTTTCTGTTCCTGCACAAACATCATGACCAAGAAGCAAGTTGGGGAGGAAAGGGTTTATTCAGCTTACACTTCCACATTGCTGTTCATCACCAAGCAGGTCAGGAAGCAGGAGCTGATGCAGAGGCCATGGAGGGATGTTACTGGCTTGCTTCCCCTGGCTTGCTCAGCCTGCTCTCTTACAGAACCTAAGATTACCAGCCAGAAATGGTACCACCCACAAGGGGCCCTCCCTGCTTGATCACTAATTGAGAAAATGCCCCACAGCTGAATCTCATGGAGGCACTTCCCCAACTGAAGCTCCTTTCTCTGTGATAACTCCAGCCTGTGTCAAGTCGACACACAAAAAACAGCCAATACAGTGTCTGTGAGTGACGGAGTGGATAATGTGCTTCCAATGCTGAAAAAAACGTTTAAACCCAGGATTACATGTGCAGTAATTACATGTTCACTAGGATGGGGCAAGAGTTTCAAAAATGTCTCCAGCAGTTCTATAACGAAAGGGGTGACTGTGCAGGCCTGGCAATCAGATCGCATCTCGATCAGCCATCATCAGAGATGCTCTTAAAATGGATGGGAACAAATACAGAGATGAGTAACTGGCTTGGAATTCTTGGTCCTAAACAGGATGTGTCAGGGAACTTTTAGGGAAAGGTAGCAGAAAGATGGTCAGAACTGGTGGGGACAGAAGATACCAGGGAAACAGTGCCTTCCAGACACAACAGAGCTGATGCACGTGGGAACTGAGATGGTGGCAGGGTGTTCAGGTTAAGCCGGATGGTGTCTCGCAACTGAGGGAAAGTGAGTGAACGCTGTCTCCCATCCCTGACTCAGACCTGACAGTCTTAATCTAACCGTCAGAGCCCACATGACGGAAGAGGGCACTAGCTCTGTCTGTCCTCTGTACACATCATGGCACACAGTGCCCTGCAGATTTACACACAGTTAACAGTCTTTTGAGAAAAAAAAAGGAACTAGTATTCAAGTAGAAATATATTTGCTAAGAATTTGCTATTTTTTTTCTCCATCTTGAACAGGTTTCAGGTAGCTTGGGCTGGCTTCAAATGTTATATATAATCAAGGACAACCTTGAGTTCTGATTCTCCTGCCTCCATCTCTTAAGTGCTAGGATTACAGGAGTGTGCCTCCATTCCCCGTGTGATGCTATGCTAGGGATTGAACCCAGAGCCTTGTGTGTCCTAGGCAAGTGTCCAACCAACTTAGCTACGCCTCAAGTTCAGAAGTCTGCCTTGAGTGAGGATTCTGCAGGAATTGTTCTGAGATCTTTGTTTTCTTTCCCAGGAGGCGATGCTTCGAGAGAAGAGGAAATACTTCGGGCAGCTTTAACAGTGTCTTTAGAAACTGCTAAAGACAATTTGAAAGCTGAAAGAAAAAAATAGTACCTTTAAAAATCATTTTGCTACTCATACTTTGTAACATTGTCTGTGTGATTACAGTGTAAGGTCCACTTTGGCAGTGTGTTCACCAGGAGAGAGAAAGACACGGCAGTGGTTTGTAAGCAGAAAGGCAGAAACCTGTCATAGGACTAAGGAACGATCGAGATACTAGCCAAAGAGGCAATCAGCAATGAAAGAAACTTAAGGTCGTTTTCTAAATGTCCCCTTTTATTTTTCAAATGTGCAATATCTAACTGAAATTATGGAATTTTTCTTGGCTCTTTTGGACCAATTGATTAGCTCTTGCCACAGAACTTGATCCAGTAATGTTTTGTTTTCTCTCTGCATCGGAGGGGGCTTGGCTCACTTGAGCTTTTACTTGATTTCAGGCCAACCTTTTATGAAATGTCTTTTGTATGTCTTGTCTTCTCATATATATGTAGGGCACATGGGTGCTTCCTGGTGTTGTTTTCTCTGGTTTTGGTTACTCTCTCACAACTCTAATGTGGTGATCTGTTGCTTTTAAAGCCTGTTTTGGTGGAATCATTTCTTAATTCCGGTGCATTCCTCTACTTATGTGAGCATGTGCTTCCTAGACGCCCTGTGAAGGATTTCATTTGTGTCCTGGCTGACTTCTGTAATCCTTCCTGTACCTTATTTCCTTTCTTTTCCAGTTGAGAAAAGATGAGGCAGAGGACGCAAACATATTTCCTTCTCCTTAACATGCACCATGAATGTACCACAGGAGAAACTCGCCCTTCCGTCGTGGTGGTGGGTTTGTTCTAGTTTTTCTTCTGTGACAGGAGCTTTGTGTTCTAATCATGATTAAGTCCTGGAAAAAAGATGCCTGCTTCAGTTTTTTTTTTAATTTAATTTTTTAAAAATTTTAGTAGAAAATAGGCTGCTAGGATGATGGTCTAGAATCTGAAAGTAATTTACTAATGAAAATATATTTAAATATACTGTGGGTTGACCCTTGCAATCATGTTTAAATTGCTTAAGAATTATAGAAGCCACAATGCTTAAAGGGTCTGTTTGTAAATAAGAAAGTCCTTAGTTTTGATAAACATTAAGCGGGATGCACAGCGAGTCAGTACTTGGTATGATTTGGGTGGGAATTAACCGTGTGTGTTTGTTATGGTATCACAGACCCTGCTTTCCCCTCCCTCCCCTTTGAAGCCCCTTTGAATGTTGACTTGTACATACGAGGGAGGAGTCCAAGAAGAGCTCTTTGCTGAGCTTAGGAAGTACTGCTTTACTGGAGTGTGCTCTGCACACGGTTTATCAGGGAAAGTTTTGGATGTAGGATTTATTGCTGTCTAACTGAAAAAGATACAGATGTTTTATTTATGATTATGAAATAGCTTTTTCTTGATAGGACGGGGTTGTTTTGTTTTGTTGTGCTAGGGATTGAAACCAGGGCCTCCTGTGTGCTAGGCAAGCACTCTACCTCTGAGCTGCACCCCAGATCCAAAACAGGTGTTTCTTTGTTTTTTTTTTCTTAGCGATTTTGTGCCAATTACAGTTTTTTTTTAAATTTGCTTCATGAAAAATTAGGCAGTTCTATTTTAAAATCTATGAGGTTTTCTTTTAGTAATTGCAAAGGTTTAGAAGAGTTGTACAGCTGTAGGGCATTAGAGGTAGAGGTAGGACTTTGCTTACAGTTGATTGTTATACTGAAGTATGTGCCAGTCACATGTCTAGACATTGGGCCTTTTCTTTACCCTTTGAAAAATCACATTAAATTTTCCATACATTTAGATTGATGTGCTGCCTGATAGAAAAATGAGAAAGCTAATATGCATTTTAGTTTTAACTTAAGAGTTTATAAAACATGCATATAATACATCCTACTTAAATCACATATGAAATATAGCATGTTGATCTTCTATTAGAAATGTTTTAAAGAGAAACTGAGCATACACTGAATATATTTGAGTGCATTCTTTTAGTTTGTTATAAATTATGGTATTTGTCCAGGCAAATCCAAAATCACCATTGAACTGCCTCCCTCTTTGGGTTGATCTAGGCTTACCTAAACATTTAGATTTCATTATTAATGAGTAGCCAGTATGAAAAGATGCCAGTGCTTATTATAACCACAGTATCCAAAGCGTAAGAGTTCTGTGACATTCTAGTTCACACACCAGGAGCTGCTGTTTGTAGTACTGCAGGACCGGCAGGGGCGAGGGAATCCACCGCCACAACTGTGTTACACACTTGACTGACATTTCCATTCTGTTTTTACCAATTGGAATACTTGAAAGTTTAATATTTAAACTAATGATATAATTTTTCTAATCTGTAACTTGTTCTGCCAGATAAACTACATACAGCCACGATGCTAGTGTTGTAACCAAGTCTAAGAACACTTTGGAAGGTCAGGCATGGTGCTGTATGCCTTTAATGCTGGTACTTGGGAGTCAGAGGCAGATTTCTCTTTAAGTTCATGGCTAGCCTGGTCTACATAGTAAGTTCCAAACTTGCTGGAGCTGCACACCAAGACCCTGTCTTAAACAAACAAAAAACCAAAAAAAAAAAAAAAAAGACTTTGGAAAGACCACTTTCTTATTTTGGGATGTCATTAGCTTATCTATATTTCAAAATTCAGAATAGCTGTCCTTTGGCCTAAACCATAAATCTACACCCCCAAAGGCAGTACTATGCAGACATTTCATTGATTTAAATTGTTTGATACAGTCAGTGCAGGTGAACTCCATGGTAACGTTTTAAACCTTGGCCAAATAACTTACACTTCACAGACTATCTGAGGCGGTGCTTCTTTTTTTCCTGAAAACTTGATTTTTCTTGATGAAGCCAAAGTTAATGAGGATGAATTCTCAAAAGAAGTAAACTGCATTGTTTTATTTAATATCAGGTTGAGTGAAATCAATTTTATTTGTGTCAGAGTCTAAGCCACACATTTTTAATACCTGCATGTTTGATACTATTTAAATCATGCTGGTGCCAAGAATTACTAAATTTTTAGAACTGGCCCTGCGCCCTGCATAAGTCCAAACTGGGCAGTGCAGAACCCAAATGTGCTGAGAGTCTTAAGCTAGGGAGTCTGAATGTTTTAAATTAGTAAGAGGTTTCAGTTAGTATTGAAACCTCCAAATCCAAGTTCATGTTAGGCAGTGCGATGTGCTCAGTGGTAGAGCAGTTACCTAGTGACCCAGGCCTTGGGTTTAGTCTCTAACATTGCAAAAGGAGAACAGAGGCTCACAATGTAACCAACAACTGGAGAGGCATTAAAGCAAGTACTTTCAAAGTGAATTGTTTGTTGTAATTTAGTCCTAACAAGTATAGAGCTATGATATGTGACCTTAATTAAGAGAAACCAGATTGAATCAGCTAATCAGTAGTGTAGGTATTTTTTTTTGATTTTCATATTTAAAATAAAAACTCTCCCTTCATTCCTAATTTGTTTATAATTAAGAAGACAAATTGATTTTGTATTTTTTCAAAGTTTTATACATAATAAAAAGATTTTGTTGTAATCTATCATGAATGAAAATGATATTTTTGTTTTAATTTGAGGAATACCTTTTTCTGTGTGTGCCTAAAATGGTCTGTCATTTTAAGAATTAGCACAAAAAATAGATAGTCCCTAAATTTATGGAGGTTTAATAGTAGAAGTACACAGTCCTAGGTGAGGCGCTAGTGGAAAGTGCGTGAGAAATGCAGTTAGGTAGGTCAGACTCACTTGTCTGCACAGTTTAAAGGTGGTCTGTTTCCTGGAATTTTTTTAATGATTTTTTTTTCCAAGGAAGACAGACATTTGAAATGTGATTATCTAATTTCTACAACACTGGACTAATAGGAATAACTTTTTTAAAAAAATGACTGTTCTGTATAAATAAAATATATGAAACTCAAGTGCAAAAGCCGTGAAAATAACAGGCATTGTCTTCTGTCAATGTGATGCACTGTGGCCGAGCAGTTCCCTCAGGACCCAACTCTGCAGCCCTTCCTCCTGTGCCTCGTGTCGGCTGCCACTCCACAGGTCTTCTGTCTGTCTGCTCTCTTGAAAGCAGGGCTTCCAACGCACTGTTGAACACTGAGGGTTCTGTTGATGTGGATGTTCATGAGCTGTATTTTAAATATCAGAGATTATTAAATAAAGAGAATGATTTTCTATTAACCTTTCTGTCTTTATTGCTAATTTAGAACCTTGCTATTCATAGTCTGGTGGGAGGCAAGCTATATATATCTGTCTTTGGGAAGCATTTCCGAAATGCATTTTCAGGCCACAGTCAGACCCACTGTACCAGGACCTTGGAGCTGGAACTTGGGAAGCACTGTCTGTGGAGGTGCTTGCTTTTACACAGCTGCAGTGATTAATGAAATAGGCCAGGGGGGCCCTCACAGATTCCTGTCAGAATACATTGTCACCTGATCCCAGATACATAAGCCTTCCACAGTTTCGTTTTTGCTTGCTTGCTTGCTTTCTTTCTTGATTTATTATTATATGTAAGTACACTGTAGCTGTCTTTAGACATACTAGAAGAGGGCGTCAGGTCTCGTTACAGATTGTGAGCCACCATGTGGTTGCTGGGATTTGAACTCAAGACCATTGGGGAGAGCAGTCAGTGCTCTTAACTGCTGAGCCACCTCACCAGCCCCACATTTTTGTTTTCATTGCTTAAGACTGAGCCCAAAGACCTTTATACCTGTACCCTCTCCTCAGATCTTTTCCAAGAAAAGAATTCCACATTCTTCTTGAAATCTGGTTTTAAATATTTGTTCACTTGTTCTTAACCTCAAGAGACAAAGCACATTAATAACTTGTTTTTGTTCTTTTGAGACATTATCTCTATAACCTTAATTGACTTGGAGCATTTGGGATCTCCTGCTTTCGACTCCTGAGTGCTGACTTTGCAGGTATGTGCTACTATTCTTGGCTAGCTTTTTTTTTTTTTCTCTTGAGACCATTTCTCTGCCCTGTGCCAAGGACCTTAGCTACCCTTTGTCTCTCAGGTCACCACAGAGAAATTCATGTAGTATTCGGTGAACAATCTGGGTGCTTACCGTGGACCATTCATTGCTCTAGATTCTTAGAAACAACCGTGAGTAATGCTAATCATTCAGAATATGTGAATGGTCTCAAGGTCTGTCCAGTGAGGGATGTGTTTAGTACATTACATGGCTCAGTACAATGAGCAAGGTCTACTTAATCTATTAGTTGCATTTCTTGCCACTGTAACAAAATGCCTGACAAGAGATAACTTAGGAGTGGTTAGTTTGGTTCAGTTTCCAATGGTACTGGCCATCATGGCCGGGAAAGCCTAGCAGCTACCTGAAGCTCCATCCTCCATCTTGGTAAATCAGGAGACAAGATTAGACTGGTATGGAGGCGGGGCTGTAACCTTTCAAGTTCTGCACCTGGTCCGGCAGCTAGGCCTCGCCTCTAAAGGGTTCCATTACCTCCTCCCTAATCAGCACCGCCAGCTAGGGATCAAGCATTCAAACAGTACTGCAGAGAGGACATCTCCCTCAAACTAAGCCAAGTTATGCATCGATGACTTCTCACTCTTTATAAAAATAACACTGTATTTAGAACCCAGAAGGAAAGAGAGTAGGGACATAGGAAATACAAAAATACCCATCTATTTTTCATAAGGGGAATGGGTAGTATATATAGTATTAATGAGAAAATACTTGGAGTGGTGGGTGGCTCATGTCTATTCCTAGAACTCAGGGCAGAGATAGGCAGAACTCTAGAGTGTGAGGCCAGCCTGGTTTATGTAGCAAGTTCAGGCAACATAGGTCTGGGTGGTGCAGATGATAGTATTTCTCTGAGACATGGTGCTTCTTTCTGATGTGATGGGTTTAATTGTGCTGTGTTGGTCTTGCTACTTCCTGAATGAAGATCAGGGATACTCAGCTCAGGCTAAGCTATTGGGGACATTTGGCAGGAAAGGAAAAGTTATAGTTAATCTTAAATGTCAACTTGACTGCCTAGGAAGAGGGAACCTCAATTGAATTCCATCAAACAGAATGGGCTATGGACTTTTTTTTTTTTAAATACTTGATGCAGAAAGATCAGCTTCTTTCTTGTGGGTGGTACCATCCCTAGGCAGGTGGGCCTGTACCATAAAGAAAAGTAGCTGATTATGAACCTAGGTGTGAGCTTGTAAGCAGCATTCCTTCATGATGTCTGCTTCAGTTCTTGGCTTGAGTTACTGCCCAGACTTTCCTCAGTGATAGATTGTGACCTGAGAGTTGTAAGATGAAATAAACCCTTTCCTCCTCCAGCTTGCTTTTGGCATAGTACTTATCACAGCAACAAAAAAGCAATCTAGAACGGTATTTTAAACTCAGATGTTATCAAGTGCATGTTTTTAAACTTACTAGAAAAAAAAACAAGCATCTATAAAAATAAGACTGGTATGATTAACTATATATTCATAACCTAATTTCAATAATGACTAATTTCTGACAACTTATTTTTTTGAGACATATCACTTTGAGACAACATTTCATCATGCTACTCTGGCTGGCTTTGAGCTTGTTATGTAGACCAGACTGGCTTGGGGCTCACAGAGATTCACCTGCCTTCTGAGTGCTAGGATTAAAAGCATGCACCACTATGTCTGGGCTCTGATAATTTTTTTAATGCATGTATGTTCAAGTTTGTGTGCATGTATATATGCTCATGTGGAGGTCAGAAGAAAACTTCAGGAGTTATCTTGAGGAAAGCCATACTTCTTGAGACAGGGTATCTCACTGACCTAGAGTTTACCAGTTAGGCTAACCTGACTGGTCAACAAGTCCCAGTTATCTTCCTATCTCTCCAGCAGCTTGGCACATACATGTGCTACCATGACTGACCTTTTTTATGTTGCTATGATAGTCGAACTCAGATCCTCATGTCTGTGAAGCAAGCATGTTGCTTAACTGAGTTCTCTCCTCAGCCCAGTTTTGACAGTCTCCTCTCAGATTTTTTTATTTTTGAATTACATCTGTGACAGCATATCATGCTACTTACCAGGGTACAACATTAAAAATCTTGGGCTATAGAAACAAAACAAAACAAAACAAAAAACAAAAATAACCCTGAAGGAAGTTTTAGAATAGGGGCTTCTCAACCCCTTTGGGGTTAGATATCATATATCCTTCTTATCAGATATTTACATTATGGTTCTAGCCAGTTTTATAACAGTAGCAAAATTACAGTTATAAAAGAATCTTATGGTTGTGGTCACCACAACATGAGGAACTGTATTAAAAGGTTGCAGCATTAGGAAGGTTGAGAAGCACTTTGGATGTTAACACAAATGTTACTTGTTCTAATAAATGGTGCAAAAGCTTACATTTGCATTTTTTTCTTAAGTCCATTGATTTTGTAGCACATTGTGAATTTATCCATGTGTGTTTACTGCTCTAGAAGTAGTGGGACCTGGAGAATGGAGCCAAAAAAACGAGGCTGACTAAAATCTCATGCAATAGACAACTTTATTCAGATCTTCAGCCATCATTCTATGAAGATTAAGAGCAGGCACGTGAGCAAAGTGCATAATCACAAGGGCAAGGCAAATCTGATGGGCAAGCACCATGCAAGAAAATGTGTTTCCCAAGAGGCTTATAAATAAATACCAACAGCCAGTTGCATTGAGTAATCTGAAGTAAATTCACTCTATGTACTACATGTGGGAGGAACACACAAGCACATTCCAGTTAAGTGGTTTTGAGGAAAATTGAGGTCATGTAAATGTCACTCATTTCCTCAGATGAAGGTTTGAGATGAGAGCTGTAGCCAAGCTGTGTGAATACATGGTTTGGGCTGAGCCCAGAGTGTTTCTTGTTCAAACTATCCCTAGGCCTAGGCCTGGAAGCTTCAATCCTCTGTGTACAATCTAATCTTTCAAGCTGACTGATTCAGTCTTCTCTTGGTTTCTGACTGAATTGCTCTGCTTGGCCTCATACTTAACTTTGGCAACATGTTCTAATCGTCTGGTTCCTTCTCATTCTCTGACTCCTCTCATCATCTGTGTCTAGACTGTTTCTGTAAAACCATCCTGTAAAATCGCCACACATATCTGTCTCTGTCTCCTTATCTCAGTCTTTGTGTCTCTGTCTCTTTCCCTCTCTTGTAGCCTCTCTTTCTTGTGCTGTTCTTATGTGAGTTGGGTGTATCCTATCTCTGACTCATTCTGACAGATCTTTCTCTGATTCGTCACATTGTCCCTTAATTAGACATCACTTTCAAATAAGGTTGCTTCCTTCTACAAACTAGTCTTATCTTCATTGTTAGGGATTAGAGTTGTGTACTAAGGCTATGTCTGTCTTCCAGCCAGACCATACAGTATTCCAGGCTTTTTCTGTATTCTGGCCAGTTCTTGTAGACTTAGAAGATCTTTGGATGTGATCCCTTGCCAGAGCAGCCATGTTGCTGGATTAAAATTCCTCTATAAGGTCACAAGATTCTTGCCTTAGTGTTTTCTCATAAGCACTCAAAATTCTCACAGGATTCCATTCTTGGACCATGTTCCAGCAGACACAGAGCTTTAGAGGATTTATACCTACAGAAAACACTGGATTACAGTTGTTAAACTTTTCAGTCATCTGTGAACCCGACTAAGTTCATGTCACTCATCACTCATCATCCTAGACGGAATAAAAGCCAGAGTCTTGTTAATGGCCTACCGGGCCCTTGGGACTCAACTTCTTCATATTTTCTGGGTCCTTACTTACAAATATCCGCCAATCCATTCTGCTTAAGCCATCCTTGCCTTCTTATAAATTCTCGAAATTGCCAGGGTCCCCCAGTCTAAGGGACTTTATATTCAGTTATATCTTACTGTCTAGACTCCCCCCCATATAGCTTTATATATCCCTTGTTCATTTCAAGTTTCTATGCAAGACTATCTTATTGTTGAGGCCTCAACCATTTTCTACACTCCCAGTGCTCCACTTAACCTGTCATGCCCATACCATCCTTACCTTACCCTGTTTTACTTTTTCCCTAACATTCCCTAGTACCCAGAATTAATAGTAGACATGTTAATCATTTGAAGATTCTATATACTACACTTAAAAACATTGTATTGGGCATGATGGTACATTCTTGTAATCCAGTACTCATGAAGTAGAAGCAGAAGGGTCATCAGTTTGAAACCACCCTGGATTATATAGGAGAGCCTATCTCAAACAAGGGCTGAGGATGTGGCTAAGTCAAAATGCCTAGCATGTACAAGTCTCTGGATTTGATCTTCAGCACCAAAAATTCTCCATCAAGTCAAACTGAAAATGTAGCTTATCAAACCCACCACCGTTGACAATGTTCTGGCCTGCTTCTCCTCTTGTGTGTGTGTGTTTTTTTCTTCACTTACTTGCCTTCCTTACTATTAGCCACGTGTCTCTGTCCAATTCCTTGTTCTGGGACAGGGAAGCTGAAAACCCCTCGGAGGCAACCCCTAAACTCGAATAGATATCTGGTGAAAATTATTCATATCTCAGAGAGAGAGATCATTTGGGAGGGAGATATGGGATTCCACAAACTGTTGGTATTCCCAATGTTCCTTTAAGTACATGGTAACTGAAAACAAACACCAAAACAAGTGTTTTCTGCCTGGATATTTGAATTGCAACCCGCTTTTTCAGCTTTGTAGCCTCGTTTTCAGCCCTCTGGCATGGATACCCTGATATCCGCAGAGGCTGGATAATATAGAGTAATGCAGATGGATTGAGGTCGCTTCCCTGTGTGTGGGACGACCCTATCGAATCCTTGCGATGCAACAGCTCCTGTAGACTGGATTAGAAGGCGACTGTCAAGGGTTACTTCCTCTTAAAAACAAAAGCAGCTACGCAGGTGGAAAAGGCCACCGCTGCCGCCACTGTCTCCACCTTAAGTTCCGTAGGTTACGCGGAAGCTACCGGTCTGGCTGGCCCATTACTTGGTCCTCCGCGATCCCGCCATCCTTCGCGTCCGGGACGCGTCTGGCAGCGGCCCTTCTACACTATCGCGGAGCTTCTCTATGGTCGCTGCCGCTTTCTCGGCGGTGTCATGGCTGCCGGCGTTGAGTTGGCAGGACTGGCCCACGAAACTGAGGAAAGTCAGTAAAGCTGAGAAAGAAGTGGTGCAGCCGCACGGCGGGAAGTCGCGGGAATGAGCAGAGGCCCCGCGGGGCCACGGCGTCCACAGCGGCGAACCCTTGGTGAAGCGCCAGGCCGGGCCTCGGCTTTCTGACACTGCCGTTGGTGGGAGTGCCGTGTCCTGCGAGTCCTCAGCGTCTGGATCCGCACCAGCTTCGGCGTCCAGGGACATTTGGAGCGGACGTGTCCACCCGCAGCGATGTCGTCCTGGCTCGGGGGCCTCGGCTCCGGCTTGGGCCAGTCTCTGGGTCAAGTCGGGGGCAGCCTGGCTTCCCTCACTGGCCAGATTTCTAACTTCACGAAGGATATGTTGATGGAGGGCACGGAGGATGTGCCAGGTAACAGCTGGAGCGAGGACGGTGGGGCTCGGTTGGGACTTTAGGAAAGTCCACTCGGTTCCGGGTCCGGTCCGTCGGCCGACGCGGACGGGTCCCGAAGGAGTCACTCCACACTTTTTTCTTTGCTCTCCTCCCTTTACCTCCGCAGCCGCTTTTCCAGCCTTCAGGACCATGGTGGAGAATTCTGGTCCTCCTCCCCTCACTGAATACTCTGGATAGCTCAGTAAAGTGGAACTGCTTCTTTTAAGCCTACTAGGGTCTTATTTGGGCGGTCCATGCCTGTTACTTAATTTGCCAATAGGTTTTATTTGGGCGGCCCATGCTTATTACTTACTTGCCCATAGTTTGGGGGCTGATCTCATTTTGATCCTGTTCCTTTAGTATGACAACTAAAGTATGGCAATTTTTTTTTTTACTCCTTTACATACTTTGTAACATTAATTACTCACAATTAAACACTTGGTGACTCTTGTCCAGGCTTGAGCACGTTGTTAGGGGAAGAGCGCTGTTTTTCTGTTCAACCGTTTTCTAATTTTGCTCATCTTGAAGACACTTTGCAGTTGAAAACGTATTTTTGTGTAGGATTGTACATTTCTCCCTTTTTTGGCAGAACCAGTGAAATACTGTATCTTTTGAGTATCTTACCTACCTTTATATATATATTAATAAAGGTATATATATATATACATATATATATATGTATATATATGTATACACACACACACATATATTAATCAAGGTTTGCCTTATAGCTTAGGGTGACCTGGAGTTGACAGTCTCCTGCCTCTGCCTCCCAGTGCTGGCATTACAGGTGTGTACCACCATGCTAGGACAGTCTTATTTCTTTATAAATGAACAACTTACTGTTCTGGTTTAATCTATGGGAAAGACTAGCTAGAGATTGAACCCAAGGTCTCATGCATGGTAAGCACACTGCACTGAATTATACTCCCAACTTCCCCATGCTTCCGTCATGATTTAATAGCTGGATGTATTGGATGGGAATAGAGTAAAATGGTTTGATAGAAAAAGTCCTTATATTTAGAAGGAAAACTGGATCATTACACAAGCCCATCTTACTGCTTGGGCTTCTGTCGACTGAAAGGTTCATGACTTGGGACAATGAGAACAAAAGGCCTTCATATGTCTAGTAAAGGACCATGGGACTTTAAAGGCAGAAAAGGACTGATAGCTGTGGGAAAGACTAGATTCTCACTGTATTATAGATAGGAACTATCTGGTATTTCTTTGACCTTAAACTGAAAAATAGTTACCCCTAACCTGATAAAGAATTCATTTTGTTCTCTTCATCAGAGAGCTTCCTGTACTCTTAAACAAACAGGGCCCACTGTTTTTCTTTTCTTTTTTTTAATTGGATATTTTATTTATTTACATTTTAAATGTTATCCTCTTTCCAGGTTTCCCCTCTGGAAACCCCCTATCCCATCCTCCCTATGATGGAAGCACGAGGAAGTTGGGAGTATAATTCTATGAGGGTGCCCCCCACCCCCCACCTCCCCACCCTGGCATTCCCCTATACTGGGGTATCGAGCCTTCGCAGGACCAAGGGCCTCTCCTCCCATTGATGCCCTTCAAGGCCATCCTCTGCTACATATGCAGCTGGAGCCATGGGTCCCTCCATGTGTTCTCTTTGGTTGGTGGTTTAGTCCCTGGGAGCTCTTGGGGTCTGGTTGGTTGATATTGTTATTCTTCCTATGGGCTGCAAACCACTTCAGTTCTTTTAGTCCTTTTTCTAACTCCTCCATTGGGGACTCTGTGCTCAGTTCAATGGTTGACTGCAAGTATCCACCTCTGTATTTGTCAGACTCTGGCAGAGTCCCCTCTCAGGAGACAGCCATATCAGGCTCCTGTCAGCAAGCACTTCTTGGCATCTGCAATAGTGTCTGGGTTTGGTGTCTGCATGTGGGATGGATCCCTGTACAGGTGGGGCAGTCTCTGGATGGCCTTTCCTTCAGTCTCTGCTCCACTCTTTGTCCCTTCATTTCCTTTTGACAGGAGTAATTCTGAATTAATAATTTTGAGGTGGGTGGTCCCATCCCTTTAGTCTTTCTTACTTTCTTTCTTTTTTTGAGACAAGGTCTTATCTGTAGCCTGGGCTGGCCAGGCACTTGCAGTATAGCTCAAGGTTGACCCAAAATAGCATTTCTCCTGCCTCACTTTCATGTAGTATCAATTTTGAGTTTATCTTGTTTTTTTGAACTCAGTAGCCCTGCTGGCCCAGAATTTGTAGATCTGCTTGCATCTGCCTTTGCAGTGCTAGGACCGAATGCACAGACCTCCAAGCCTGGCTTATAGTCTCACCTTTAGTGATTTGGGCAGCTGCTAATTTTCCTGAACTAGAAATCTCTGTCGTCTTTGTTTTGTGTCTTTCTTGTTGTCTACTTCAGATTGGCCCCTGAACTAGTTGGCCCTGTGTCACAGTTGTCCCTTTTCTCTCTAACTGCCACCTGGCTCAGATCCTCAGTCCCTCCCAGCCTTACCCTCTTCGGGTCTGGTTCTTTTGTCACTTTCTCTTGTGCTGCCAGTCTAAAAATACATTTGCTTAAAAGTTTCTTGACTTACAGGAGAACAGACAAACCTCCTATTTTGGGAGGTCAAAGACCTGTTCCCTCTAGACTCAAACTGTCTTTTCTAGGTGCCATGCCAGTTTCCATGCCTGCTATTGTACATTTACAAGTGCAGTCTGTTACCAAAGCTTCTGCCACACAGATCTCTGCTGGGGTCTTCTACCACTCCAAGCCTCTCGGTGGAAAATCTTTACTTCCTCCTTTACCCTCCCTTGCCTGGAAAACAGGTTTTCTATATAACTCTGCTCATGTGCCAGAGACTTCGTGAAAGTGTTCTTTCCCAACACGGGGTGAGTTGGTTGCCAGTGTTCTGTATTCTAACAGCTTTAGCACTAATGATATTGAGTGATAATTTGGCTTTTTCCTTGATGTATAAGGAGTGGTATCTTAGTTACTTTCCTGTTGCTTTAACAAAATGCTATAACCAAGGCAACTTATAAAAGAAAGTTTTTAGTTTGGGAGCTCGTGGTTCTAGATGGTTAGAGTCTGTGAGCATCAGGGCAGGGAGCATGGCAGCAGGCAGTCAGGTGTGCTGTCTGGTTCACAAGCACCAGGTAGAAGGAAGGATAGCTAACTGGGAATGGCGTGGGCTTTTGAAACCTCCAAGCTTGCCTCCTAATCCTTCCCAGACAGTTCTACTACTTGCTGACCAAGCATTCAAATATATGAACCTCTGGAGACCATTCTCTTTTGTTTGTTGTTTTGTCTGTGTAGACTTGACTGGTGTGTGTGTGTGTATGCCACATATGTGTGCCAGTACTCTTGGAGGTTAGAAGAGGGTATTGGACACCTGGAATTGGAGCTATGTGTGATTGTGAGTTGCCTGATGTGGGTGCTGGGAACAGAACTCAGGACCTCTGGAAGAACAGCTAGAGGTCTTACTTTCTGAGCCATCTCTCTAGCTTGGGCCTTCTGTTTACTGGTCAAGCCAGGACTACAGTAACTCTGTCTCCTGCCCTGTTTTTATAATGTTCAGATGCAGAAATGGAAAAATACCAGTACACAAAGGGAAAAGAATGTAACTCTGGAGATGATAATTTCCAGCAGGATTAGTGGAACCATTTTGGCATTTCTGGGCCCCGACTAACTTATTTATTTTTAATTTTTATCTACTTACTTTTTTGAGATAGCAATTTACTCTATAGTTCAGGGTGGCTTCCATCTCAGATCCTCCTACTTCAGTCTCTTAAGTGTTGGGCTTACAGGTATGTACTTACCCTCTCCCCCACATGGCTTTGATTACTCATTGATTCATTCATTCTTTGGTAGTGGGGATTAAGTCAGGACTTTGCACACACCAGGTGGATACCTGTACCATCTGAGCTGCATCTTTCAGTCCTTTGACTACTTTAAATGAAAACAAGTAAAGTCAGAATGAGTTCATCCTCATTTTTTAAAAGATTTCTTTATTGTGTATGTGTACATGAGCATAAGTGAGAGACGTACAGAGAGAGGAGGAGAGGAAGAGAGAGACAAGGAGGGAGGAAAAGAGGGAAAGAGCGAGAGCGCGTGAGAGAGCGAGCAGGCGCTGGTGTGCACGGAGCTTGGAGGACAGCTTTTCAGGAGTCCGTTCTCTCCTTCCACCTGTTTTTTCTCTGCACTGTATAAGCAAGCTTCTATCAGTGTCCCCGCTCCCGATCTTGACACAGGAGTGCCAGGATGACAGACTTTAGGTACCTCATCTGGCTTTTCCCGTAGATTTTAGGGATTGGCATAAGGAGTCAGGCTTGGTAACAACTACCTTTACTCACAGACATCTTTCTGGTCCTCATCCCTATTTTTAATAACTTACATTTATGCTACTTTAAGTATTCTCAGAATATTTTTGTGTTTTAATTATGGGTCATTAATTGGTAGTCTTGGGACTAGAAGGTGAGAGCAAAGTGTAAGGACCAGTTGAGTAAGTTTCATCTAAAGTTACAACATAAGCCAAAAGAGAAGTTTATTAAAAATGTTACAGGGTAAATCGAGACTTCTAAGGTGTAGGAGAGAGGAAGATAGGAGGACCTATTGTACTGTAGTGAGTGGCATCAGCAGTGGGAAGTCCTGGTTAAGATGGAATGATTTATCTTCCGAATAAGCTCTTTACAGCCTAGCATTCTGTTTAAACTCAGTGCAATGTATTTCTTTCTTTCTTTTTTTCTTGCCTCAAGTTTATTTGTAAATACAGCATAGGACACTGGTCATCTGTGTGTGGGTAGGTGTGTCACGGCAGTCCTGTCTTCACACTGGCAGGAGCTTTTCTGTGGGGCCTTCACAGGGGCCTGGGCGCCTTTGGGAGCCTGAGCTGGAGCTGAAGCCTGGGTCTTAGCTGGAGCCATGGCCTCTGTCTTGGTTTGAGCCTTGGGTTTTGGCTGGCAGAGCCTACGCCCCTCGGCCATGTAGCTTTGAATCTGCTTCCCAAGCTTGGGGTGAGCGATGAAAGCCAGGCGGCTGAGTTTGTGACTGGGACTCTTTGGCATCCTGGACTTGATGGCCTGAGGCTTCACAAGGGCCTTGGTGGCCTCTGAGCACGCACTCAATGCCTTTGCATTGTTGGCCTGCATCTTCTTCAGGACTTTCTTGTTGTGCTTCTTGGCAAAGCGCATGTTCCTCAGGAACTTGGGGTCAACCCCATTAAGAGGTTTGTATCTTGTGACCGGGGTTGCTTGAAGCCATTTGCCAGACTGGTTGTGTGTAGTGTGGTTCTTGGACTTGGCCATGTCTGCACGGTAACCCTTGGCTCCTGCAGCGCTTGAGACCAGAAGAGAAAGAGAAAGGCTCGCAGTGCAGCATGGGAAATAGGGCAATGTATTTTCCTTAAGATGTCTCTTTAGGGTTGGGGATACAGCTCAGCAGAGGGGCACTGGACTAACAGAAACAAGGCCTAGGAGTCAGTCCCCTAATACTAGTACCACCACAAGACAACTGCTTCTTACTCCATATGGTGTTAATCAAGTATTCAGCATATACTGTTTGTTTTGTAGCAGATTTGCCCAATTCCGGGAGAGAGGAAAATGAAGCTACTCATTCAGTCTTAAGATCAGAGGTAAGGACAATTAAAGACAGTTGTCAAACTTCAAGTTTCCTCTTTTGAAATTATGAAAGTTATTGAAACTTCTAGTATTTTTAAATGTACTGTCTGACCTTTTGACCTTTCCTGTTCCTCAGGGTTTCATTTTGATCCTGTCTTTTACAAATCCCCCCTAAGAGAGGAATGTGTGTGTGGTTGCCATGGTTGGTTCTTTTTTAGTCTCATTTCCCCTTCTATCTGTTGGAAATAGGAAAACTGCCAGATGTAGAGATAGTTCTGGTAAAAAATTTGTCATTAATTTTGCCCAGACATGTGTTACATTGAAGTACATTTCTTTGCTTGTATTTACTGTCTATTTTGTTGGGCTTTGCGTTTTAGCTAAGGTTTCCCACGTAGCTCAGCCTGGCCTTGAACAGGTGATTCTCTTGCCTTAGCCTCCTGAGTTCTGGGATAACAGGGTTGTCTTAGTCACTGTTCTATCGCTGTGAAGATACAGCATGGCCAAGGTAACTCCTAGGAAAGAAAGCATTTAATTGGGGGTTTGCTTAAAGTTTCAGAGGGTTAGTTCATTATCATCATGGTGGGGTCATGGCAGCAGGCATGACTGGCCTAGTGCTGGCAAAGTATTTGAGAGCTATATCCTGATCCATAGGCAGAAAGAGAGACAGGACCTGGCATGGGTTTTGAAACCTCAAAACCCACCCTCAGTGACACACTTCCTCCATCAAGGCCACACCTTCTAATCTTTTTCAAATAGTGCCATTCTGTGATGGCTAAGCTTTCAAATATATGAGCTTATGAGAGGTATTTTTATTCAATCTACCACAAGACCTGAACTATTATACCTAGCTAGTGGTACATCTAAATATAATATGAAAAATGGAATTCTGTTTAGTCTAGAGTTTTAAATTTCCTAATGTTAGAATAATAATATAATATTTGGAGCAAAGAAGTTAAGAATATAAGAATGATAAGCTAATTTTACTGTTTTGTTCAATATGAGTCAATGTGTAGTCACTAATTCTGGACATTATACTTAATAGGGATGAGAAAAGCTTGGAAAAGTTCAGAGGAAAGCCCTAAAGAAATTAAAAGGATTTCAGAGTGGGAACTATTATAAAGGACTATTGGAGCTCAACAATTTAGCCTTGGGATAAGAACAGTAAGAGAACACTTAGTGTTTTAGCAAGTGATGTTCTTAGAGGACTGTGGTAAGCATGATTTTCTCAATTCTGAGCCTATAAAAAAGAAAACACCCAATCTAGATGCTAAGATAGTATTTCCTATCAAGCCTTGTTGAACTCTGGTCTAGAATATCTAGGTGAGATTGTGGAATTTCAAAATATAGGAGGGACTTGTAAAAGAGGGACATTAGTACTAAGTCTATAGAAGATTGCATTGTGGTAGCATTTTGAGACCTTAGCATAGGCACTTGATAAGGAACACAGGTATGGTACTGACAATGCATTCGTAGTAAGAATGAGATAGAAAGTCATTGAGGAGGCCCTCATTGGTACAGATCCACCCAGAAAAGTTAGAAGTGCATGCTGTTGTAACTTGCCAGTGTATATTTTGGGGGAAAGTAAGAAAGATTAACTTACTTGAATAATGTCTGCTGTATACAGAATCTGAGAAAGGAAATAGAACTCTTATGTCCTTCTGTGGATCTCAGTCCCTTTAATGGTCTTTATGGTTGTATCGTCTATAGCAAATATGCTTTTAGAGTCTAGAAATATTTATTTGGGGGAGACATATTCACCCCCTGTAAGCCTCTTCTTCATTTGATGCTACTTAAATACCAGCGGAAGACCAGGGCTCTATTGTGGTGGTGCTGTAAATGCAGTTCTAGCCGCATATGTTCATGTATATGCCTACATATGCCTACACCAGGCTTGTGCTCTAGTCTTGCTCTAGCATCTTATGTCACCTGTACTCAAGACTCACTGATGGGCAAGAATAAAGGGATGGCAGCAAGTTTTAGTCTAGGCAAAAGGCAATGTGTGTCCAGGGCGTTAGATTTGCCTACGCCTAGTTGACCCAACTCCTTATGGTTCTTTTTATTTTTTTCTTGTTTTGTGTGTTTGAATCAGATGTGTCTGTGCCACATGTATGAAGACCTGAGGCCAACCTCAGCTCTCAGTTCTTGTTTCCATCTTGTTTGAGACTGGGTCTCAGGGTTTGCTGTTTCATATGCCAGGCTACCTGGCATACAGGCTCCCAGGGATTCTCCTGAGCCCACCTTTCATCTAGAAGTAGGAATAGTGATGTTATAGATGTGCCTGGCTTTATGCGTATTCTGATTTTTTGAGCTCTGGTCCTCATACCGTGCAGCAAGCATTTTATCCACCGATCCACCTCCCTAGCTCTGTTTTTTAGAGACAGGGTCTTGCTATGTGGCATTGACTAGCCTATTACGAGCCCTAATTAGGAGTCTAATCGCAAATGATATGAATTCACCTAACTAACTTACCTTTTCCTCTCTTTGCCAAAGAAATAGTTGTATTACATTTATTGTTTATATCTAGTAGACTCTTTTATTCTTTTTATATTATCATTTTTCAGAAGTGTGAATAAATTGAGAGTAAGAACTTGTTATTTTGTTTCTTTTGTTTTTGAGACAGAGTCTCTCTTCTTAGCCCAGCTGTTCTTGGGCAGGCAGGCTATAGACTGACTAGGCTGATCTTGATCTCACAGAGATACTCCTACCTCTGCTTCCCAGTGCTGGAATTAAAGGCATGTGCCACTATCCCTGGCATAAAATCATTTTAAAAAGGCTTTTAGTGGCATTAGTATTGGGTAACTTTCTATCATCTTAGAAAACTACTTAGTTATCCTCATATTCATATTAGAAATTTTATTACTTTATAAATACAGTAAACCCCAATTTTCATGTGTATAGGTAAATATTTTTTTTACATATATTTAAGAGTCTGATCTCAGAGTCTTTCAAAATTGGGCTCAAAGGAAATGAAAGGAAGCCACTTAATTCACAGCATGGCCTTTGTGTACACTAAGGTTTTACTGAATGTGTATGAGGGGTTAAAATATCTGTATAAAAGTTTTTAAATTCCTTGTCATAAACACAAGTTTTACAGGGTTTGATAGGAAAAGAACAAAATAACAACAACGACAACAGCAGCAGCACAAAAGCTAACTAGTGTTTGACGTTCTTTGCACTGGGAACCAAATCTGGGACTCTGGTGTCACCTGCGCAGCCTTATGTCTGCTTCCCCCATTTCTGTAAAACCAAAACTTTTGGGAACTTTGCCAGCTTCTGAGTTTGTTGAAGAGAAAATAGGGCTGGAATTAGGATTTTAATTTAAAGGTGTATATTAAAAGGCAGAATTCTGTCTGAGAATGTTTTTCATGATGCTTGCATGTAATGATTGCTAACATGCTTGACTTGAAATATTTTTGTTGAAAATACTTTTCTCTTTGCTTCTAGAATGAAAGACTTAAAAAGCTTTACACTGATCTAGAGGAAAAGCATGAAGCATCCGAACTTCAAATAAAGCAGCAGTCTTCAAGTTACAGAAGTCAGTTACAGCAGAAAGAGGCAAGAGCCGATTCTCGTTATTTTATGGTTATTGTTTTTAGATTGATGAAAGTATTAAAATATTAAGTTTATTAAGATTGGGGCAGCATTCCTATTAATTTTATTTTTATAAGCTAACTCGGAAAGATTAAATTTTAGCTTCTAAAAGAAGCGTCTCAACATTTTAATAATCTGTTGCTTATAAGTTCTAATATTTATGAAATATAATTTAATATCCATTTTTTTAGATTTTAAAAACATTTTTTTTAGATTAAATTAAATTGTTTTGCAGTGCTGGGAATTGAACCCAGGACCTTGCATATGATAGATTTTTTTTTTTTTTAAAGTTGGTTTTTAGTCAGTATGATCATTGCCAAAACATTTTCATGTGATTTTTTTCACATAAAACTATATTAACTGTTTTACAGTTGAATTTTTGTGTTTCTATTTTTTTTCTACTTTGATTAAAATGGTTGTTTTGGTGTTGTTTAATCTTTTCTTGGAAGTCTTAATAATAGATAATAAATAATAGTATATATTTTAAGCAATGTTATGTTGAACACTGTTGTTAAATTTTCTTTTATGTTTAATACTTAAGTAGGGTCCAGTGAATACTTATATTAAGTTGAGCCATTTCTCGTTTTATTATCCAGATCATTTTGGGTACTCTTTAGCTTGGTGGCTAACTATTCATTTATACCATAGTAATATTAAGGTTTTCTAAATTTAAATAAGGATTGGGACTGCAGCTCAGTAGTTGCAGAAGAGCGCTTGTCTGGTATGTGGGAAGTTCTGTGTTCAGGTCCCAGCACCATAACACAAAGCTTCAGACAAAAATTTAGATGAATTGGTTTCCAGTTCTTTTAGTGATATGTTAAGTATGCTACATTTAAGAGAAAAATAAACAGAGCCTGTTTTCTGTCTTAATTGGACAATTGATAATTATCAATTGCTAATTGATAATTTTACATAAAATAAATTATTGTACAAATAAAACAAATACAAAAAGTAGAGAGATAAGTTCAAACAAAAGTTTTATGCTTTTTTTTTTTTTTACAGTACGAGGTTTGAACACAGAACCTTGCACATGTTCAAGTACTTTGCGACTAAGCTGTATTCCCAGCCCTCTTCTTAAAAATATTTTAAAGGCAGCATCTCATGTAGCCTAGTCTAGCCTCAAACTTGCTGTGTAACCAAGGATATCCTTTAATTTTTGAGCCTTCTCCTGCCTCAGTCTTCCAAAGTGCTGGGTTTGCAGCATGTACTGCTGTGTACTGGGGATTAAACCCAAACTCTACCAACTGAGCTATGTCACCAACTTTTTTTTGCATGTGGGATGGATGGGGTGGCAGCGTGGTTTATCTCTGTGTGTGTGGTGTAGGGTTGGGGGTTCTTTTTTTCTTTTCTTTTTTTTTTTTTTGATAGTCTTGCTAGGAATACTATCTACCCCAGCACTTATAGCCCAGATGTATTCAAATCTTCAGCAATCCTCCTGCCTCAGCCCCCTGTCTACTGAGGTTATAGATGTATGCCACCACATATAGCTTTAGTTGATACTGCCAGCCTTCAGTTAAAATTCTGCTCAAGAATTCAGATTTTTTTATACTGTTATCTCTCTAAATAGGGTCAGAGTTTCATCGGCCCCCTCTTGGTTAGTGTTAAAGCCAGGGCCTCTTTTAATGCATATTTATTTCTAAGATTCATCGACTAATAACCATAGGCTGACTGTGTTATCTTATCTAAAAAAGATTGGAGTAATAAATCAAAGCATTCTTTCAGTCATATTGTAGAGACCACTGCAAAGTTACTGCTAATTCTTGGCAATTTAAAGCCTAAATCCAGCTATGTTCTAAATTACCTAACTTATCTATGACTTTCCTAGCAGGATAGTTCCAAGAAAGCTTTGAATGTATAAGTCACACAGCTTCTGTTTTACTTCATGTCTGATGATCATAAACAGTTCTGAGAACTCACTCACATTATGAAGATAGCAAACTCACTTCCACTGAGAAATTCATTGCTTTAGTTAACATGTGAGAGAAATCCTAATCTTCATGCTATTTGGTACATTATCTACACTTCATGGGCATTATATTTGTTTTTCAAAGCAATCTTATGATACAGGTAATATGGAAGATCTGAATTCACTTAATTGAGTACTATTTATTAGGCCATCATTATTCCTTTTAACATTAAGATCTATAAAAAGGCCAGTAAGTATTTTAAAAATACTTCCTCTAAAATATGGATTATAAATCCATAGGAAGAGATCAACCACCTTAAAGCAAGACAGCTTGCACTACAGGATGAACTGCTCAGACTACAGTCAGCTGCTCAGTCAGCCCACGCAGAACCTGGCGGTGCACCAGCAGCCAGTGCGCCATCTTCATTCAGCTATGGGATCGGTCACCGGGGGTCAGCCTTCCATGAAGACGACATGGACTTTGGTGATGTGATCTCATCACAGCAAGAAATAAACAGATTATCAAATGAAGTTTCAAGACTTGAATCTGAACTTGGACATTGGAGACATATTGCTCAGGTTGGTAAAATTTGGATGAATTTGTGAAAACTATGAATTAGTAAAAATGCTGGTACTATTTAGGGAGAGCATCTGGTACTAGAAATAATTCTGTTTTATTTTTGGCCTTTTTTTTAAAAAAATAATTTTTGATTAGAAAAATAGAGCATTCAGCTTTTTAAGTGATTGTGGTCAAGTCCTCTTTTTCTTTCATCCTTAGTTTTCTCTTCTGTATGATGTGTGAAAAAAATTCAGATAGGTAGTAGGTAGTAGGTAGGTAGTAGGTAGTAGGTAGTAGGTAGGTAGGTAGGTAGTAGGTAGGTAGGTAGGTAGTAGGTAGGTAGTAGGTAGGTAGGTAGGTAGTAGGTAGGTAGTAGGTAGGTAGGTAGGTAGTAGGTAGGTAGTAGGTAGGTAGGTAGGTAGTAGGTAGGTAGGTAGGTAGTAGGTAGGTAGTAGGTAGGTAGGTAGGTAGTAGGTAGTAGGTAGGTAGTAGGTAGGTAGTAGGTAGTAGGTAGGTAGGTAGGTAGTAGGTAGGTAGGTAGGTAGTAGGTAGTAGGTAGGTAGTAGGTAGGTAGTAGGTAGGTAGGTAGGTAGTAGGTAGGTAGGTAGGTAGGTAGTACACCTACTAGATAGATAGATAGATCAGTTGATCCACTTTATGTATGTATGTATGTATGCATTTTCTCTGAGACGGGGTTTCTCCGTATAGCCCTGGCTGTCCTGAAACTCACTGTGTAAACCAGACTGGCCTTGAACTCAGAAATCCGCCTGCCTTTGCCTCCCAAGTGCTGGGATTAAAGGCATGTGCCACCACCACCCGGCTAGTTGATCCACTTTAAAAAAAAAAACAACAAAACTTATGAATGCAGACTCAAAAAATAAAACTAAATTGAGCCAAAAGTCTGGTGTTTTTGTTTTTTCTGATAGAAGCATAGAGCTTTAAGACACTCTGTTTGAAAATGTGTTAGGATTTTGTGTGATGTTTTATAAATTCTAATGACATATGAAATGAAATTTTGATCGTTAGTATTAAAAAATATATTATTATACTGGTGCTAAAGAGATGGCTTGGTGGTTAAGAACACTAGTTGCTCTTCTTTACAGGGTACCCACGTTTGATTCCCAGCACCCACGTGACAGATTGCAACTGTAATTCTATTTCCAGGGGGATCTGATGCCCTCCTTTGACCTCCTAGGGCACTACATGCATATGGTGCACAGATATGCAGGCACCACACCCATACACATAAAATAAAAATAAATACATCTTTGAAAAATATATGTTAAATTGTGTGTTATTTCTCATGTACTAGAAATTAAGTACTTGATAGTTTGAGCTGTAAACTTTCTTCCAAGGAACCTTTTTTCCTGTGTACCAAGCTGTTTTTTGTTGTCATTGTAGTTTGTTTGTTTGTTTGTTTGTTTTTCCCCTTCATTTTGAGACAGGCTCTCATTGTGTAGCCTTGGCTAGCCTGGAATTCACTTTGTAAACCAAGCTGGTCTTGAACTCATAAAGATCTGCCTGCATCTAACTCTCTAGTCTAGGAACAAAGTGTGTGCTACCATGCCCAGCTATATCAAGATTTTATGTATTCATGGAAGTTTTCAGTAGACTATAGACATTTAACTTCCTTGATATAGGGGAAAATATAGCATGTAAATATATTTGATATATTAAAAAAACAAAGTATTTACATCTTCTTGTGAATGTCATCAAGTTATGAAAAGAAAAAAATTATCTCAATTAAAATTGTTTGCTTACTACGTGTTGGACTTCCTTACGTAATACTTAAAACATTAGCAAGGATTGTCTGTTTGTTCATTTTTCTTTTTGATGTCAGTGTTTTTAAACTTTATACATAAAGAATCACCTGAAACATTGGTAATGGCAGGGATTTACTGTGTGTGTGGAGACTTCAATTTAGTATCTATTTTAGGGTCTTAGGAACTTCAAAGAGGTACCAGGAAATTGTGATAATTTGAGAATTATATCTTAATTTTTAAAATTTTATTTGTTCGTTTATGTAGAGCAAGGACAGGTTACATGCACATACACACACACACACACACACACACACACACACACACACACACACATTGACTTCATAGAACAACTAGTGGGAGTCAGTTCTCTCCTTCTACCGTAGGAGCCCTGGGGAGTGAGTTGAGGTCAGCTGACTTGGCAGCAAGCATTTTTGGGAGGCTGAAGCAGTAGAATTGGGAGTTGAAGTACATAGTAAGAACTTGTCTTTAAAGAACAAATAAAAGGAACACTGGCTAGGTTAATATTTAATAGAGAAGAGGCTCTTTTTTAAAAAATGTGTTTGGCATATCTTCAATGTTTAGTATATGACAGATAAATACTGGAATATAAAGGTGACAAGGACATGATTGGAACCTTCAGCAAGACTTATTTTCTACTTAAGACAAAAATTTATTGTTTGTATTACATTTTATAAAATGTTTCCACATAATCACCTCAACATATGTTATTATGCTTACCATATGAAACATTGATTATCATTGTATTATAGGTGAGGAATCTAAGTTATTACTAGAAATACTATTCCCATTGTCAGAGGGATTAATTTACATGCACACACATATGCGCGCAAGCACGCACGTGTGCACACACACACACTTTGAGGGTTGATAAGAGGGCCATTGCAAGCAAGGCACATGCTCTGACACGAAGTCTCATCTTGAGACCCACCCATTTCCTGTGCTGCCTTCACCTCCATTTCTTATGTCGTTCAGGCTAGCGTGAACTTTCCATCTTCCTTTCTTAGCCCCTTGGCCTAGCTGCAGTTGTTGGTGTGTACCACTGCACCTGCAGGTAGTCATCTTTTGACTAGAGAGTTGGAGTCTTGCCATTATATGTTCTTTCTTTCAATCTTAGAGCAGCTTTGGTTTAGTAACATGTCATATAATAAATGTTAATTAAAGATAAATGAATGGAATAGTGGAGAGGGGTGATGGATAAATGTTGATCAAATACAAAATTACCTATACATGAGAGAAATGAGTTCCAGTGTTGTCTATTAGGATGATTATGGATCATAGTACTCATGTATATTTCAAAATATCTACAAGAGAGGATTTTGGATACTGTTACTACAATAAACATTTGTGATGATTCTAACTACCCTACTTTGAACATTACATAGTATGTGCATGAATTGAAATACTACAGTTTACCTTACAACTATGTAAAATTACTAGGTATCAATTAAAAATTTAAAGATAATGAACAATATACAAATTTAGAAAATTTAATTTTGTATGTGTGTAGGTAGGCAGGCTGTGTGTGTGTGTGTGTGTGTGTGTGTGTATAGATTTGTGCATGTGAGTACAAGCACATATGAAGGCCAGAAACTTCAGATCCCTTGGAGCTTGAGTTTATAGGTTGGTGTGGGCTGCCTGGCAGGGGTGCTGAGGATTGGATAAAAGTCCTGGAAGCACATAGTCTTAACCACTAGGCCCTCTCGCCAGCCCTGACAATATACAACTTTGAAAGGAATCTGAAAATTGTTTTGGTCAAACCAAAGACTATTCTGTACTAAGGTAGAGATCTTATGGATACAATTATTTTGTCTTTATTTTGAGACAGGGTCTCATGTATCCCAGACTGGTGTCAAACTTCCTGTGTAGTCAAGGATGACCTTGAACTTCTGATCCTCCTGTCCCTAAGTGTTAACATTACAGGTTTTATGCGTTGCTGGGCTTATAACCAGGGATACCTAAATGTCACACAGTCACCCTACTACTAACTGAACTACATCCTTAGCCCTGTATAAAATCATATGGATTTAGTTATTGGGGTTTTTTTTGACAGGGTGTCACTATATAGCTCTCCCTGTTCTGGGACTCACTATGTAGATCAGGCCGGCCTTAAACTCACAGAGATACACCTGCCTCTGCCTCCCAAGTTCTGGGCTTATAGGCTTTTAGTGGCATTAGTATTGGGGAACTTTTCTGTCATTTTGGAACGCTACTCAGTTATCCACATATTTCTATTTTGGTTAACTAGTGAAATATTCTATTTTTGCATCTTAACTTTATTTTTTAGATCTATCATTGTCCTTAACTATGTAAAGAGTTCTTGACTGGTGTCTTTTATTTATTATGTGATAATAAAGACTTTGAAGAGTGTGTGGAGTTCTTAATCAGACTATGTCTGCGAAATGCTCCTGTTTTACAAATAATAAACTTTTAATAAAGTTAGTTTATGATTTTGTTTTTTAAGAAGAAGAAAGTCAGTGTAATTATTTTTTAATCCTCTCTTTCTAAACTCAGGCGCAGGAAGCACAAAGCTCTGATCGAACTGAAATCTGCAAACTACAAAATATTATTAAGGTGAATCAAACTGTTGATTGTTGATGTCTGCTATGCATCTAATATCTGTAGATTATAAAGATACAAGCCAAATTAGGACTCTTTGTTAGAAACTGATCGGATAGATGATAATACTCAACTGTTCTATTTTTCAACTGTTTTATTCTTTACAATAAAATATGTCCAAGAACATTTGCTTTTAAATGTTTTCTCAGTAAGTCTGTGTATTTTTCTGTCTCTCATATTCCCAGTTTGATGACGTTTTAAAGGTTTGAGCTTAAAGAATATTGACTAGAATGCTAACTTTTACTGTAAGTAACTATTTTACTCTAGTGATAGAATTTTACTTTTTTTTTTTGTCAAATTTCTTTTATGAGAAAAGTCTTGTTTACATGTTTACATATATTTATCATGGCAAGAATTGTTTTAAATTATAGTCAGGTATAGAACTTTTAGTTTTGGCTTAAAGCTACATTACAAGTGTCGATCAGGACCTAGAGAGATGTTTGTTAGCATAGCTCTTGGCAGTTTGTGAATTCAAAACTACAGAAGGACAGTTGAGCAAGAGAATAGCAGCAGAAGGAAAACTGTATGGTTGGAGTCTGTTAGAGCAAGGCGGTTAATCTCACAGGTTAGATGCCGGAACTAAACAATGCAGGCAGCACTCTTCACACCAGGGCTCTGCTGGAAACCTGGACTGTAGTCCAAAGAATGAGAACACGACTGGCTGTGCTCGTTATCAGATGTTCACAGTGACCCACTGCTTTCAAGACCTAAGATTAGCTGGAAAGCTGGATGTGACTTTATGCACCTGTAATCTAAGCCCTAGGGAGGCAGTGGCAGGAGGATCATCACAACCTCAAGGCAAGCCTGGGCTATGTATTGAGTCCCTGACCAACCAGAGCTATGTAACAAGAAAGACCTGACTCAAAACAACAAAACAAAGGCAGGTTCTTGGCTCTAGTATTGAGGGAATATGTTCTAAAGAAAAGATGTTCTTGGCCACAGGTATAAGGGATTATTTTACCTATGTTTTGTTCCGTTATGCTCTTGATGTTTCCCCACTAAAAATAGAATAACTTTTTAAACTCTAAGGAGGCATGGACCCATCAGAATTGTCCTAATTTGGGGACTGTGGTTGGATGCTTTTCAGCTTTAATATGTTCAGATAGTCAATTTTAATGATATGAACTTTTAAGCTCAGTGAAATAAAACTTTTTTTGGATTATTTATTGCTCATGTACATTTTTGAATTTGTTCCTGTTTTTTAAGGAACTTAAACAGAGCAGAGGTCAGGAAATCGATGACCATCATCATGAGCTGTCAGTACTGCAGAATGCTCATCAGCAGAGACTGACAGAGATAAGTCGTCGGCATCGAGAGCAGTTACGTGACTGTGAAGATCGAATTGAAGAACTGGAAAATCTGTTACTGCAAGGTTATGAGTTTACTAATGTCACAGATTAGATGACATTCTTAAATGACAACCCTTAGACAATTTATAGATCAGAATACTTTTGTGAACTTAGACCAAGTTCCATGGAATCAAAAGTGACTCATTCTGCTCACTGCTAAATTTGTAGCGATGCCATTGGCTTTCTGGGTTTGTAGACATGAAAAGCCCTCAGCACTTATAGAAATAACGTACAGTTCATGGATTGCTTTGCATTGTTTGCTGATGACACTACAGCAAAAAAAAAAAAATAGAGATATTTTCACCTTGTTTCAAACTCAAATACATAGACTTTAGTAGTTCAAATGAAGTATTTGACTTTTTATTTATTTAAAATTATAGTAATTTAACTTTTTAAGTTTTCCAAGTTCTAAACACTCTTAAGTCTATATTGTATATAGCAAGCAAATTGGAATTTGACATTTGATTCCTCTTTTGTTCTTAATGTTTTAGGTGACTCAAGAGTTACGGTAACTGATCACTCTAAAGTGTGTGAAATGCAAAACACTATTCAGATCTTACAGATGGAAAAAGTAGAATCTACCAAAAAAATCGAAGACCTTGAGAATAAAATAAAAGAGATACATGAAAGATTGTCTTCTGCAGAACATGACCAAGAAGTCTGGAAAGAAGAACAAGAATGGCTGGAAGTGGAAAAGAGACAGATGACTGAGCCGTGTGAGCGCTTGAAGCCTGGACACTGTGAAGCCCAGCAGAGCACTCCGAGGCAGAGTGACGCTGTGTCGGAGGAGGAGAGGGTCCTCCCACACAGCGCCTCAGGTGCAGAGGTCCTGAGATTACAGCAAGCTTTGACTGGTATAAAATGTTTGGAACTTACCTTGGTGTTTCTTGGTACAGTAGGTCTTTTTAAAGACAAGCACTTGAAATAATTGCACAGTTTATGGAAATTAAGTTTAGGGAAATGATGTAATTAGAGTAGAATTGTGGGGTTTGGATTCAGCACCAAATACTTGTCTGCTAATAAGGGATAAGGCTTAGCAGCATGTCTCTCAGCCTCCCTTCCTTATTCTCTTAAGTGTTTACATAGAAGCTAGTGATTCAGAAAGCCAGGTAGATTGCTGAGAAGAGATTGTAGGTATAGCTATTGTTATTCATAGGTGTTGGTCTGTTTCTTTAAATGTAGACAGAACTGAATACTGTCTGTAACTAATCAGAGCCCAGACTCTTCCATTAGGGAATGTAACATTGCATCAGCAACAATGCGTTGTTACGCTTTAAGTGCTGTAATAGAAGCAAAGGCTTGAGTGATAGGAGCCATAGATAGTCTTTTTGGACTCCAGTTGATACTAGTACAAAAAAAATGAATATTAAAGGAAATAGACAAAGCCTAGTATTCATTCATAGCAGGAAAATAGCAGGAGGGAGCTCCTCAGCTGAAAAGGTGCATTTTATTGTGCATTTTGCCCCCTTTAGTATGAACTTGTTCATTCCTGCTGGGAAAGTGTCCAGTTCTGTGTGCTTGTGAACACCCGTCTCTGTATCCTACATGCCAGTCTATCAAGAGCGCCTGACCTGAATGGCCAGATCTTTATATAACATGAGTTTTCAACCTAAAACTAAATTTAAAGTAAGATTATCTTCTCCTCTCCCTTCCTTGCATTCCTTCCCTATCCTTTGGGAAGCAGAGTTCTAGAAGTCAACCATTTTCTGTAGTTTTTAGTTTCTTGATTTCTTTCTATGTGAGTGATATTCAGGATTGCATCCCCAAGGACCAGGGTTTCTTAGGTGCTTCAGCACTGGGAGCTGCCACTTGGGCAAAGGGAGGGCAGTTCAGTGGGGATCTGGAGCCTCAAGTAGCTCTGCTCATTTTTAAGTGTATTTTCTTACCATATTGAGTGAGCCCTTTGAGTTTGGTTAACAGTAGAGCCACTCTCCTAGTCCTTCCCTCTTTTCCCATTTCCATAATCATGGAATTACTTCAGTCAGGAAATAACTGCTTATTTGCTGAGTTAACTGTTACAGATCTCTTAATGGAGTAAGCAGAAAAGTGGTTAAGAACCATTTTAAAAATGGTTAAGAACCATTTTAAAAATGGTTAAGAGAGTTGGGGCCTGGAGAGGTGGTTTGGTTGTTCTCAGTGCCTGCTGAACAACTATGAGGCTTTGGATCCCATCATCCAAATATCAACCTGAGCATCCTGTGTGAACCTATAACCTGAGCTTTGAGGGGATGGAAACCGGAGGATTGCTGGCTACCACCCTGGCCTAGAAACAGGCGTCTGGGTGCAGGAAGAGACCCTGCCTTAAAAGACTACTAGATAGGTGGAGAGTGACAGAGGAGGAAATACAAAACACCCTCTCTTGGCCTGTGAACAAGCACACAGATACACTCACACATGCAAATCACTCTTTAAAAAATAAGAAAGGTGAGTTAGGTCATAGATCATCTTCCTGTTGGGATGGGAGTAGTCGTGTGGGCTCTGTGAGTTACTATCATCTGCAGACTTTCCTCTTGAACAGCATCTGTTGCCATGTGAGTGTTAGAAAAGTATTGGCTGTTTCTTCTCTGGTTTCTATTATTCTTCAATCCATCTTTTTCTTTCTGTTCTGTAGCTAGAATAAATTTTTAGAAATGCAAAGCCAGTTAGTTACTTTATGGGAACTTGAAGATGAAATCTGAGCTTTGTTAGTTGACGATGATGTGCCTGGTCTGGTCTGTATTTACTTTCTCAGTTTATTCCCATCCCCCAGCTTTGTAACTTCAGCCATAATTGACCCTGTGCTTCCTTCAGCCAGTATCGTCTTGGCTCTTTCTCCATAGTATTTGCTGCATTGTCTGGACAGTGTCCGTAGTTTTCCTTTGGCCAACTAATACTGCATTGACGCAGTGGAGGTCTCACCTGCACCAAGGAAGAGGAGGACCTGTGTTCCCAGTCAGGACTAGATGCCCTTTTTGCCCTCATAGTGGTCGTGCTTGCCGCTTCACACTGTAGGCAGTCATTGTTTATTTGTTTCTACCACAACTCGATTCTGAAGTGTAAGCTGATAGAGAGCAAGAAAGAAGGTTTTCCCTCTCTGTCTAACACTGGCGTTGTCATAATGCTCAGTTGTCTTGGAATGAGTGGTGATGGATTGCTTCAACTGCTTTCAGTTCTTCTGTCTCTGGGTTCCTCTTCCAGAACCTTGTTCTCTATGGATCTCTATGTAGCACATTATTACTGAATCACTTTATCTAAAGTGATTACATAATTATACTGTTATGGTATACATTTTTATTTATTGCTTTTCAAGGTTTTATTTTTTTTTTTTTTGGTTGGTTGGTTTTTTGTTTGTTTTGTTTTAAATAACAATTGTAGACCTTATACTATTCAAACTAATGGGTTGCATTTTGAAACATAATTGATACTGTTTTTATCAGAACAGTAAGTTAATGCCTCATCCAGAGCACAGCGAGAATTCTTACTCTTTCCTACAGCATTGGATTTACACATGGTTTTAAGCTTATAACTTACTTGTTACAGTCATAATAGAAATAGAAAATAGCAGAAGTGGTTTTTTTTTTACTTTCAAACTGTCAACCTGCTTGCTAGTTTTTTCTATAAATATACTTCGTTTGCTGCACCTCTGAGTTTAATGTGGGAGGCAATTATTCAAATATTCTAAGTAATGTCAGGTTCATTCATTGTTTTTACAGATGCTGAAAATGAAATAATGAGACTAAGTAGTTTAAACCAGGTAACTTCTTGTTATGGGAGAAAGTTCTGGGCGTTGTTTTACTAAGAGAGTTTTGATTTGTTGTGTTTCTTTATCTTTTGTTTTTTCACAAATTCATGTAAATTTATCCTAGGAACTTTAGTAACCTTGTGCTTATTTATTAATAGCAAATTTTTGCATTATAAATTGATCTGTTTGCTATGTAATTGGTAAAGGTATATTGTTGCAGAGGGATTTGACAGTGTAGACAGTAACTATATACTATATCAGATGTTCCATAAAAAATTCAAAGGGCTTTTTGTTTTATGTTTGTGTTCCTGTGTGTATGTGTGTGTGTGTGTGTGTGTGTGTGTATGTATGTGCGTGCACACACATGTGTGCGCGCACACACGTGTGGAGGTTCCTTCCAACTTTGGAAGGTTCTTTATGGGTTCTTGCTATCAAATGTGATAGCCAGGCTTGCACAGCACGTACCTGTAGTTGCTGAGTCATCACCAGCCCCTGTGTATTAGTTCAGATTACTTTGTAAACATACATTGGTTTGTTTTGGTTTTTTGTTTTATTTATTTATTTTTATTTTTCTAGATAGGATTTTACTATGTAGCTTTTGCTATCCTAAAACTGTAGGACAGGCTGTATACCAGGCTGGCCCAAAGTCATAGAGACCTGCTTGCCTGGGGCCTCCTGAGTGCTGGGATCAAAGGTGTGTGCCACCACTGCCTGTTTTTTAATGTAACAAATACTCTATAAAAATGCCTAAAATGATGGACTGATTCTAAACTGTCCAACTGAATTATTTTAATCTTCAGATGCTACTAGAGGTACACTGAGTAGAATTGCACAATTATATAACCAGATTGCTTTCTTATAAATTGAAAATTCTGTTATCTGAAAATATTACTTTAACATTTTCATAGGATACTAATCTTGCTGAAGACAATCAGAAACTTCAAATGTGTGTCCAAACGTTAGAAAAAGAGAAGTCTTTATTGAGTCAAGAAAAGGTAGGTGCTGTCAAAATGGGGTGGAATTAAAATGGTGTGTGACCAAAGTCACAGCTAAGGGTCAGTCATTGTCTAGGACAGTGGAATGTTTAGTGACAGAGTCCTCAGCACCAGTCTGAGCTCATTGATATGCTTGCCAAGCCAGGTTGGAGTAGCTGGGCAAGGTTCAGAGTGTGAGAGGCTGGCCAGAGTCGATGTGTAAACTGAAGCCAGTCGGCGTACAGATATGAGCAGAAAAGAAATGGTTTCTGATGGAGGCCCTACAGCAGCACCTACGTAGGTAGGCAGAGCGCTATCAGGTAGGTAGGAACAAGAATATTGGGGAGCAGTAAAGAAGGGTAGTTTTGCTGTTAGAAATGGAATCTGTTTTGTATATGTTAGTAGCAAAGGTAGAATAGAGGGCTATGATTCACTGTTTGGTAGGGAGAAGCATTATGTTTGGCTCTCTGGGAATTAATTTCTTTTTTTTATTGAAAAAGGAAGTAAAAACTTTATGATAAAATTAAAGATTTACATGGAAAATGTTTCTAACAAAATTGAAGAAGCATATAGAAAAACACATTAAGATTGACAATTTTCATGGAAAATTAAAGAGTAAAATGGTAGACATAAAAAACATTGCTAAATTAATTGAAAAAGGAAATAGAAACATTTTATAATAGAATTAAAGATTTACATGGGAAATATTTCTAATAAAATTATAGAAAAATATAAAATAACATTAAAATTAAAGTTATCATGGAAAATTACAGATAAAATGGTAGGCATAAAAATAGTTCTAAGTTGACTGAAAGTAGAATTATAAACATTTTCTGGTGAAATTTAAGATCTACAAGGAAAATATTTCTGATAAAATTCAAGAAATATATAGAAAAACACGTTAAGATTGACTATTTCATGGAAAATTATACAGATAAAATGGTAGGAATAAAAATATTCCTAAGTTGATTGAAAGTAAAATTATAGACATTGTCTGATGAAATTGAAGATCTACAAGGAAAATATTTCTGGTAAAATTGAAGAAATATATAGAAAAATGTTAAAATTGAAGATTATCATGGAAAATTATACAGATAAAATGGTAGGCATAAAAATATTTCTAAGTTGATTGAAAGTGGAATTATAAACATTTTCTGATAAAATTGAAGATTTACATGGAAAATATCTCTGATAAAATTGAAGAAATATATAGAAAAACACATTAATATCGACTATTTCATGGAAAAATTATACAGATAAAATGGTAGGCATAAAAATATTGCTAAGTTGATTGAAAGTGGAATTATAAACATTTTCTGACAAAATTGGAAAATATTTCTGATAAAATTGAAGAAATATATAGAAAAAATGTTAACATTAAAGATTATCATGGAATATAATACAGTTAAAATGGTAGAAACAAAAACATTACTAAATTGATTGAAAGAGGAATTACAGACATTTTCTGATAAAGTTGAAGATTTACATGAAAAATATTTCTGTTAGACTATGTTTTTTGTTGGGGACTTGAGTCCATTGATGTTATAAGATATTAAGGAATAGTGATTGTTGCTTCCTTTTATTTTTGATGTTCTTTTTATGTTTGTGTGGTTACTTTCTTTTGGGTTTGTTGGAAAAAGATTACTTTCTTGCTTTTTCTAGGGTGTAGTTTCCCTCCTCCAGTTGTCATTTTCCATCTATTATCCTTTGTAGGACTGGGTTTGTGGAAAGATATTGTGTAAATTTGGTTTTATCATGGAATATCTTGTTTTCTCCATCTGTGGTAATTGAGAGTTTTGCTGGGTATAGTAGTTTGGGCTGGGATTTGTGTTCTCTTAGGGTCTGTGTGAGATCTGCCCAGGATCTTCTGGCTTTCATCGTCTCAGGTGAGAAGTCTGGTGTAATTCTGATAGGCCTGCCTTTAAAGGTTACTTGACCTTTTTCCCTTATTGCTTTTTAATATTCTTTCTTTGTTTAGTGCATTTGGTGTTTTGATTATTACGTGACGGGAGGACTTTCTGGTCTGGTCCAGTCTGTTTGGAGTTCTGTAGGCTTCTTGTATGTTTATGGGCATCTCTTTCTTTAGGTTAGGGAAGTTTTCTTCTATAATTTTGTGGAAGATATTTACTGGCCCTTTATGTTGGAAATCTTTGCTCTCTTCTATACCTATAATCCTTAGGTTTGGTCTTCTCATTGTGTCCTGGATTTCCTGGATGTTTTGACTCAGGAGCTTTTTGCATTTTACGTTTTCTTTGACTGTTGAGTCAATGTTTAACTATGGTATCTTTAGCACCTGAGATTCTTTCTTCTCTCTCTTGTATTCTGTTGTTGATGCTTGCATCTATGACTCCTGAATTCTTTCCAAGATTTTCTATCTCCAGAGATGTCTCACTTTGTGATTTCTTTATTGTTTCTACTTCCATTTTAAGATCCTGGATGGTTTTGTTCAGTTCCTTCACTTGTTTGTTTATGTTTTCCTGTAATTCTTTAAGGGATTTTTGTGTTTCCTCTTTAAGGGCCTCTACCTGTTCACCCATGCTCTCCTGTATTTCTTTAAGGGATTTTTGTGTTTCCTCTTTAAGGGTTTTTACCTTTTGACCCATGTTCTCCTGTATATCTTTAAGGGAGTTATTTATATCCTTCTTGATGTCCTCTAACAGCATCGTGAGATGAGACTTTAAATCCAACTCTTGCTTTTCCAGTGTGTTGGGGTATCTGGGACTTGCTGTGATGGGAGAACTGGGTTTTGATGTTGCCAAGTAGCCTTGGTTTCTGTTGGTAGGGTTCTTGCACTTGTCTTTCGCCATTTGGTTGTCTCTGGTGTTAGTTGGTCTTGCTGTCTCTAGCTGGAGCTTGTCCCTCCTATGGGCCTGTAAGCCTGTGTCTGTACTCCTGGGAGACCAGCTCTCTTCTGGCAGGGTCTGTGCACAGAAGGTTGTGGAACTGTCTGGTTCCCTGCTGCAAATGGCGGCCGGAAGGGAAGACTCCTGATCCAGCAGCTCCACTGATCATATGCCCTGGGTGCTCCTAGCTGTTGCCTTCCAGAGAGAAGGTACTGGGTGCTCCTAACTGTTGCCTTCCAGAGAGAAAGTGGGATCTCACCTCCACACTCAGAAGTGAAAGTGCTGCTGGGAGATCCCTCTGTCCTAGCAGGCTAAGCACAGAAGGCTTTGGAGCTGCCTGGTTCCCTGCTGCAGATGGTGGCAGGAAGACCCCTTTCCCAGCAGCAACCGGAAATTAATTTCTTATCAATGACAAATACTTTTGATAGAGGCAACTAGAAATTGAGTTAAAGACTATTATTTTAACTCCTTTTGAATTGTGAATTCTTTAAAGTAATATGTATTTATGGGTGAATGTATTCAGTAATACATGCTGAAAACTTATGCCTTTGTTACCTGGCCTCTTTCCCAGAGATAGTGTTAAAAATTCCTAGAATACTGTTCCTGGATATATCAATACATGTCTGGCTTTGCATATATATCTTTAAAATATACCAGTGTCACCATGCTATATACACTGTTTTTACAATCGTAAACATTTTAGTTTCAGCTTCTTTTCACATCAGCATATAGGCAGTACTCTCAGAGACATGATAGGCCTTTCAATTCTAAGTTGTTTGTTTACAGCCCTGGACATGGTGAGAGGTCTTTCCTGCCATCTGTTCTGTCTGGAATGGTAGCAGTGACTCAGGGTCGCAGTCTTTATTGCTGTGTATGTGCATCTTCTGGTTTGTTCCCACTGAGTCCTGCTCTGTACCTAACTGGCCCAAGTACGCTTTGAGGTTGTAGCCTCTTCACATGTGCTGAAAGCCTGCTCACATTTCTTATATTTTCAGTTTTCTCATAACTGTTTCTCCTTCCTTGTGATGTTAGTATTCATTGTAATGCTTCCCAGAATTGTGTTTTTATCCACATTGTAGTGCCAAATGTATCTGTGCTCTTCTGATCAACCTGAAAAAAAATTATTTGTGGTTCTTCTAAATGGACAAATAACTTCAGGAAGATTTAAGAAAATATGTTCTTCCTTTTCTTTCTTTTATTCTTTCTTCCTTTTTTACAATTTACATATTTTTGTTTTATGTGTATGGGTGTTTTGCCTGCATGTAGTTTGTGTACCACATGCATGTTTGGTGCCTATTGAGGGCCAGAGAGATCAGATGCCTTGAGACTAAGGTTATAGGCTGTTGTATTGGGAACCAAGCTTGAGTCCTCTGTGAGAGCGAGGCCCTTACCTGCAAGACTGTTTCTCCCTGTCATCTTCTTTTTTGTTACTGTTTTTTGAGTTGAGATCTCACTCTGTATTCTAGACGGTCCTGTCCTGTTATTCCCTATATAGCCTCAGACTGGTCTCAAATTTATAGCAGTTCCCCTGCCTAGCCCCATAAGCACTGGGGTGACAGACATTAGCCCCCACATCTGGCTCAGAATTATAGTTTGAATCGGAAGGAAATTAGAAAGGTGAAAAACATATTCTCATACAGTGTTATAGACTTCTTTTGCATGGAATTATTAGGTTTTAAAGGAAATTGGAATTATTTCTTTCGAAGTAGATCCCAGAAAAGTTCAATTTAAGATGACTTTATTATATTGGTACAAAATTTATAACAGACATAATTGTGGGAAAATGATGTTGAGTCAGAGAACTGTCTAATTTCGTAGGTTTTCAAGAAAATCATTATTACATAGTAGACTATTAATGCATACGTAGGTCTGTGTTTGGTAATGTTGGGTTTGTGAGAGGGGAACCTGGTCTACTTGCTCAGAAGGTTAAAGGAAGCAGAGAGGTACATTCTTCAGTTAAGAGAAAGTTTTGTATTCCAGCAGAGTCAAATCATTAGTAAGTTCCTTTAATGAGAAAGGCTGTCTTTTATTTTCTAATTAGAGCTGTAGTCTGATTAAGTACTGATTTTTTTTCTTTTTCATTTTTATTTAACCTGGCTGGGTATTAGAGAGTGGAAATAAATAGCTGGGAGGTTGGGGTCTTTTAATACAATTGTGTGTGGCCAGCATGAGGATAAGGACTAGAAAGGCTCTGCACTGAGAATGGTTCTCTGCAAAGAAGGTAGAGCTAGAGGGTGAACACAGAGTTGTAGAAATGTCCTCATTGTTGCTGTAAGTAAAACTACATGACTAGAGGCTGTGGCATGGTTCCAGATCCAAGGATTTAGGAGAATTGGCCCACATATGTTTATTTATGTCTGAGTGTTGGATCTTTTGAGGTCTCTTCTTGAATGATGGTATATGCTGCCTTCCCTGTCCTCTTGTCCTTTAAGGAAGAACTTCAGATGTCACTTTCCAAACTGAGCAGTGAATATGAAGCCATTAAAAGTACAGCTACAAGGGACTTAGATTTGTTTTCTCAAGTACATGACTTAAAACATAACCTGGAGGCGAAGGAGCAAGAACTGAACCAGAGTATTCATGAAAATGAAATACTTATGGCTGAATTAGAAGAACTGGACAAGCAGAACCAAGAGGCTACTGAGGTAACAGTGCATTCCATACGAGGAGGCCTGAGGGGCACACTCCAGTCGGTCGTCTGGGTGCTGAAGTGTTATTACACAGGGACAATATTTTGTGGTTTCGTTTTTTTAAAAAATATTTATTTATTATTATATCTTAAGTATACTGTAGCCTTCAGACGCACCAGAAGAGGGGTCAGATCTCTTTTATGGATAGTTGTGAGCCACCATGTGGTTGCTGGGATTTAAACTCAGGACCTTTGGAAGAGCAGTCAGTGCTCTTAACCGCTGAGCCATCTCTCCAGCCCGTGGTTTCATATTTTATTCGTTTATGATCTAATGAGAGACTTACCTTTGTCTTTAAAGTGCTAGTTACTACAGTATGTTTGGATTTGAAGCTATTCAACTCTTGAGTTAGCACGGCTTTGTGAATGCTATACACAGATAGGCAGCAGCTGTGGGCTTCCGTTTGTTGAAGCCTGCGATCATGTTTAAAAGTTGGAAACAATATGACATTTAAAAATGCTAGAGTCCTTTTTTGATTTTAGATTCTTACTCCTAAAAGATAAAATTGACTTTCTATAAATTATTTTGTGAGACATAATGGGATAGAAAGTTGTTTTTTGAGTAGATTAAAATTATCAGATTATTATTCTATTATATGAAATTTTATAAAATTTGCTTTAGACTCTAACATGAGAAAATGTCACAAAGTTACTGTGTAAATTAATTTTTCTTTCAGCATGTGATTTTGATAAAAGATCAGCTATCAAAACAACAAAGTGAAGGAGATAGTGTCATCAAGAAACTGAAAGAAGAGCTGGATGATGAAAAGCAGAGAACCCTTCAACTTGAGGATGATAAAAGGAACATTATTAAAGAGTTAAACATACAGAAAGAAAAGCTAACTCACAGTGAACAGGCCCTAAGTGATTTACAGTTAACCAAACAGAAGCTTGAAGATAAAGTAGAAGATTTAGTAGATCAGCTAAGTAAATCAGAGAAAAATAATTTTGACATTCAGAAGGAGAACCATAAACTGAGGGAACACATCAGACAAAATGAAGAGGAGCTGTCCACAGTTAGGAGTGAGTTAACTCAGTCCCAAACCCAAGGCTCCAGTAGTAACTTAAAGGATGACTTACTTAAAGAAAGGGAAACTGAAATTCAAAACTTAAAGCAAAATCTTTCAGAAATAGAACAGCTCAATGAACATTTAAAGCAAGTTGCTTTTGATCTCAGAACAGAAAATGAAAAGTTGGTTGTAGCATGTGAAGATGTAAGAAATCAGTTGGAAGAATCTGTTGCTGGCAACAACCAGATTTCTTTGGAAAAAACTGCTATGCTGGAATGGGAAAAGGCACAGCTGGAAACAGAACTGTGTAGAGCTGAAAAGAGGCTGTTGGAAGGAGAGAGGAAGTACCAGCAAACTGTCGAGGAACTGTCCAGCGCACGCAGCCCGGATCCCTCTACCTTACAGCTGGAACAGGAGCGCTTAATTCAGCTCAATCAAGAGAAGGACTTTGAGATAGCAGAACTCAAAAGAAGTATTGAGCAAATGGATACTGATCATAAACTAACCAAGGAGACTTTGTCATCTAGTTTAGAAGAGCAGAAGCAATTGACACAACTTATAAATGAGAAAGAGATTTGTATTGTGAAACTTAAAGAAAAAAGTTCAGAACTGCAGAAGGAATTAGACAGATGTGCTCAGACCTTAAGGAAAAATGAGTCTTTAAGACAGACCATAGAAGAAAAGGATAAAAGTCTTGGATCCATGAAAGAAGAGAACAATCACCTGCAAGAGGAGCTGGAGCGGCTTCGGGAGCAGCAGAGTCGGGTCGTGCCCGTGCCTGAGCCTAGAACCCTTGACAGCACCACAGAGCTAGAATCTGAGCTGTCTCAGCTGCACATAATCAAGGATCATTTGGAAGAAGAAATTAAACATCACCAGAAGATGATTGAAGATCAAAACCAGAATAAGATGCAACTACTCCAGTCTCTACAGGAGCAGAAGAAGGAAATGGATGAGTTTAAATACCAGCATGAACAAATGAGTATCACACACGCACGGCTCTTTTTAGAAAAAGATGAGGAAATTAAAAACTTGCAAAAAACAATTGAACAAATAAAAGCCCAGTTGCATGAAGAAAGGCAGGACAGTCAAACAGAGAATTCTGATATTTTTCAAGAAACAAAAGTTCAGAGCCTTAATATAGAAAATGGAAGTGAAAAGCATGATCTATCTAAAGCCGAAACGGAAAGGTTAGTGAAGGGGATAAAGGAGCGGGAGCTGGAGATTAAGCTTCTGAATGAAAAGAATATCTCTTTAACTAAACAGATTGATCAGCTGTCCAAAGATGAGGTCGGCAAGCTCACTCAGATTATCCAGCAGAAAGACTTGGAGATACAAGCTCTTCATGCCAGGATTTCCTCAGCCTCCTCCTCACAGGATGTTGTGTACCTTCAACAGCAACTACATGCATATGCTATGGAACGAGAGAAAGTAATGGTTGTTTTGAATGAGAAGACGAGGGAAAATAGCCAGCTAAAAACAGAATATCATAAGATGATCGATATTATTAGTGCCAAAGAAGCAGCCCTTATTAAGTTGCAAGATGAGAATAAAAAAATGTTCACTAGATTTGAAAGTAGTGGTCAGGATATGTTTAAAGAAACTATTCAGAATTTATCTCGGATCATTCGAGAAAAGGACATTGAGATAGATGCGCTGAGTCAGAAGTGCCAGACCCTGCTGACAGTCTTGCAGACTTCTGGCACGGGTAGTGAGGCTGGAGGGGTGAACAGTAACCAGTTTGAGGAGCTCTTACAGGAGCGGGATAAACTGAAGCAGCAGGTGAAGAAGATGGAGGAGTGGAAACAGCAAGTGATGACCACCGTCCAGAACATGCAGCATGAGTCCGCCCAGCTCCAAGAGGAACTTCACCAACTTCAGGCACAAGTTTCAGTTGACAGTGATAACAATTCTAAACTCCAGGTGGACTACACAGGCCTAATCCAAAGTTATGAGCAGAATGAAACCAAACTTAAGAACTTTGGACAGGAATTGGCACATGTCCAGCATAGCATAGGGCAGCTTTGTAATACCAAGGACCTTCTTTTAGGAAAACTTGATATTATGTCACCCCAGCTCTCTTCTGGCTCACCACTGACCTCTCAGGCAGCAGAGCCTCTTAGAGCAAGCCAGTCTTCTGGGCTGCATGAGTCTTCTCAGTTGCTTCAACAAGAAGTAGATGATCTGAGAAAATCACTGCAGGAAAAAGATGCCATGATTAGAACGCTGCAGGAAAACAATCACAGGCTGTCTGACTCCGTTGCTGCTTCCTCCGAGGTAGAAAGAAAAGAACACGAGCAAACGGATTCAGAAATTAAGCAGCTAAAGGAAAAACAAGAGGTTTTACAAAACTTACTTAAGGAAAAAGACCTCTTAATCAAAGCCAAAAGTGACCAGTTGCATTCTTCAAATGAAAACTTCGCTAATAAAGTGAATGAAAACGAGCTTTTGAGGCAGGCAGTGACAAATTTGAAGGAGAGAATATTGATTTTAGAAATGGACATTTCTAAACTAAAAGGAGAAAATGAAAAAATAGTAGAAGCATCCAAGGGGAAGGAAACAGAATACCAGGCGTTACAAGAGACCAACATGAAGTTTTCCATGATGTTAAGAGAAAAAGAGTTTGAATGCCATTCAATGAGAGAGAAGGCGCTTGCTTTTGAGCAACTACTGAAAGAAAAAGAACAGGTATGTTTTGATGAAGTATGTAGAAAAATACTGAGGACAAAGGAGCCTTCGTAATGTGCTTTTTAAAATTCTGTTTCTAAGGAGGACCAAGCTTGATTACTTCATAATACTTATGTTAGGATATTTTGGTTTGTGCACAGTTTCCTCAGACATTTAGAAATTTCTTTCCCAAATTACTGGATATTTCCAAAATTTTTAGTAGTAGATTAATTCTTCACAGACTCCTAAGTACAAAACAAAGATTCAGTAGTGAGTATCATTTTCCCTATAATAGAAGTGAGTTATCAGAGCGTTTCTGAAGGGGACGGCTGGTAGAGATCAACCCAGGACCTCATGCACTAGGAAAACATTCTACTTACAAGCTAGTTACTTGGCCTATCAGAGGGAAGTTTTGAAGTCATTTTAAATTACGTGTTAGACATATTTCAGTAGGTTTTAGAAATGGCCAACATTTTAGAGATTCCTGTATGAAAGGACCATGAGCTGCAGTAAAAGTACTTTTACATTGTGACTTCTGTGTGTATATATTTGTATATGTATGAGAGAAACTGAAAAGTTTGAGAAACCCAAAATTATCCATGTAATGTCTAATAAACTATTAGAAAAAATATGCTGGGTGGTTCATTAAATTGACTTTACATAGCATTTATTTATTTATTGTGTGTGTGCTCTTGGCATAACGAACATGTGGAAATCAGAGAATATCTTTAGAAGGTCAGTTCTCTTTCTCCACCATGTGAGTTCCTCAGATCAAATTCAAGTCATTAGGCTTCACTGCCTTTCCTCACTGAGCCATCTTGCTGGCTCTAAATTGACTCTAATGCATCAGTCCACAATTTGAAAAGTGTTTGCAGTTAATAGTTCCTTAGAATAAACTCTGCAAATTCCCTATCCCCAGCTCTGTTGCTGATAGAATTTTTTCCTCCTTTCTCAGCAGGTAATATTGGGATGTTTTGGTCATATTGGGATGTTTATTAACTCATAAAATGGAGGGTCATAGCAGTTAACTGTAAAGTATCAGTTCCTTTTGATGTGTTCACTGGCTTGTATGCTCACCTCAAGCTCCTTTACTAAACTTGCTTTAGTGGCTTTTTTACATATTCACTATAGTGAGAACTCCTGAAGCCAGTTTCCCAGACCCCTTGAAAACTTTTTTTTGGGTGGGGGTGGGTGGATTCTTGAGGTAGAGCCTCATTACATAATTCTGGCCTGTCTAGAGTTTACTGTGCAAACCATGATGGCCTTGAACTAGCCTTTGCTGGGATTAAAGTCGTGTACCTTTACACCCAGCTCCTTTTAAAACATTTCTAACGGACATTTCTTTTTAGCATAGCTTTGGGTTGCTAGACAAGTTGTAGAGATTGTGAAGAGAATTTTCATCTACTTAAGACAGAGTTTCTTCAGGGTTTCTCTGTGGAGCCCTGGCTGTCCTGAAACTTGTTCTGTAGACCAGGCTGACCTTGAACTCACAGAGATGTGCCCGCCTCTGCCTCCTGAGTGCTGGGATTTAAGGCGTGAGCCACTTCCACCTGGTCCAGTTTATCTCAGTATCTTACGTATTTCAGTGGTTGTTGCAGCTACTGAAGCAGCATTGCGCAGGAGCTGAAGCTTGAGCTTGTTGGAATTCTACAGTACGCATCAGTTGTCCTGGCTGCAGGGTGCTGGGTAGTGCAGGACACCACACCATATGTATATATGTCACATGTTCTCAGGGTGCTGGGTAGTGCAGGACACCACACCATACGTAGATATGTCACATGTCCTCAGGGTGCTGGGTAGTGCAGGACACCACACCATATGTAGATTCATCACATGTCCTCAGGGTGCTGGGTAGTGCAGGACACCACACCATATGTAGATGTCACATCTCCTTCATTGTCTTTCAGAGTGTCTTTGGATTTTGTTGACTTTTTATTGCTAACTATATTTTAAAATTATTTAATGAAGAAAATGTCTTTTTGAAAATCTATTATTCCTTAAAGCTAAAGTTGTTTCTTTCCAAAAGGGCAAGGCTGGGGAGCTAAATCAACTTTTAAATGCAGTTAAATCAATGCAGGAGAAGACAGTTACGTTTCAACAGGAAAGAGACCAAGTTATGTTGGCCCTGAAACAGAAGCAAATGGAAAACAGTACCCTACAGAATGAGGTATACTTTAACTGTAATGGACAGTGATTCAAGCTATATGTTCAGTAACCATTAACTGAGACAGATGTTCATTTCTCTTCCTCTGATATGCTGTAGTAGGGCTTTAATCTCCCTAAGGTACAGTATTACTTAGTTTTCAAAAGGGAAACCTATGATATATGCCTTTTGTATAAGAAAATTATTTCACTCATAAAGTATGAAAAAATGAGATTTACTAAAAAGGTACTCTGCCATAAGAGCCCAATATTTCTGTATAATTCCATTTCCTTTATAAACCCACACAGATGAGACCTTGCAAAAGTAAAGCTTCCATAGGAATCTTTAATATAATTTGGGGAGAAGTTTTCCCTGTATAAACATACTTTGCAGTATGTAGCATTAGTATATTAATACGTTATTATATAATACATAATATAATTGATGTTAATAATAATTATGCTTATTATAATTAAGTAAAACATGTTTTATGTAATTAATTAGAATGTATTATGATTAAAATAATTATATTTAAAATAAGTGTTATAATTAACAATTATAATAATATAGGTACAATATACTAATACATTTCCATAATATGGAAAAAAATTGATGTTTTGTGGGGATTTACATTGCATAGAAGGAAAGTAAAGAAAGCTCCTCTGCCTAGGTTCAACGCTTACGGGACAAAGAATCCCGGCTAAACCAGGAGCTACAGAGATTGCGTGACCACCTCTTAGAGTCAGAAGACTCTCATACCCGGGAAGCTTTGGCTGCAGAAGACAGAGAGGCTAAACTGAGGAAGAAGGTCTCAGTGTTGGAGGAAAAGCTAGTTTCATCCTCTAATGCAATGGAAAATGCAAGGTAAGTTTTTATTTTTGGCATCAACTTCAACTGGTCATTTGTTGAGCCTCATGTTCAGTAAACATTTTTCTTCTATTAGTTCATTTTTCACAAAAGTCATTGTCTCCGTTTTACAGATGAAGAATCTTAGAATGAAGTGGTGTAAAAACTTGCTCCAGGCACAGTGTGGAGCTCGTGAGGATCTAGCACTCAAACTTCCTGCCACTTAGCCCGTCTTAGATACTGTCACTTGTCATTTTAGGGGAATGGTCGTGAGGATCTAATACTCAAACTTCCTGCCACTTAGCCCGTCTTAGATACTGTCACTTGTCATTTTAGGGGAATGGTCGTGAGGATCTAATACTCAAACTTCCTGCCACTTAGCCCGTCTTAGATACTGTCACTTGTCATTTTAGGGGAATGGTCGTGAGGATCTAGCACTCAAACTTCCTGCCACTTAGCCCGTCTTAGATACTGTCACTTGTCATTTTAGGGGAATGGTCCTGAGGATCTAATACTCAAACTTCCTGCCACTTAGCCCGTCTTAGATACTGTCACTTGTCATTTTAGGGGAATGGTCGTGAGAATCTAGCACTCAAACTTCCTGCCACTTAGCCCGTCTTAGATACTGTCACTTGTCATTTTAGGGGAATGGTCCTGAGGATCTAATACTCAAACTTCCTGCCACTTAGCCCGTCTTAGATACTGTCACTTGTCATTTTAGGGGAATGGTCCTGAAATACTGTCAGGTTGCATTGCCTCTGTCTAGTTCCCCAAGAGGTAATTTAGTTCATAAGGCCTTTTCGGCAGAGGAAGCTGACAGCGTAGGAATGTTGGACGTGAAAGTACATGGGCAGCAGCAGGTTGGAGACGTAGGCCAGTGGAGGAGCCACCCTGTGGCTTAGTGGAAGCTTTCTGTGATTAGGTCCCATAAGTATTTACATTTTTCATTTTCCTCAGTATGAAGATTTGATATTTAGTGCTTGGTTTGTTTTTGAGACAGGGTTTCACTAACTTATACTGGTTTCAGACATCAGCTTCTCCTGCCTCTCTTTCCCAAGTCCATTCACCCAGGATCATTATTTGTACTGGTTTATGCCTTTTTATTTGTATGTGTATAGTCTGTCTCTTTAAGAGCAAAAATGAGATCATTTTATTACTACTGTTTTGTGACCTTTTAAAGCACTACGTAGTGTGTTATTATACAGTGAGTCATATATTTCTGCAACAATAGTTTATGACAGCATAGCACAGCATTGATTTACTGACTCAATTTATTACTGGACATTGCTGTTTGTAGCCTACATGTGTTGTGTGCATGTAGCACATTGGTTCCCCTGGAGCTGGACTTAGTTGTGAGCTGGCTGATGTGGCTACTGGCAGTCACACTCAGGTTCTTTTAATCCCTGAGCCATCTCTCTAGCCCTGGAGTGTTTTAACTTTTGAATATAACTAAGAGTATTGTTGCGAAACCTGAAAATATACTTTCTGTGTTGATGTTAAAATATTTCCCAAGTGTAAATATTGAGAAGAGGAACTTGTAGGTCAAGGGCATTTTAAAACTTTGGAGAATGTGCTGTTAAGTGAACTTTTAAAAGATTGTGTTAATTTATATTTCCAAGTGTAGTTTCATTACCTAATTTTTTTACTGTGTTCAGTTCTGGGGGTGATATGAAGAGACAGTAGATAGACTTGGTCCTCAAAGAGTGTCTAAGTAGAGAGAGCACTGAAAGTGAGTCCCTTCCCTACGTGTGTGATAGATTAGTGTGCTTTCTGATTTAGATGGAAAACTTAATATGGAAATTAAAAAAATGAGTGGTCATTTGTACATAGGTAGAAATGCTAAAACAACCTCAGGCTGTAGCAGTATATACTGAAATCCTTTATTGCAGTTTTCAGGCCCATTATTTATTTATTTATTTTTAGATATTTTCTTTATTTACATTTCAAATGATATCCCCTTTCCTAGTTTCCCCTCTGAACCATTACTTTTTTCTAATACCTTTCATCTCTATCCATTTTATTTACCATTTGTTATAAACCTTCAAGATAAGCATCTTCGAGTAGAGCTCCGGTCTTATTTGACCAGGCTGTGTCACTCAGCTCCCAATACTATTTTCCTATTTCTTTTTTTCCGTCCTTTTTTTTTTTTTTAATGTTCTGACCAAAGAATGGACCTGTTTCTCTTAAGAGATTTTCTGTGACTCTCATCTATTTTTCAAATTCTGCCTTCTTCATAGAGCATTATTTTAGTACCCTGGCCCTTATATCTAAAACCAAACCCTATTGTGATGTCTTTTTTCTGAACATGTACAATGCTTTGAATCTTTGATGGTTCTTATATTTACATTTAATGTATAGGCTGTTGTTGCCTGTCTTAATCTGCCCTATAAAAAACAAAAACAAAAACGTAAGTTCACTTGTGTCTAGAAATGATGCTGTTGAACTTCTGTCCTTCCCACACTATATATTAAACATAGATTAATTGAAAGTAAATTTTTGTCATATGAGGAAATACAATCTATAAGCCACATTATGGCTTTGTTAATATTTAAAAACTCATTTATCTTTACAATAATGCTTTGAATTGCTAACCAGTCAAGGTTGAATGAATAAAATTTGGGGACAGTTTAGGTCTTAGTTTATCTCTCCACAAGAGGGTGCTGTTGGGTAAAATATCTTTCAAGTGATAGTTGCTTTTAATTGGCTTACTCTTGAGTAAGGGTTTAACAGGATATTAAATATTCATAAAGACCATTGTGGTATTCTAAAAATAATCATCATTCAGCAAAGACACATTCCAAAGATAACCAAGTCAGGTGTGGTAGAGCATGCTTTTAATCCCAGTACTTTCCAGGCAAGTAGAGTTTGAGGCCAGTCTGGTCTCCTTATTGAGTTACAGGCCAGCCAAAGGATACATAAGGCTGTACCTCAAAATTAACAAAAACAAATAAATAAATCAGTTAAAAAATGTAACTCAGGCTAGGTGCTGTGATGGTTAGTGTTGCCAGCCTGACAGAATTTATAGTCTTGTGGGTGACAGGCCTCAGGCAGGCCTGGGAATTTATGCAGAGAGAGTAATTGAAGTGGGAAGACCTGTGTCTTCTGTGGGCAGCACCTTTCTGTTGTCTGGGGTCCTGGACTAAGTGGAAAGGTGAAAGCAAGCTAACACAGTCATTGTTGTCTGCTTCTTAACTGTGGATTTGTATGGCCAGCAGCCTACACAGACTCTTGGCTCTATGACTTCTCTGCTTCGTTGGACTGTATCCTCAAATTGTGAGGCAAATAAGCTCTCTTAAGTTGCTTCTTGTCATGTATTTGGTCGCAGTAATGGGAAAAGCAACAAATGCAGTTGCTGTATAACTAAGTCTCTTGGGGACCTCTGGGTTCGTATTTGGAGAAGTGATAGGGCTTCTGTTTGTCATGTAGACAGAAGAAAAAGAGGAGCAATCAGAACAACTTAGTGCATGGTTGTGTGTGAGGTACAAACAGATGTCATTTGACTCCATTCTTTATTAGAGCTGAGGCTGATAAATGATGTGAAAGTCCCTACAGATTTGAATTTATGATAAATTATGCTGTGGAATTTAAGTCTAGAAACTTGAAGGTTGCAAGCTACTTGTAAAAAAAAATTTTTTTTGCTGTAGTTTCTTATTTAACCTAATTTTTAATCTTTGTTTTTTGTTTTTTGTTTTTTTTTGGTTTTTTTTTCGAGACAGGGTTTCTCTGTGTAGCCCTGGCTGTCCTGGAACTCGCTCTGTAGACCAGGCTGGCCTCGAACTCAGAAATCCGCCTGCCTCTGCCTCCCAAGTGCTAGGATTAAAGGCGTGCGCCACCACCGCCCGGCTCTAATTTTTAATCTTTAAAAGGACCATTGTTTGTTGAGAGTTAAAGTCAAAGGATGCTTGGCAGAAACAGATTAGAGTAACTCTTGCAGGTATTTTTGTTTGATTATTAGCTTGATTTAGCATATCAAGTGTAGGGAAAGTCAAACTGGAGAAGTGTGGAATTTCTAAAACTAGACAAAGCTCTGGAGATGGATGAATAGAGGGGTGAATGGTGGGTGGTGGTGGTGGTGGTGCTTCTATAGCTGTGTCAGTAGCCACAATGCCTCCAAACTATGCACTTGACAGTGACTGTGCAGCAGATGCTGGGGTTTACCCCAGTTTTTAAAATTCAGAGAAGTGTTTTTTTGTCTTGCTACAGTCGCACTAAAATACCTTGCAATCTAACCAGAATTTAATGTATTAATTAAGATATAGGGAAAACTTTTTGTTGTTGTTGTATTTTTTTTGTTGTTAAATTACTTGAATAGATGAAGCAGTTTGCCTTTCTTTGTTTATTTGAAGTCATCAAGCCAGTGTGCAAGTAGAGTCTTTACAAGAACAACTGAACATGGTCTCCAAGCAAAGAGATGAAACCGCACTGCAACTTTCTGTCTCTCAGGAACAAGTGAAGCAGTATGCTCTGTCACTGGCCAACCTGCAGATGGTTCTCGAACACTTCCAACAAGGTGAGCTGCTATGTGCTTGATGTCTTAGTAAAGAAACATTGTAGTTATGGTAATTTTGCCTTATTTGAATATGAAGTTAGGCATAGGAAATCCATAAATGGTTATTGACTTAAAAGGAAAGGAAAGTCAGCACTACCAAGTTAATTCATATTATTCCTATGATTAAAACTATCATAATTTTTAAAGTTTTAGTATTGTATCACTAATTATGATGAAGTTGAGGAGTTAGAAAAGTAACTCCAATGAAGAAGGAGAATCCAGTGGTAGAGGAGCATGCACAGGGCTGATGGGATGGCTCAGTGAGTAGGGACTTGTTGCTAAGCATGACGACCTGAGTTTGATTCCCCAGGACCTGTGTTTCAGAAGGAGAGAACCCATTCTTACAAGTTCTTCTCTCACCTTCATATGCTCACTGTGGTCTGGATGCATGCAGACATATACCGAAAGTAAATAAATAAGCATTTATTAAGTGGCCAGGTATGGTAGCACACAATTTTAATACCCACACTAGGGCAACAGCCAGACAGGTTTCTGTGAGTTCTAAACAAGCCTGGTCTTCATAGAGAGTTTCAGGACAGCCAGGCTACATAGAGATGACCCTGTCTTAAAAATCTCAAAAAATAAAAATGAAAGAAAAAAATTTTAAAAGAAGAGCATACAAAGAAGAGATGACATATATATATATATATATATATATATATATATATAGGATTGTTAGATTTTTAAAGCTTTTAAGTATTAATCATAATTACTGTCCTTTGAAATATTAGCTTGTTCTTAACTGTTCATTTGTATTTGAGGAGGCTACAAATAGAAAATACTGTTTTAGAGACCGACTAACAGAGACTAGAATGTTTTTATGCTATTTGGTTTACCTGCTTTAGATCGCTGACCCATCAATTTGTTGATCCCATACATCTAGTAACTATTAATTGGGTTAACTGCTAGTTTGATGGGGAGGATAGAGTAGAGGATATTTTTGTGCCTAGCAAAGATTTAATTTGTACTTATGTGATCATTTAGGCCTGCACATTTAGTTGAAATCTTTAAGTACACTCACTCTTCCTTACATCTTACCAGATGTGGTAGTCCACACCTTTAATCCTAGCACTCAGGACACAAAGGCAGATGCCTGGTTACATAGATCCGGTTAGGGCTACATAGTGGGACAAAAAAACAAAACAAAACCCCCCAAAAACCAAAAGCAACCGTATGTTTTAATGTAATTGCGAGGCTGAGTGTGAGAACAAAGGAATGTGGTATGGCACTGTGGAGAGTTTGTAAGAGGAAGCAGAGTGACGGTGTTACCCGGAGAGAGGAGCCTGCCAGTCAGACATGTGTTCACTAGGACACTTATACTCCTTTGAGGTGATTGGGTTTTTTTTTAATTATTAAAAGTCCAAATGATGTATTGTAACTTTTCCTTTGTCCTTAGAGGAAAAGGCTATGTATTCTGCTGAATTAGAAAAGCAAAACCGCCTCTTAGCTGAATGGAAGAAAAAGGCAGAGAGTCTGGAAGGAAAAGTGTTATCGCTGCAGGTAGGCAAAACAACTTCCTTTTAAGATCTGTGACTTCGAAATAGTCTCATAAACCAATCATCTACTATTTAATGTTTGAGTGATTCTATCCAGCCCTCTACTGTCAGGCTAAGAATCTCTCAGTTTGACTTAACATTTAGAGCAGACCCAGTGAATGTGAGCTGAAAGTCACTTTAAATGCTTTTGCACACTTTAGTATCTTAGGGACTCTGCAAAATGAAAACAAATTACTCAATGGAATTGAGTTGAATTTGTCTCTTTTGAACAAAATGTTTCATATACTGTATTTTATACACTGTATTTCATACTTATTCAGGGTTTTACATATTATCTCATTTGATCTTGTGGTTCTTTCTCTTATTACTGATTTTAGTAATTTGAGGGAGTTTGCTTTGTTTTGTTGTGTTTTGTTTATTGAGTCAGGGTTTCATGTTGTAGCCCAGGCCAAACTTGAACTCTCAGCAGTCAGTTCTTTCCTTAGCCTTCCAGATACTGGAATGCAGAAGTGAGTCACTGTGCTCAGTCTTTTTTATATAGCCTCTTGAAATTTTTTCCCTCTGTTTTCTATTTTATATTTAATGTCATATATAAAGTATGGGTGAAATCAACCTCTCTGCTGAGATATGATGCCAAAATAACTTGCTTTGGATTTTGGAGATATTTTTCTAAGTCATAGGTAGACTCTGACAATAGCTGGTAAAAATAATGAAATACCTTTATCTGGAGTTAGTGATGGATATTCTGTTTATGATTGGTGATAGTCCAAGGAAGGAAACATATTACTACTAAGTTTAAAAATTTTTATTAAATATTGAATGGCTGTGAAAATGTTAATGTGTATATTATTATTTGTAAAATATGTTCATGACAGAAGGATGACTGCTGAGCAAATGCCCACATGCTCTCCACCAAGTGCATTGGATGCTGTCTTCGTGCAGTTCCTGTGGATTCTTCCAGAGTCCTCTTTCCAGTTGTTTCTATAGAAACTGGATTCTACTTTTTTCCCATTTAATGAGACGGAGTTTTATATTCTGTGCATGCAGTGTGCTTATTATGTACTTCCTTCTTTACTTCTCATGGCACACACACATTCTATCAGCTAGGCTTTGATTAGAATTGCTAAATTATAGAGTATATATGGCAACCTAAGCTTTATTTTCCTTCCTCCCTCCCTCTCTCCCTCCCTTTCTTGTTTGTTATTTGCTTGTTTTGTGCAATAGCCCTGGCCATCCTGGAATTCATGAGGATAGTTTTCCAAACATGACCATGTTAATTTACTCTGACTATTAATGTATTAATTATTCTTGTTCTATATCCTTGTCAACATGTTACATCATCAGATTTGGAAGTTTTACTACACTGGTGGCTGGGAAGGTATATTATTTATTTTGTATAGTTTTGACTACAGCCAGGATACTTGATTTAAAAAAAATGATTTTGTTGGTGTATATTTCTGGGTGCTGGGAACTCTAATATTGAGGGATTTGTATCTGACAAGGGCCTTCTTGTTACATCATCTCTTTGTAGGACCAGAAAGACAGAGGCGGGAGGGGCCTGAACTTGTCCTTTCTTATAAGGCCCACTCTATCAGCAAAAGATACTTCCCAAACGCCCTTCATTAGGCCCTGTTTACAGCTCTCAGTTTCCTACATCAAAGTTTATTAATGTATTTAGAAAGATACTTTTGTTTTGTTTTGCGTTTTGATACAAGGCCTCTCTATGTAGACTTTGTTATCTTAGAGCTTGTTGTGTAGACCAGGCTAGCCTCGAATTCATAGAAATCTCCTGCCTCTGCCTCCCAAGTTCTGGAATTAAAGGTGTGCATCACTACAACAAGCCAAAAGATAATTTTCTTTTTAAAGATTTATTTATTTTATGTATGTGAGTACACTGTAGCTGTCTTCAGACGCACCAGAAGAGGGCATCAAATCCCATTACAGATGGTTGTGAGCCACCGTGTGGTTGCTGGGAATTGAACTCAGAACCTCTGGAAAGGCAGTCAGTGCTCTTAACTGCTGAGCCATCTCTCCAGCCCCAAAAGATAAATTTTTATTCAACACTTTTAATTGTGTCCAGTGATATTTTAAAGTGAAAGTCCAAATCTTTCACAAAACTAGTTTTATTTTCAATTTAAAATGTAATTTATCATTTTTTAAAGAGCAAAATAAGCCAGAAGAAACTTAAGAGGAAATTAGTAAAAATAAAAGGTAAACAAGTAAAATAAAATCCAAACAAATGACAAAGTAACAAAATGTAAGTGCTAAGGTGCAAAGAGGCTATCTTCTCTTTTGTCTCTTAGGAGGCTGGGCTGTAGTGCAGTGGTGGAGTGCTTGTACAGAGCAGGTGATACCCTGGATTCTGTTTCTAGCACAGCAAGCCCCACAGACCAGAAAACCCATGTCTTACATGTAAACACTGTGAAGCTGTGCTCTGTTTTTTAGTTCGTTTTTTTAATGTTTAGATCTTTAAAAAAATTACTTAAATTTTCTTTATACCAAATTTAGATTTTTATAGATTTGGAATAATAACATTGCTATTTAAAGTCTTTTTGTTTCAGACCTCATCAGAGTTCAACTCTTAGATAGCAGAATCAGTAAGGAGCGTGTGGGTACATAATTTATATGTATATTGTGTGGATACACATGTAATTGGTTACAGGGAATTGCTACCTGATTGTGGGAGCTGGTTAAGCAAGTCTGAAGTTTGGAGGGCTGGCAGTCAAGATGGGAAGACCACATCAAAGGCTAGTCTGGAACTCACAGGCACTGGACATAGCTTTTGTCCTCAGGCAGTTAGGGTGGTCACAGCAGGAGGGAACTCTGTGAGTACTGGAAGAAGCTGTTGTCAATCACAGGGATTTTGTCATTTTGGGGGAACACCCAATCTCTGCTTTTAAGAATTTTTGAGAGGTCCAGACAGCACCTGCCTGATTACTTGGGAAGCACACTTGCAAAATGCAGTGAGGTCTGTACTTGATGACTAGGGGCTGTACCCTATCCAAGATCAAATAAAAAATATGGTCCAGAATTTACATGGGTAAATTCTTCAGGATAACCAAGAAAATTAGAACAGAGAAAAGCAGTGAGGAAGGATTGTATCAGAATAGAGCCTGTACAACATGTTCTATCTGGATCAATGGAGCAGAGTGAGAATCTAGAAGAGTCCAGAAGAGACTTGAGAATTAGAACAGAGAAAAGCAGTGAGGAAGGATTGTATCAGGATAGAGCCTGTACAACATGTTCTATCTGGATCAATGGAGCAGAGTGAGAATCCAGAAGAGTCCAGAAGAGACTTGAGAATTAGAACAGAGAAAAGCAGTGAGGAAGGATTACTTCAGGATAGAGCCTGTACAACATGTTCTATCTGGATCAATGGAGCAGAGTGAGAATCCAGAAGAGTCCAGAAGATACTTGAGAATTTAAAATGAAACGATTTAAATTTTTTCTTTTCTTTTCTTTTCTTTTCTGGTGGTAGTGATTGGAAAATCAGTGGAATGACTCTGTTGTCCCTGGGGTGTAGAGCTCAGGAACTCTTGGTGGGGAGGGAGAGTCTTTTTCCTCTTCACCACCACAGGCTTTTCACTTGTCAGGGTGGCACTGCCTCAGCAGATGGCCGACATGCCCACATCAGGGTGGAATTTGTTCTTGTGGATCATGTGCCTGATGCTGCTGAGAGTGCCCATGTGTTGTCGTTGACATATGGTCCTCACATAAGAAGTGACTGGGTTTTGCTTACCAGATCAGCATTTCATGACTACCACAACCCCCTTGCTGTTGTCCCTGAGCTCCACTCCTATAGTTTTGTGGTGAACCAGCCCATTGGAGTGGAAAGGATTTTGGGCTAGGTGCTGTTTATCTGCTTATTTCTCTTGATCAGGAATCACAGATTCTTAAAATGATATTAGTTGGGCAGAGATTTAATTGCAGGACTCAGGATGTGGAGGCAGGCAAATCTCTATAAGTTCAAGGCCAGGTTGGTGAACATAGGGCTTTCCAAGTCAAGCAAGGCTGCATAATAAAACTGTCTCAAAGTAAACACAAAAATAAAGTAAAAGTAAATGACATTGACAAGCTATCCATACAGACAAAAATAAAGTTAGATTCCATCTTACACCATATATAGAAATGAATTGCAGTTTTCTCAAAACAAGACTCCTTACCTACACTGGTAGCAGTCTTGGCTGCTCAGAGTAGTTTTTGTTCTGTTTTGAGGCAGGGTCTTGCTGTGCTCATGCCGGCCTCTAGAATCCTAGTAATACAGGCCTATGCCACCGCGTCGGCATAAGAGTGGTTTTTTTCTTTTCATTGTTTCATTTATTTATAAACCCCAATCTGCCCCCCCCTTTGCCTCTGAGAGGGTACAGCTCCCCCAACTCACCCACCCCTAACTCACTCCCCCATTCCCCTTCCTTGGGGCATCCTCTCCCACTGAGGCCAGACAAGGCAGTCCTCTGTTACATATGTGCTGGAGGGGTCATGGACCAGCCCAAATATTCTCTTTGGTTGGTGGCTTAGTCTCTGGGAACTCCCAGGGATCCAGGTTAGTTGACACTGTTGGTCTTCCTATGGGGTTGCTATCCCCTTCAGCTCCTTCAACCCTTCCCCTAAGTCTTCCACAAGGGTCCCTGACCTCAGTCCAATGGTTGGCTTTAAGTATCTACATCTGTCTCAGTCAGCTGCTGGTAGAGTTTCTCAGAGGTCAGCCATGCTAGGCTCCTGTCTGCAAGCACAACATAGAATCAATAATAGTGTCAGGGTTTGGTGCCTGCCCATGGATAAATCCCAAGTTGGGCTGGTCACTGGATGGCTTTTTCTACAATCTCTACTCCATTTTTGTACCAGTATTTCTTTTAGTCAGGAACAATTCTGGGTCAAAAAATTTGAAGGTAGGACCCTCTCACATCCCAGGTCTGGAACTTTATAGAGGTTCCCCTTACCCCTCCCCCAGCAACTGCATATTTCTATTCATTTTCCTGATGCATGTACTGACTGATAAGTGGATATTTGCCAAAAAGTACAGAATACCCTTTATACAACTCACAGACCTTAAGTGTAACAAGAAGGAAGACACAAGTGAAGATGCTTCAATCCCTCATAGAAGGGTGAACCAAATAGTCACGGGAGGTAGAGGGAGGGAGGAATGTGGGTAGGAGAGGGGAGAGAGAGGGGAAAGTTGGGGGAAGATCAGGTATCGGGGAGACAGGAGATAAGAGCCACCCATGCACCTCAAGTGATATCTTGCTATGCTGGTCATTGTTGTGGTTTGTAGGCATCACAACTTTGTAGACCTATCGATTGATTTTCTCTCTTGGTAGTTGGCATAGCTACTTCTAGCTTAATATACCCAACTACTGGAATTTGAAATTCCTCCTCTTTTTCTTGTGTTTTCTCAGGTGTAGTTACCCTCCTTGTGTTGCTTCTAATATCCCCTTTAGGCCTGGATTAGTAGAAAGATATTATTTAAATTTGTTTTTTTTCATGGAATATATTTGTTTCTCCTTCTATGGTGAGTGATTGAGAGTTTTGCTGGGTATAGAGGCTTCGGCTGGCATCTATGGTCTTTTAGAGTCTGCGAGACAGCTGTCCAGAATCTTCTGGTCAAAAATTTTGAAGGTAGGTTAGTGATGCTATCCCTCCACTAGGGGCTCTGTCTATCTATTGAAGGTGGTCTCTTCAGGTTCCATCTCCCCACTCACTGTTGGGCATTTTGACTAAGGTCATCTCTCCATTGAGTCTTGGAAGCCTCTGACATTCCAGTTCTCTGGGACAACCCCAACCCCCTGTAGCTGCATATTTCCATTCATTCTCCTGACTCCTCTAGGCTTCTCTCCTGTCTAGCCCCATACCTGATCCTGCCCCCCCTTTCCCTTCCCCCTCCCTCTCCCACCCACATCCCTCCCTCTCTCTACCTACCATGATTATTTTGTTCCCCTTTCTAAGTGGGGTTGAAGCATCCTTACTTGGGCCTTTCTTCTTGTTAAACTTCTTAAGGTCTGTGGTTTGTATCTTGTGTGTTCTGTACTTTTTGGCTAATATACACTTATATCAGTGAATATATACTATGCATGACCTTTTGGGTCTGGGTTACCTCACTCAAGATGATATTTTCTATTTCAATCCATTTTCCTGCAAAATTCATGATGTTTTTGTTTTTAATAACTGAATAGTAAGTATTTCATTGTGTAAATGAACTACATTTTCTCTATCCTTCATTTAAGGAATATTTGGGTTGTTTCCAGCTCCTGGCTATTAAGAATAAGACTGCTATGAACATAGTGTAGCATGTGTATGCCCAGAAGTGGTATAGCTGGGTCTTCAGGTAGAATTATCTTGGTGTAACTCTAACCTAGTAAGTAAAAGATCTGTATGAGAAGAACTTCAAGTCCCTGAAGAAAGAAATCCAAGAAGACCTCAGAAGATGGACAGATTTCCCATGCCCATGGATTGGTAGGATTAACATAGTGAAAATGGCCCTTTTACCAAAAGTAGTCTACAGATTCAATGCAATCCCCACTGAAATTCTAACACAATTCCTCACAGACATGAAAAGAACAATTCTTAACTTCATATGGAAAAATAAAAACAAAACAAAACAGAAAAAAACAGATAGCAAAAACAATTCTCAACAATAAAAGAACTTCTGGGGGGAATCACCATCCCTGACCTCTCGCTGTACTGCAGAGCAGTAGTGATAAAAAACTGCATGGTATTGGTACAGAGACAGACAGGTCCAATCAATGGAGTAGAATTGAAGACCCAGAAATAAACCCATATACCTATGGTCACTTGATCTTTGACAAAGAAGCCAAAACCATACTGTGGAAAAAAAGACAGCATCTTCAACTAATGGTGCTGGTCCTGTTGGTGGTCTGCTTATAGAAGAATGCAAATTGATCCATATCTGTCACCTTATACAAAGCTCAAGTCCAAGTGGATCAAGGACCTCCACATAAAACCGTACACACTGAATCTATAGAGGAGAAAGTGGGAAGGAATCTAGAACACATTGGCATAGGGGAAATTTTCCTGAACAGAACTCCAATGGCTCAGGCTCAAAGATCCAACAACTGACAAATGGGACCACGTAAAAGTGAAAAGCTTCTTCTGTAAGGCAAAGGACACTGTCAATAGGACAAAATTGCAACCCTACAGATTGGGAAAAGATCTTCACTATTCCTACATCCAGAAAAGGGCTAATATCCAAAATATATAAAGAACTCAGAAAGTTAGACTCCAAAGAATCAAATAACCCAATTAAAAAATGGGGTACAGAATTAAAGAATTTTCAACAGAGGGATCTCAAATGGCCTAGAGACACTTAAAAAAATGTTCAACATTATTCATCAGGGAAATGCAAATCGAAACTACCCTGAGATTCCATCAGAATGGCCAAGGCCAATAACTCAAATGACAGCACATGCTAGCGAGGATGTGGAGAAAAAGGAACAATGAAGGAACACTCCTTCATTGCTGGTGGGTTTGCAAACTGGTACAACTACTCTGGAAATCAGTCTCGTGGTTCCTCCATGAGAGTGGTTTTTTTTGTTGTTGTTGTTTTTTTTTTTTTTTTTTATGGTGTGATGACCTGGATAGTTCTTCTGACATTTAGTAGGCTAGGGATTATCAAAAATATATTTATTGAGAGATAATATATTACAAATTTAAATACAGAGAACAAAATATTTTATAATAAACTCTTGACTATATGTACAGTCTAGAAGTAAGGAAGATTTTAATCCCCATTAAACTCAAGAAACTATGAGTAAAGGGGAACCTTTGTCCCTACAAAGGAGTTAAAAGGCTAGTAGACAGTAGACCAATTCATGACCTCATTTTCATTGCCCAGAAAACAAAGCGTTTCTATCTCCTGTACAAGGTACTTGCACAAACTGATGGTGAGACAGTGAGGTAGAAATCCACAAGCTGTGAATACAGTGAGCTCTTCATATAAGAAGAAATAGATCCGTCCCAATGTAGGGCAGTACTTGTCCTTGTGGGTCATGCGCCTGATTTTACTGAGAGTTCCAGTGTGTTCTTGGTGATGGTGGTTCTCATACAAGAAGTGGGGGATTGCCTACATGTTAGCTTACAAGAATTTAAAAGAACAAAAACATTTGTTACTGTATTTATTGACTTTATATATCTTCTACATTTTTTATCTTGTTACTGTTACTTAAAAATTTTTTATATTATCTTTTCGTAGCATCTTTATTTAGTGTCTGTAAGAGGGCATTGATCCATTGTAAAGGAGTATGAGGTCATAGGTTGTACAAACTTGCCCGTGGTCACCGAGGTGCAGCTTCACCATTGGCTGAACTGTTCATTGATTCTGAAGTACCTCCCAGCCCGGTGGTTTGCATACTGTTTTTAATAAACTTCCCCCTCCCCCCAGGAACGTTTGGATGAAGCAAATGCTGCACTGGATTCAGCGTCAAGACTTACAGAACAGTTAGATTTAAAAGAAGAACAAATTGAAGAACTTAAAAGGCAAAGTAGGTCTTTTTTCTTTGTTCTCTCTAACAGTGCTTCTCTTGACGTGGGTGTGCTCTTCTGCCATACCTTGGCACAGCTGAGTAAGGCAAGGTTATTGCTTCAATTTGAGTCTGAATGTAATGTAATGAGAGCCTTTCGGAGAGCCCGGCTCTCCAGTCAGTTCTCCTGGATAGTGAGCTGTGACTGTTGTGTGGCCTGTTGCCCTGTTGATCAAGGGGGCTGATTTGACTGATCCAGTTTTTATGGTTTTGTCTTCTTGATGATTGTTCATGCTACGGCTGATGTCCAGTAGGCTAGAGGGCACATTCCTAAGTGAGGTACTGGGTAACTGTGAATCGAGTGGCTAAGTGTAACTTAACTAGCTTTATGGTTGTGCATGGCCTTACCCCCAGGTGCTCAGTACACTTGGGTTTGGTGCTTGTAAAGGTTTCCAGTTCTGTCAGTTCTCTAAAGCTGATGCCTGTACTCATTATCAGCTGAACCTCAATGATAGGGCGAGTCTAACAGCTGACAGGGATGGCGCACAACGAAATAGTAATAAATGCAAGGGAGTTGGCATCATTGGGGTAACTTCGATCTGAGACTTTGTTCTGAGTTTTGATTTTATAAGAATTGATTAGTGTGGGAACTCTGAATCTCAAGTAGGCCTTGAAATAGGCAGCAAGGAACCAGTAGAGTGAGTATCTGGTATGAACAGGTGCCCTAACAAAGGCTATAATGTTGAGTATTTTCCCTACTCATTCGCCATTAATGTAGAACATCAGTTGCCTTTATAAATTAGAGAAACTGAGATTTCCTTACAGATCTCTTTACTTGTACCCAAGCTTTGATCTTTCCACATCACTATTCCTGTCAAGGAAATGGGTGTTTGTAAAGTGCCTGACTTGTCTTTTGCTCTCTGTGGTTCCTTTGGAGATATAGTGGTGTCCTTTTTACTGTGCCTTCACTGATGAAATGACTTCTTTAGGAAGTGGAAGCATATATTGTGAAAATAATCTGGCTAGAAGGGCAGATCAAATGCAGTGTTAGCTGGAAGATGGGGTGTGCCAGAACCCTGAGCACCCTGAGGATTAGCAAGGCTTTCTTGGGCCTGAGCTGTCAGTGGAGGGAACCGGTGAGTTCTGCACCACATCGTCTGTCTGTGACATCTAAGTGCCCGGCGCCATGATGTCAAAGGCCACGTCCCCTTTAGACATTTACCTGAGCCACTCACAGTAGACCATGGTCACAGAAAGAAGAGTCTGTGACTCACTGTATAGTGTTTGGTATTTGCACAAGCACCTATTTAAACTTCTAGGAGTAAAAATTTTTCAGTTTTTCATGTCTGGTAGGTCAGGTTCTTATTTGTGTAAAATATAGTGAATACTCATTATTAGTAAGTATGAACTTTGGGCTTGTTCCAGGGGTCAGTATTAAAGAAAGTAGTGCTTACTTCGGCTCATACAACTGCTATTTGAAAAAGCCCAGAGAGCCAGTGTGGCCCAGACAGGAAAGGAACACCGCGACAGTTGGTTCTGTTGTGTCTTTACGTTATTCCTGCCTTTAATAGCTTCTAACAGTGTTTTCTTAAATTACCTCAGTGCTTAGTGCCACTTTCATATCTCTAAACACAAATGTGATTTTATTTTCTCAATGCTGTATTCTTGATTTGATAATATAAATAAATTCTTGATTGGCTTACTTATTTCAAAAAGCATCCCTGTATGTTTTTATAAGCCATTAAGTCCTTTACATGTTGGTTGATGTTGTAATACTGTACTTTATTTTTAACACAAAAGTTGGCCAGACAGCAAAAGTTTTTGCCAGGAGAAACAATTTTGAAAAAGACAAATTGGTTCTTGTTACAAGAAAATACACAGAGACTTGAATTATAAAGGCAAAGTATTGTTTTATTTCTAAGCCTCTGCAGACTAATGATTAGTTGATACTCTTTTTTAAACATTTAGACAATATTAGGAAATTTACTTTAAGAAGCGGTATTTAATTCAGAATGGTTGATTATATCCTTAATACCTAGATATGATTCAGCCTAGCCAAACATAAGGAAAGAGTGGTTATATGTGACCCCAGTATTAAAGCAGTAGAACATGGACGACCTCAGTCCCTCTTAGAGTGTGTGATTGTTAATGTCAGGTACGTGCAACCGTGGTTTTGAGGTAAGGGCATTTATGGGCCCTGTGTGAGAAACGTGAAGACAGGCGCCTGGTGCTTTACTGGTCAGCAAGCACCTAATAAAGACCAGCTGCTCAGCTTCCCATTGGTTGCTGTATAGAACACTAGATAGGCCCTTTTTCAAGGAGCTAAGGAAAGGGCATGTGACAAACATCATAAGATAATTATTTAAGACAGTTGTGCACAGCAGTGTCCCTAAGTGGCATCTTTAATTCCTCTAGAACACTGTTAAGGGATAGAGACTTAAGGAAAGTGTTAAGTCACTAGTAGGATTTCACTTAGCAATTGTGAAAACTATTTAAGCCATAAGAACTAGTTAAGCTATAATATCCTATGGAAACTATTTTTTAATAGACAATGTTGACTGTTACAGGAGTTACTGTTGTTCTTTTTCTGGAGATGTTCTTTCAACGTTTCACCTGGAACACTCCTCCTTTCACATGCTGTCCTATACTTTTTAAATTCAGTGCACCAGTCTATGAAAAGAGTAGGACAATGTCTTTATATAGTTCATCAGAGTTAAGAATTCCTAGAGACTTGTTATTAAGGAGAAAATATCACCTATGTAAGCCTAGTACAGTGGAGTCATTAAAAATATGCTGTCATGTATGCAGGTGGATGCTTTTCTTTCCTTGGTTTTCTTCATTGCCCTTTAGATAAATTCCTGTGCCTTTGAAAATGATTAGATAAATTGAAATGGAAGGTAAAAGATGGTTTTTGATTTGGTAATTAATACTAAAAAGCACTAAGTTCTGTGGTTGCGAAGAAAAGTATGTTTCATAAGTTATATGAACGTAGTTCTAGCCTTAGGGACATATTTTGTTCTACCTGCTAGATTATACCTCTATACAGTAAAAATAGTTTATGTCTTCACTGTTTCTATGCTAGGGACGGAACCTAAGGTCTTGTGCATGTCAGGAAAGTTATCTGTGTCCCAAGCCCTATGCTTGTACCTTAAGGCTTTCATAAGTAATTTTAAATAATAGTGGTTATTTTTTAAAATGCCTCCTATGAGTTGAAAATGGAAAAATTTCCTTAGAATATTTTTAAAAAGAAAATCTATTTAGTGTGTATAAAATGAGCCCTCATAAAACTTACTCTAATATGTGAAGCATAAAAACATATTTTAAAGCTACAGAGGCAAAATGAGCTTGAAATAGTTCACATGGAACTACCTTTTTGATGCTGAATGGTGGAGTTTCTATTTTAAATAAAGACATTCCATTTTCCAGGACATGATTTATACAAGAAAACATATAATGTCCTGTTGAACATAAGCCAAATACATTCCCAGACGCTTTGTTACCCAAGTCTTTTGAGAGAGTTCTTTATAGATGTTTTTGGCAGAAGCGGTGGTCTTAGAGGAAACATATAAGAGGTACCAGATGAAATTTTCTGAGTTGCCATAAATGGTTAAAAGTTATTTGTAATGATATAAACATCTGGGAATGCTCGACATGCCAACACTTAAATGAAGGGAAAAGAATATTAGGTAAATAAGCTATTTCATACCTCTAGTTACATTTTAAATGAGTTTGACATTAATAGCTAAATGATGTTTTAGAAATTACAATTGAAAACTAATTTTTATAAACAAGAGGGAAACTAAATCATGTACTCATGAGAATATTTTGTGTACTTTCTCTCTTTTTCCTTAGTAATGACTGAATCACTCAGTCTGTAATTTATTTTATTTGTCCTTTCCCTAAAACACCAGTCATTCATTCGTTGTTATATCAAGTATTCCTTGCACTAAATAGGCCCCGAGGTTAGGTAGGTCTCCTTCAGAAGGTTGCGGGCAGGCAGGAGAGGAAGGAGACACGTGTAATCAAGTGCATGCAAGGCCTTGTTTTAAAAGAACCAGAAGTGGCGGACAGCTGCAAGGACACAGCAGAAAGCTGCACATTTGAGCTCACAGCTGTGACAGCATGCACACGGGCTGTGCAAGCCCAAGTCAGACAGAATCCCAGCAGCCAGCAGGTGAGTAGGCAGTCACACCCCTGGCTGGGGAGCTGTTGACAGTTGATAGACCTTGTGAGAAGAGTTGTTTTCCTTTTAAGTGTGTAGTCCCTAGGAAGGCAGCCATGCTCAAGTGGAAGACACATATCCAAAAATATATGGACAGTACACCTTGAGCTTGATGGGTTATAAATAAAAGGATACAGAATAAATAGTATCATTTTTTTTCCAATTATGAAAAGAGAAAAAAGCCACAAGGTTAGGTGGATAGAGAAGTGGAAGAGGGATCTGGGAGACTCTGTAGGAACCGGTAAGTAGGATTAAAGCATATTGAACAAAATTATCCAAGAACCAATTTTAAAAGAAATTGTTTTGAAAGAGTTTTCTGTACAAGTAGTATTCTGTTGTACTTGGTACAAGTGGTATAGGAGGGTAAGAAAGATTAGTTAGTGATTTATCTTTTCTTTTAAGTAATGGATGCATACAGGCTAAGTAGATTGGTAGTTAGGGAGAAATTATTCTAGATGGAGGGATTCACATGAAATGAGGTGGCATACTCTGAAATGTTGAAAGAGTACAGTGCATATGATTACATGTTAATGTGGAGGGTGTGTTGATGTGGAAGGTGTGTTGGTGTGGAGGGTGTGTTGGTGTGGAGGGTGTGTTGGTGTGGAGAAGTGTTGGTGTGGTGAGTGTGTTGGAGGGTGTGGTGGGTGTTTTGGTGTGGTTGGTGTGGGTATGTTGGTGTGGAAGGTATGATTGGTATGGTGGGTGTGTTGATGTGGAGGGTGTGGTTGGTATGGAGTGTTGGTGTGGAGGGTGTGGTTGGTGTGGAGGGTGTGTTGGTGTGGAGGGTGTATTGGTGTGGAGGGTGTGTTAGTGTGGAGGGTGTGTTGGTGTGGAGTGTGTGTTGGTGTGGAGTGTGTGTTGGTATGGAGGCTGTGTGGTGTGGAGTGTGTTGGTGTGGAGGGTGTGTTGGTGTAGAGGCTGTGTGGTGTGGAGTGTGTGTTGGTGTGGAGGGTGTATTGGTGTGGAGTGTGTGTTGGTGTGGAGGGTGTGTTGGTGTGGAGGGTGTGTTGGTATAGAGGGTGTATTGGTGTAGAGGGTGTATTGGTGTGGAGTGTGTGTTGGTGTGGAGTGTGTGTTGGTGTGGAGGGTGTGGTGGGTGTGTTGGTGTGGAGGGTATATTGGTGTAGAGTGTGTGTTGGTATGGAGGGTGTGTTGGTGTGGAGGGTGTGTTGTTGTAGAGGATGTATTGGTGTGGAGTGTGTATTAGTGTGGAGTGTGTGTTGGTGTGGAGGGTGTATTGGTGTGGAGTGTGTGTTGGTGTGGAGGGTGTGTTGGTGTGGAGGGTGTGTTGGTGTGGAGGGTGTGTTGGTGTGGAGGGCTGGAAAAGTAAAAGTCTAAGTGATTTGCTGGATGGGGAATTGGGACTCAGTCATGAATCACAAGCAGATTGTAAATACAGCAAAGGAGATGAGCAGAGTGGGGTCATGCTGTTGCCATTGCAACCTGCCATCCTTATCACATGGAGAGCAGCACAGTTGGGTTATCTCCCCTGCAGTGCCCCAAAATAATCTTGTCATGTTTTAAGTGAGATGACAGTTTTATGTTAGGCTGCATTAATGGTTACTCGTGCTACAGACTGGACAGGCCTGGTGAAAACTGGTGAGTTGAAGTATTTTTTGTAGGGCAGCGGATTCTCAGCTCAGCCCCACTATTGCTGCATAGGCTTGGGAGTCTAGTGCTTCAGATCTTAAGTCTTGCAGGGGACGGTGGAATTGGGATTTTAATATGATAGATCGTGGCTTTCTTTCAGTTAGAACTTTGTAACTGCGTGTGTGGACAGAACAGGGCACTTCTTGGGACATTGTGCATGATGATTTGCAATAGGAAGCTTTTAGAAGTGAGATTGATGCTGAGGCCCAGAAAACCTTTTGCTCTTAGAGGATTTGACATGGAATTAATATTTACTAAGTGAGAAAAGTATTGCAGCTTTCCTTTTCAGAGATAAAATTGCAACCCTATCTTTTGGGATATGTCTTGTCTATGCAAAATGTTTTAAAAATATATACTATATAAGGTTGCTTTAAAACTTTCTGTATGGGACTGTAAGTGATCTGAATTGGTAACAAAGGGTTGATGGAGACTAATAGGGGAAAGCATATTTGATTTACTGGCATTAAAATAATATTATATATGTGGGGGCTGGTGAGAAGACTTAGTTAATAAAGTGCTTATCATTCAAGCGTGAGGACTTGAGTTTATTGCCTCTCCTGTAATGTCAGTGCTGGCGAAGATAGACCAAAAGGACCTCTGAGTCCTGGTAGCCAGCCAGTACAGGGGAGTCAGTGAATCTGAAGGTCAGTGGGAGACCATCTCAGAAAATAAGGAGTTAAGTAATTGAAAAGGACATCCAACAATGGCTTCTGGCTGTCACACACATGCACATGCATACACACCTGTATGCCTACTTCCCTCTTGCCATGCACACACATGAACACTTACATACACATAAAGGTGTGTAACTATATAAAATCTCTTGGGCTGGTCCAGTGATAGAATACTTGATAAGAATCAAGGTTCAATCCCCAGAGCTGGAAAATCTCAGTATTTCCCTGACCCTTCACCTTTCCCTCTCATTCCCTTCCCTCTGTCTCTCGCTTCTTTCAAGTGTGCATAGTGATTCCAATTAACTATGTAATACAGTAAGTCTCTTTTATTTTCATCACAAATTATGATATTGTAGAATTCATATTAATGATATTGTACTATATTAATCAAATAAGTTCATTGCCAACAAATAGAAATTTAAGTGTTACTTCAGTTGGTAGAATACTTGTATAACACACACACAAGCTCCTGAGTTTAATCCTCAGCCCTGAATAGAACAAGCATAGAGGGAAATATATTTAATCTCAGCACTCAGGAGATATAGGCAAGAGGACTGGAAGGTCAAAGTCATCTTTGCCCGCAAAGTAAATTGAAGGTCAGCCTGGGCTACATGAAACCCTGTCTTAAAAAAAAAAGGGGGGGGGGAGAGAAGAAAAAGAAAGGTAACTTTTTTACTCAGCAATTAATTATGATGAGACAAAACAAAAGACAAAAAACCAAAACCAACCAGCCAAACAAAACCCAAAAACATTCATTATGTACTCTAGACCTTAAAATTCTACCCTTCATAGGATTGAAGACAAAATGGTTCTTTGTTACTTCAATTTATAAATAGATGTGATATTCTTTTTTTTAAAAAAAACATTTAGCATTAAAAGTGATTTTTGTATAAATTGAAATTCAATAATAAGAAGACTGTTTGGAGGCTTGGAGAGATGACTCAGCAGGTAAAGAACTTGCCATGTGCCACATGGATGCCAAGAAGCAGTAATTCAGTGCTTTGGAGGCAGATAAGGAACTCCTAGAGCAAACTGTGTAGTTAGACTAGCCGAATTAGCTCTTGGTTCACAGTGAGAGGCCCGGATGCAAAGAATGAGAGGAGAGCAGTCAAACTTGATGACGATGTCAGTCTCTGGCCTACACACACACACACACACACACACACACACACACACGCACGCACGCACGCACGCACGCACGCACGCACGCACACACACATACATACATACATACATACACACACGCACACACACACACATACATACACACACGCACACACACATACATACACACACATGCACACACACATACATACACGCACACACACACACATACATATACACACACGCACACACACATACATACACACACACACACACATATATACACACACGCACACACACACATACATACACACACGCACACACACACACATACATACACACACGCACACACGCACACACACACACACACACACACACGCACACACACACATTGTATCAAGTTTAGATTTACTCTGGGGACTAGAGAGGTGGCTCAGCGGTTAAGAGCACGCACTGCTTTTGCAGAGGATCCAAGTTTGGTTCCCAGCACCCACACCCATACAACCACCTATGGTTCTAGCTCCAGGGTCCTGGGTATCCTCTTCTGGCTTCTGGGGCGCTTGTGCTCACGTACACTTGGATGGATCGTTTTATGTCTCCTTGACAAAAGGTAGCGTCATCTGGGAAAGGGGAGCATCGATTGAGAAAAATGTCCTTGACCCGGTTGGCCTGTGGACAAGCCTGTAGTGCATTTTCTGGACTGGTGTGGGAGGACTCAGATTACTGTGGGTGGTGTACCCCAGGGCTTGTGGTGCTTACTGTGTGCCGTAAGAAAGCAGCTGAGTAAGCCATAGGAGCAAGCCAGTAAGCAGCATTCCTCCATGGCCTCTGCTTCATTTCCTCCCTTCAGTTTCTGCCCTGACTTCCTCAGTGATGGACTGTGCTGTGAAACTACAAGCTGAAATAAACTCTGTCCTCCCCAATTTGTTTTTGATTATGGTGTTTTCTCACAGCAACAGAAACCTTAACTAAGGCGTATATTTACCCACACACAACCACATATTTAAAAATCAAAAAATTTAAAAAATTTTAAAGATTGTCAATGCAAATAATATCTCACATCCGATTTACTTATTTACATTTATACGGACAAGTGAAATTGTCTTTCAAACATTTTTTCTTTCTTCTATTCACTCTTTTACATTGGCTCTTAAAAATGAGAAAAATGCAAAATAAGGGGGAAGATTACAAAGTATAAATATCAATCAAAATGTATGATTGCTGTTGATTGAAGCAAAAATTTAATTGCTATTTTAAGAAGTCAGACAAGGAGCTGGAAAGATGGCTCAGAGATTAAGAGCACTGGCTGTTCTTCCAGAGGTCCTGAGTTCAATGGTCGTTCATAACCATCTGTAATGAGATCTGGTACCCTCTAGTGGCCTGCAGGCATACTTGCAGGCAGAATGCTGTATACATAATAAATAAATTAATTAAAAAAAAAAACTAGGATTGAAAAACAAAAGGGAGAGAAATCAGATGAAAGCCGAGCATGGTGGCGCGTGCTTTTACTCTCAGCACTCAGGAGGCAAAGGTGGCAGGGGGAGATCACTGCGAGTTTGAAACCAGCCTGGTCTACAGAGTTCCAGGACAGCCAGGGCTGTGTAATGAGATCCTGTCTCAAAAAAAAAAAAGGAGAAGGAAGGAAGGGAGGGAGGGAATCAGATGAAAGAGGGCCTGGCAGTGAGAACCTGGCTCATCACTGGGGTTTCCGGGTCTCTCTGGTCTTCACTGTTATCTCATTCAGCTGACAGGAGTAAACCAGTTCACAGACACTTAGTTTTGAGATAACAGATAAATATAAGAGCTATGCCACACTGATGTTCTCTGAAGATGGTACCATACACTGTCATTAATCACAAGGAAAATGAAAAGTTACGATGTGCTGACTCGCTGCACATTCGATTTTGATTCTGAAACCATGGCATCATGTCTGGGTATTTGAGAGCTCTGTGGTGGAAGGTTTACGGAGTCACGCACTTAGAGCCATGCTTTCTCCAGATCAGGCTCGGGCTCAGCTGATTCACTGCCTAACTTGAAAGCACTCCCCAGCCCTCGCTTGCATTTCTTAAGAATTATTTGGGTGTGTGTGTGTGTGTGTGATTATTCACAGTACTGTTATATTTGGAGTAGAACCCATTTCTGAATAAGAATACTTTGCCTGCCCATATAAATATAGTTCTGATTTCAAGTTGTGGTTGGAGTTAGTTTTTGTAGAGAAATATTCAGAATTTCTGAGGGGAGGAGAGTAAGTGTTGCTGGAGAAAAAGATGAGTCTTGAGGGACTTTGGAATGGGTGTGTGACTTCCTTTTCTTCCAAGCTTTCAAAATTAATCCGTTCCTTCTCATGCTTCCCTCTCAGTCCTTTTATTTCTCCTTTGTCTACTCAAATGTCATAGTATATTTATGCACATGAGTCTGAAGCAGCCCTACACATTCCGTAGTGCATTAGGGCAGGACCAATAGTGAGTTTTAAACATTGGCTTTAAGGGTGCTTTGGCTTTCTGACTTACATTATTAAAATATTTTTCATCAGAACCTTTGCCTTATGAGTTTTACTCTGAAGGTGTTTATTTATCATATGGGCAGGCCTTTGTTCGTTTGGTATTCTTTGAGATGAGGCCTTCCTGTGTTACCCAAGCTGGCTTTAGACTCTCAGCTCCACTGATCTTTCTGCCTTGGCCTCCTCAGCAGCTGGGCCCGCAGGTGCAAACCACAGTGCCCAGCTGATTTGTAAAACAGTTTTTTATTAGTTGTTATTCTGTGTACATATGATGTGCACTGGGCCGTATATCTATGTTATGGCCCACATAGAGGTTGGAAGACAATTTCCTAGTCAGTTCTCTCCTTCCACCTTTCTGTGGATTCCAGAGTTAAAACTCAGGTCACCAGGCTCACAGAGCAGCACTTTCCCTGCTAAACCGTCTCCTGGCTTAGCAGCTCAGTTTTTGTTTTTCTAGTTTGTTTAAACAGGAGCAAGTGTAATGTAGATTACTATATGGTTTATGTGGTAGGAACATACTGTCCAATACAAATAAGCTGTGAGCCTTGTGCAGTTCTCTCCCTCCTTCCCTTTTCTCTTTTGAGAAAGTTAGGCTGGCTTTGTTATATATATTTCAAAGTGAAATTGTCTTTCAAACACACACACACACACACACACACACACACACACACACCCTCAGGGTGGCCTCAAATTAGGAATTCTTCTTCCCTGGGGTCCTGAGTGCTTAGATTGCAAGCATGTGCTAACTACCATGCTTGATGTAAGTTTTTGTTTTATGCCTACATTGAAATAGTAAAAAGGAATAAATAAATATATTGGCGCTGGAGAAATGGTTCAGCAGTTGCTCTTCCAGAGGATCTGAGTTTGATTTCCAGCACCCACGTGGCAGCTCACAACTGTCTCTTAGCACTAGTCTCAGGGGATCTGACGCCATGCATGTGGTACACAGGTATGCATGCAGGTAAAATACCCAAACACATAAAATAAAGGCAAAATCTTAAAAAGATTATTATTTTTATGTGTGTGTCTGCATGGCTTTATGTGTACCATGTGCACATGTCTGTGAAGGCATTAGATCCCCTGAACCTAGAGTTCCATGTGGTTGTAAGACACCATATGGGCTCTGGGAACCAAACTTAGCTTCTCTGCAAGAGTAGAAAGTACTGAGCCCCATGAAGTTAATTTTTATAATTTATTCAAAATAATATATGTCCCAAAATTACTATCATTTGAAATGTAATCAGTATAAAATACACTTTAGAACAAGAAGGTAGCAGGGCTAGAGATGAGGGGAGTTTGTAAGAGAGTTTGCTGTGCATGCATGAAGATCTGAGTTTGGATCCCAGCACCCATGTAAAAGGGCCACGTGGTTACACAACCCCAGCACTGTGGGGATCTCCAGTGAGCCTTCAGTGAGACTCTGTCTCAAGGGACTAAGGCAGAGAGTGGGGCTCTCCTCAGGCCTCTATGTGAGCACACAGCCATCTGTGCTTAGAGTGGGGACGTTTGAGCTGTTTCTCAGCTACTATTCTGCGATTCCTGCTTCAGCTTGCTGATTGGTGTTTTTCCAGTGGCCAAGAAAAAGTTCTAGCTCTGTTGGATCTAGAATGTAATGCTAAGGAAAGGCCCAAATAATGACACATGCCCACAGTGTAAAGGATTTGAAGAATCCAGGAGAAAATGCTTTTTATTGAGTTAGACTTTAGTAATACTCCTCCCACCCCTGCCTTTTATATCCAATTTTAAATTCCTTATTTGAAAGACAGGAAGGGAAAAATTTATAGGAGATTTTCCAAACGCAAACTCGGTTTTTATAATATGATTATGGCAACCATCTCTATTTTGGTAAAACTAGCCTATAATATGAGTAGCATTTTGTAATTTAGAATTTTACAATTTACGGAAGCACAAGCCACTGCAAACCTTAAACGTGGATGCTTTACATTTGCATTTAGTGCTGTAAATGAGCATTGTAGTCATTGTCTGGGGCAGAATGGAGACAAAGGGGAGACCCTACTGGTTCTCAGGAAAGTGTGCAAGGAAGTAAGTGAGGAACTTCAGATTGAAGAGTGGATGTGAGTCAAGAGTAGCCAGTACTGTTGAATAAGAGCTCTCCATCAGGGGGGAGAGAACATGCAGAATGGTCTCTATCAGGGGGAGAGAACATGCAGAATGGTCTCTATCAGGGGGAGGGAACATGCAGAATGGTCTCTATCAGGGGGAGGGAACATGCAGAATGGTCTCCATCAGGGGAGGGAACATGCAGAATGGTCTCCATCAGGGGAGGGAACATGCAGAATGGTCTCCATCAGGGGAGGGAACATGCAGAATGGTCTCCATCAGGGGAGGGAACTTGCAGAATGGTCTCCATCAGGGGAGGGAACATGCAGAATGGTCTCCATCAGGGGGGAAGGAACATGCAGAATGGTCTCCATCAGAGGGGAGAGAACATGCAGAATGGTCTCCATCAGTGGAGGGAACATGCAGAATGGTCTCCATCAGGGGGAGGGAACATGCAGAATGGTCTCCATCAGGGGAGGGAACATGCAGAATGGTTTCCATCAGGGGAGGGAACATGCAGAATGGTCTCCATCAGGGGGGAGGGAACATGCAGAATGGTCTCCATCAGAGGGGAAGGAACATGCGGAATGGTCTCCATCAGGGGGAGGGAACATGCAGAATGGTCTCCATCAGGGGAGGGAACATGCAGAATGGTTTCCATCAGGGGAGGGAACATGCAGAATGGTCTCCATCAGGGGGGAGGGAACATGCAGAATGGTCTCCATCAGGGGGGAGGGAACATGCAGAATGGTCTCCATCAGGGGGGAGGGAACATGCAGAATGGTCTCCATCAGGGGAGGGAACATGCAGAATGGTCTCCATCAGGGGGGAGGGAACATGCAGAATGGTCTCCATCAGGGGAGGAAACATGCAGAATGGTCTCCATCAGGGGAGGGAACATGCAGAATGGTCTCCATCAGAGGGGAGGGAACATGCAGAATGGTCTCCATCAGGGGAGGGAACATGCAGAATGGTCTCCATCAGGGGGGAGGGAACATGCAGAATGGTCTCCATCAGGGGGGAGGGAACATGCAGAATGGTCTCCATCAGGGGAGGGAACATGCAGAATGGTCTCCATCAGGGGAGGGAACATGCAGAATTGTCTCCATCAGGGGAGGGAACATGCAGAATGGTCTCCATCAGAGGGGAGGGAACATGCAGAATGGTCTTCATCAGAGGGGAGGGAACATGCAGAATGATCTCCATCAGGGGAGGGAACATGCAGAATTGTTTCCATCAGAGGGGAGGGCACATGCAGAATTGTCTCCATCAGAGGGGAGGGAACATGCAGAATGGTCTTCATCAGGGGAGAGAACATGCAGAATTGTCTCCATCAGAGGGGAGGGAACATGCAGAATGGTCTCCATCAGAGGGGAGAGAACATGCAGAATGGTCTCCATCAGGGGAGGGAACATGCAGAATGGTCTCCATCAGAGGGGAGGGAACATGCAGAATGGTCTCCATCAGGGGAGGGAACATGCAGAATTGTCTCCATCAGAGGGGAGGGAACATGCAGAATTGTCTCCATCAGAGGGGAGGGAACATGCAGAATGGTCTTCATCAGGGGAGAGAACATGCAGAATGGTCTCCATCAGAGGGGAGGGAACATGCAGAATGGTCTCCATCAGAGGGGAGGGAACATGCAGAATGGTCTCCATCAGAGGGGAGAGAACATGCAGAATTGTCTCCATCAGGGGAGGGAACATGCAGAATGGTCTCCATCAGAGGGGAGGGAACATGCAGAATGGTCTCCATCAGAGGGGAGGGAACATGCAGAATTGTCTCCATCAGGGGGAGGGAACATGCAGAATTGTTTCCATCAGGGGGGAGAGAACATGCAGAATTGTCTCCATCAGAGGGGAGGGAACATGCAGAATGGTCTCCATCAGGGGAGGGAACATGCAGAATTGTCTCCATCAGAGGGGAGGGAACATGCAGAATGGTCTCCATCAGGGGAGGGAACATGCAGAATGGTCTCCATCAGGGGGGAGGGAACATGCAGAATTGTCTCCATCAGGGGAGGGAACATGCAGAATGGTCTCCGTCAGGGGAGGGAACATGCAGAATGGTCTCCATCAGGGGAGGGAACATGCAGAATTGTCTCCATCAGGGGAGGGAACATGCAGAATTGTCTCCATCAGGGGAGGGAACATGCAGAATGGTCTCCCATCAGGGGAGGGAACATGCAGAATGGTCTCCATCAGGGGGGAGGGAACATGCAGAATTGTCTCCATCAGAGGGGAGGGAACATGCAGAATTGTCTCCATCAGGGGGAGGGAACATGCAGAATTGTTTCCATCAGGGGGGAGAGAACATGCAGAATTGTCTCCATCAGAGGGGAGGGAACATGCAGAATGGTCTCCATCAGGGGAGGGAACATGCAGAATTGTCTCCATCAGGGGAGGGAACATGCAGAATGGTCTCCATCAGGGGAGGGAACATGCAGAATGGTCTCCATCAGGGGGGAGGGAACATGCAGAATTGTCTCCATCAGGGGAGGGAACATGCAGAATGGTCTCCGTCAGGGGAGGGAACATGCAGAATTGTCTCCATCAGAGGGGAGGGAACATGCAGAATTGTCTCCATCAGGGGAGGGAACATGCAGAATTGTCTCCATCAGGGGAGGGAACATGCAGAATGGTCTCCATCAGGGGAGGGAACATGCAGAATGGTCTCCATCAGGGGGGAGGGAACATGCAGAATTGTCTCCATCAGAGGGGAGGGAACATGCAGAATGGTCTCCATCAGAGGGGAGGAAACATGCAGAATTGTCTCCATCAGGGGAGGGAACATGCAGAATGGTCTCCATCGTGGGAGGGAACATGCAGAATGGTCTCCATCAGGGGAGGGAACATGCAGAATGGTCTCCATCAGTGGGAGGAAACATGCAGAATGGTCTTCATTGAGGGAGGGAACATGCAGAATGATCTTCGCCAGGAGGAGGGAACATGCAGAATTTTGTAGGAGACAAAAGTCAGAAAATACACCAGACATTGATGGTCAGTTAACTATTCAAAACCATGCTGCAAGAACAGCACCAGAATGTAATGCTGGAGCAGGTGTTTTTCCATGAAGAGAACTCTGGTAGACATCAGGTTAGACATTTGTCTCATACCATGCACAAAAATGAGCTCAATAAGGATCATGGTCCTAAATTTTATATTCAAAGCCGTAAAATGCTTAGAAGATACAGGAGTAAATCTTCATAGTACAGGGCAAAACCAACAAAAAGTAAATTAGACTTCATCAAAATTTAAAATGCTAATGTTTCAAGAGACGGGAAAGAGAAATGATTCAGAGAATGGAGAAGTCCCTGGTGAGGGGGCTCCCTAGCCATTCCCAGTCAGGGAGGGAGCTGGTGTGTTATCCCTACCCTTACATGCAGTCTCCTCTTTGGCTCTGCTTAAAACCATTAAGCACCTCTTTCAGCTCAGGCTGTCTACTTCTAAGTAAAAGGGGTACACTGTTGCACTGAGAGGTTCTTTAGCCAAGGGGCCTGATTGGCTTGTGAACAAGGTGTCTCCTAATTTAATTTACACCTTACCTATAAAAATTACCTGGATTGCAACCATTTTACATCTTTTATTTGTTTTAAAGTACAAATTTAGAAATTTTCTAACCATCCTTTTACATCAGCCGGCAGCACTGCACCTGATTAACACGTGAGAGCCGTGCTCTTCATTGTGCTGTACAGTTAGTTCCCTTTCCGAAGAGCCCTGTGCCGTCGGCTGAGCTCAGCCAAGGTGTTAGATTCTTAGAGACTCTTTGGCTCACCAACAGCAGAATCCAGCCAGGAAAATGGAGCCAGGGAAATCTAAAGTTGTCCTTTTCGTTCCCTCCCATTGAGAGAGTCGATCTGGAAACACATTGTGCAAGAACACAGGGGTGACAATTTGCTCGTGCCTACGAGTTTCAAAGAGGATGGAAACCTGTGTGATCTTTACACTTCTGTTAAGGAACTGATCGTTTGCTTGGGAGCAAACCATGCAGAATACTGCCTGTCTTACCTTCTAGGTAATTTCTGTAATCGAAGTCCAAGTTCTCTGAAGCAAAGAAAAGGTGGCAGCAGTGGGCCGTTCTCCAGTAGAGCAGAGCATGCATTACATTTCTGAGTAAATCTCGCTGTGCGTTTATCCATGCTGCTCAGTTAATGCTGTTTCTATCCATTTCCTCTTAAAACAGATGAGCTCCACCAGGAGATGCTGGAAGATGCGCAGAAGAAACTGATGAACTTGGTAAACAGTACAGAAGGAAAAGTGGACAAGTAAGCGTTGCCTCTTGGCTTCCTCTTTTGTTTTACAGGAATTGTTTTCATAGAACAGCTTAGCTACAGTAGATGTTTACACATGACTACACTTCAAGAAGCCTTTCCTTTTCTTATACAATGAGGTGTGGGTAGTTTTTATGACAGTAAATAGAATAACCTACCTTCTTTTAATTTTAAAGTCTGTTTCCCAACTCATTTCTTTTCTCAAAACCATTTGCAAGAATTAAAAAAAAATCACTTCTATATGAAATCTTAGGAAATAAAAGGTTATTATTAATATTTTCCTCTCTTCACTACCCTTAAGTAAACATACCTAGCATTTTTAAATGTTATTTGTGTAATAATATCTGATGTAATATTTTTAATCTAAAATATTATTTAAATTTTTTAATAAATATGGTCGAGGATGCATAACATCTATCTCCATTTTATGTCTCTCAATGAGAATCACCTACTGATGTGTTGAGAATTACTTGTGAGATACCTCCTTAGTTGGCTATGGGTCTAAAGAAATGGGTAGCTTAATAAGGGATTTTTTTTTAAGTATTCATTTTAAGTTGTCTGAAATATTCCTAATTAGACTTATTTAAAAAGCTACTTTAGAGTATCTTGTTATTCAGTCTTTATAATTAAACATCTCATTGTTTAAATATAAGAAAATGTTTATTTGTTTAGTGTTTAGGTATAGTTGTAGCAGATTGGCCACGTTAGGTTGACCTTAGCTGTTTCTGCCTTGATTTTCCTAGAGTCCTCATGAGAAACCTCTTCATTGGTCATTTCCACACACCTAAAAACCAGCGTCATGAAGTGCTTCGACTCATGGGGAGCGTCTTGGGTGTTAAAAGGGAGGAAATGGAGCAGGTGACAAGGCAGTAAAGCTCTTGACTGAGACCCCTCCTCTCTCTACCCCCGCCTCTTTCTTTGTAGTTTTCTTGCTCTGTGGCATTCTCTTCCCTCCATCCCTCTTCCTCTGTCTCTGTTTTCACTGGGGATGAAATCTAGCTTGTCTCTCATGTGTTAGGCCAGTGCTCTACCATTTAGCTATATCCTGGTTCTCATTCTAAATGTTTAATTATATTTATAATATAGGGCATCATGGGAAATAATTTATTTTTACTGTATATGTACCTTGGGTTTAATACAGTTTTCTTAAAGAGGTGCTTTTGTTCAGTTTGTATGGTGTTACTTTAAGTATTTTATAACTTATAAACCAGTTGTTTTATCAGGTGATTGAAATTTTTGAGATATAACTATGTCCAGAACATTTACTTCAGATTGTGTTTGGGGTGGCATTTGGTTTTCTCTGTAATCCATCTGTCTAGGAAACACCTACTAGAACTTGAGTTACAAAGCATGTCTACTCTTTTCTGAAGTCACAGGAGAGGGCTCTTATTTTCTTGTCTTGTATTGATAGTATTTTTCTGTTTTAAAATGTGCTTACAGCTGTTTGTGGAAGATCAAGGAGGTGTTACTCGGTGGATGGCTGGATGGCTGGGAGGAGGATCAAAAAGTGTGCCCAGTACACCTTTGAGACCGAATCAGCAATCTGTGTTTAATAGTGTAAGATCCAGTTTGATTCCTGCTGACCGTGAATGATAGAGTTATTGCACACCACTCTCATTTGAATCAGATTTGAATCAGATTTCTCCTGCATCATTTAATACAACCCCAGTAATATAACAAAATATTATCTCTTAGTCTTTTTCAGAACTCTTTGTTAAATTTCTGGAAACAGAATCTCATCCATCTGCCCCGCCCCCAAAGTTGTCAGTTCATGACCTGAAGCCTCTAGATTCTCCAGGAAGAAGGAAAGTTGACACAGGCATACCTGAAAGCCTTAGAGGTAAAATTAGGGATGTGGTTTTCCCTCAGTGGTAAAAATCAAATGCTTGACTTAAGATTTGTTACTAATTTGTTACTCATGATAGTGACAAAGTTTTCACTGTTTTGAAATTGTAATACTGCTTCTAAAATTATAATGTTGCTAAATTTGGGCCTTGCATGTTTTTTAGCTTATTGTTTATTTGTTTTAATTAATGTAAACAGTATGAAATGTTTTCATTTTTATGTAGGAATAATTCCCAGAGTCTTCATGAGAAATCTTTCTTTTGGCCATTTCTACACACCCCTAAGTCATATATACATTATAGTATATTTATAGACACTGTAGTATATTTAGAAATACTGAGGTATATTTATAGACATTGTAGTAACCTGCGATTTTATTTAATTATCAGTGTAAGTCACTTGAATTACTGTCCTGGAAATGTAGTGAGCTAGTTACGTCTTTGCTTTGTCCCCGTTTTCATTTCTCTCTGATGGTACTTCTTATTAAAGTTATGAACATAACTTATAGTCTGGAAATGAGTTTCATTTTTGGACTTATTGTTATTCAGTAACCAAACTTTGCCACATAAATAATATACATAATGTTAGTTTAGTTAAACTAACCTAAACATCCAAGAATGTGGCATGCACCCTTGCATGTAGAAAGGTCTGTCTAGATGGAAATAATTGGTGGTTACATGTGTGTATTCTTGATCCCACTGAATTGTAATGGTCTTACTTGTCTTATATTGCTGAGTAGCATTTCTTGAGTTGGAAGTTAATTAGTCACTAGACTATAAACCAATCTCTTTTTCCCAATAATTTACATATTTTAGTATAGACTTAAGGAACATATCATATGCTTCCTAGTTCATATCTCATACCATAGTTAAATTTAGATAAAATATTACAGAATTTCCCTTCTAGAATTTTTAAAACTCAATCCCTCCCTCCCGCCTTCCCTCCTCTCTCTCTCTCTCTCTCTCTCTCTCTCTCTCTCTCTCTCTCTCTCCATCTCGCTTTTCTTCATCAGAGCTCTGCTAGGCATATGTATCAATCAGAGGTGGGCAGAGTTTTAGCAGGGTTTGCATGGAGGACACAAGGTTAGTGTCCTTACTGTGTTCACAGCATGTAGTGTTGTCCTGTGTTCACAGCGTATATAAAACTTTGTGTCCACTTGTGTTCACAGCTGTTGAGCTCAGTGTGGCTCTGTGTTCCCAAAGTGTAGAGCTTAGTAGGCAGCACAGGAGCTTTTCCAGTTTGGAAAGTTGTTGGTCACAGGAAATCCAAAGTGGAAATCCAGACGTGCTCAGTCACAGCTGATGTAATGAGTTTGTCTCTGTCTTTGTCTGAGGAGCCTGCTTTTTAGTTTCCCATTGCTTAAGAAGGAACTTCCAAGGGTTTGCTTGGCTCTCACCAATTAAGTATTAATGTCCTTGGGTAATAAGGCAGAATTGTAGCCCCTAAGACAGGTCATAAGCTAAATTCTTATTCTAATGAAAATGAATTATAACTGCCCAAGTTGGTAGAGAAATGATACCACTGAGAATGTCTCTAGCCTTTGAATGCTGACATGATGACTGAGTCATGTATGTATACATTATTTGTACTTCTGGTAAATTAATTGTAATTATTGTCGTGTCACTATAATATGATGTGTCAGCATTTTTCATAGGTATTATAGTCATTGGGAAATGTTAAGTTCTCAAGTCCTTCATCTCTCAGGTAGGTATGAAAAGTATTTACCCTGTATCATACACACCATCATTTCAGAGTTGTTACAATAAGTGTAGTTTTCAGGTATATAACTAGTATTTGAGGATACAGTACTTTCGTTATGCATACAAACACTCCTTGTATCCTTTTCTACCATTCCTCCTTCTTCGTTTCTTCTCTTTTGTGTGTGGGTCTCTGTGACCGCCATGACCAGCAGAGTAAAGATCAGTATGAGGCAAGAGGACAGTTTGGTTCAACAGGACTAAGTAGCTGGTGTTGGTTCAAACTTTGGGACCCCGAGTGTTTATTTTAGGCCTATTTAATTAAGCATAACACAATTTGGTGAAAAATTATCTGGTGATAAATGACCCAGTCCTGTGTGCCCAATAAAGCTTAAGACTAAATCAAAACTGTTTGTAAAGTACATTTGACATCTTCCAAATGGGTTCTATAGATTGACTACATGTGACACCTTTTATAAGGATAGGCTTTATAGACTGGTAAGCTCACTATAAGAGTCTGCAGGAGTGTCCAGTGTGGTCTTGACCATACATTGAAGGCATAGCCCTGTGCGGCTAGCATTCCTGGCTCCCCGCCTGATTATCTGTGAGCGCCAGGATCTCCGTGCCTCCCCCACTTTTACCCATCTACTTTTCATAGATAGATTCTGCTTATAGGATCCAGAACTCATCAGCATTCACATTGAATTTGTAGGTAGCCAAATATAGAAACCTAAAGCACACGCACATCTTTTTTGTTTGTTTTACCAGAAAATGGTTTGAATGACTAGGAGTGAATTTTCATGAGGTGTTCATAATACACATTAGAATTCTTAAAATACTGTTTGTTTATTGTATACACATGTGTCTATATGTATGTGTGTGTGTGCTCTGTGCACATTTTTGGAAGTCAGAGAATAACTTGAGGATTTGAACTTGAGGATTCAGAACAACATGGGTTCTGGAACTGAACTTAGGTCATCAGAGTTGGAGGCTTAGTGGTAGGTACTTTCACCTGCTGATCTATCTTGTTGGCTCACAAATTAGTATTTTATGCTTAGGATTTGAGGGTCTGTTGTGTTCTTGTTTTGAATCAAGGATAGCCCAAACATGTGCCTAATAGTAGTATTAGCAGCAGGGTGGAATGTTAAAGTCAATAGTAGTGACAAATTGATTACTCAGATGCTTGTGTTAAAGCTCAACTTGTTAGCACAATTACAGCTCTCCAAGTAGAGCAGTAGGGGGTCATCCTCAGATATATATATATGTATGTATGTATGTATGTATGTATGTATGTTCGTGGGCAGCCTGAGCTAGAGACCCTGTCTCAGCAACAAACCTCGACAAGTGTGTTGATGAGTTTGATAAAACTATTACTGTGTTTAGAGGCTTCTTTCATTAAATCTCTTTATGAAGGATAGAAACTAAATCTGTATCTTATCTTTTAGATACAGCGGAATCCAGGGCAGGAAGAAGAACAGATGTGAACCCATTCTTGGCCCCCCGCTCAGCAGCTGTGCCCCTTATTAACCCAGCTGGACATGGACCTGGCGGGCCTGGACATCTTCTTTTGAAACCCATCTCAGATGTCCTACCCACATTCACACCGTTGCCAGTGTCTCCCGACAACACTGCAGGTGTTGTTCTGAAAGACCTTCTAAAGCAATAGGTAGCTCCGAGGCTGGGGCTATGTAGCACTTTAAGGAAACCATGAACACTGTATGTGTGTGAGCTTTATCACAAAGTGGCCTTCTGGAAAGAGTCATGTATTTGTCTGTAGTTGTAATTTCTCTGTTAATAAAAATATTCTTAATGCTTTTAGAAATTGCAGGTGTCAGAATACCAAGTATCTGACATATAATCTGCTTTTTTTCACTTTATGATGTTACTTAATTTAAAACTAGAAACATTTGGTTTCCTTTTTAATTTATAAAACTCTAAAGGAGAGGCAAGAATACTAAACTGTATGTTTGCTTTTATCTCTCCGCATCTTCAAGCTCATTTAATATATGAGCATGTGGTTCGTCTTTAAAGATAAGGAATCCGGGCAGTGGTGGCGCATGCCTGTAATCCCAGCACTTGGGAGGCAGAGGCAGGTGTATTTCTGAGTTCGAGGCCAGCCTGGTCTATAGAGTGAGTTCCAGGACAGCCAGGGCTACACAGAGAAACACTGTCTTAAAACAAAACAAAACAAACAAACAAAAAAACCCCAACCTTATAAAGATAAGGAATTCACCTGCCCCTCCACCCTCAACAACGCCTAATAGAGGCTTCTCTACATGGAGCAGAAAATGCTCTGTAGCACATGTGATCACCTGTAGAGGACCTTGCGCTCTACAGAGCACAGAGGACAAAGCTGGGCCGGGAGGTTATCGGTGCCCCGAGGCAAAGCAAGTATTTGGTTCTATGCAATTTCATCCTATGTGTAGATTTGAGGTCAGGATCCAACTCTTCATCAGAAGGATCCTTGAGCTGCCTTTTTCTAACCGTCGCTGCCTCCTCTAATCCCTGACAACCACTAACTGTCACCCTCTATAATTTTGTTATTCTGTAAATGCTGTTTAAATGAAATCATATGTTATGTAACCTCTTGAAATGGGTGTTTTTCACTTAACATAATTCCCTTGAGATCCATCCAAGTTGTTTCATGGGTCAGTAGTTTGTTTCTTTTTATTGTAGAGTGCATGCTGTGAGTAACTAAATGGGATCATTTAGTTTCAAGAGCTGAACTGTCTTTTTAAAGTATCACCTAAAACTACAGGTTTCCAGCTAGGCCTGGTGGCTCATGATTAATCCCACCACTTGAGAGACAGAAGCAAGAGGATTGCATAGGATTTGAGGCCAGTCTGGTATACATAGTGAGTTTCAGGTTAGCCAGAGCAATAGTCATAGTGAGCTCCTTCTTTAAAACACACACACCAAAAAACCAAACAATCAAAAATCGTAAGGTTTTCTTGCACAAATACATGTAACTTTCATGTAAGGTTACACTTTATGTATGGCTGCATCCATGTAAACCTTAGGCCACTGTTAGCACTATCCCGAGACCTATTACCTCTTGCCTCTGTGTGGGGTGCAGCACTCTGTGCTTATTACAGTGATCATTTCAGTGTAGTAACACCAGGTGATTGGGACTTCAAGGATTTCTGAACCTTTTTACAAAGCCGTATGAAAGAAAAAATTCTGATTCCACACCTTCATTGTATCAGGATGTTCATATTTGTATTAATTGTTGACATTGTACATTTAAAAGTCATTTCTTGCATATTTTGTAAATTCAGATAAGCCTTTAAAACAGAAAAGCCTATATAGCAAGGAAAGGTGGAAATGAGACTAATTCAAAAGTGTCGACAGTCCTGGTGCCTGCCACTGCTAACTTGGGTTGTTTGTAAATTTACCTATGGTAAACTGTATATTTCTAATGTGTTTGGAAGTCTGGAGGTTTTAATGATGTGTTGATAGTTAAAATATCTTTTTCTGAAAAATTAAGTAACTGAAATAATGCTGCTTTCTGATGTCACCTGTGTCCTTAACTAACTTATTATCCTAATTTCTCCGCTATGTGTTAGAAAAAGCTGCCTGCAGAGTTAATAGAAATGCTAAGGTGCTCCAGCCAGTTTTGCTGATGTTACAGATGCCCCTCAACTTACAGTGGGCTCACAGCCCAATAATCCCACCATAATAGAAAACATCTTGAATTGAGCATTTGTTTGTTCTACTCAGCGGTCAGTTGAGTAGGACCAATCGGCTGAGCATGAGCCTCCGTTCCGCTCCCACCGCTGCCTAGCATTGAGAAAAGAGAAGCTCTAAATCTGAAGCATGATTTCTGTTTAGCGTGTATCATTTTGGCCAACTCCAAAATTGAAACAGTTAAGCCATTGTAAGTTGAGGGTCTGCTGATACAGGTTTTCATGTTTCTTAAAAAGTTACACTCTTTCATTAGCCTGGATCATGTACTGCCTGCCAGGAAGTTTTAAGTTCTGTATAAAGTAGCCCAAAGACTAGTTTTTACACTAAGAAGAAGATGGAAGATGTAAACTGTTCTCTTCTAAAGAAGAGGTACGTGGTGGATAGTTAAGCAATGTGTTTTATATTTAAATAACTTTTATGACATTTGACGTTCCTTGACTAAAACAACCTTCCCTCCCTCATGTAACCTAAGTTTGAAGGCTGCTGTGGGGGTGGGGTGGGGGTTCTACATCCAGGCATCAAAGAACACTGTCTGATGTGGCTGCCATTGAAGTATACGACCTTGTCTGAAAACTGCAGTACCTAACATCTCTGCCGTGCGCATTCTAAATGTGCATTGATCTAAACCAGACATAATCCATCAGCTTTTCTGAAACTAAGTTGTGTCAGAGATGAACCATCTGCTCAAGAGAACTTCTCCGCAGAAATCAAGAAGCAGTTGTTCAATGCCTCCGACGGGATGCTGCTAGAGGCTCACTGGCAGTTCCGTGTTGACTGCAGAAGCCCGTCTGCTCTTGAGATCTGCAACCACTTGGTGGAATTTGTGGTTGTATTTTGCATCAGAAGCCACGGACTTATTGCAGTGTTGTAACTGCTGTGAGTGGGCTGTTGATGTCTTTCTGCACTTAGAATTTGTAGTTGAATTTTGCATTGGAAGCCACAGTTCTTCACAACATTCCTAATGGTTTTCAAGTACAATGAAATACACTATCAAGAACTCACCCTGCTGTTGGTGTTGACTGAATGTAATCACCGGCATGTGTGCTGTTGAGTTTTACCCCTAATATTCTGGTTTGTTTTTTAAAAAGGCGGGGCGGGGGGAGCCCAAAGCACATAGTCAAAAAGAGATGGCATGCAGCTAGCCAGCTGAACATCACGATCACCCCAAAAGCCTTTAGTTCCTTTGATCGTCCCAAGGATTCAAGCTTACTCAAAGTCAGCTATGGGAGGGAGGCAGGGCTGGCACAGGTGAAGATGAAATCCATTTGAACTGGGTTTTTTAAATTAAAGAAATTTTCATGTATCAAAGCATTTAAAGCATCTTCTATCAACAAAAGTTTCTCTTCTGTAAATATCAGTTAGGTAATATTTATTTTATATATTCCTATGGGAAAATGATCATTGTAATGTTGACATTTGTGATGATTTGCCAGTCTTTACATCTTAACTTATTATGATTTAATCACCTCAAGTTGATACATGGTCTTGATTTATAGGAAGGTATCTAAATGTGGGAAACGTCCAACTGTACCATAAGATTCTGTTGTGTTTTATATGGAGCTAAAGCCAGTGCACTCTTGAATTTCTCAGGAGCATTGCAAGGCAAAAAAAAAAAAAAAAAAAAAAACCAAAACAACAAAACCCTTCCAAATAAAAATGATATAAATTGGCTGTGTCTTCGTCCACTTGGGAAACAGCTGCCGGCATCTCTCGAGAAATGGCTTGCACAGATTGTTTGTAGCAGCCTCTGATGACTTGGGTGTTCACTCACTCTGCACGTCTGCTACAGGGATTCAGCCTTGGATGCTAAGTGTGGTCCACTTAAGACTCTCAGGATTGCATGTGAAAGGACGACCTGAGGGTTTAGCTGGTGGACTTTCATTGTCCCCTTCAGAGGGCATCACTGGTCACTTAGTGTTTTGCCAAGGTCGTTCAGACATCTTCATTTGGTCTTAGGCACACAACCCATTCTTAACTCTTCATGTGATAGCATTGGAAGGAACGGAATTTTAGTTTGATAACTGGAGTTCAGACTTTGACCCCTTTTATGTGACCTTTGACAAAATTCCTTTGTTGTTTCATTTTTCTCATCTGAAGTGGTACCCACCTGATAGCAGCCTTGTATAGTTACAAAGAACAAGAGATAGGTTTGTTCACATGTGTGTTACATGAATAATTGCACTGCTGTTGAATTTAGGGATCAGGAACTGTTTTGTTTGTGTTTGACTAAAGTGTGGATGGAAGGGTGAGAACAAAGGCTTCTTTGTGGAGTGGTTGGGTCGCATGTGCAGATAGTGTTTGTAGGCAGTTCTGCTGAGTTTAGGGATGGAGAGAGCATCCTTCAAAGCAGAGAGACAGCCTGCAGATGCCGTGGGAAGGACAAGGGGGCCCAGAAAAAGGACAGCAGAGGAGATATTGGTGCACAGATGGAGTGGCCCTCTTCATATGGGAAAGGCCCCATAAGGGTAGGGACAGGAGCGAGAGAGGGGTACGAGAAGTCTCTGCTGAGAAAGAGGGAGGAAGAAATCTGAGGCTTGGGCCAAGTGGTGAGACAGACACATGTACAGGTGAGAGAAGTGTGATCTTGGGGAAACACGTTCCAGGTGCTGGAGGGCCCTTGTTTGGGCTGACAGACAAATGCGAGGAGCATATCTCGAAGGAAACAGGCTAGTAAATTAAATACCAACAGACAATGGTTCTAGCCCTGACCAGTTCCATTGGACTACAGATTGTAGCAACTGAGGTCATGTGAATAGAGATGTAACTGAGGGTTTTATAGCACATTGTGAAAACGTTGCACATACTATAAATTACTAATCCGTTATAATTGCAACAATATTTATCTTGGAGATAAGGAGTAATTTGAAATGTTACTTAGATCACTTAAGGCAAGCATTTGAACCTTTAGTTGGTTTTCTGCCTTGGCTCCTAACATGGAGCCTTCATTGAGCCATGCTGGGGTTAAGATGTCAGCTTTACCCTGTAATGACAGCCTAACTGAGACTTCTCAGCTGTCTTTTTACACATTCTTTTTCAGTTCACTATTCCTGGCCCTCAGTTAAATCTGGGTGAAGTATTTGGCTGAATTTCATAGCAAGTTTGTTAAAAATTTGTTTTCTAGATAGCCCAGAGATTCCTTAAAAAATCCAAGAGACGTTGTTGTTGTCACTTTGGAATACAAGGCATGTGCACATGTTGAAGGTGTGTAAGTTCTCTCACAGTAGAGGGTCTCCACCCTTGAGCCTCAGTGACCGGGTGTGTGTCCTTAACTGTATGCATTTCCAGAAGGCACTTCCCCTACAGCTGGCGAAACAAAGCAGTATAAATCAGCCTTGAGTTTCCTATGTGACTTGTTTAGGTAGGAGCCATGACATCAGGGACCATCAAGATAAAATTGTTTTATTACAGGTTAGCTTAGTGTGTGTGTGTGTGTGTGTGTGTGTGTGCGCGTGCGCGCGCGCGCGCGCGTGTATGCACTTACGTTCTGCATAGGCCAGAAGAGGGTGTTGGATGACCTGGAGCTAGAGTTACAGGTGGCTGTGAGCCACCCAATCAGTGTGAGTACTGGGAACTGAGCTTGAGTCACTGGAAGAGCACTCAGCACCCCTAAGCATTCAAAATAGCATGGATCCTGTTGTCCTTGCCTCCGCAGTCGGGTTACAGGAATGGGTCACCACACCCAGTTTCTTTCCTACTTTGGACATCAGATTTACTTACTGAGATTTACCCTGCTGTCAGTCTTCGGTGTATGTGAAATACCAGCACATGGTTATGAGGGGCATCTGAATGGCCATTATGAAGAGATCAAACTAATTTGAGAGCTCTGGGAGTTGACAGGAAGTTGACAAAGGCAATCAGGAAGTTAAAGACAGTTTCTGAAAAGCTTCTAGTACTTTGTGTAAGAATTATTGGAATCTGGGGCCTTCCTGCTGTAGCTCTCACCCCCAAACCTCTGAGTGGATCATAAAAACCAGCAGCCTTGCTGCAGAGTGAGTTAGACTCTGTTGGCAATGAAAGCAGGAGGAGGGTGGTGGGCCTGCAGGAGTCCAATGTACAGCCTTTCAAGGGACAGTTGTAGCTAGTCCGGACTGATGTGACCTTTGGCAGGGGGGAAGCCACCAGGTGCAGTGGAGACCAGACAGCCTGACTGGGAGGGAGATCTGGGCCAACAGCCCGAGAGGGCTGTCCCACTTGCACACACAACTACTACTACATATGGAAGTCTTGGGGCTTCTGGAGGTTGAGCAAAACAAATGCTTCTGACTACTGATCTCTCCAGGATTGAACCTGGGAAGTCAGACTAGAAATTCAAACACGAATGTAAAAGCGGTCAGAAGAAGCAGCTATGCTTTCCTGTGGTGAGACAGACTGCAGAGTTAAATAATTTAGTGAAGCTAAAAGAAAAACAGATCAGAGTCAGTTCCTGTACTCTAACCAAAATTGTCCAGTTTTCAACCAGAAATAATGAGACATGTAAAGAAGAAAGTATGACCCACATTCAGCAAAAGGTCAGCAAAATCTGTGGGCCAAGATGCTGGAGATGGCCCACAAACACTTCAAAGTGTGATTTCAAGTACAGAAACTTCAAGAATGTCCAAAGAATGCAGAGAGCAGGATGAGCCTTTGCTCTTGGGCCTCATCACATCATAACAGTGCTGTGTTAGAAAAGGCTTAGAATAAGGAAAGCTTTGAACACAGACACAAGGGAGCAAATAACAGCAAGTTCCATACCCAGCACCAACCCAAGCCCACCAGCTCCCATTTCTTCTCAGACTCCCATCCATTATTTGTTTTAGATTTATTTTTTTACACTCCATATTTGATCCCCCCCCCCGTCCACCCTACGACTGTTCCATATTCCATACCAGCACCATGTGGGGTCTCCACATGGATGTCCCCACCCTCCAACCCACCTGACCTCTAAACTCCCTGGGGCCTCCAGTCTCTTGAGGGTTAGGTGCATCATCTCTTATTGAACACAGACCCAGCAGTCCTCTACTATATGTGTGTTGGGGGTCTCATATCAGCTGGTGTATGCTGCCTATTTGGTGGTCCAGTATTTGAGAGATCTCAGAGGTCCAGATTAATTGAGACTGCTGGTCCTCCTACAGGGTCACCCTTCTCTTCAGCTTCTTTCAGCCTTCCCTAATTCAACAACAGGGGTCAGCTGTTTCTGTTCATCGGTTGGGTGAAAATATCTGCATCTGACTCTTTCAGCTGCTTGTTGGGTCTTCCAGAGTGCGGTCATGCTAGGTCCCTTTTTGTGAGCGCTCCATAGCCTCAGTAATAGTGTCAAGCCTTGACCCCTCCCCTTGAAGTGGATCCCACGTTGGACCTGTCCCTGGACCTTCTTTTCCTCAGGCTCCTCTCCATTTCCATCCCTGTAATTCTTTCAGACAGGAACACTTATGGGTCAGTTGTGACTGTGGGATGGCCCCCCTCTCAGTTGATACCCTGTCTTCCTGCTGGTGGTGGGCTCTATAAGTTCCCTCTCCCTACTGTTGAGCATTTCATCTAAGGTCCCTCACTTTGAATCCTGAGAGTTTCTCACCTCCCAGGTCTGTGGTGCATTCTGGAGGTTCCCCACAACCTCCTATCTCCAGAGGTTGCCTGTTTCCATTCTTTCTGCTGGCCCTCAAGGCTTCAGTCCTTTTCCCTCACCCAATACCAGATCAGGTTCCCCTCTCCCTCCGACTTCCCATTCCATACCCCCGTCCATTTTCCCTCCCAGGTCCCTCCCTCCCCATTTGTGATTGCTTTCTTCTCCCTGCCAAGTGGGACTGAGGCGTCCTCATTTGGGCCCTTCAGCTTGTTGACCCTTTTGAGTTCTGTGGACTGTATCTTAGGTATTCTGTACTTTTTTTTCTTTTCTTTCTTTTCTTTTCTTTTTTTTTTTTGCTAATATCCACTGATTAGTGAGTACATACTATGCATGTCCTTTTGGGTCTCAGTTACCTTACTCAGGATCTTTTTCTTTTCTTTTCTTTTTTTTATCCTCGTTCTTAATATCTGAGTAGTATTCCATTGTGTAAATGAACCACATTTTCTGTGTCCATTTTCTGTCGTGGGACATCTAGGCTGTTTCCAGCTTCTGACTATCACAAATAAGGCTACTATGAACGTAGTGGAAGATGTGTCCCTATGGCATGATGGGGCATCTTTTGGGTATATTCCAAAGAGTGGTATAGCTAGGTCCTCAGGTAGATCTATTTCCAATTTTCTGAGGAACCTCCAGATTGATTTCTAGAGTGGTTGTACCAGTTTGCAATCCCACCAACAATGGAGGAGTGTTCCTCTTTCTCCATATCCTTGCCAACATGTGTTATCACCTGAGGTATTGATCTTAGTCATTCTGATTGGTTTAAGGTGGAATCTTAGGATTGTTTTGATTTGCATTTCTCTAATCACTAAGGACTTTGAACATTTCTTTAGGTGCTTCTCAGTCATTCAAGATTCCTCAGTTATGAAATCTCAGTTTAGTTCTAACCACCCCCCCCCCTTTTTTTTCCAGACAGACCAGGCTGGCCTCAAACTCAGTAATCCGCCTGCCTCTGCCTTCCTAGTGTTGGGATTAAAGGTGTGCGCCACCATTGCCAGGCCTACCTAAACCCCATATTTTTTTTCAATTAGTTTCTTGAGTTCTTTACAAATTCTGGATATTAGCCCTCTATAGGATGTGGGGATAGTGAAGATTTTTTCCCAATCTGTGGGCTGCCTATTTGTCTTATTGACTGTGTCCTTTGCCTTACAGAAGCTTTCCAGTTTCATGAGGTCTCATTTATCAATTCTTGATCTTAGAGCCTGAGCCATTGGAGTTCGGTTTAGGAAATTTCCTCCTGTGCCAATGAGTTCAAGGCTCTTTCCCACTTTCTCTTCTATTAGATTCAGTGCATCTGGTTTTATGTTGAGGTCCTTGATCCACATGGACTTGAGCTTTGTGCAAAGTGACAAATATGGATCTATTTTCATTTTTCTACATACAGACAGCCACTTAGACCAGCACCATTTATTGAAGATGCTTTCTTTTTCCATTGTATATTTTTGGCTTCTTAGTCAAAGATCAAGTGTCCATAAGTGTGTGGTTTTATTTCTGGGTCTTCAATTCTATTCTATTGATCAATGTGTCTGTCTCTGTACCAATACCATGCAGTTTTTTTTATCACTTTTGCTCTGTAGTAAAGCTTGAGGTCAGAGATGGTGAATCGCCCAGTCGTTCTTTTATTGTTAAGAATTCTTTTTGCTCTTCTGGGTTTTTTGCCTTTCCGGATGAATTTGAGAATTGCTCTTTCCATGTCTTTGAAGAATTGTGTTGGGATTTTGATGGGGATTGCATTAAATCTATAGATTGCCTTTGGTAGGATGGCCATTTTTACTATGGTAATTCTGCCAATCCACGAGCATGGGAGATCTCTCCATTTTCTGAGATCTTCTTCAATTTCTTTCTTGAGAGACTTGAAGTTATTGTCATACTGGTCTTTCACTTGTTAGGTTAGAGTTACCCCAAGATATTTTATATTATTTGTGGCTATTGTGAAGGGGTTTGTTTCCCTGATTTCTTTCTCAGCCTGTTTATCATTTGTATAAAGGAAGGCTGCTGATTTATTTGAGTTAACTTTATATCCATCCACTTTGCTGAAGTTGTTTATCAGCTGTAGGAGTTCTCTGGTAGAATTTTTGGGGCTGCTTATATATACTATCATATCATCTGCAAATAGTGATACCTTCATTTTTTTCTTTGCCAATTTGTATCCCCTTGATCTCTTTTTGTTGTCTTACTGTTCTAGCTAGCACTTCGAGTACTATATTGAATAGATATGGAGAGAGTGGGCATCCTTGTCTCCGATTTTAGTGGGATTGCTTCAAGTATGCCTCCATTTAATTTGATATTGGCTGTTGGTTTGCAGTAAAATGCTTTTATTATGTTTAGGTATGAGCCTTGAATTTCTGATCTTTTGGATACTTTTAACATGAAGGGGTATTTTATTTTGTCAAATGCTTTTTCTGCATCTAAGGAGATGATCATGTGATTTTTTTTCCTCTGAGTTTGTTTATACAGTGGATTACGTTAATGGATTTTCATATATTAAACCAACCTTGCATCAATGGAATGAAGCCTACATGATTGTGGTGAATGATGGTTTTGATGTGTTCTTGGATTTGGTTTGCAAGAATTTTATTGAGTATTTTTGCATCGATATTCATAAGTAAGATTGGTCTAAAGTTCTCTTTTTTGGTTGGGTCCTTGTGTGGTTTAGGTATCAGAGTAATTGTGGCTTCATAGAATGAGCTAGGTAGTGTTCCTTCTCTTTCTATTTTATGGAATAATTTGAGGAAAACTGGTATCAGGTCTTCTTTGAAGGTCTGGTTGAATTCTGCACTAAATCCATCTGGTCCTGGCCTTTTTTTGGTTGGAAAGTTTTTAATAACTTCTATTTCCTTGTGTGATATGGGCCTGTTTAGATAGTTTGCCTGATCTTGATTTAACTTTGGGATGTGGTATCTGTCTAGAAAACCATTCATTTCATCTAGATTTCCCAGTTTTGTTAAGTCTAGGCTTTTATAGTAGGATCTGATGATTTTTTGAATTTCCTCTGTTTCTGTTGTTATGTCTCCCCTTTCATTTCTGATTTTGTTAATTTGAATACTGCCTCTTGGCCCTTTAGTTAGTTTGGCTAGGGGTTTATCTATCTTATTGATTATTTCAAAGAACCAGTTCTGGTTTAGTTGATTCTTTGTATTGTTTTCTTTCTTTGATTTCGGCCCTGAGTTTGACTATTTCCTGTCTTCTACTCCTCTTGGGTGAGTTTGCTTCTTTTTTGTTCTAGAGCTTTCAGGTGTGCTGTTGATAGTGTAAGATCTCTCCAGTTTCTTTACTTGGGCACTTAGTGCTATGAACTTTCCTCTTAGCACTGCTTTCATTGTGTCCCATAAGTTTGGGTATGATGTGTCAACATTTTCATTAAATTTCCAGAAGTCTTTAATTTCTTTCTTTATATCTTCTCTGACCAGGTTATCATTGAGTAAAAAGTTGTTCTGTTGTAATGTGTATGTGGACTTTCTGTAGTTTTTGCTGTTATTGAAGATCAGCCTTAGGTGATCTGATAGAATGCATGGGATTATTTCAATCTTCTTGTATCAGTTGAGGGTTGTTTTATGACCAATTATATGGTCAATTTTGGAGAAGAGGCCATGTGGTGCTGAGAAGGTCTATTCTTTTGTTTTAGGGTGAAATGTTCTGTAGATTTCTGTTAAATTCATTTGGTTCATAACCTCTCTTAGTTTCACTGTGTCTCTGATTAGTTTCTGTTTCAATGACCTTGTCCATTGGTGAGTGTCGGGTGTTGAAGTCTCCCACTATTATTGTTTGGGGTTCAATGTGTGTTTTGAGCTTTAGTAAAATTTATGAATGTTGGTACTCGCATTTGGGAAATAGATATTCAGAACTGAGACTTTCTCTTGGTGCATTTTCCCCTTGGTGAATATGAAGTGTCCTTTTTCATCATGCTTGATAACTTTTGGTTGACAGTCCATTTTTTTGGATATTAGGATGGCAACTCCTGCTTGTTTCCTGGGACCATTTGCTTGGAGGACCCTTTCCCATACTTTTACTCTGAGATAGTGTCTGTCTTTGTTATTGAGGTGTGTTTCTTCTATGCAGCAAAATGCTGGATCTTGTTTGCATATCCAGTCTGTTAGCTTATATCTTTTATAGGTGAGTTGAGTCCATTAATATTGAGAGATATTAAAGACAGATGACTGTTGGATCCTGTTATGTTTGTTTTTATAGATAGCTTTATGTGCTTATGGTTTTCTCCTTTTGGCTTTGTTGTGAGATGCTTAATATCTGGTCTTTTCTTTAGTGTAGGTACCTTCCTTATGTTGGAGTTTTTCTTCTAGGATCCTCTGTAGGGCTAGATTGATAGATATTGTTTGAATTTGATTTTGTCCTGGAATATTTTGGTTTCTCCATCTGTGTTGATTGAGAGTTTTGCTGGGTATAAATGCCTGGGCTGGCATTTGTGTTCTCTTAGAGTCTACATGACATTTGACCAGGCTCTTCTTGCTTTCATAGTCTCTTTTGGGAAGTATGGTATAATTCTGATAGGTCTACCTTTGTATGTTAGTTGGCTCTTTTCTCTTGCAGCTTTTAATATTATTTCTTTGTTCTGTGCATTTAGTGTTTTGATTACTATGTGGTGAGAGGATTTTCTTTTCTGGTCCCATTTATTTGGTGTTCTATAGGCTTCTTGTAGCTTTTATGGCCATCCCTTTCTTTAGGTTGGGGAAGTTTTCTTCTATGATTTTGTTGAAGACATTTTCAGGTCCTTTGAGCTGGGAATCTTTGTTCTCCCCTTTTCTGATTATTCTTAGATTAGGTCTTTTCATTGTGTCCTTAATTTCCTGGATGCTTTGGGTTAGGATTTTTTAATTAGATATTTGCTTTATTTACACTTGGAATGGTATCCACTTTCCACATTACCCCCTCTGAAAATCCCCATCCCATCCCCCCTCCCCCTGCTCACCTCCCCCCCACAATTTCCTGACTTATATTCCCTTATTCTGGGGAATTGAGCCTTCACAGAACCAATGGTCTTTCCTCTCATTGATAGCTGAAATGGTCATTGTCTGCTACATATGTAGCTGGAGCCATGGGTCCATCCATGTATACTCCTTGGTTGGTGGTTTAGTCCCTGGGGATTCTGGCGGTACTGGTTGGTACATATTATTGTTTCTTCTGCAGGGATGGAAACCTCTTCAGCTCTTTGGTTCCTTTCTCTAGCTGCTCCATTGGGGACCCTATGCTCATTCTATTGGTTGGCTGTGAGCCACTGGTATTTTGATTCACTTTCCAATAAGGATCAAAGTATCCACACTTTGGTCTTCCTTCTTCTTGAGCTTCATGTGGTCTGTGGATTGTATCTAGGGTATTCTGAGCTTTTGGGCTAATATCCACTTACCAGCAAGTGCACACCATGTGTGTTCTTTGTGATTGGGTTACCTCACTCAGGATGATATTTTCTAGCTCCATGCATTTGCCTAAGGATTTCATGAACTCATTGTTTTTAATAGCTGAGTAGTACTCCATTGTGTAAATGTACCACGTTTTCTGTATCCATTCCTCTGTTGAAAGAAGACATCTGGGTTCTTTCCAGCTCCTGGCTATTATGAATAAGGCCGCTATGAACATAGTGGAGCATGTGTCCTTATTACATGTTGGAGCATCTTCTGGGTATATGCCCAGGGGTGGTATAACTGGGTCCTCAGGTAGCCCAGTTTTCTGAGGAACCACCAAACTGATTTCCAGAGTGGTAGTACCAGCTTGCAATCCCACCAGCAATGGAGGAGTGTTCCTCTTTCTCCACATCCTCTCTAGCATTTGCTGTCCCCTGAGTTTTTGATCTTGGCCATTCTGACTGGTGTGAGGTGAAATCTCAGGGTTGTTTTGATTTGCATTTCCCTGATGATAAAGGATGTTGAACATTTCTTTAGGTGCTTCTCAGCCATTAGATATTCTTCAGGTGAGAACTCTTTGTTTAGCTCTGTACCCCATTTTTTAATAGGGTTATTTGGTTCTCTGGAGTCTAACTTCTTGAGTTCTTTGTATATATTGGACATTAGCCCTCTATCGGCTATAGGATTGGTAAAGATCTTTTCCCAATCTGTTGGTTGCCATTTTGTCCTCTTGACAATGTCCTTTGCCTTACAGAAGCTTTGCAATTTTATGAGGTCCCATTTATCAATTATTGATCTTAGAGCACAAGCTCTTGGTGTTCTATTCAGTCAAATTTCCCCTATGCCCATGTGCTCCAGGTTCTTCCTGACTTTCTCTTTTGTTAGATTCAGTATATCTGGTTTTATGTGGAGGTCCTTGATCCACTTGGACTCGAGCTTTGTATAGGGAGATAAGAATGGATCAATTTGCATCCTTCTATATGTTGACTGCCAGTTGATCCAGCACCATTTGTTGAAAATGCTGTCTTTTTTCCACTGGATGGTTTTAGCTCCTTTGTTAAAGATCAAGTGACCATAGGTGTGAGGGTTCATTTCTGGGTCTTCAATTCTATTCCATTGATCTACCTGCCTGTCACTGTACCAATACCATGCAGTTTTTATTACTATTGCTCTGTAGTATAGCTTGAGGTCAGGGATGGTGATTCTGCCAGAATTTGTTTTATTGTAGAGAATAGTTTTTGCTATCCTGGGTTTTCTGTTATTCCAGATAAATTTGGAAATTGCTCTAACTCTATGAAGAATTGAGTTGGGATTTTGATGGGGATTGCATTGAATCTGTAGATTGCTTTAGGCAAGATGGCCATTTTTGCTATATTAACCCTATCATTCATGAGCATGGGAGATCTTCCCATCTTCTGAGATCTTCAATTTCTTTCTTCAGAGACTTGAAGTTCTTGTTATACAGATCTTTTACTTGCTTGGTTAGAGTCACACCAAGATATTTTATATTATTTGTGAAGGGTGTCATTTCCCTAATTTCTTTCTCAACCTCTTTATCCTTTGAGTATAGGAAGGCTACTGATTTTTGAGTTAATTTTATATCCATCCACTTTGCTGAAGTTCTTTATCAGCTCTAGGAGTTCTTTGGTGGAATTTTGGGATCACTTAAGTATACTATCGTATCATCTGCAAATAGTGATACTTTTACTTCTTCCTTTCCAATTTGAATCCCTTTGACCTCCTTTTGTTGTCTGTTTGCTCTGGCTAGGACTTCGAGTACTATATTGAACAGGTAGGGAGAGAGTGGACAACCTTGTCTAGTTCCTGATTTCAGTGGGATTGTTTCAAGTTTCTCTCCATTTAGTTTGATGTTGGCTACTGGTTTGCTGTATATTGCTTTTACTATGTTTAGGTATGGTCCTTGAATTCTTGATCTTTCCAAAGCTTTTATCATGAAGAAATGTTGGATTTTGTCAAATGCTTTCTCAGCATCTAGTGAATTGATCATGTTTTTTTTTTCCTTTGAGTTTGTTTATATAGAGGATTACATCGATGGATTTCCATATATTGAACCATCCCTGCACCCCTGGGATGAAGCCTACTTGATCATGGTGGATGATCAATTTTATTTGTTCTTGGATTTGGTTGGCAAGAATTTAATTGAGAATATTTGCATCAGTATTAATGTGGGAAATTGGTCTAAAGTTCTCTTTCTTTGTTGGGTGATTGTGTGGTTTAGATGTCAGAGTAATTGTGGCTTTGTCAAATGAATTGGGTAGTGTTTCTTCTGTTTCTATTTTGTGGAATAGTTTGAAGAGTATTTGTATTAGGTCTTCTTTGAAGGTCTGATAGAACTCTGCATTAAACGCATGTGGTCCTTGGCTTTTTTTGGTAGTAAGACTTTTAATGAATGCTTCTATTTCTTTAGGTGTCATAGGATTGTTTAGATCATTTATCTGATCCTGATTTAACTTTAGAACCTGGTATCTGTCTAGAAAATTGTCCATTTCATCTAGATTTTCCACTTTTGTTGAATATAGACTTTTGTAGTAGGATGTGATGATTTTTTTGATTTCCTCAGTATCTGTCATTATGTCTCCCTTTTCATTTCTGATTTTACTGATTTGGATACTGTTTCCGTGCCCTCTGATTAGTTTGACTAAGGATTTATCTATATTGTTGGTTTTTTTCAAAGAACCAGCTCCTGGTTTGGTTGATTCTTTGTATAGTTCTTTTTGTTTCTACTTGTTTGATTTCAGCCCTGAGTTTGATTATTTCCTTCCATCTACTCCTCTTGGGTGTATTTGCTTCTTTTTGTCCTAAAACCTTTAGCTGTGCTATTAAGCTGTTAGTGTATGCTCTTTCCAGTTTCTTTTTGGAGGCAGTCAGAGGTATGAGTTTTCCTCTTAGCACTGCTTTCATAAGCACTGTCCTATAAGTTTGGGTATGTAGTGCCTTTGTTTATATTAAATTCTAAAAAGTCTTTAATTTTTTTATTTTTTCCTTGACCAAGTTATCATTGAGTAAAATGTTGTTCAGTTTCCATGTATATGTGGGCTTTCTGTTGTTTTTGTTGTTATTGAAGACCAACCTTATTCTGTGGTGATCTGATAAGGTGCATGGAATTATTCCAATCTTCTTATATCTGCTGACGTCTGTTTTGTGCCGGAGTATATGGTCAATATTGAAGAAGGTACCATGAGGTGCTGAGAAGAAGGCATATTGTTTTGTTTTAGGATAAAATGTTCTATGGATATCTGTTAAATCCATTTGGTTCATAACTTCTGTTCGTTTCACTGTTTCTCTGTTTAGTTTGTGTTTCCCTGATCTGTGCATTGACAAGAGTGGGATGTTGAAATCTTGCACTATTATTGTGTGGGGTACAATGTGTGCTTTGAGTTTTAGTAAAGTTTCTTTCATGAATGTTAGTGCCCTTGTATTTGGAGCATATATGTTCAGTATTGAGAGTTCATCTTGGTAGATTTTTTTTTCTTTGATGAGTATGAAGGGTCCTTATCTTTTTTGGTTACTTTAGGTTGAAAGTCGATTTTATTCAATATTAGAATGGCCACAACAGCTTGTTTCTTGGGACCATTTGCTTGGAAAATTGTTTTCAAGCTTTTTACTCTGAGGTAGTGTCTGTCTTTGTGCCTGAGGTGAGTTTCCTGTATGCAGCAAAATGTTGGGTCCTGCTTCTGTATCCAGTCTGTTAGTCTATGTCTTTTTATTGGAGAATTGAGTGCATTGATATTAAGAGATATTAAAGGAGAAGTGATTGTTGCTTCCTGTTATTTTTGTTATTGGAGGTGGAGTTAAGTTTGTGTGGCTCTCTTCTTTTGGGTTTGCTAAAAGAAGATTAATTTCTTGCTTTTTCTAGTGTGTAGTTTCCCTCCTTTAGTTGGTGTTTTCCGTTCATTATCCTTAGAAGGGCTGGATTTGTGGAAATATATTATGTAAATTTGTTTTTGTCATGGAATATCTTCGTTTCTCTGTCTATGGTAATTGAGAGTTTTGCTGGGTATAGTAGCCTGGGTTGGCATTTGTGTTCCCTTAGAGTCTGTATGACATCTGCCCAGGCTCTTCTGGCTTTCATAGTCTCTGGCAAGATGTCTGTTGTAATTCTGATAGATCTGCTATCAGAATTATATGTTACTTGACCTTTTTCCCTAAATGCTTTTAATATTCCTTAATATTCTTTCTTTGTTTAGTGCATTTGGTGTTTTAATTATTATGTGATGGGAGGAATTTCTTTTCTGGTTCAATCTATTTGGAGTTCTGTAGGCTTCTTGTATTTTCATGGGCATCTCTTTCTTTAGGTTAGGGAAGTTTTCTTCTATAATTTTGTTGAAGACATTTACTGGCCCTTTAATTTGGAAATCTTCACTCTCTTCTATACCTATAATCCTTAGGTTTGGTCTTCTCATTTTGTTCTGTATTTCATGGATGTTTTGGGTTAGGAGCTTTTTGCATTTTGTATTTTCTTTGACTGTTGTGTCAATGCTTTCTATGGTATCCTCTGCATCTGAGATTCTCTCTTGTATCTCTTGTATTCTGTTGTTGATGCTTGCATCCATGACTCCCGACTTCTTTCCTAGGTTTTCTTTTTTTTTATTAGACATATTCTTTATTTACATTTCAAATGGTTTCCCCTTTCCTGGTCCCCCCCTCCCCGAAAGTGCTATAAGCCCTCTTCCCTCCCTTTGTTCCCCAATCAACCTCCTCCCACTTCCCTGTCCTCGTATCCCCCTACACTGCTGCATCGAGCCTTTCCAGAACCAGGGGCCTCTCCTTCCTTCTTGAGCATTATTTGATATGTGGATTGTGTCTTGGGTATGTTTCCCTTTGTAATTTCTTTATTATTTCTACTTCCATTTTTAGATCCTGGATGGTTTTGCTCAATTCCTGTTTGGTTGTGCTTTCCTGTAATTCTTTAAGTGCTTCTCTCTGTTTACCTGTGTTCTCCTGTATTTCTTTAAGGGAGTTATTTATGTCCTCCTTGAAACCCTCTATCAGCATCATGAGCTGTGATTTTAAATCCAAATCTTGCCTTTCCAGTGTGTTGGGGTATCCAGGACTTGCTGTTATGGGAGAATTGGGTTCGGATGGTGTCATGTTGCCTTGATTTCTGTTAGTAACATTCCTATGTTTGCCTTTCCCCATCTGGTTATCTCTGGTGTTGGTCCTGCAGTTTCTGGCTGGTGCTTGTCTCTCCTGTGGGCCTGCAAGCCTGTCTCAGCACCCCTGGGTGACCGACTCTCCCCTGGCACAGAGCAATGTGGCGCTGCCCAGCACCTGGGTGCAGGTGGAGCCTGGACTGACCCTGTCCCAGCTGGTCTGCCACTCCTGTGTCCCCTGTGCTCCTGGCTTTACCCTCCTGCTCAATTGTAGGAGAGAAGATGGCGGTCCAGGTTAGGAGTTTTTTATGTTTTGAATTTTCTTTGACACTTGCGTCAGTCTCTTCTAAGGTATTTTCTACACCTGAGATTCTCTCTTGTATTCTGTTGGTGATACTTACATCTGAAATTCCTGACCTCTTTCCTAGGTTTTCTATTTCTAGATTTCTCTCCTTTTGTGTTTTCTTTATTGTTTCTACTTCCAGTTTTAGGTCTTGGATTGCGTTATTCAATTCTTTCCCCTGTTTATCTGTGTTTTCCTGTATTTCTTTCAGTGAGTTATTGATATCCTCCTTAAAAGACTCTATTATCAAGGGGGCTTATGGGACTTTCGGGGAGGGAGGAAACGGGAAAGGGGAAGTGATTTGGAATGTAAATTAAAAAAATAAAATAAAATTAAATTAAAAAAAAAGACTCTATTATCTTCATGAGATAGGAATTTAGGACAGATTCCTGATTTTCAGGTATGGTGTTATATTCAGGGCTTGTTCCTGTTGGGAGAGCTGAGTTCTGATGATGCCGACGTATATTAGCTTCTGTTGCTTATGGTCTTGCACTTGCCTTTCGATATTTGAATGTTTCTGTTGCTTGTTGGTCTGGGTGTCTGTCTGTAGTCTGCTTCTTTTGTCACTGGGTTGCTTCAGGTCTCCTGGTGGGCAGGCACCCCTGCCTGTAGCAGACCACCTGTGGGGCCTTTCAACTGGGGGCTTCACAGGGGCAGAGAAGCTGCTGATATGTTGTCTTGGCTGCAGTAGATCTCCTAGAAGGCCATCAGACTGTTGGGTCTTCAGTAGATCAGCCAAGCTGTTGTCCAACTGCTCTGAGTGCAGCTGGTCCTCTAGGGTGGGTCAGGATATGGTGTTTTTACTGGAGCACACCAGCTAAGAGTCTGCCCCAGCAGAAAGGACCCTGGGGAAAGGGCCCCATCTATTATTTTTAAAGTATTTGCTCTGAAGCCCATCTTAAAACCACACCAAATAAGGAGGCAATCTTGTAGTTACTCTGTGAAGGATGACCTAGACATGTGAATGCTTCTCCTGGTCCTGACCTTTCCAGGAATGACTTTAAACTCCAAATTCATCTCATCTGGATTCACAGATGCTTACACAGGTTCAGTTCAGGGAGGCATGGGGTTTCCTGTGGGAACATCTGTGGGTGTGACCTGGGCCTGAACCCTCTATACTTCCATCTTTTCTTTGACATGAACTTAAAGTCAAGCAGTATCCAAGAAGCAGGGCATGTGTTCCTCTCACAGAAAACTGGGACAAGGAAAGAGGGACCACACAGGTCATGTCCAAGTCTAGAAATGAGGAGACACATAGTTACTTCTCTGACAATGTTGGATGCTACAGAACGTGACCAAGTGGTCTTTGACCCTCACCTTCTCTAGAGTTCAAGTCATGGTCCCAAGAGCTTGACCCTTATCACCTGGGTTGAACCCAGGTGACTTTTTAAATAGAATTTTATAATCTGATCCCATTTCCTAACTGTTGCCCCAAGTCTGTTGTTCTAGGTACAGAAAACTGATTCAGGTATCAACATCATCCTATGGCCCTGGAAGACTTATCCGAGCAAAGCTTGCCTCAAACTTGAGTAACTTGAAGTTGTTTCCCCTAATTTGAAATGAAATGCTGGGCCTCCTTTTGTGGTCATGATGTTTCATACTCAGCAGGCTTTCAGTGCAGCTTTAGAGGAATGTTTTAGAATAGAGTGTTCCTCAGAGCAGTCCCAGGTAGATAACTGGGCATCATGTCCACAGATTAACATGTCAATCAAACTCATCAGGTGCCCATGGATATTGCCAGTAAGCCCGAATCGTGTTATCAAAAGGAGAGTTTATCCAGGGAGGGGAGTAAAGGTCAGACTTCAGGTTGGCAAGATGGCTCAAAGGTGCAGTCAGGAGGAGTGGCACTCGTACCCTAGCACCAATAACAAGCCAGTAGCCACTGCATGCTCTAACCTCAGCTTGAGGGGGGTTGAAGTTAGAAGGATCATTGGACTCTCGGCTTCCAGGTTCAGGGGAATAACCCTGCCTCAAAAAAAGAAGTAGAGAATGATAGAAGACACTCAGCCTCCTCTGCTGGCCTCAGGCTTCCTCAAACACTCTCGAACACACTAGCAAGTGTTCCCGCACAAATGAATACTTAAAAGGGGTAGCCTGTGAGGTGGGTCAGTGAGTAAAGGTACTTGTGCTGCTTGGCTGCCCAAGTTGACGTCCAGAACCCAGGTAAAAATGGCAGGAGAGAACTGACTACACAGTGCTGCCCACTGGCCTCCACTCGAGTGCTGCACACACAGGGGTAAAGGAGAAAGAAAAGCCCACACTTTTGCCACAAAAGTGAAAAATTAAAGGTTTTTTTTTCCCTTGCCTGTAGCCATGTTGGAATTCACTACATAGCCCAGGCTAACCTCAATTTTACTGACAAACCTCCTCCTTCAGCCTCTGATACCCCACCATAGGCTCACTAAAAATATATAGTTCTGGGCTGGAGAGATGGTGTAGCAGGTAAAGGTGCCTGGATTGATTCCTTGACCCCCATAGTGAAAAGAGAGAACTATCTCCACAAGTTGTCCTCTGACTTCCACATGTGTGCTGTGTAGCATGCTTGTGTGCATGTGTGCGTGCATGCACACACACACACACACACACACACACACACATGCACGTGAGCACATGGACACACAAACTAAAGGTGAAACAAAATTTTAAAGATAAATTATTCTTCACAAACAAACTAAAGACAGCACTTCCACGAACCTGTACTCAGGATTAAACATCCGATTTCATTTCCCCCCACTAGTTTTTAGTATGCTATCGAAGTCATTCCTTATTCTCCAACACTCAAAGGGCATTCATGTTTTCTGGCAGCATCGAAGGTCTTGCCTTAGACAGAGGCAAGGTCAGGTCAGGATTCAAAGGCAGCATTGCTGTGTTTTTGTGGCTGCCTCTGCCTCGGCTTTTAGCTCTGTTCACTGTCGTGTCCCCTCTTTGCTCTCGCAGGGTCCCACGGACATTCCTTCTCAGACTCCCTGGCCAACTGACTCTCACTTCAATCTCAGTTCCTGCGGGTGGTCTGGCTCCTGGGTTCTGTGCACTGTCTACAGCGGTTCCTCTAGTCCCCGGGCAGTGGCTGCCCGGTGTGACCTATGACTGGTTGCTTTAGCATTACATTTGGCTTTCTAGCTCTTTCAACAGTTATAACTAGCTCCTGGCCTTCAATGCCCCCAAATGCCAGCCATTTTCTTCCTGGATAGTTTAGAAGGTTGCAGGCTCACCCCCACCTCCATATTTCTCGTGTCTTCCCACCCTCCATTTTGTTTTTAGGGTACTGATTTTTGTCACTTTTTTTTTTGACATAGTCTTACAAATTCAAGATCTGACTGGGCTATAGAGACAGATTCTTGCTGTGTAACTCAGGCTAGCTTTTAATTCACTATGTAGCCCGGGCTGGCCCTGAATGCGTTTCTTCTTATCTGGTCTCTGGAATGATGGGAGGTATGTGCATTATACCTGAATTGAGGTTCCATTTTGTTTGTGATTTTTGTCCTGTTTTTTTTTTAAATCAATCAATCAATCAATCAATCAATCAATCAATCAATCAAACCAACCAACCAGGGTCTCATTATGTAGAGCTGGCTCTCCTGGGACTTGCTGTGTAGACCAGACTAGTCCTGAGCTCAGAAGTCAGGTTGCCTCTATCTCATCAACACCAGACTAAAGGTGTGCACCACCACACCTTGCGGGGTTGGGGAGGAGGCTCCATTTTTTTTATGGGAGAAATGCCAACGCTCTTTATCTGGGTCTCTCTTCCTCTTGCGTGTGTCAGGGGGTGGGGTGAGACCGGGGTGGGGTTAGAGCTGACAATCTCTCTCGTTATTTTTTGAGACAGGGTATCTATCTCACTGAATCTAGAGCTCATTGATTCAGAGATTGCCAGGAATACATCCATCTCCATCCGTACCACCCAGCATGAGGGTTCTGGATGTGGGCCAACTCACCAGGCCTTAATGTGGGTCCTGGAGATCTAAAATCAGGTCCTCATGCTTGTGAGGCAAGGACTTTATTGATAGCAGTTTCCCTGGACCAAGAGTAACTTGGGAAAAAAAATTGGCCTTTTGAGCCAGGCAGATCTCACGCTGGAGCTAGGCTGGCATGGAAATCCCCATGTAAGCCCAGGTCGGTCTTGAGCTCCATGAAGGCAACATAAGGCCTCAGCCTCTTGAAGAATGGAACTACACATCCGAGCTGTCATACCGCGATTATCATGGGTCTTTTAGTTGTTTTCTACTACTCTGTGTTATTTCTAGCCTAGCAAATTGATCATCAGATGAGGGCTAAAGCCATGCTGAGGATTGGGAAAGCTACCAGCCACATATGGCTATTAAATGAAAACCAATTAGTTTGAGTGAAATCCAAATTTCAGAACTTAATAACCCATTTAAAAACAAACATACAAACAAACATGTAGTGGCTGAGAAATTAGAACAACCTGAGGTATCAGTTAGAAATGGAGATGAGGATAAGAACCAGTTGGGTTAGCTTGGAGGGCATAAAGACGGCAGGTGCGTCCTAAGACTGTTGCTCATGAGTGAGTAGAGCCGTGGTAACACTTTCTGAATTGTGCTGTAACTGCCAGGACAGAGCCAGTGGGCATGAGGGAGGCTGGGAGGCTGTTTGGAACAGCCATAGGCGCCTGTAACTAATGGGAGATGTTGCCTGTTAGAAAAGGCTCAGTTTATGACCAAAAACTTGCTGATTGGGACAATGCATGCAAATCTGGGATGGTCTTCAGCCCACTGAGAATGAGAGAAATAAAAGAGTCTGTGCTTCCTGCCTCTGGTGCTGAAAGCCCTCCCCCACGAAATATGGTGTTATAATTGTTGTTATATATTTTTGGTTTTTATTTGTCAAAATAAAAAGTAGAATAATATTGTTCATATGAGTATTCATATCTGTGTGTTGTTGGTATGCACGTGCAGATGAGTATTCATATATGTGTGAGTGTGTATATGTGGTTGTTTGTACGCTTGTGCAGGTGAGTATTCGTGTGTGTGTGTGTGTGTGTGTGTGTGTGTGGTTGTGTGTATGCATGTGCAGGTGAGTATTCGTGTGTGTGTGTGTGTGTGTGTGTGTGTGTTTGTGTGTATGCACATGCAGGTGAGTATTTGTGTGTGTGTATGGTTGTGTGTTTGCACGTGGAGGTGAATGCATATGTTTGGGGCAAAGTTTAACTCTGGGTGTATTCTCTAGTGCTGTTTCCTTTCTGAGGCAGGGTCTCTTACTGAACCTGGAGCTCACTAGACTGGATGGCTAGCAAGCCCCAACATTTTCCTGTTTCTGACTTGGCAGTTGGGGTTGCAGTGCTCACTGACATACCCAGATTTTTTTAAAAGATTTATTTATTTACTTTATGTATATGAGTACACTGTAGCTGTACAGATGGTTGTGAGCCAACAAGTGGTTGCTGGGAACTGAACTCAGGACCTCTGGTCACTCTGGCCCGCTTGCTCCGGCCCTGCTCGAAAGATTTATTTATTTTTATATGTAAGTACACTGTAGCTGTCTTCAGATACACCAGAAGAGGGCATCAGATCTCATTACAGGTGGTTGTGAGCCACGATGTGGTTGCTGGGATTTGAATTCAGGATCTTCGGAGAGGAGTCAGTGTTCTTAACTGCTGAGCCATCTCTCTGGCCCCATACCCAGATTTTTACTTGGGTGCTGGGAATTGAATTCAGGTACCCATGCACAATCTACTAACTGAACCATCTCCTCAATGCCCCACTCTCAGTTGTTGGTGTTTTGTTTGCTTAGTACAAGGTCTATCTGTGGCCCTGACTGTCCAGAAACTTGATATGTAGACCAGGCTGGCTTTGAACTCATAGAGTTCCACCTGCCTCTGCCCAACCAGTGTTGGGATCTAAGGTGTGCACTACCATGCTTGCCCAGTTCGTTTAGGTTTTCCTTTTTATAAGAAGCTGATCTTACTGGGCTGCTAAATTCAAGAATCTCGGAATTACTCATATGGTTCATTTCATGTGAATTATAGGTAGGTAATGAGGTCATTTGAACATCACACCATTTAAAAGTTAAATGTGTTAGATTCCCGAACCCGAATACATATTGTATCAGAAGACAAATAGACAAGAATGAAATACACACAATGGCAAATTGAAACATGACCTTAGCTAATCCCGAGTCTGAGTCTGGAGCGCCATGAAGGCTTCTTTATTTGTTTTACAGAACTATATGTAAAAACCACAGTCAGTAAACAATGCAGAGAGAGCCCAGGCATTTCTATGGTTTGCTGAATTACCAGGAAATTCCAGGCATGCGCAGACCATCCCACCATCCTGCTCATGTTTACCATGCTTCTAGATTCAATAAACAAGATTCAAAACGCATGCACACACACACACACACACACACACACACACACACACACACACACACACACCCACCACATAAAGTCCACGCGTATTGGCGGGAGAAGGAATCCTGGAGCAGAAGGTAGGAGAACCTGGTTCTGACTGCTTTGTCTCTATGGTTTGGGATAGCTTACATCCTTTGCAGCATAGTTCCTACATTTCTTTTGATGCTGGTCTCTTGTGTAAAATGTTCTCTCTCAAAATCCTGAGACCTGGACATCTCTACCTGACCTTACAACCAACCAGTGCCTGTGCTTTAAAAAAATAAATAAATAAATAAAAATGCAGGGGCTGGAGATGTGGCTCAGCGGTTAAGAGCCCTTGTTCTTTTGCAGAGGGCAGAGTTTGGGTCCAAGTACCCACATCAGGCCACTCACTAGTGTCTGTAACTCCAGCTCCAGGGGATCTGACACCCTCTTCTGGACTCTGAGGACACCAGGCACACATGGTGCACAGATATGCATACAGGCAAAACACTCACACACATAAATATAAATAAATAAAGGGAGAGAGAGAGAGGGAGAGGGGGAGAGAGAGAGAGAGAGAGAGAGAGAGAGAGAGAGAGAGAGAGAGAGAGAGAGAGAGAGACTGAGTGTTTGCTGAGGGCTGTGTGTATTGGTACCTGATAGGCACTATCTTTTAATACTGTTAAATTTTTGCCCCACTTTACAGCAGAAAGGTGAAGTTTGATTAACTTAAAAGAACTGTCTTGGGGTCTCACAGAGAAAAACTACTGAACAAAAGAAAGCAGTGATCTGACTTGGAGAGCCTGTGCACTTATGCTCTTAGGAAACACTGGGGTGAATGAATGAATGAATAAATGAATGAACAAATGAATGAATGAGTTAGTGGGTCTACAGCTCCATGAAGGAATCCATGAAGCATTTCATGGAGGATGTTGAAAAGTCCTAGTAAACGGATAGCCGCATCACATTCCTAGTTAAGAGGCCTTTCTGTGCAGCAACTGACAATTCACTTCAAAAGACTAAAAAGATTTTAAAAGGTTTAACAGAATTCTAACATTGAATAGGGTGTTTTGGAAAGGGGACGAAAGTTGTCTGTCTACCTGTAGACAACTTGCTGTGTTCTCCTAAACAGAGCAGCGCTCAGGAACAAAGAGTAATCAGAAAGCAGTGTCCCATTAAAATGCTTTTTAAAAATGTATTTCATGCGAATGAGCATTTTGTCTGAATGTATGTCTGTGCGCCGCCTGCATGCCTGGTCCTGTGGAGGCCAGAAGAGGGTATTTTGTCGCCTGAAGCTGGAGACAGTTGTAAGCTCCCTGTGGATGCTGGGAACCGAGCCTGGGTCTTCTGCAAGAGCAACGAGTAGCTTCTCATTCTGAAGATGCAGTAAAAATAAAGCTGGCAAACTGGCAGATGCGGTGACCAGGATGCGACCCCTTATCAGATTCCGATAGAATGCCTACAATGGCAAGGTAAGAGTAGTTCAGTGCTGCTTCTGAGACGATGTCATTCCTAAGTCGAATACCAGTGTAAGTCCCAGGCCAGCTGGGAACTACAGGCAAAGTGAAGCTATGGGGTGGAGAAATAGCTCAGCAGTTTAGAGGTCCTAATGCTTTAGCAGACCTGAGTGTGGTTCCCAGTATCCACACTGTGTGGTTCCCAACCACCTCCCTCTCTGTGCATCCAGCCCTTCTGACCTCCGCAGGCACTCCCTCTCGTGTACATTCATATATGTGCACAGTTGCTGGCCCAGGTTCGCTTCTGTCCTTGGAGTGGCTTGGCACCTGTTGCACACTGAGTAGACTGGAAGGAATGGAGTGTGAGTAGCCAGGTGCATGGGTTCTGCAGAACCGTGGTTGAAGGCGAGTGTGGTGAGAAACAGCTTTCTCCGAGACAGTTTTCAGTGAAAAGCTCTCTCTCGCTCTCTCGCTCTCTCTCTCTCTCTGGTGGTAAACAAGACCTATATAAACCCTGGGTAGTAGTAGGGGTTTTCTGGATGAGTGCACATCATTGGCTAAGGATGAGGTACTGGAGAATGTTAAAAGGAATCCCAGGGGCTCGCTGGACATGTCCACCAGGCTCAAGGGTGGTAGAGGAGGGGGTCGCCAGGCTACAGGGCTGGGGCATGCAGACTCGAGCAAGGAGAACGGTCTGACTCCTGCGGGTCTCCAGACAAGGTTTTTCAGGGGTTGGACATGTCTCAACTCACTTTTGCTCTGGACTTAGCTCCCCTAGTCACACGGCTCTCTGGCCCCACACATAATTAAAAATATATAGATAGAGAAATAAAATTGGAACTATGTGTGTCGTGTAAGGCCATCCTGCTAATTTGGCCTAGCCCTAGTCCCTGGCATGGATATCTCGAGGCACAGCTAGGAATATGCACCTTACTCACTAGCCTGTTATTCCACTAAGTAGCTATGCTAGCCTTTGGAAGAGATGAAACCTTTCCCTACGTACAGCTTGCTTTTCCAAGAAATACCTTTGGAACAAAGGGCTATTGCAGATCTATTTTTATACATTTAATTTCCTTAATTAACTCAGCAATTTGTGTGCATATATGTGGGCAAACCTGTGCCAGGACGTGTTTGTAGGTCAGAGTACAACTTGGAGAAGTGTCCTATCTCTCCTCCTACCACATGAGTCTGGGAAGCAAATGCTGGTCATCAGGCTTGGTAGCAGGCACTTTCACCGGCTGAGCTATCTCAGACAAATAGCTGAGCTTCTCGAAGAAAGTTCAATTTGGTAAGCCCTGGGTGGGGTGGGTGAGAGCTCCTGGTCCAGCAGGCCGCAGTTTGTGCTCTGTATCTGTGAGCCCTTCTTGCTGAGGTGCACACCTTCTCTCTCTCCCTCCCTCCTTCCCTCCCTCCCTCCCTCCCTCCTTCCCTCCCTCCCTCCCTCCCTCGCTCTTTCCTTCTTTGGGGTGGAGCCCAGGGCCTTGCACAGCTAGGCCAGCAAACTCCCATTGCTCTTCATCCTTACACAGAGCTTTGTGTCTTCATCTGCAAGCTGTCGTTGTGGACCAGAGAAAGGGAGCAAAGACCAGGGAGACAGCGACGGAGGGAGGGAAAGTAATGGTTTAACACTAACAGTAATCTATATCATCAAATATATCACTCCGAGTTTCCCCAAATTTGCCATGCCACTTGAAACAAACTTACTCATTTGTCTTGTAGCCTCACCATGGTGAACAAATTGGGCTTGGGTGAAACCAGGAAGGGCCCCTCCTGCAAATGGCAAGCAACCTCTTCTGTTTAGGACACGGCTTATGTTTGGTGAAGCCACTTTATATATTTAGGATGGTATTTGACTCTGATGGTGGGAGAGGTGAACGGTGTGGGGGTCCCTACTTTGCAAGTGAAAAAGAAAAACACCTAGTTAAGGAAGTGATCTGAGAGGTCAGCAAGGGTCACACTAAAGGACCTAATTTCCCTGTCTGTCTGTCTGTCTGTCTGTCTGTCTGTCTGTCTCCCTCTGGTATTTGAAACAAGAACAAGCTTTCCCTCTGAAGCCCATGATGGCCTGAAACCTCGAGCTGTAGCCCAGGCGAGGCTCCAACTCTCAGAGATCCTCCTGCTCAGCCTTCTAATTTCTGTGATTTTGGGTGTGAGCCACTACACCCACATCCTCTTTTTATTTTTAAAAATAGATTTTGGTGACCAGGAAATGCTGGAGCTAATGTGTTTTGATGTTATCAGATGTTTGACAGAATCTCTCTCAGGCTGTGGACCAGATGACTAGATTTTGGAAGTGCGAAGCTTGTGAGGTAGAAGGGGGGTGGCCTGGCAGGGACTGCAGGGGAGTCTGGGACACAGGGAAGTGAGGTAAGAAGGTGGTGGTATTCAGAGTCCTGCAGTCAGCAGCAGCTCCAAACTGGAAAAAAGAGAAGGGGCCGGAGACAATGAGACAGAGCACTCGACTGCACTCCGGATCTTGCCCTTCCCACAGCTTCATGGGGAGCTCATCAAGGCAGATAAGTCACCTCACGCAGATGTGGAGTTCACATCTGGGGGCCACACTTGGTGCTCTTTTGATAACAGAATTTGTAAAGAAAGAGTTTGAATAACATATGAAAATGTAATAAGGACACATGTAAAACTCCGGATAGTTAAAAATAGCAGGTGGAGGAGAGCTGTCTGGCAGCTGTGTGGCACACTTGGTCTTTAACAGTGCAGCTTTAGGAGGAAGGAAGCAGGAGGTGGATGCAGCCTGAGGAGAAGATAGACAAGGTTGGCTCCGGGTCACGTGATATATGATGATCGGCTGAAAGAACCCAGGTTGCGGGCTGGGGATCTAGCTCGGTGAGTGGTAGGGCTCTTACCTAGCATGTTCAAGCAATCACTTACACACTGGAGAGAAAGTGGAGGCTTGACACCAGAGTCAGTACTGAGCCCATACGCACCATGCTTTTTCCTGTCCTTATACACCCATGACACTGTTAACTTATAAACTGTGTGCAGGGAGAGATTAACAACACTAATGTACTAATGCCACGCTTCAAAGCTCCACAGCCCGCTTCTTTATTTTTATTATTATTATTATTATTATTATTATTATCATTATTATTATTATTATTATTTAGTAATCATTCCATTCATTTACATCTCAAATGATATCCCACTTCCCGGTTACCCCTCCACAAGCACCCCTCCCCATCTCACAACCTCCCTCTTCTCCATCCCCTTTGCCTCTATGAGGGTGCTCCCCCACCCATCCACCCACTCTCTCCAACCACACCCCTCTAGCGTCCCCCTATGCTGGGGCATCAAACCAACACAGGACCAAGGGCCTCCCCTCCCATTGGTGTCAGACAAGGCCATCCTCTGCTCCATATGTATCTGGAGTCATAGGTCCCTCCCTGTACACTCCTTGGTTAGTGGTCAAGTCCCTGGGAGCACTGGGTGGTCAGGCCAGCTGATGCTGTTCTTCCTGTGGGGTTGCAATCCCTCTCAGCTCCTCTAGTCCTTCTGCCAGTTCACCCACCAGGGTCCCTCAGCTCAGTCTGATTGATGTACAACCCACTTCTAAAGGTTTTGGTCTCATTGACTTTTTCTTTCCATGACTGTACTTTTACAAAGTTCTAGACATTTATTTATTTCTATTTTTAAAGTTGTTTTTTTATCTTTAAAGTTTTTATTCTATGTATATGGGTATTTTGCCTGCATGTATGTCTGTGCACAACGTAGATGCACAGTGCCCCTGGAGGTCAGAAGGGGGAATCAGATCACCTAGAACTCAGTTACCAGCAGGTTTGAGCCACCTTGTGGGTGCTGGGAATTTGAACCCAGGACCTCAGCAAGAGCAGACAACGCTCTTAACTGTGGAGCCATTTTACCATCCCCTACAACCATAGTTTTTATATTAATCTAATAAATTGGTCTATGCGACTATCAAGATTCTACTATTAGAATTACAAAATATACTGGAAAGCCTTCAATATCAGTGCATGAGGAGCCTCTTCAGCATTTTAAAACATGTTATAGCACAACATCATGATGCCCAAGTCTGTGTTCCTTGTACACAGCCCCTTGGTCAGAAATTACCATCAGGTGCCTGAGCAGTTCTTTGGTACTCTCTCTCCCAGTCACTGCCTGACTTTGAACTTTAGACAGAGCTAGCCAGTAGGCACACTTAGATGTCTAGCTATTTTGATTGGTTACTCCTATTTATTTCCCAATCTGAAATTCTCTTTATTTCGCCCCCTTAGTGCAGTACTGGTGAACCTTAAGGATTTTTATAATCCTAGCTATTAGAACAATGGACAGGAGGTGCAATCAATCTCGTGAATGGCACGGACCTAAATATAGTTTATTCTTAGACATTTCATACACCCATAGTAAACAGATCAGGTCAACTGAATTCCGAGCTTCAACAGCACCAACGTCTGGCAGTTCTTGTGCAGCCCGACGAGATTTTAGAGTAGGAATCCATTTCCTTAAAACTGTCATTAGGAAAGGCTGAAGGTGTAGCCTTCAGAGGCTCGCTGGCATCCACGGAAACAGAGATAGTTTCTACTGGGCAGAGGCATAGAAAGGAAGGGAAACTCTGCCCCTGTGATTTCTGGTCGGGCAGTTGAGGGTCCAAGAGAAGGTTCAGGCAAGGAAGCGCTTGCAGTGTAACAGTCCCATCATGTCTTTTGGACTTTTGCACTTGATAGGGGGTTCCAGAGCTAGGAAACTAAAGGGAGGGAGGGCTTCCAGAGCACATGTGTAGCCCACCATTCTTAGGCTTTTCGCCTTTGACTTTTACAAACCACCTTTCTACTTTGAAGGCCAGACACAGCAACTAAAACAAGAAAAAGCCAAGGAGAACAAGGCGAGGGCGACCAAGGAGAGTCCTAGTCATTGCTCGCAGCCTCTTACAGCCTCCCTCCTCTTCCCGATCTGCTCTTCCCCCCACATCCTTGCTTAGGGGTACCGTGCTTGTTCCAGCCCTCGATTGATTTAAGCCTCTGGTTCCCAACTGCTCACACGCCTTCCGTCCCTGAAGCAGCCTTGGTGGTGAGTTCAAGTTCCTGCAGCCACTGGGCCTGATGACACGCCCCCTCGCACGCGCCCTGCTCCGCCCCGGGGGAGGCCGGGCGCCCCCCAGCCCCGCGCTCTGCCGAACTCCCCTCCCAGCGCCGAGCACTTGGCCCTGGCAGACGCCCCAAGATTGTTGTGAGGAGTCTAGCCAGTTGGTGAGCGCTGTAATCTGAACCAGCTGTGTCCAGACCGAGGCCCCATTTGCATTGTTTAACATACTTAGAAAATGAAGTGTTCATTTTTAACATTCCTCCTCCAATTGGCTTAATGCTGAATTACTGAAGGGGGTTAAGCGAAACCAGGTGCTGGCGGCGAGGGCTCTGCAGTGGCTCCCAGCACCCAGCACTGTCCCGGCACTGTCCCGGCCCTCCGCTCTGCCCGCTCGGTCCCTCCAGAACCAAGCCGCCCCGCTCCCGCCGCCGCAGAGCCTGCCTTCCTCGCGTCGCTTCTCCTCCCGCGCATCTTGGATATGCCAGGATTAAAAAGGTAGGTTGGAAGGCGCCAGGAACTGTCTCCAGGCTTGGGAAACCTAACTCCAGACCTGATGGGTGGAAAATGGCTATGGCTGAGATTCCGCCTGTGTCAGGGCACTGGAAAAGACTTTTAGCTAGTGATGCAATGACCCTGTTAATTACAAAAAGCTGCGCCCATCTCAAAGTCTTCCTTTGGGAGTGGGGATTTTTCTAACAGCGTCAGGAGTCAGCATCTCGAGAGAGGCAGCAGACAACCTCTCTGGGTCATTTCTATTTCTTTTTGGAAAGGGCAGCAACGTTGTGCGCAGTTTATAAAATATCACAGTACATATTTTTTTAAATTTGGGAGACTGCTGACTACGGCACCAGCAATTGCTTTGCTGCGACGGCTGTGAGACAAGCAGAAAGTCTCCGAACACTTCTGTCTGCGTTTGCTCTATGTGTGCGATTTACAGAGGGAATGGGACCTAGAAGTTTCGAGCCAATGAACAGTGGACACTGCAGACAGAGACGCATGTAAGCAAATGTTTTGCTGTTCTTTGCGGAAATTGCAATTCCAGTCAAGTAATCCTTGAGTCTTGAGGAAGTTTAAGGATGACATCTGTTCTCCCTTTCTCCAGTGTCTCTTGAAAATATAGCTACCCTGCATAGATCTACACACTTTCTCTGTGTGTATTTTATGTGGGAGGGGTGCATGCATGCTAATATGAACTGAGCCTTATTATGGTAAGCCATAGTTAATATTATCATCCCACATCCCCGACCAGCAGTGTCTGTCATTGATAGAGAATTGGAGGGTTTGTCCTCTTCCTCCTCCTCCTCCTCCTCCCCCTCCTCCTCTTCCTCCTCTTTTGGATGGTGGACGAGGCTTCAAAAGAAAAGGCTTGAGACAGTTTCTCCTCTCCAGTATTAATTATGCTTCATTTTTGATACAATTTCTTTCTGGAAAGCCTCTCTGTTAGCTTGGAGATTATTTGGCCCCCAGGACCCAGCCATAGCTCTTCCAGGAGGCTGGGCTTGGGGCTGGCCAGCCCCAGTCTAGCTTTCGCCAAAAAAGAATGGGGAGTGGGCTAGCAGGAGAAGCCGGTAAGGTGAGCACGCCTTTTCCAGTCTCTCTCGGACTGTACTGCATACAGTCAAGCTGTTCTGTCTCCAACATAAACGAGACGGGATTTTATAACCACCTGAAAGGAAACTTCATGAGAAGAAACAGGAAAACATTGAAATTCATAATCTACAGACTGGAAAATAAATTTGTTATTGTTCTCTTATTCCTTCCAGATATAAAGTCTGGCTCTTGCAAATATCAGAAAGCCCAGGGAATTGGCTCTGCACTTTATAAGGTCAGAGCTGTCTCCAGTGTTGGAGAACCTGGCTCACATAGGCGGTTAGATGAAATGGAAACCTTGTCTACTCAGGACTGGATCTGGACTCCGTGAAGGAAGTGGGTTTGCATCTTTCAGTACCACATCAGACTCAGTTTTGTCTGGGTGCCTGGGTGCCACCTTACCTCTGCATCCTCTCCATACTAACTGCTATTTCTCCTGAGCCATGGGTCAGGGATGTGAATGAGCTTGGAATCTACTGAGCACTCATTCTGAAAAGGCGGGGACTATAGAGTCATGGTGCTGGGTGGGTAATAATAAGGCTCGGACTCCAACCAGGTCCCCAAGTTCATAGCCGTGCTAGAAACACTCAAGATCACTTCCTTCAGGAAGCTTCCTCTGCTGACTCTTGACATTCTTATCAAAGCAAATCTGCACTCCTGTCCCATGTCACTGGGCAGCCAGCTCAGGTGGGTGGTGGCTGAGTCACAGCTCTGTGGATTTCCTGCCCAGCATCTATGCTGCAAGCTGTAGTTGCTTGGATAAATGCTAGCAAGCTGAACAGTGTGGTAACAGACTGGGTCGTCTGCGCCGACTTCACATTGTCTTCCATCTTTCCTGCTTTAGGTCAGTAGTGTTACATATGCTCACTTGGCTATGTGACCAGGCTCGGTGACTCTTTAACCTTCAAAACAGTTCTTGTACCACACTCCGTGTTGTGTGGTACACACCAGCATTTGGGAGGTAGAGGCAGGAGAATCAAGAGTTTTGAGCTAGATTTGGCTGCATAGCCAGTTTGAGGCTAGCCTGGGCTACATGAGGCCCTGTCTTAAACAAAACACAACAAAAACCAAAAGAGGTTGGCTGCAATGTCTGTCTTGTAATCCCAATACTCAGGTAGCTGAGGTAGGATTGCTACAAGTTTGAGGATAGCCTGGGCCATATTGTAAGTTGCAGGTTAGCCTGGGCTACAGAATGAAACCTTGTTTGAAAAAACAAAAACAAAAACACACCCCCAAGCCACAAAAAAATAAAAAAATTAAAGAAATTCTGTACTTATTTAACACTCACCCCTCCCTGCCCCGGAAGCTCACAACTCTGGGAACCACCATTTTTTTCTTTCTGAGTTTGAAAATGCTGGGGAACCTGATATAAGTGAAATCTATGTGTTTGTGAGTCACTCATCTCACTAGGACGTCCTCATGGATCATCAATGTTGTTGCTCCTAGTTTTTTTGTTTTGTTTTGTTTTAATTACATCCATTTATTTACTTGGGAGGGGGCATGTGTGGCTGTGCACATGTGATGGTCAGAGGACAACTTTCAAAAGTTGGTTCTCTCTTTCTACTATATTGCCAGACTGACTTTGAACTCCTGGGCTCCCGTGACCTTCACACTTTAACCTTTTGGAGCAGTTAGGACTACAAGCACATAGCGATGTGCCTAGCTTTCCATGTTGTATCGTGTCCAACTTTAGAGTTTAAGTCTGAATAATATTGTTGGTGTGTGGGTGTGTGTGTGTGTGTGTGTGTGTGTGTGTGTGTGTGTATGAGAGAGGGGGGGCACATTTTGTTTAGCTATCCATGCACGGATGTTTGGATTGCATCCATCTTGTATAAAATGCTGCTGTGAGCTTGTGTGCACGTACGTCTGTCCAGTCTTTGACTCCTCTCTCTGGGGAATGCACTCTGGAGTGGGTCTTCTGGATCTCAGGTGAGGACGCCACACAGATGTTTTGCCTCCACATCAGTAATGCACAGGAGCTGTGATCTCTCTACATTCTTCCTATACCTGATGATTTCTGTCTTGCATTTGTTTTAAGATTAAAATCTTATTTAATGTGTATGAGTGTTTGCTTGCTCTGGCTGCAAGTGAGAGACCCTGCTTCAATGTGTAAGGTAAAGTATGATTGAGGAAGATACTGGATGCCAACCTCTGCCCCCCCCCACAGGAATACACAGACATGTGCATATGCACTTACACACATGCACCAACACATGTCAACACACACAGGTCCGTGCATTGCTGCACAGACAGCCATCTTAATGGGTATGTGTGGTATAGACTTTGCAGTTTTAAAGCATACTGGTGACCACTGTTTCACCAGACAAAAACATTGGCCACGGCAAAGAACCAAATTGCCCACAGGCAAAGATGTTTACTTGCTTGTGGGTGGCCATGTTGGCTGAGCCAGGGTATCATGGCGTTTCCTGCTGTTACCTACTGCTTTTCTTGCGCTGGTTCCTCAGACTTCTATCCCCTTGGGATGGCAGTTCTCACAAGCCACATGCTAGGGTGGACCCTGGGTTCTTGGGCCATTCAAGCCCAGGTTCTCACAAGTGTGGACTGAGGGCTCCACGTTCTGGTTAAGTGACTTCCCGCAAATACAGAGCCTCTCACGTTCTAGCTTTCATGGTTTGAAGACACGGAGGCTCTTGGCTCTGCAGTCATAACTGACTAATGTTTAAGGTGGTCTCCATGCAGAATGATAAAAGACCAAGACGACTGGTTGATGCCACAGCTGTGGTCTTTGGATGTTTGTTCCTAAGCAGCAAAGCCTTGTATTCAAGCACGTGACCCAACTCACTGGCCCAACACACAAAACAAGTGTTAAGAGGCCGGCTCTTGTGGGGTTGAGGGCTGGAAGGTCTTTTGGGCTCTGCTAAGTGTGCCCTGTTCACTTGCAAGAACATGGTAAAACCACCATGTAAATGCCTGAGTAGCAGGAGATCCAGGTTTCCGGGACATGAGCATCCCTTGGCACTCACTCTGTTTTTCACTGCCCGCAGGATACTCACTGTTACCATCCTGGCACTCTGGCTTCCACATCCTGGGAATGCACAGGTAAGGTTTCAAGTTGTCCAGAAGCATGTCACAAAGCTGGGGGAGGGCGTCAAGCCATGCATTTTAGGGTCCCAGGGTTACAGGAATAGGAGGCATTCTGTACTTCACTTACTATCTTCCATACAAACAGATCATAGCTAAGGCTCTAAGAGATGGAGGTTGGCCCAGGGTGATATAGGTTCCAAGTGTCAAGATTGGAATTGGATCTTAGCATCCTGGCTCCAAACCTTTGTGCCCCTCAGGGAAACTCACTAACTTAAATAATAGTTCAATGTAGTGTTTCTGGTCAGGGTGCCCCCCCCAGGATGCTTGAAAAGGGCCCCCATGGCTAGGTCAGTGTGTGTTTCCACCCATACAATGCCCAGTGAAAGAGGTAGGAAGGAGGTGGAGTCCCAACCATTCCAATGTGCAGTGTAGGGCTGGGTGATTCAGTTACCTGGAGTGGAGGGTATTCCTTCCCCTGGGAGGAGTGTGCAATGAAGTTGAGTTCAAGGCAAGGGTCTGAGAGCAGTTGCAGTATCTCATTTTTAAAGCTACAGGGAGGGTTGTGCCAGGTGTGTCAGCCCCAAGTAATATGGTGGCGTTCCTCTAGATTGGTGGTTCTCAACCTGTGGGTTGCCGCCAGTTCTCGATCCCTTTGGGGTGGTCAAACAACCTTTTCACAGGGGTCACCTAAGACTATCAGAAAGCACAGATCTTTATATCATAATACATAACAGTGGCAAAAAAAAGTTATGAAGTAGCAATGAAGTAATTTTATGGTTGGGGGTCACTACAACATAAAGGATCACAGCATTGGGAAGGCTGAGAATCACTACTGTTCTAGATGGCTCAGAGAGGCCCTTCTGTATGGCCCTTCTCATGGAGAGAAAATAAAAACAGCCTGATTTCTGAGTAAGGCTGAGGGCTGCAGGCGAGGAAGGGTAGGCACCTGCCCATCATGCACAAGGCCATAAGTTTGATACCTAGCACTGAAAAAATATGTTGGGGTGAAGAAAGGGGAAGAACTATGAAGTACATCCAAAGGCCATTTGACACACTCAGGCCATTGGAGACAGGAAGGACTTGAGAAGAATGTAAAAGAATTTTTAGATCTCAGCGGGACCATGGCATCCTGTAATCTAGTCCTAAGGGTTACAGAGATATCTAGTCCTGAAGAAGACAGTGGTCACAGAAAACGTTAATTAGTACAGGCATTTTTAGTAACATAGTTCCTCTTTGTAACTACTTAAAACTAAGTAACAGCATCCCATTTTATAGACAGAGAAACTGAGGCAAAGGGAAGGGATGAGGAGAGTAAGGACTCTAGTGAAAATTAGAAACCAGGCAAACAAGTGGCTTGAGCCCATTCTACCCCAGCACTGACGTAGAGAACAGGGCTGGAACCTGATCTCCTGGTTTCTGTGGTATAGACGCCTGGTTCTCCCCAGTCCTTTGTCCTGAGGCTCTAAGGCTTGGAACCCTCAGGAGAAGCACAGGTCAGGCTCACAAATCACCCCATGGCTCAGGGAAGCCTGGACTTGAGGCTGGAGGGAGGCTGGTGACAGGTGTGCCACAATCCTAGACACTGAACTCATTTCTATGTCAGACTCCAGGCACCTGCAGGGGGCCCTCAAATTGTTCCCATATCAGGTTTTTAAAAGTTCTTAATCAAGGCTGGAGAGATGACTCAAAATACAAAATACAAAAGTTTACAACCCTTAGGAAACAGGGGCGGGAAGACAAGTTCCAGGCCAGCCTGGACTACACAATGAGATTTTTGTCTTGGTAACAAAACAAACTTAAACCATTTTAAACTTAAAAATTCCTGCATGTACAGTTATAGCTCAGGTTACATGTAAAATCACAACTGTCACCAATTGCCAAAATGTGTCACTGTCTTGCTGACATTGAAATGAAGGAACACACCCATCCCCTTTGCTTAGAAAACAGGCCACATCTGCCATGTAGCTTTATGAATACAACTGAGAGCCAGGGGGACATTTTGTAGGGAACAAAGTGTTTGGGGGTCTGTGAAGGGGGGTCTCCTTCCCTGGAAGTGGGGACTGTTGCACTGTGACTTCACATGTGGCTGTAACTGCTCCTCCTCATGTGGGCATGACAAAACCCATAAGTCCTGATATTGGGGGTTGTGAGGCACTGGTGTAGGATGTCTCAAAACAATGCAAAGTGTGCAATGATTGTAAGAAAACATTTACAAGTAGAGACCTATCCCACATGCGAGTGTTACATCCTCCCAACCCCCTCTTTACTCCGCTTCCCAAGTGCTCTATGATGCTTTTATAGCAACTAAGAATGCAAGGCAGGTGACCTGACCCATTTCTTCTCTCTCCTTACAGCAACAGTGCACAAACGGCTTCGACCTGGACCGCCAGTCAGGACAGTGCTTAGGTATGTGACGCTGACAGTCCCTTTTTAGGTGGGGACATTTGGGGACAGCTCAATTGCTATGATGTTTCTGCCATAGCTGTTGTTCAGTGTTGTTGAGTCTTCATTTGCCTTCTGGTGGAAGAACACGGAGATGGAATGACCTAGCCAATGAGACCCTTGTTCCTTATGTTCTTTGTACTAAGTGCTGCCCAGGGTCAAAGAATCATCTCTCTCCTCAGCAAACATTTCTGTTGGATCTGTTCCCTAGCACTCTCTCTACAAGGTTCCTAGGCATAGCAGCTTAAATGTTGCTCATTTCAGACCCCATAGCTCTCCAGGTCAGAGGCCCAACACCTGTCTACCAGGCTAATAGCAAAGTATTGGCAGGACTGTGTTTCTCTGGGGCTCAAGGACAGAGAACATCTTTTCTTCTTATAGGAGAAGTTGGTGGGATCTGCCCTCCTGAAGTTACAGGTTGTAGGTCCTCCATCCTCGCTGGTTGTCTGGCGAGGCCCTTCCTAGCTTCTGGAAAATGTGTTCACCCCTTGGTTGGCAGCCTGTGACATTCACAATTACGGGTCCCTTCTTCCATTGTAACTCCTCTGACCAAGTCTCCTGCCCTTTCTATTTTCCACCACTCACACTGGGTGTCCCATAGCATAACCTGGGATGGATGCTGCCATCTCAAAGCAAGCTGATTGGTAACCTGAATGGAATCAGCCCTGAGATCTAAAGGCTTCCCAGGTTCCAGGAATGAGGAAGTCCTTTGAAGGACAGTCTCACAGCATGCCATCTAGTGGAGAGAAACTTCGATACAGTGAATGTTGTGACCAGTTGGTAGAATAAGGTCATGGTCAAGTAGAAATAACTTCGATGGGCCCTGAAAAGGTAGAGAAGAGAGGAAGCTTTATGTCCAGACTCAGCCAAGAGTCAGGCCCAGTTTGAATTGGATATTGAAGGATGAATAGGATCCTGCGAGATCTCAACCATAGTGGAAGGAACAGCATAGACAAAGAACAGGGGCGATAAGGAAGTGCAGGCATGACATGCCGAGGGTGGAGCGTGGAGCATGTGGAGAGGATAAGGCTTGGCCACCCCACATTGGGGGAGTAGCTAAATTCTTGATTAGGTTTAATTTAGGTCAAATCATTTTTCTGTCCTTAGTCACATCAACTGAGAATCAGAAGGGAGAGAGTTGGCTTAAAAGAATGAATTAAACCTTGAAGACCCGGACTCATTCTTGGATTTACCGTACAGAGCATTGGTTCAAGGATGCACTACAGGGTAAAGAGGGCTGTGGCTTCTTTTCCAGCCCATTGGTTCCACTAGAGGAAAGACCATTGCACTCTGAACCACAGAATTTGCAGTTCCCTAGCTGGGAGCTGGCATGAATTTCTCAGATGACATGATGGGCGAGCTGCCCGGATCCAGGCATCCCTCCCCAGTCTCCAGTTCCACATAGAGCGGGCTCCAGAGCTGGTGACAGGGCCCAGCACCTAAAGCCAGTTCTGCTGCCCACTGGAGCCAGAGTTGGGGCCTCTCTTGACGCCACCCTGATGAGGTTGATTTTTCTAGACAGATCACCACTCTCCTTCCAGTGTGAGCTGATCTCCAGCAGGGCTAGACACAGTCTTGTTTTGCTGGCACCGCGTGAGCCAACATGAAAGCAATTGCTCTGATCTCTCAGAAAGTAACTAACTCTGAGCCAAGCCTTGTCTTTCTGAGTGTAAAGGTCTCTTTCTTCCTTGCCCAGCTATTACTTTGAATAGAAATGGTCCTGCTCTCATGTTTTCAGAGTATAGGAAATGCACAGGAGAGTGAATACCTGGCAGTTTGTTGCCCTCACAGACACTCCCATCTATTTATTTTTACAGTTGCTTTCCTTATGTAAATCAAGGGTATTTTTATCTGCTACATTCCTATATGTTAAAGAATACATTTGCCCATGTTTCAAATGTGGTGTTTTTTAAAGAAAAATATAAAGTCAACAATAGTGCAGGTTTCTGCGGGTGGGGGTCATTTGTGAAAAGAGGACTTAAAGATCTAATGCTTGGCAACACAGGCTGATGCTGGGGAGCATCAGATTGCAAGGAGTCGGGTGAAATGTTAGAGGGTCATTCCCATCAGTCTGCTCTGCTTCAATGTGCACATGCTCAGTGTCATGGAGGGACCACTGAAATTTGTCCTTTCTGTGTCCTCTGCAGATATTGATGAGTGCCGGACCATCCCTGAGGCTTGTCGTGGGGACATGATGTGTGTCAACCAGAATGGCGGATATTTGTGCATCCCTCGAACCAACCCAGTGTATCGAGGGCCCTACTCAAATCCCTACTCTACATCCTACTCAGGCCCATACCCAGCAGCTGCTCCACCAGTACCAGCTTCCAACTACCCCACGATTTCACGGCCCCTCGTCTGTCGATTTGGGTATCAGATGGATGAAGGCAACCAGTGTGTGGGTGAGTAGCCCAGTAATTGTCCTTTCACATAGTGGACTTTCTCAAGAGTGCTGTCGGAATCTAATATGTGTTCCCAAATGGAGCTAGCTGCCATGAGATATGCCAATCAGACAGTGGTCTGCTGTCTACAAATGATACAATGTTTTATTCCAGATATATTTCTGGATCCTCTTCTGAATTATCTAGAAAGCCAGTTTGGTCTTTTTTTCTATCATTTGATCCATCCATCCATCCATCCATCCATCCATCATTCAGCATCCATCATCCATTCATCATCCACCCATCCATTCATCATCCATCCATCTATCCATCCATCCACCCATCCATCTACCATTTATCCATCATTCAGCATCCATCATCCATCCATCAACCATCCATCTATCATCATCCATCCTCCATCCATCCATCCATCCATCCATCCATCCATCCATCCATCCCATAGATCTCATTGGTGATCAACCTCAGGTTTTCTCAACTAAATAACCAATGCATCTCATCAGACTCAGGGCCAGTGCTCTGTCTTCTATGCTTTGAATGGATTGAGGATTGCTGCAGAAAAGCCTTGAGAACCAACACAAAATCTGAAAAGGAAAGTGGGTTTCTTAGGTGGGAGCCAGTATTCTTATGACTAAAGGGGCCTTGCTGATGGGGACTCTGGGGGAAAAGTAGGCACCATTATGTCATAAGCCCCAAAGTAATTAGCAGCACCCTATAGAGCTTCAGGTTCTATTGGCCAGTGCCGCCTTGGAGAAGAGGTGCCTGGGGTCCTGTCCAGTCCTTTGGTAGTAGTTGGACTAACTTCCTGTAACTCTCCAGCTTTGGAAGAGAGATCAACAGTGAAGCTCAAAGTCTTTTGACTGTTTATCCCTCTGTCAAATCCTTTAGACTTAGATCCCTATCACAGGCATACATGACACATGCAACCTGTTATACTCATGTGGATTGAGAAATATAAAGCATGCACAAGAAATAGGAAATTTAAAAGAATGTAATGCAAATAAGTTTGAATTGAAATTCCAATATTTCCTTTCCATGGCCTTAAAAGTGTGAGAGACCATCAGTCTAGCTAATAAGATTTTTGTGGGTTTCAGAGCTTTGAAGTATTGGTCTGTAACTGACAGCTAGAGAATGTGCTGATTTTAATATATAAATATGTTCATGTGAATGAGTGTGTATTTACACTTAAAAATATTCAAATAGTATGCAAATATATGTCCTTCAACATTACAGGGGAAACTGAATATACCTGAACTCATAATTCTTCATTATTACTGGTCTCAAAGGACCTGGTGTGTATGTTGGGGCACATATGCATGTGCTGATTGAGATTTACCTTAACTAAGAACATGCCAAGGGAAAGTGTGGAACCCAGTCAAGCCACATGCTTCTTTGCTTTGCGGGATAAGACAGCATCATGCTTCCTCGTAACACATAGCAGAACAATGGGCCACTGTAACCAGAAGGAACTTTTTGGACGCTCTTTAGCTACAACCTCTGATTTTTTGGAAAGGTGAATGTGGACCCCAACAAGTTAAGTCACTGTACAGTTAGGTTATGCGACCAGCCAACTACTCCTATCTAGTAGAAAATAAGTGACCCCAAAGAAGATGTAGCATGTGTGTGTATGTGTGTGTGTGTGTGTGTGTGTGTGTGTGTGTGTGAGAGAGAGAGAGAGAGAGAGAGAGAGAGAGAGAGAGAGAGAGAGAGAGAGAGAGAGGGAGGATACTGGAGGACAGATGAGCTGAGTGCAGGCAGTACAGGCTCAGGCTTTTGGAAAAGGGTCTCATCTGGTCCTGATCTAGATAGTTCTTGGGCTATCTCACTCAGCCCTTCCATTGAACATTTGGGCACTCACTGCCTTAGAGCTCCCTGGATGCCCTTCTTCATGCTACCCACCTCCTTCCAGGGACTCAAGGCTCTTGGCACTGAAGACATGCTGGGAAGCCTATTCATCTGGTGACCCCTCTGACGTCATACCACTTGTGGTTCTGAACCTGTTACATAGACGTGTGGAGCCTTTAATAATGGCCCCTTTGTAAGCCCAGCACAATCTGGGAACCCCAGCAAGGACTGGCACCAGGCCCATTCATTTCCAAAATGTCTAGTATTATGCATTCATAAGTCCTGAGTTCTTCTGACTTCCCTTCACTCCACCCCACCGTTTCCTGACTTACCAGGGCTGAGGCCTCTATGGGCATTGTGAGAGGTGGTGGCAGGGGGCCAGAGCAGGGGAAGGGTTGGGAAGGGCAGCTCTCTAACCGATGTTCCAGGGAACTAGGGCAGGGGGCAGGGGGCAGAGAAGCGAGAACAAGTTAGCAGGTGTGTGCAGGGGGAAAGGCCTTCCAAGGAGAACAGGTATTTCCAGAGCAATGGACTCTGAGGAGGAAACAGTGATGAGTGATGAGAATTCTGGGAGAATCTGAGACATTCCTGCAGCTTTGGTGGCTCATGGAGAGAAGAGTGTATCTCCTCTCCTTCAAAACAAACCTGGTGGCATCACCAGCAGCAGCAATGGTAGTGACACCAAACACTAGCTTAGTGTTTGTGTAGTAGGGTCATGGGTCCTCATCACACTACAGGTAGAACTGGTTTTTCTGTTGTGCCTTCAGGGAAGTCAGAGCACAGAGAAGTTAAGACACCCAGCAGTGGTCACACTGTGTTTTGGGGTCTAGTTTCAGTTTGAATCATTCAGGCTCTGAATGGGGAACCTGGTGTTTGGGCTGTTTTATTTATTATTGATTTATTATATATAAAGGTTATGGAAAGGGCTTTTAGAGAGTCAGTAAAGAAAACACTGTTAACAGCAAAGCCCTTGCTCATTTTAAAAGAAAATTTTTGTTCTATAGAAGTCTGAACTGGACAAGAGTTGAGAGAACACAATGGGTGTTTTCTACCTGTTACCCAATGTTAGCGGTTACTGGCACCGATACCATCTCCTCTTTAGCTTTAGATGCCAAATCAGTTTAAATATTATAGAATTATCTGAAAAAAAAGTGAAGATTCTTTATAAGAAGACCACAAAACAAACCCACAAGCCTTCTTCAAAACTTATAATATGCCAGGTGGTGGTGATGCAGGCCTTTAATCCCAGCACTTGGGAGGCAGAGGCAGGTGGGTCTCTGAGTTCAAGGCCAGCCTGGTCTACATAGTGGGTTCCAGCACAGCCAGGACTACACAGAGAAATCCATTCAGACCAAAAACAAAAAAAACAAAACAACCCCCCAACAACAACAACAAACCAAACAAGCAAAAAACAAAACAAAAAACAAAAAAAACAATGCCCGCCCCAGAAAACCGACTTATAATACATTATTGAACCTATAAACGTCAGCAAAAATTCATTTTTACCGTGAAATATCTAGATGTTGTTTAGATTGATTGTCTTATAAATGCCCTTTTCACAGGAGTGGGGAGACAGGTTAGTGTGCAAAATGCTTGCCTCACAGACACGAGGACCTGAGTTCAGATCCCTAGCACCTACATAGAAAAGCCAGACGTGACCATACATGCCTCTAACTTCAACAGTGGGAAACGGAGTCAGGCAGATCCCTGGGGCTTGGTGGCCAGTCAGTCTGGCCTAATCTGCAAATTCCAAGTTCAGTCTCAAAAAAAAAAAATGATGGCTCAGGAGGTAAGGGCTCTTGCTATCCAAATTGATTCCTGGGATAATACAATACCATATCTACATGCCTAGTAAAGAGAGAACAGATGCCATCAAACTGTCTTCTAACTGCCACAGAAGCACTGTGGCATAAGCATATGCATGAACATGGAATAAAATATAACACAAAGGAAGACTTACTCAATGTCTAACTCTATATGCACACTCACATACATGTGGCGCATACATATGTGCACCTCCCCATACCCGCATGCATCCACACTCGTGCATCTCCCCCACCCATACAAATGCCTTTCCCCCCTTGCATCCAGCTTCAGATCTGTACAACTTTCTTAATTGCCCCAGTTGCTGACCCCATTCCTTCTCCTTGCCACTTCCTTGTGGACACAAACATGTTTGTCTGGAGTGGCCACTCATAGCCCATTCCTTCTTCTCAACTGGTGTTCTGGGAGCTGGAAATAGGTCTAGAGACTTGGCCCAGTTCTGGCATAATGTTCTGGGCAATCCTCTTCATAGGTGGTGCCTTTGGTCTTCTGCCCCTTCCATCCCTTCCTGGTCTCCTTTCATTATTAAAGTGTGAGAGTCACTTCGAACAAGCTAATGGTTGTCTCCAACCCATGACGCTCAACTACCTGGCATTTCAGACCTACTTTCAAAGAAGCCATCTCCATCATACTCAAGTTATCTTGTGTCCTCTTCCCCACAGACTGACAGTGCCCAGTGCCCCCGATGTCCCCAGTGCGCTCAGTACCCCCAGTATCTTTTACCTTCCTTCTTGACTTCTCTGTTTTGGATTCCACTTCAGTGGAGACTGAAGTCTGTTCTAGAACAGTGTGGCCTTGGGTTTGAGTCTCCGAGTCCCTGGTTAAAAGTCTAGATCACTTGGGGCATTTTTGTGGACAGGGGCATAGTGACCCAAGAATTACAGTCCCCAAGCCAAGAATGCTTTGTATTGAGAAGAAGGACAGCTTGGCTCAAGGGTGACCAGTTCCTTAAGGCTGTTGGGACTCAGAGCTGGAGGCAGTGTGTCACCCAGCTTTTCCACCCCTGGAAGATATGGTAACCAGATTCTTTAGATGGGGACTGAGGGCAGTCAGGCAGAACTAACTGGCAAGGAAGAAAGGCTGTTGGAGCTGAGGTCACAGACCTGGACCCAGACACAGTGCAGATCAAACAACACACAGAGTTCTGAGCCAGCTAAGAGCCATCTGGGAGAAGCAGGGGTTGGCTATGCTGAATTAAAAGCAAGAGGTGTGTGTGTGGGGGTGCATGTGCAATGATGGGTTTCCTAGATTCAAACTGCCATCCTGGAACCTTCTTTTCATGACATATTGCTTCTGTGAACCAATCCTGGAATGTGGTTGCCATCAGTCTCTGCGTATTTATTCCTTATGGGTTTCAACATGCCATCTCTCTGGGTGACGTTCTACATAAGCCTGGCTTTGCTAACCAACTTGGCTCGGGAGCAAGTTAGGGACTCCACCAGTAACAGAAATTAGTGATGTGTTCTGCAGCTGAGAAAGCTGTTTCTCCAGAGTTATGCTACTCCAGAGATCTTCTGGCCACTCCTGAGACCACGAGCAGTGCCTTTTATTCCCTAGTTGGTCTGGGCTTTTGTTTTGAGTGATCTGGGCCCCCAAGCAGTCAGAGAGCAACAATGAACAGATCTTTCTGGAAGATGCATTGAGTTGGCCTAAGACGCTCTTGAGTTATTTTTCCTGACCGCTAGCCAGTATTTAGTCAACTAATTTACTTCACAGAGTGCCTTATTTATGCCAGGCTCTCTGGTTTAGACTCAAAGGGGAGTAGCCAGGGGTCTGTGGTCAAGGAAGGGAGATCAGATACTATGCAAGCAGCTGAAAGACAAGGGAGCCTCGGAGTTGCTAATGTGGCACAGGCCCAGGGCCAGGAAGACTCTGGGAATGGAAGGGCTGAAGCTCTGAAGTCAATCAGACCCTGAATTTCTTCTTGGTACGTCCTACAGCTGAGGCCTGGGGTTCTACATCTTTGTCTATAAAATATAAAATAGGTATGACCATGCCTGCTGGCATGAAAATACCTTACCTAGAGTCTGCATGGAATGTCACACACAATGTTAATTGGAAATGATTCATGGAGAAGGCTGCTAGGGTCTTGAAGTGATAAGACTAAAGATTCATTTAGTCTGAAATACATTGAGGGCCTAATTCTTTAGAAACCTCAAGGAATATAAAAAGTGAAAAGACCAGATGATTTTGGCTCATGCCTGTATTTTCAGCAATTTTCATTTGATTGAAACAGTAAGGATTGGGAGTTCCTTACCTACCTGGACTCAATAGCAATACTCTGTTGCATAAAGGAAAATAAAGTCAAATATGTGGGTTGAGTTTGTGCTGGTTTTGATCTAGTGTAGTAAAACCCTGAAAATAAATATTGAAGAAAAAAAGAAAGAAAGAAAGAAACCTTAAGGAAACGACCCGAAGCTGAGCTTGACCACACTCACTTTGTAGGCCATCAAAGCTTCAGGAGACTTTAGAATCTGCTTTTAGGTTCCAGAAAAGTTTGGTTTGTTTAAGTTGTGAGACAAAGCCATGGAAGTCAGCCCAGTGTGGCATTTGTTCTCGGGCTCAAGACATGGCCAAGAGCACGTTGAAGCCTCAGTCACAGCACAGCAGGTCTGTGGTTAGCACACACGAGGGAGGAACTGGAGGCCTTTGCTTCTAGCAGTCTTTCTGATTCTCTCTAGCTCTACAGCTTGGGCTGTAATGTGACACCCCGGCCTCAAGCTCAGAAAGTGTGCAGAATGGGGGGTTCCCTAGTAGCTGAGGGGTTTGGAATCAACTAAGTTTGGGGAGGAAACACATCCCATAGAAGCAGGGGCTCTGCAGTTAGATTTTGTCAGTAGCCTTTGAGCTACTCCAGCAAGCCTGTCCACTGGTAACTTATATTTGCTTTTTGATTTTTGACTTTTGAGTCAGATTTTTCTGTGTAACTCTGGCTGTCCTGGAGCTCACTCTGGAGACCAGGTTGGTCTTAAACTTAGAGATACTCCTGCCTCTGCCTCCTGAGTGCTAGGATTAAAAGCGTACACCAAAACCACCTGGCCCATTTTTCTAACTATAAATATGGATAACAGTTAAATTCTGTTGATATCTCCCACTCCTGTTTCCATAGCCCTGCCACCCCTAGTTTCTGTTGTTGCTCGTCCTTTCTCCTGGAAAATAGCTTGAGCACCTCATGCTTTTGGAGGCCTAGGACTGGCTTATTGCCATGTTTCATCTGCAGCAGTTGGAGTGAGCATAGACTTCCACAGAGAACCCAGCAGAGAAGAGACTCTGGGAAGTCAGCTGGTAGGAAATGCAAACATACCTCCAGAGGTCTGGGAGCACAAGCTATGGCGCTCCTGGGTTGGTACAAAGTTGCTAATCTAGAATCACACCTGAAACCACAAAACCCTTGTTTTTCCCATCTGCTCACTTAAGGAGAGGCAGAAACATTTTAAGAACTGCAATCACCAAATTGCTTGACTTTACTAAAATGTATTATTTCATTTAAAAACAGATTCCCCCAATTATATTAAAACCTAACCTGAGGCAGCATGCTGTACTGGTAAAGAGACAGGTAAGACAGGGGTAAGAGCTGGACTTTGGCCCTTGATTTATTAGTTATTAGCTGAGGGCATTAAGAAAGTCAGATAGTCTCTCTGATCTAAGTGCTGCCAGCTATAAAAATGGTTAGTATTGTATTAGGGTTCTTAAATCAAGGCCTCTAGTTTTTACTCTTGATCCCTGGCTAATGTTTAATTGAAAGCTAGCATTGCCATCTAGTATGTTGGTAATTTGCCATGGGGCCTCCTAGTAGGACCCCTAACTGCAAAAATCCAGGTGTTTACAGGTCACAGCACAGTGGGGACAGTTACTTTGGACCGATTTTGAAGTCTTATTCATGCTTGTCACTACTCCAGAATTTAGAGAAAGGCATTAGATCTGTTGCTCAATCTTGCTATGTGGTGCACTAAAGGACATGTGTATATACACAGCTGGGGAGTGCTAGACATGAAGACTCAAGTTTGATCCCAACACCCACTAGCACCCATGTGAAAAGCTGGAGGTGGCAGGCTGGGCTTCTGTCACCAGTATGGGAGAGATGGAGATAAGCTCTCTGGAGTTTACTGACTAGCCAATCTAGCTTAATTGGTGAGTCTTAGACTTAGTGGCTCAAAAGTAAGGTGGAGAGCAACTGAGAAAGACATCAGATATTGGCCTGCAGCTTCCAGTGCCTGCTCAAACATACACACACACACACACACACACACACACACACACACACACGTACACGCCAACTACATTAATATTAAAAAGTACATATAGAACTTTACCACACATTTGTCTTTTAAAATGTTTTGGTCACTGTTTTACAATATAGAACTTTCCTTGGTAATCCTATAAATTTTGTTTTATGCAGTTTAAAAATATTGTTTTGAGAAAGGGTTGCATTTATGGAAGACAGTTTTGTGGCGCCCACATACACAATTCACTGGGGCATGTGATTTGTTGGGTCCTCTCCAGCTCCAGAATGTTCTGCCATCCCAAACCTTCCCAGTGGTATGTGTGTGTGTGTGAGTGTGTGTAAAGAAAGTAACTGCAAGAGGAGGGATGGAGCATGGGTGGTAAAGTAGAAAAGACCCACTTGGCTCTGTTGTAATGGTTCTGACCAAAGTGACAGTGTTCCAGGTCTCCAGATAGTCCCTGCTGGATGACCATGGGGTCAAAATCACCTGCCAGGGTTGCGGAAAGCACTAAGCATGTAGTTTTGAAATTGGTAAGAGGGTCATGGTAGAGATGGCAGTTTCACTATGCTGTTCTGTCTAGTCTCAAGCTTCAGGGGCCAAGTAAGTTTTCTACCTCAGCCTTGGAGGTAGCCAGGGCTACCATGCTTCCCCACATGTGAAAGTGGAAGATGGTGATTGTACCTTCTTATTCATCATCAAGGCTAGCCACAGATGTCTTTTCAAACATCCTCTACCTAAAAGTAGATTGAATATACCATTGGTGGACCGTAGAACCAAATTCTCTTGGAAGGTTCAGAATGTAACTTAACCATTTCTGTGCACATCCTGTGTGGCTCTCCTTTGCTATGGGTGGTATCTTCAGGACACCTCTGACTCTCACCTGCACTCCAGCCATGATACAAGAAACAACAACCTGGGAACTGTTTGTGCCACAGAACAAATGAAATAAGAAGTGAAAACACCATGTGATTGCAGGTCCTCTGTTTCGTGTTCGAGGTAAGAAAAACTTCAGAGTCATATCAGTATTGCCAATAGCAGATTAGTGGAGGTAGCCCCCCGAGAGCCCCAAGTTATAATTCCTGCTTTTAGGAAAAGAAAGGAGGGTCTCCGTTTCTTGAAGGGCCTGGATCAAGTGACTTATTATGCCAGTAAACAATGGGAGACAGTGTGGTGCTACAGAGACAGCCCAGACTTTAGACTTACCCACACTTGGGTTTACATCCTTTCATTGCACAATGACATAGCTCAAGATTTAAACACCTGTGGATAATATCTTGTCCACAAGATGGGATACCAGTATTTACTTGTGGGATGCTTGGAAGTTTAGCAGAGAAGATGCTATATGTCTGATAGTTTGGTCTGCACTCTCTAAAGGATGTACCGTCTCTGTTGCCTGCTTCCAAACCTATGGTTCTTTACACTGTAAGGGCAACATTTCTTCTTTGTGACTTAGTTGTGGATGCTTGGTGGCTTCTTAGCACAGGCTGGGAGACTTGAGAAGAGAGTAGCAAATGGAAAGGAAAGGGAGACAGGGTCTCCTTTCAGTTTATGATTACATATAGATATAGTTGTGTGCTGCTTAGAATGGGAGTATGTTCTGAGAAGTACACTCACTATTGGTGGTCTGGTCATTGTCTAAATGTCATAGCATCTACTTACTTCAGCATCACCAGGAGATATAATCACATAAGACATATACACACATTCTGTCATCGACTCACTAAGCAAGCATGCCAGTTCTTCTCTTCCACCTGTCTGCTCGATCCCCACCAAAGTGGCTCTTGCACCTTCTCTGGGACCTCATGGCTAAGCCTCTGGTGTCAGAGCAACTTGGATACCCTGTTCCTTTTCTTCTCTTTCGAACTGCTAGTTTGTATGGACACATAGGTTCCATGGTGTTCTAGCCAGGCAGGCTGTTGTGGGGATTGTGGGCTGGACACCCTCTATACCAGCTTCCTTGAACCTCAAGCTGAAAGCAGAAAGACAGAAAGTCAAGGGCTCTCTATAACCTAGGTATGTGCCTTGTTTACATCTTTTATATTGAGGGCATGGCGTAGGGCTCCAGAAGAGGGTTGGATTCTTGGTGGGGGGCATTCATGGGATGCAGGCAACACACCAGCACCCATTGTGTAGCCACAACCTATGGTAGAGTGGTCTCTCAATCAGTTATAATCATGGGAATGAATGGAATGGATGAATGAATGAATGAATGAATGGAAGGAAAGTGCCAACAGACCAGCAAAATGATGCTTCCCTCCTCTCACTTGATCTCTCATTCCTCATGTAAATCCCACCTCTATGATTCCCGATACTGTATTGGGTGTCAAGGGAGATCATGATAACATGACGGCCGCTATAACCATGATAACTGATTGGCTGCACAGTGAGTAGTGAATAGAACTGGATGGACAGGGAGACTGAGAAGCTGGTTGAACAGATGCCAGTGAAGATCTTTGGGCTAGATGACTTGTGGAATTCTACCTCCACTGTCCTTTTCTTAAGGGCTCTCTCAAGGGGGAGGGTCTAGTGGGAGAGACTGGGTCTCACACATCTGCCAGCAGCTAAAGCCCCTCCCCATACAATCCCAGAGCATGTCCTTCAGAGCATCCCATGCCGAAGTGCCTTGGGAACCTGCAGCCACTCTTGGGCTTCTGCTTGTCTCTCTCACACAGAGGAGTGTGTCTGAGAAAGGGTCTCAGCCATCTCCTTAGGCTCTGTCCACCCACATTCACAGAATTCTTTTCTTCCAGAGCACTCCAGACAGCAGACAAGAAGTCAAGGACTGGCCTTCCATTTCCCTCCAGCTTGTTGGTTTGGGGCCAGAGGGGAGATGGGGACAGCCTGAGCTGGTCCTGCCCTAGGCAGCCAGCATCTGGGGCAGGCTCAGGAGACATCTGACGTGGTAGGGCTGGGGAGGCAATGCTGCCTAGGGGCTTTTCAGTGCTGTCTGACTTTCCTTCAAATTAGAACATTTGCAGAAATGCAGCCAGACTTGATTTATGAGCTCTGCATATTTCACAGGTCTTTACACATCCCCCAGGAATCAGTGAGGTCAGACAGAACAAACTTCACATCCGGAATCAGTATGAAATTGGCATCTTCCATAGTTCCAGTGGGAGGAGGGAGGATAATAATTTTGGGGGAGGTTATATGAAACAATGCAAAGACACAAAAAATTCCAGCCTCTGCTTCATTCCTATTGGGGACAAAGAAAAGATATATGTTTTCCATATCTGAGCCTAGTGAGGAGTAGCCATGTCTGCTGGGACCACTGTTACTAGGATGAAGAATGACAAGACAGAGCTGCTAGGGTGACTGATGAACTCAGTGAGAGCTCAGGAGTGACCATAGCATCTTGTACTTGTCCTTTGGCGCACACTCTGTTAACAGCGATAAACCGACATTCCTGGTTATTTTTTTTTTAAAGATTTATTTATTTATTATATGTAAGTACACTGTAGCTGTCTTCAGACGCCAGAGGAGGGCGTCAGATCTCCTTACGGATGGTTGTGAACCACCATGTGGGTGCTGGGATTTGAACTCATGACCTTTGGAAGAGCAGTCAGTGCTCTTACCCGCTGAGCCATCTCTCCAGCCCCATTCCTGGTTATTTAACATCTCACGGCCTAGCAGGAACTTTCTGTCTTGCTCACCATTGTATTTTTAGTGCCTGGTGAGAATTTGCTGAGTGAGTGGATGAGTTGCACATGGTGAATGGAGTGAGTAGGATTCAAATGAGAGAGAGAAACTGATAACATCACAGGAAGTGTTGCTCACACAAGCCCAACTTATTACTGCTGATGAATCCATTCATTCCTTGAGTTCTTGCAGGAGTTGGGATAGTTGGCGGGAACTGTAAGATCTGACACAACACTAATCACAATACAATGGGCCTACATCAGAGGTACAAGGTGTTGGGGTGGCCCTGGCTAGGGTAGTCACGACTTTCCAGGACATCTGCATCTATTTAACTAGACAGATAGCCATGGGTCCCTTCTCTGTATCAGACTCTGCCAAGTTTGAGGGATGGACAATATACGACCCCTACCCTTTGGAATCCCCCAGTCTTTGTGAGGGTTCTGGGTCCGGGGGAAACAGGCACATAAATAGTCAGAATCTCTCCAGGGGTAACCAGGGAGATCAGTTGGGGCCAGGTGCTAAAAGGGTGCTCTGTGTAAATTCCACAGTGAGAAGGGATCTGCTAGTCTTTAGGGGATCATTGGAGGTTTGAGCAGGATTTCCTATTAGAGAAGGGCAGGGGAAAGATAAAGGCTGGGAATAGCATGGACGGAGAGGTGGAGCAGAGAAGTTTGTGATATGTTCTCAGCCTTGGTTATGAGCACACTGGTCATCTGCCTGTGCGCACACCTACCCAGTGTGCTTCATAGGCACAGGCTGAGAACAGAGAGGTTGAGAATGAGAGATGAGACTTTGAATATTCGCTGGGACTAGATTGTCTGCCATTGAGAAACACGCAACTGATTTGGTCTTTATTCTATGAACAGAGGATTAAAAGTTACTTTCATGCTGGTGTCTTAGGGTTTTGTTCATTGTTGTGAAGAGACACTATGACCATGGCAACTTGTATAAAGGAAAACATTTAATTGGGGCTGGCTTACAGTTTCAGAAGCTCAGTCCATTATAGTCATGGCAGGAGACATGTTAGTATGTAGGCAGACATGGGGCTGAAGAAGAAGCTGAGAATTCTACATCTTGATTTAAAGACAGCAGGAGACTACCATATTGGGTGTAGCTTGAGCATATGAGACCTCAAACCCTGCCTCTGCAGTGACACACTTCCTCCAACAAGGCTACACCTACTTCAACAAGGCCATGCCTTCTAATAATGCAGCTCTTTATGGGCCAACCATTTAAACACATGAGTCTATGGGGGCCATTCCTATTCAAGCAACCACAACTGGCTTCAAGATTTCTGTTTTGGAGGCTTAGCCAATGGGGTTCTGGATCTAGTCATAGCACTGTAGCAAGCTGACAGTGGGGTGCTCCAGTCCCTTCTTCTTAGTACTCTATCTTCTCATTCATGTGAGAGGAACTAGATAGCAGCTAAGGGTCCCTTCAACTCCATCAAAGCCAAGGCTAGCCTTTACTACCATTCCCCAAAATCCCATAAACTGCCTTGTGCCATGTGCCATGTGCTTTAATGGCACATAAAGGGTGGCTTAGTCTTAGTCCTAATGATTTAGTGACTGGCCACTTCATATCTGCCTCTATGTTCTCAGGCCCCTTATCAGAACTCTCCTTTAAGCTGAAGCAGAGCTGTGCCCCTGTCAAGTCCCTCTGGGAAGGGACATCTGTGCATTGCCAACAGCCCTGGGGATGATGAGCACACGGAGTGTGAGGAGAGTCTGCAGGTAGCCATGTAGAACACAACCTCTTGGGAAGTCAGGGACCTCTTAAATTGTCCAGGATTTTAAGAGGTCCACAATGGCAGAAGTTTCTAAGAAATGACCCATCTTAAACTTCTGGGGCACCTTTTCATTGACTCAATAGCTTAGTCTTTTTTTTTTTTTTCTTAAGATAAGGGCTCAATTATCTAGGCTGGCTTTGAATTTTTTATATAGTCAAGAATGACTTTGAATATGTGATTCTCCTTCCTCTACCTCCTAAATGGTGGGATTATCAGTTATGTGGTCTTGGGTAATTGGTACATTCAGTGCAAACATTTTTTTAGCACCTGAGCCATGTCCACAGCCCATGATATCTCAATTGTATTTAGGTCCTTAATGCAGACAAAATACCAGCCAGGCCCTCAGAACATCCAGTCAAGTTCAGATGCTCAAATCTCTCATGTCCCTGTGCAATGCTGTGCTTAAACCCTCGAGTACCCAATTTCTTTCCAGCAAGGAGGAGAGGGTGCCTTCTTGCCCTTCTGGACAAAGGACTGGAGTTCCAGGCTATCTATATGAGAACAGGAAGCTTGACTGTGGGTGAGGGGTTTCCTTTGAGTCAAGCAGATTAGCACCAAGAGGTCTTGACTTTGGGTGTGGCAGTCCCATGTTCTAAGAGAAAACTGGAGCAACCAGCCCAGATGTTACCACAGTAAGCCTCTTGGGAACTTTCTAGGTAAAAGAATTATCATTTTATGATTTGTTAGCAGAGAACACTTCTCATACTTCCTGATGTAGGACTTTGAGAGCTCTGAGTGTCTGAAGCTCCTAGTCTTTGATTTCTGAAAGACAAAGTTGATGCTTCCAAGACTACAATTAGGTTTTTAACCACAAAAACTTTGTCTTCACTGACAAAGGGAGTTGAAAGCTGAGGCAGTGGCCAGGGGTATTGTCAAGGGCAGGCTTGGCCAACCCAGCCCTCATTCTTCCTCCTCTGAGTTCCTTGAAGGGACTATGGGAAATGGGATGTAGTGAGTTCAGGGAGCCCAACTACTGTACAAAGCACAGTATGACTGCAAGGTCTGAGTGTCCTGGGAGAGCTGATTCTGCTAGTTGGAGGCAGTCTCCATGGAGAACTAGTGCCTGCTATGTGATGTTATGTAACAAAAATTCACTTAAAGTCTTTGGATTCTTCATTATCAAGGCAAATCATTGTTATGGAAAGAGATGGGATCCAGAAATCGAGTGACTGTGGGCAAGTCATTACTTGGGTATGGGCAGAGGATGCTCTGAGGTAAATGTAGAGTCTCACTGAAAAGAAGGGAGAACCAGTGAGCATCGCAGCCCCTCAGGTCTGATATTGTCCCATGTTAACTTTCATATTCTAAGGAGTTTGGTCAGGATGTGGAAAGCCAAGGCTTAAACCAACTATTCTTTTTAAAAGTCGGCTCTCAACTCCAGTCCCTTTCCTGAGAGTCTAGACTTGCAAAATTCTCTCCCCAAACCCACTATATGGACACATCAAGCTTGGCACCCTCTGTAAGTCATAGAGCTCCATTTTACTCCCATATAAGCTCAGTGGATAGTTGTAAAGTGAGTACATTTGACTATTAACATGTTATAAATAGTCAAAAAAGCAAACAAGCAACAACAACAGCAAAAGCAAGGGGCAGGAAAGTTTGGCACCTCTGCAGACAGATAGGCCATCAATGAGTTAATAGAAAACAAAGTCATCAAGACCACAGGAGACAGTGTGGACTTGGCCTTGGCTCTCTTGAGCAGGGAAAGCTTGCCAGGGTCACATTCCAGGGCAGCTTTCTGACCATGAAGCACGGGATATGGGATTCCAAATCAAACTTTGCAACCACACGCAGACTAATAGAGTCTCATCAACAAGGTTGTTGAGAGCAAACGAGGAGGGAAAGTGAGATGGTTCATCCTCCCTGAAGCCTGGGAGCAGCCTCCACTTCGGGAAGTGTGTGTGTGTGTATGTATCGCTTGCAGGATGTTTGTTTGCAAGTGTGTCCGTAATAGTGCTATAGACTAGGTGTCTTAATGAGCAAAGGCATATCACATCATGGCTCTGGAGGGCAAGATGAAGGTGGTTGCAGGATCAGGTTTTTCTGAGGGCCACAAGGTGTGGTTCTGCTGCGTGTCTCTCTTCTTGATCTGTAGCCAGCTGTGGTTCCCCTATGTCTTAGGGTTTCTATTCCTGTGCAAAATATCATGACCAAGAAGCAAGTTGGGGAGGAAAGGGTTTATTCAGCTTACACTTCCACATTGCTGTTCATCACCAAAGGAAGTCAGGACTGGAACTCAAGCAGGTCAGGAAGCAGGAGCTGATGCAGAGGCCATGGAGGGATGTTCCTTACTGGCTTGCTTCCCCTGGCTTGCTCAGCTTGCTCTGTTATAGAACCCTAGACTACCAACTCAGGGATGGCACCTCCCTCCTTGATCACTAATTGAGAAAATGCCCCACAGCTGGATCCCATGGAGGCACTTCTCCAACTGAAGCTTCTTTCTCTGTGATAACTCCAGCCTGTGTCAAGTTGACACACAAAACCAGCCAGTACACCCCATGTCTGCCCTTTCCCTTCTCTCTGCACATGGCTCTGTCCAGTTTTCTCTTCTTAGAAGGGCACTGATCATCATAGATTAGGGCTTTATTTTACTTCAGCTGTGCCTTCAAAAATTCCATCTCCAAATGCAGACATTTTATGAGGTACTAGAAGTCAGGACTTAAACACATACATTTGGGGAGGCAGAATAACATGGAGCATGGCCCTTTTTTCTAGCAGGGACCCTTCTGAGGCTAGAGACCATGGAGAAGCCATTTTTAGAAATCTTCTTTGCAATCCCTTCTAGAGGCCTTCTTGTATCTTTACCATCCTTGTTTTGAGCCCATTGGAACCTCCTCCTTTGTGCCCTGAAATACTTCACTTTAATCTTTACTGAAATATTTCTCACCATTTCTTCTAGACCAAAGTTACACCCATGCTTCCTGTGCTAAAACCTCTATCTTGGTTGACTTTACATCTCTCGAATCCCTCACCTCCTGTCTAGAATAGGAGGGGGGATCAGTTATGTTTGTTGGCCTATGGATGGGCCCATGGTCCAAGAATGTTGAGTAATACGTACTGAATAAACAGGAAGATAAGGCTATTAGCAAAAGCCACAGCAACAAACCTTTGCTTCAACTCTTTGCCCTCAATGACAAAACCGAGCTACTGAATTTATAAAGAAGAGAGACTCTTTCCATTCTTCTCTCATGGCTTGACCATAGCAGGTCAACAAAAGAATCTGCAAACTGGGTGCTTAACATTCTTGAAACCCCAGACTTCTGGCTCTTTGGGCCAGTTTTGAAGAAAGTCTTCAATCATTTCTTAAATAATGGCATTCTTCTGGCCGGACTCTATGAAGACTTCTCTTTCCACCCCCAACCCAATGACCTTCTGGCCCCCTGTTTCTTGGCTAAATGTCTGGGTCTTATGGAGAGTGCAAAAGCAGTTTCAGTGGTACTCGGAGTCCTTCCCACAGAGGCAGAGTCACGCTCCTTGGAAAGCCTGACTCTGCACAAACAGCGGGGCTTCAGCAGGCCGCCTTCAAAAAATAGCATAAGACTTAAAAGCGCCTTGTTCCAGAATGGAGCTTAGAAAAGAAAGAGTGTGGTGCTGTCTAAGACAAGTCACCCATCTCACTAAGAGGACACTCACTTGAGGTGGGCTCAGGAGATCCTGCCTTATCCCAGCCTTCCTTCAGACCCAAGCTGCACTGGCACAAAGCAACCCAGTGCCCACGCTGTCCTTCTTTGTGGTTCCTGGGATGCTTGGCAGGGAACTCAGATGCCTGAGTCCTTGGGCTATCCACGCCTGCTGTGTGCGGTTAGCACTTTTGTAATGTTCCCTCTGGGCCCTGACTGACAAAAGATAAGAGGAGATTGGCATGTTTTTCAGAGATTTCTACTAATTCAGCAGGTTTCTTGGATTTACCTTTTAACATTTACCTAGATACTGCTGATGCTTGAGTTCTTTGCTTGTTCATTTTTTTGTCTTTTGAGACAGGGTCTCTATAAGTAGCCCTAGCTGTCCTGGAACTCACTCCGTAGACCAGGCTGCCATTGAACTCACAGAAATCCACCTGCCTTTGCCTCCCTAGTGCTGGGATCAAAGGCACATGCCACCATGCCCAACTACTTTGGTTTTTGTCAAAGCACACATCAGCACTAGAACTCAATGGCTCATTGAAGCTGTAGTGGCATTGAATTAAATTCTAGAACACACTATTTGGGGAACTCAATGAGGGGAGCTTCAGTGAGGGCATGAAGACTAAACAAGTCCTCCTAGAGGATTATAGCTGGGCTGGTCTTTAAGGACAAGAAGAGAGAATGGGTCTCAGGGTCTTCCCTGCTAGAGAAGACTCTGTTCTATGCTGCCAGAGACAAACCTAACTCATCTTGGCTTAGTCCACAGAAGAACACAAAGCAACAAAATGACAAAAGAATACTTGGTGTAAAATATGCCACATGTAGCTTGTGCTTTAATACTGAAAAGTCCTAGGGACATTAGTTCCAGACATGGCCGGATCTAAGAGTCTTGGCCTTTTCTTGTCTTGGATTCTCAAAATAGACTGTGTTTCAAAACTTCCAGGCTTATGTGTTAACCCAGAGAGATTGCCTCTGATCCCCAGAGCATCAGCAAGAGGATCTTGGCAGGCTCTGTTAGCCAGTTTGGGTCTCTTGCTGTTTTCCAAAACAACTATACCAGATCACACCCTAAGCAGCAGTATGCAGGGAATATTTTGATCTGTAATGCTCACCAACAGTTGCTATTGGCAAACTTCTTCATTTCTGCCAATCTTGTGGTTTCTTTATAAATGGTACGTAAAAACAAACAAACACATACCCAATAGTCTCTTTGTTGCAAATGTGTAGAAATACAACTTATTTCTAAGTGTTGATCTTATGTTGAGATGGCTGGTGAAATTCTGTCATCATTTCTAGTCCTTGGTAGAAGTTTTTGGCTGTACTGACAATTATACTATCCAAGTGTAATGGATGTTTTTCTCTTATTTTCCTGTCCTTATAGTTTTTACAAATTTATTTCTCATGTTTTCTGTACTAGTGGAGATTTTTAGCATAATACAGAGTAAGTGATGACAGTGGACATCGTCTGTCTCTGGGTAGCAAAAAGGTCATGGCTAATACTTTGTTATGAAGAATGATGTTTACTGAGTTGTCTTTCTCTTGTTTAAAAAGTTCATGGTGAGGACCAGAGGGTATAGTACTTACTCCACAATTAAGACTGGATTTGGATCCTCATTACCCCAGTAAATGCAGGCGTGATAGCCTACTTATATTCAGGTGGCAGAGACTCTCACAGGCAGAGACAAGGGATGCCTAGAGCAGGTTACCTCATTAGACTGTCTGAATCAGCAATCCCTGGGTTTAGGTGAGACAATGCTTCAATATATAAGTCAGAGAGTATTTGAAGAAGACATCAAACTCTGGCCTTCACATGTACACATATATATGCACACCATATATACATATGCATATATGAATATCACAAGCATATACACTTGTACACATATACAAGCAAAAATCATTATGTATCTCAGTGATAGAGTACTTGCCTAGTAAATGGAAGACTCTGGCTTCTGTCCCCAGCATTGAAAAAAAAAAGAGTGGGTATTGAATCAAATGCTTTTAATGCAAGTATTGGGATAATTATACACTTTGAAAATGTGCTTATATGATTACTTCCATTGGTAGGCTTGTGTGTCTGTTTATGTGTGTTGTGTGCATGTGTGTTGTGTGTATGTGTGTGCATGTTAATGTTCTTATTCCCACAGATTGAAGCCTGCTGTCTCCAGGTCACTCTTAACCTTATTTCTTGAGACAGTCTTTCTCTGATTCTGGAGCTTGCCAGTTTATCTAGACCAGCAGGGTAGTATGCTCTAGGGATCTGCCTGTCTCTGCCACCCAGCGCTGGGTTACAGCCATAAACCGCCATGCCCGCTCCCTTAACAGGAATCCTCATGTTTATGTACCAAGTACTTTTCTGAGCCCCTGGTAGGTTTTCTTGTTATCCACTTTGCATATTCATTTCTAAGATAACCACCTTGGTCATGACATAGCATAATGTGTTTAAAATAACTGTCTGGTTTGTTTGACTAGCACTTTGTTTAGGATTTTGGACAGCAATCTCTACAAATTAAAGTGACCTCTCACATTCCTGTTTTGAATTATGCTGACTGATTCTAGTATCATATCATCTTGATAGAGTGAGATGTTTTTTCTTTCTTATTCTCTGGAAAGCTGAACTGATCTATTCATGGACTGTTTCACGGAAACTTCATTAGAATTTGCCTGTAAGATCACTGAGGTCTGGTATTTTTGTATGTGTGTGAATGGGAAGGTTTTCAGCTGCCAATATAAATTCTTTACAATTATGGGGTAATTTGACTATTTGGACTTTCTAGTCTCTCTTTTTTTCCAGGCATGGTCTTACTATGTAATGTAGGCTTGGCTCAAACTCACTATGTAGTCCAAGCTGTTCACAAACTGGCAACACTCCTTGCCTCCACATTTTGGGTGCTGGTTTTCCAGACAGGAATCACTACATCTGGCTCTTAATTCCTCCCTCAGGAGTTTTGCAAAGTTATGTTTTTTCTAAAGATGACTTCATTTATGTTTTTAGATTCATTTGAATGAACTTTTCCCTACATTCTCTGAATGATCTTTTTATTCCCTGCTGCAGCCAGAGTTCATTTTCTATTTTCATTTCTAATATTTTTGTAATCAAAATATTTATTTTTTTATTATTTTTAATTAGGTGTATGAGCATGTGAGTACCAGAGCCTGCTGAAGCCAGTGTCACCAGGTGACCTGGGACTGGTGGTACAGGTGATCGTGAGCAACCTGATGGTGCTGGGAACTAAATTTGGGTCCCTTCCATGCTCTTAAGCACTGAGTCACCTCACTAGCCCTCTAACCTGTTTGTTACGTGACAAATGTTGCCAAGTCATAGAACGGTTTAACCATTTTAAAGAACCAATCTCTGATTTTGGTAGACTCATTTCTTTTCTTGTTTTCCCTTCTATTTTTTTCTGCTGTTATTTTTCAAAAATATTCTAAATTATATATGTGAATGTATGTGCCTGTGTATAGATATGTATGTACATGTCCAGTATGTGTGTCTGCGTATAAATAGGCGTATACATACACACAGAAGAAAGCATTGGATCCCCTGGAGCTGGAGACCCAGACATTTGTAAGCTGTCTGCTGGTGCTGGGAACTGAGCTCAGACCACTGAGGCATCTGTCCCATTCTCTGTTGTGATCTTTACTGTCTTCTTTTTAAGTGTTGGGTTTCTTTTTTTTCGTTTTAGAATTCCTCAGGGTTGGGACATAATTCATTAATTTTAAAAGTTAAAATTTTTCTTTATCAGCACTTGAGACAACACATGCACGTGCGTGCACACACACACACACACACACACATATGTTCTACAAGTTTGAATATATAGTTACATGTTATTTAACAGTGGGAATATGTCCTGAGAAATGTGTTGTCAGGCAATTTTGTATTCACGTGAACATTTTGGAGTGTACATATACAGACCAGGATGGGATAAAGTCTTAGTTACTTTTCTATTGCTGTGAGAAGACACCATGACCAAGACAAGGTATAGAATAAGGGGTTTGTTTGAGGCTTACACTTTCAGTGGGCTAGACCATCATGGTGGGGAGCAAGCATGATGGCAGGCAGGGAGGCAGGCAGGCAGGCACAGCACTGGAGAAATAGACAGCTTAAATCTTGAGACACAAGCATGAGGCAGAGAGAGCTAACTGGGAATTATGTGGGCTTTTAAAACCTCACAGCTCACCCCCAGTGGCATATGTCCTTCAAAAAGACCAAATTTTCCAATCCTTCCCAAATAGTTCCACCAACTGGGGACCCAAGTATTCAGATACATGAGCCTATGAGAGGGGAGGGGGCTGCTCTCATCCAAGCCAACACAGATGGCTTCCTCCACATCTGGACTACATGGTTCAGCCTTGTTCCCATGCTACAGACTGATGTAGCATGTTACAGTACTGAATGATGTGAGAGCAGGGGTGAGAGGACATAAGTGTGTGTGTATCTAAAACTAGAAAGGTACTGTAAGAACATAGGGGACAGGGCGGGTGGAACCTGAAGAACTCTGCTTCTCACTGGCTTCTGCAGAATCTGGAGTAGCATGCTGTTGAGTTGATGCCCTCACTGTGGAGTCAGAGTACACTAGCCATGGTCTAAGGCATTGGTTCTCAACTTGTGGGTTGAGACCCCTGACAAACCCCTTTCTCCAGAAATATTTACAACATGGTTCACAACAGTAGCAATATTATAGTTGTGAAGCAACAACAAAAATGATCTTATGGTTGGGGGTCACCACAACATGAGGAACTGTATTAAAGGGTGGCAGTATTTGGAAAATTGTGAACCACTGTTCCGGGGAAAAGCTGTGTTTAATTTTAAATCAAAGATTGAAGAGTTTTTAAAAATGCAAGGTGTTTTTTTACTTAATCTTTTTAAAGCTTCATTTCAATCTTTTGGGCACAGAATAATATGTGTAGTCTGTTGTTGACTGACACGTCATTTTGTCAGTAACAAATAGGGAACACAGAATTTTCATGCTATTGAGATCAAAGAATATCCCAGTTTTTGCTGTGACTACATTTTAGTCTGTGATGTGTATAGTGGTGAGTCTTTCAAATTACAGTTATTAGGATTTATATTTTTCATATTGATTTCCATTTAATTGCATTCTCATCAGGAAACATGGTCTGCCTGACACAGGTTCTGGGAAGTTCATTTGGAATATGTTTATTATTTTCATGTTTGTAGTGCCCAGCCCAGTGCCAAGAACAAAGAATTTGCTTAGTGAATGTTTGTAGAGACAGTGAATGATGATGTCTATCAACCATCTGTCACAGGAGTTGTCTCTTCCTGAAGTCAGACTATCCATTTCTGTCAGCCAGATTGAAGTTTAGAGTAGCCTACGCAGTCAGAAAGGCGATGACCCGAAGAACAATCCTCTGTCCTGCTCACTTCCTTGGACTTTGGTGCCAGAAGCAGACACAGGAGGTTTGCTGCATGTAAAACTGTTGACTTGAGACTCCACCACAGTCTTAAACATCAGAGATTTAGATAATGACCCACTTATTTATTGTATGGCCTGTAGAGTGACAAGTTTTCCATAATGGCAATAATTCTGTAAATTCATTTAAGACGGCATGTCCCCCAGTAAATCTCTCTCTCCCTCACTTTGTGTGTGTGTGTGTGTGTGTTATGTATGTGGTATGTATGTATGTATGTATGTATGTATGTATGTGTTCACATGGTTGAGTTCATGCATACATATAGGTATGCTTGAGTGCATATGCATGCAGAAGCCAAAGGCCGGCATCGATTGCTCCCTTAATTGCTCTGCACTTTATTCTTTTGAGACAGGGTCTCTCACTGAATCTGGAGTTGATTGGACAGCTGGCCAGCAAGCCCAGGGATCCTCTGTCTCTGCCTGTCTAGTGTTGGGGTTACAGACACGCATCAGCATGCTTGCCCTTCACATGAATACTGGGGTTCTAAACGCAGGCTCTCATGCTTACACGGCAGGCGCTTTGTCAACTGAGCCTTCTCCCCAGCTCCTCAAGGAAGTCTCTCTTGTTGAATCCCCTGAACTCAGGCATGATGATTTTATTTATTTTATGCATATGACTACACTGAAGCTGTCTTCAGACACACCAGAAGAAGACATCAGATCCCATTACAGATGATTTTGAGCCATCATGTGGTTGCTGGGAATTGAACTCAGGACCTCTGGAAGAGCAGTCAGTACTCTCAACCTCTGAGCCATCTCTCCAGCTCCAATGCTTTTATTTAAAGAAATAAAATGGAGGGATTGACATCAACCTAGTTAGCAGCTGGCTAGTTAAAAATTTAAGATGTCCACTAACCATCTCTGCTCACTTTTATCATTTATAACAAGGTGGTAATGGCTTCGACTTGCCTAAAAAGGATGTATGTGAATAAAAATAAGACTTAGCTCTGTCCATAAAGAACAGTAGACAAAGAATGGAAGTGCACAATCTGTTCAGCACCAGTCAGCACAGTTGGCTAAATGCAGTAACATGAAGCTCTAGCTGCGCGGCACATTTCCCTTTATGAGTCAATAACTACCTTGGCATGTAAATGTGGGAAAAATAAATCTCCAGTTCTGCCTTTTTAGCAGCCCACTTTGATATGCCTGTCAAACAGGTTCAGAGAGGAGTCCACAGGGAAATACCAGGACATTCTGATTTCAGAGCAAATCCTAAGAAACATGGCAGTGTTGATAACATATATAAATATATAATTATGTATAATATATTAATATATAACTAATATATATCAATATATGTTATAGTAATATATGTGCTAATTATATATTCATATATGTTATATATAGCACGTACACATGTTGTAAAAACTGTTATAGAAACACTGAATACATATTCATATATAATATATAGAAACATGGCAGTGTTTATAACATGTCTATTTATTATATATTTATAATGTATATACATAAATATGTTGTAAAAGCTATATTATAGAAACATAGCCATGTTTCTTTTTTTAATTTTAATTTTTATTTATTTATTTTTTTTAATTTTCTAAGTTTTTTTATTTACATTCCAAATGATTTCCCCTTTCCTGTTTCCTCCCTCCCCAAAAGTCCCATAAGCCCCCTTCCCTCCCTCTGTTTCCTATTCAATCCCCTCTCGCTTCTCTGTCCTGGCATTCCCCTACATCCAGTCTTTCCAGGACCAGGGGTCTCTCCTTCCATCTTCTTGGAAATCTATTGATATGTGAATTGAGTCTTGGGTATTCCGAGATTCTGAGTTAATATCCCCTTATCAGTGACTGCATACCATGTGTGATCTTTTGTGATTGGGTTACCTCACTAAGGATGATATTTTCAAGATCTGACCATTTGCCTAGGAATTTCGTGAATTCATTGTTTTTAATTGCAGAGTAGTATTCCATTGTGTAGATATACCACATCTTCTGAACCCATTCCTCCATTGAGGGACATCTGGGTTCTTTCCAGCTTCTGGCTATTATAAATAAGGCTGCTATGAATATAGTCATAGCCATGTTTCTATATGGCAACAACCTATTTAATCCTCTCTCTATAATAGTAACTAATTATGATGTTTGTGGAAACACTGTGGTGGAGGTATGCCTGCCTAACCAAAAAGCGGAACAGTGATCTATGCTTCAAGTCCTTTCTTAAGTGGCATCAGGAGAGACCCCCCCACCCCCATCAGGCTACCCCTTGCCTTAACTTTTTCCTATCTGGCTACAGTGCCCTGTGTATACCTGCTTTGTATGCTGAGGCAAGCCAGACTTCTTGGCATCACTTCCTCTTGTGCCCTCCAGGGGGCCTCCTCTGCCTGCCTCAGCTCAGGTAGACACCTGAGCTCTCAGAGAATCTGGTCTGTCAGCTTCTCTAGACACAAGAATCTGGAGACTTGTCTTTTTGAGAGGAGGTGATGTTGTGTAAGAAGGCATCCCTGAAGGTCAGTGTGGAGCCAGTTTGGGATTTGAACCTGGCTTTCAAGCCTTTCTTCTTCTCTTTTCATTTAGAAGATAGATTCTTCTGTTTCTCCTCTTCCGCTAGAGAAACAGTGAAACAATTTTGTCTTGATACCAGTCCCTGACTGGGAGGACCAGTCCCTGACTGGGAGGACCAGTCCCTGACTGGGAGGACCAGTCCCTGACTGGGAGGACCAGTCCCTGTCTGGGAGGACCAGTCCCTGACTGGGAGGACCAGTCCCTGACTGGGAGGACCAGTCCCTGACTGGGAGGACCAGTCCCTGACTGGGAGGACCAGTTCCTGACTGGGAGGACCAGTCCCTGACTGGGAGGACCAGTCCCTGACTGGGAGGACCAGTCCCTGACTGGCATTGTGGTAAGGACTTGGCTTACAATTGATCCTACTGAGTTGCTATCGTCATTAATTCTCTTTATACATGAAAATAAAAATCAGGGTTTTAGGGGCTGACAAAAAGAACCCCTCAGAATTTATTTTGCATTAAGTGTCTAAAAAGTGAGTTCAGGAGGATTTGAACCAGGTCTGGCCCCAGCTTCCCTGTGGCTGCCTCCCTGTTGGCCTTTGAACCCAAACATTAGAGGCTGGATTTACCCTCCATTATAATTCAGAACTCTTTGTAGCCACTTTCCTTCTATTGTCTCTGCTCTCCTGGTTTTCACCTGCAGCTTCTTTCTCCCTATTTCTTGGGTCCCATGCAGTAACACTAAGTTGCAGAAGACATATGGGCTGTTTGAGTACAGAGCTGAGATCCTCAGGGTGCAACCCGGCTGCTGTGGACTTCCTTCTGGGGTTTAGCTGTAGAGCACAGGTCACTTGTTTATCTCTCTGATTAGGAGCAGTTTGTAAAAGTTGGAATAAACCCGAGTGAAGGAATAGGCTTTGATTCTCTGCCATCAACTTCTGCATTGTGGTAAAACACACACGATATAAAATGGGCTGCCTCGGCCATCTTCAGGGTACTCCTCAGCCATGTTGAGTGTATTTACGCTGACATGAAGCAGACCTCAGGTCTTAGAACTCCATCTTTTTGTTGTTTTGTTTTGTTTTTCGAGACAGGCTTTCTCTGTAGCCCTGGCTGTCCTAGAACTCACTCTGTAGACCAGGTTGGCCTTGAACTCAGAAATCCGCCTGTCTCTGCCTCCCAAGTGCTGGGATGAAAGGTGTGCGCCACCACCGCCCGGCCTCATCTTTCAACTGGAAAATTCTGCACCTGTAGAGGAACCATCTCTTCGCCTAGAAACCATCTTCTACTCTCTGACTCTATTTGACTCCCGTGGGCATGTCACAGAAGAGGGGTCAGGTAGTAAGTATCTGTCCTTTGCAACTAGCCTGTTTTCCTTAACAGAGTGTCGTCAAGATTCCCCCAGGTTGTCACATGTAACTGCAGAGAGTAGCTTTAGTCAGTCTTCTCAGCATCCCTGAGACAAGGAGCCTGAGTCTGTTAATGTCCCATGAGGGTTTAATTGTCCTGATGAAGGGTAAGTGTGGGATACAGAGCTCAAAGCCTTGCTCCAATGATCATTCACTCTGCTGGCTGGGGTATGCGCCTTGACCCACTGTTACACCGAACTCGCAGTGCAAACTTCAGGGAGCAGTTGGGAAGATATGGTGAGATATTGCTGGTGAAGAAGTCAGTATGCATTTTGAATGTGCATTTTTTTTTGTGTTTGTGCTGTGCACATGTGAGTGTGCGTGTATAAAGTTTGGAGGATAACCCTGGATGTCATTTTCTGCACCACGTTCCTTTCCTTTGAGACAGTTTCTCTCATCGGCTTGAAGATGATCAATTAGGCTACACCAACTGACCAGCAAGTACCAGGAATCCTTCAATATCTCTCTCTCCAGCACTGGGATTCAAGCCTGTGCTACCTTGTCCATTTTTTTATGTAGTTTCTGAAGATTGAACTCAAGTCCTTGTGTTTGTGAGGCAAGCACACTACTAACTGAGTCATGCCCTGGTTCCAACTAGCTACTTGGGAGCTATGTCGGTCTTCTGTACTTGGTGCAAGCTCTTGGAGAGCAGGTGATGCAGTTCTATCAGTGATAAGGAAGCTGAGATAGAGAAGATCAGCAATGTGTGCAGGTTTGTCCTCATGACCAGGTGAAGGACTGAGAGTCTGATCAAGGGCCTCTCACCTCAGGGGTGGGAAGGGCACACCTGCAGATTTCCTCACTAAGGGAGCTCTGAGGGTAGCCCAGGAGGGAATGTTTGTTGCTGCTGTTGGACTGATTAATTCCTTGGGGGTGGATTTGCACACCTGCATATTCTCGCACACATAGCAGGGCTCATGAGGGTTTTGCTCTGGATGGAAAAATAGATTGGGCTTCTATTCTAGTTGCATCCTAAGGGTTGCTGCTGATATGTGCTTTCAGGGCAGGAAAGGCCATTATTTTCTTTCCTCGACACTTCTCAGAATAAATTTTCTCTGGGATATTAAACCTTCTGAGGAAGACAGAGGAAGCTCTATCAGGCAAGGCTGCAAGAAGGTCTGTGCCTGATTAATATGTTGATGTGCTGATTCCCAGTGTGATGCAACAGGAAGTAAGGTCTTGGGAGGTGATGATGTTTGGATGAGGTCATGAGGGTGGTACCCTCCGCTGGGACTTAGAAAGGGTCAAAGAGCCTTGAGGTCTTTATCCTATCCCCCACTCCTCACTGAAAAGTGGTAGTGTCATTAAGATAGAGCCCTGGGAATGAGTAGCTGGTGTGTGTGTGTGTGTGTGTGTGTGTGTGTGTGTGTGTGTGTAGTTCATAGACACTAAGAAAAAGCAGACAGGAGTATACTGGGCATGGTAGTGCATGATGTTAATCCCAGGACTTTGGAAGCAGAAAGCAGGTGGATTTCTGTGAGTTCCAGGGCAGCCAGGGCTACAGAGTGAGACCCTGTCTCAAAATGAAATGTAAAAAGAATGAGGTGGAGGAATTGGCTCAGAGAAGACAAGAAAACAGTGCACTTGGGGAGCCAGGAAAACTTCAGGATATAAGATCCATGCATTTATAAGCTGTTACCTTGCAGATTTGGTGAAAATAATGCCATGTCTTGTAGGAAAATCTTGACCTTTCTCCTGCTTGGGATCTCTGGACTTTGGCCTTTACCTTGGGAAGTGTTTCTAAGAATTTAGTTAAGATTTGGGGAATTGAGTTTACTCATGGAAAACCCAACACTACTAGTGAACCAATAGGAGGGAAGGCCTTTCAAGACATGTGCTGCTGTAGGTGCCCAGTAGCACAGTAGGCACCCACCACTACAGTAGACACCCACCACTACAGGATTGAATTGTAGAGGTGGGTGTGTACTGGAACAGCAATCTGTGTGGGTCAGGCTCTATTAGGAGTTTTATTTATTTATTTTAAAAGATTTATTTTATTTTAAATTATGTCTATATGTGTGTGGGGGGGGCATGCACATGTGTGGCTGTGTGAGTGCTCCTGTCTATAATGGCCAGAAGAGGACATCAGATCCCACAGGGCTGGAGTTGCAGGTGCTGGAGGGTTGACAGATGTAGGTGCTGGAACCTGTCCTTCCATACCCTAAAGGAGCAGTGTACACTCTTAACCTCTGACCCAGCACCCCCTAGGGGCTTTAATAATACATTAAATTCTCAGTGCATCCATGGGGGAGGGCGGGTGACAGGAGTTCTTTGGATATAAGAATCCTCAGATGCTCATGTCTCTTATTATAAACTTGCCTAGTATTTGTGTATATCTGCTTATCCACCAAAATCTCAACCATCTCTAGACTGCTTATGACACCCGATACAACATAAATGCTATGCAAGTAGTAGCTATATTGTGTTCTTTGGATGGGGACCAATGATGACACAAAACCTGTTTGATGCCCGTCACCCTGCCACTTGGGAAGAGACAGAGGTAGAAGGGTTGAGCCTTTGAAGCCAGCCATGGTGACATAATAAGACCCCGTTAAAGTGGTGGTGGGGGATAAAGTTGGTACACTTCCAGTTCCCACATGTCCTAAATCTGCAGCTGGGTGAGTCTGTGACTGCAGAACCCATGGATACCAAGGGCTGAGAGTGCTGTTGTAGGCAGCAGGCTTTATCTTAAGGAATTGAATCTTAGACACTTACCCCTGCCCTCTTCCCTAGTTTATCTTGAGCACTCCCTGAAAGCCCAAGCATATTGTATGGGCACAGAACTCAGCAGCAGCCAGAGGATTATAGCATCTTCTTACGCGAAGTGTAGTCCCTGAGCCACATACATTGGTGTCACCAGGGAGCTGTCGAGTGGACAGCGTCTCACAATCCCGAATTAACAAGATCCTCGCTGATTCATATATACATGAAAGTTGAAAAGCTTTGCTATCTCACAGATTCCTCTGTCCCAGACTCATTTAAATCACTTCAAAATAATACAGTTCGTCAAGCCTCAACCCCAGACAGTCTCATGTAGTCAGTGAATCGTGTGGACAGCGAGGTTTGGAAAATGCTGCCTGGTATACATCCAAACCTCTTCTCTGTTGATGGACAAATGGCAAGAATGTAATAAGTGGAAATCTAATTTGAGTGCTATGCTGTTTGCTTTACAGTCATAATAATGGTCTGTCTTAAGCCCTTAAAAATCATGTCCAGGTTGCCAATCAGCAGGCCAATCCTCTTACTTTGAGAACATCTTGTCTCATGATGCTTGAGAAAACCCCTGTATTTTCTCTTCTTCACAGCAGTGGCCACCCGAACTCTGGCACAAGTTGGACTTGGCCAATTCACTCCCCATTTTGAAAGCAAGCTCAGCCAGTTTATCATGCATTCTGTGGATGAAAATAATTACCCCCCGACCAATATGATCCTCATTACTGACATACTTAGTCTCTGTGGAAGATGAGAGCTAAGGCCATCTGAGAACACTCCTTCAACCTCTCACTTTATGGATAGATGAATAGCATCCAGGGAGAGTCTGGGTCTCAGATCCCAGCTGGTTTCATCCATGATGGAAGGATTCTTTTGTTGTTGTTTGGAAAATGGACCACACATTTGTTGCCTAATTAGGGGTACAGTGCTTAAGATCAAGAATTGAGAAAAGGGCTGTAAACATGGAGGGTTTTCTGACTCCTAATGATCATGCAAGACCATCAGGCACATGGAGTGCAGATGTGCTAGGAATTTAGCAAGCGAGTTCTCCAACGCTGAGGTCTTTAATTAAGCAGGTGTTTGGGAAGTAGGTCCTGTGTGGCTTCCAGGCTTGGCTGGGTTGGGCCGCCTGAAAAATGGCAGTGGCCCAGCCCAGCAGCCTGGCTGGAATAGCCTTCCTGCAGAGGGGCAGGAATGTGGCAGTATTATTCTCCCAGTTCTTATCAAACCCCATTAGCTTGGGCAAGGAAGGAACCAAAAATGGGCTGGAAAAACATGTTGTTTCACCGGCTAAAAATCTACTACCACAGAAATGATTTCTGCCATGTCCAAAAAGGAAGAGTGGAGCCCTTGGGAAGGTGTGGACGTGAAGTACTCTCGGACAGCTGCTTGCCCAGCAAGAATGTTTCCCTCTGGCTAATGGCTTTTCTCACACTAGAACAGGCACGTTCGGCAGAGGCTCCCTAAATCAGCTTCACTTGTTCACAGAACTGGAGCTTGGGTGCAGAAAGGGGAAATTCAGACTGGGCAGGGTTGTGGAATAAGACACGTCTCTTCATGTTCCGGCTGTCTGTCATCCTAGAAGGGCTCACAGATGCCGGAGTACAGAGGTAGAAAGTGAGAGCCTGTGAAGGACGTGGTCTGTCATTTCTCTCCTCTTGCTATAATCTCTGACTGTGTAGTGTGTGGGGGAACTGAGGGAGAGGGGCCCTGGCTATGTCCACACAGACCACTGAGTCTCAGTGCAAAGATCTTGGGTGTCTCTGTCAAATTCTAGACCATGGCCCAGAGGAGGCAGCATCCAGACTTCCCCATCTTCCACGGTTGGCAGGGGCAAGTTATCACTGGCAAATACATTGGAACCTCCGAGCACCGGTCCTGTGGTAGGCACTGGTGATGGGGTGAGTATCCTTGGTAGTTTAACAATCTCCCAGCAGCCCGTGAGGCAGCTGTCTTAGCAGCTATTAGGCAGAACACCAGCAGGTCCCAGGGGAGGGTGCTGGGTACATTCTGTACTTCCCAGTTATCAGTGCAGGAACCTGGGCCCACATTCATCAATGTCAGCTCCTCAAGTTCTCATGCTTTTACCCGACAGCTGGTTCCGAAGAGGTCTCAGCATACTGGTGGTTTTCTTTTCCCTCTTAAACTTTGGCGCTATGAGTATGACTCAGGAAATGTTCTCTCTGTGGCGTGGGAGAGCCGTGAGCATTCTGTTTTAACTTTTAAAAATTGTATGTGTGTGTGTGTGTATGTATGTTTGCATCCTCTTACTTCTATATGTTAAGGTGCATATGTGGAGGTCAGAGAATATCTTACATGAGTCCATGCTCCCCTTGTACCACATGACTCCTGGAATCAAATCAAACCCCAGCCGGCAGGCTCACGCCCAGGTGCCTTTATCTACTGAGCTGCCACACCAGTCCCGCCACTTATGCTTTTAAATTTTAACTCAGTGTTTTGTCTTTTCCTCCCGCCCCCCACAATGTTTTGCTATGTCGTCCTACTTGGCCAGCTACTCAGTGTGCAGCCCAGGCTGGCCTTGAGCTTTTGGTAATCCTCTGGCCTCAGCCTCCCAGGGACTGGGATTACAGACATGTGATATCACATTCAGCTTATATAACTTTAAAACGTTTTTTATTTTTGTTTATACATATGTGTCTATATAAGTGCATCTCACATGGGTGTGGCCCACAGAGGCCAGAAGAGGGGGTCAGATTCCTTAGAGCTAGGATTAGAGGTGGTTGCGAGCCTCCTGATGTAGGTTCTGGGACCCAAACTCAGATCCTCTGTATAGAGAGCAGGTACTCAGAGCCACCTAGCCAGCTCCCCAGCCTGCATTTTCAAAGAACATCTTCCTTCAGCTAGAATTATTGATATGAAAATAGAGTAAATATGTCACTGTTAACTTTCAGGAGTGAATGCCACAAGGTAGAACATCTCTATGTGAGAATACACATATAGGAACAGCGGGCATATATTTGCATGCTGTTCACACCGCAATGTGTCTATGATGGAACATTGTCTATTGTGGTCATATATGGGAATTATTAGCTAATTAACTGAGAACCAATATTAAGGTTGCTCTTGAAACCATTTCATACAGGACAGAAAAGGTGTTGTGTGTGGTGCTTTCTGAGACAGGACATCAACTGAGCTCACGTATCAGCAGGATACCCACAGTACTTTCAGAGAACTTAGGAGACTGGGGTGCCAGTCAGACATGGCTTCCACTGCACACTTCTGCAGTGTCTAGGGCCTGTGGTAGCTTGTGGAAGGCAACCCCTTCTCATGCTGACTCTTGAGTCAGAGTGGAAGAATGTTTTGTTGTCCCCAGGATGGTTGGCAGTTGTGCAGTGAGGAGAGAAGCCAGTACCACCGTTTAGTGCCTCTGTAGACCTTGACAAGATTTAGAGGGCCTGCCTGCCTTCATACTGCTGTGGCCTACCTGCCCATGTCAGCTCATTGTCTGCCTAAAATGATGAGACTTGGCGAGTAACATAAAAGGCTGGATGAGTTACCTCATGTTGAGCACTGTCCTGGGTCCAGGTGTCCACTCTGTCCATGGCTTTCCTCAAAAGGCATCAAAGCACAATAGCAACCATTCTGATGACTTTCTGAGTTGTCTGCCACCAAGAAGACCAGGCTGGGGACACATAAAGGGCACAGTGCCTCATGGAACAACAAAACGGTGAGATTTGGTGAGGTGAGGATTTCTTTTTGGGTAGGAGCACACTGGTCTTTTCCAGGTTCCAGAAAATGTCATGAGCACTTTCCATAAAGGCTAAAAGGCTAGTCACTTGGACAGCAGAGGGACATTTTCCCACCTGGGGAGACACCAGCCACAATTACTGTGGTAGACTCCTCCAGATGCCCAGGCAGCTGGCTCAGGCTGCAGCTCCTGAGAGGAAGCAAGGAGCTGGTAGATGTTAGGAGGGCTGGAGGTTTGGATGGACACACACACACACACACACACACACACACACACATACACACTCTCACACTCACACTTACACTCACACACTCACACATACACTGACACTCACACACATATTCACACACGTATGCTCACACATACACTTGCACACACATACACATACACTCACAAACACTCACACATGCACTCACACTCACACACACATTCACACACACATATACTCACACATCCACAATACACTCACACACACATACACATACACTCTTTCTCACACACACCCACACACACCATACAGCATAAAGAGTGAATACATGAATGAATAAGTGATTGTACTCTCTCAGCATTCTTTTCTCTGAGGAGACCAGTCCTAACTATCACACAGGAAAGGAAACAGACATGATTGCACACAAGGATAATGACACCTGCTCAGGTAGCCATAACTTGTGCTTTTCCACTGATGCAGAAAATGACGCCCTGCCAAAGAATGTCCTTGGAGCCATTCTATGTATTTTTCCTTCTGTTATTTAAGTCAGATGTATTTAATGTAAGCAATTCAGCTATGAGCTGGAATCTGCAAAGCCTCATTCACCCCCTTGTGGAAACACAGACCGACCATTTTCAGTTTGGGCTCCTCGGGCAGGTGTGCAAGCTGACATTACCTTGCAGGGTGGTGTCCACTTTAAAATTCCACATTCCAACGTCCTGTCAGTTAGTTGGCTGAGGACGCCTGGCTGGGATTTAACAGTGCTCTTGTTCCAAGGATCTATGGATCCACTGAGTTCTCAAAGCAGACATTATATAGACAAGTTCATTTAAAATATAGAGTAAGAGTTAATTAAATTAAGTGAAAGTTAAATCTAAAATTTAAAATTCATTAATTAAATGTGTGTATGTTTATGTTCATGCAGGCATGTATGTGTGTGTTTGTGTGTGTATGCATGTGTCTGTATATGTGCATATGCACTTGTGTGTATGTATGTATGTATGTATGTGTGCATAGGTAGTCATGCTATGGCATGGAGCTCAGAGTACAAACTGTATGAGTCAGTTTTCTCTGTCCACCATATGAATTCCAAGAATTGAACTCAGGTTGTTAGGGATGGCAGGGACCCTTCCTTCTTTATTAACTGACCCATCTTGGCCTTACATTTTCAATTATATAATCACATAGTACAGTCTTTAGTATGGTAAAAAGCAGTAGAGTTTTGAAAAAAGACAAACTTAAAAGGTTTTGTTTTCAGGCTTGAGTGTGTGTGTGTGTGTGTGTGTGTGTGTGTGTGTGTGTGTATACAATAGACCCATGTTGAAGTCCTATGTGTCCTCCTGAGAACAGTGTGCTGTGCTTGGTTTCTGCAGGACTTTTCTGCAGGCATGTAGTTTATGTTACATGCCACACAAAGGCAGAGGCTTGGGGACTTGTCACCATGACTTTCCAGCAGCTTCTCACCTCCTCTTGGTCACATTCACTTACTATTCTCCTTAAGTCAGGGACAAGAACAGAGACTTCCAAAGTTGTTCCCAGGGTATAATCACCATCCATCACTCTCTGCTGGGAAAATGTAAATATGTCCTGGCAGATAGTGGCATTATTTATTGCCATAAGCTTGGAAGTAGATTGGGACAGGAGTGGCCCCTGGCCAAGCATTATTTCCCAGCTCCCCAGGGAGGCTCCTGGGTTGTATGGGCTGAGCTGGTGTAGAAGGGGGAGTCAAAGGGTTGGGCAGGAGTTTGCAGCAGAGAACTGGGCAGAGACCTTGCACATCACCTTGTCAGGATGGAATGAAGGTGCTACTACCCAGGACCAGGACTGTTGAGGATACTCATGCCTAGAACAGTGACGATTTGCTCCCTCTGGGACCCAGACACCTTGTTATTTTGGAGTCTAGCAGGGGTTCATCAATTCTTCTAGCATTGGCTTGTGGATAGAGGATTGTCACTTAACCTGAGGACACCGCTTCTTACCTGGTTGAATATGACGTTCAGCTATGCTGGCTTCCCAAGCACACAGCATGTCAAAACCAGTGCTATTGATATAAGGGCTGATCTCAAGGAGCTCACACTTTGGAGTCCTGGAACCTCCTAGCTCCACTGCACACATGCAAACATGTTATCTGTGATTGAATTCAGGACCGCAGGCATGTCAGGCAGGCACACTATGTCCTCAGCCCAAAGATACCATTTGAGAGGATAGGGAGAAAGTCTGCAGTTTGCAGCATCAACAGGTGGAAATGCAAAGTGGGTTGTAGAGAAGTCAGTAATAGCTCACTTCCTTTGGATAGCCCCTCCTGCATCCGCTTGGTCCCAGCTGTGTCCTCTGTTATCTCCACACAGAAGACTTGAGTCAGGCAAGAGGAGGCATGGGCTGAGCTTGTAGCTTGGTGTTTACCGTTTTCTCAGCTCTGTTTGCCCAACTGTAAAGTGGGCTCACGGAGTCCCATGAGGATAAATGTGGGGTTCAGCACACCACACAGTGAATGACAGCTTTCAGTGGTACTTCTGACTTGCTGCTGGTCCATTCGGCAGAGGTGAAGAGAAGGTGTCAATGAGCAAATCCAGCTGCTGTCATGAAAGAGGGGATGACAGAAAGGGTAGGCAGGAGAGACCTACATCAAAAAGAAGGCATCATTGTCGGTGTACTGCATGTTCAGAGAAGGTTGACAAAGGTCATGAAGGATAAAGGCTGATGAACAGTGCAAACGGCTGTGTTTCCTCCCCTTTGGTAGTCCTCTGAGCAAAAGCCACTCTAGAGGCCAGTGTGTCTCAAAAGTGCCTCTCAGGGAAATACTCTGCTCTCGGTCTAACCCAGTGACTTTATCAGCAGCCTCTCAGCTGAGACAGAAGCACAGCTTGCACTTCTGGTGGCTCCAGGGTTCTTAAATGTGGAAGGCATTCTCTGGAATCATTTTTTTTTTGTGTTACAGATGTGGACGAGTGTGCAACAGACTCACACCAGTGCAACCCTACCCAGATCTGTATCAACACGGAAGGAGGTTACACCTGCTCCTGCACTGATGGGTACTGGCTTCTGGAAGGGCAGTGCCTAGGTAAGAGCTCCTCAAGGCTCTGAGAGAGAAATTCTGGGGAGTTGATGGCTGTCACAGATACAGTACAATGTGGGAACTGTAGGGAGGTTCAGGTACGTTTTTCCTTTGGGCATGTATAGAACGCTATGAAATGACCTTACATGTGTCACAATCCATTAAAATAAGATTTCATCATCACTAGCATTTCATATTTTTTTTGAAACTACATTTTAAGGGATTTGGCATAAATTTGCTGAAATCTTCCTGCCTTCAGGAAGCATATAGTTAAGCCAGGAAATGGTAGAAATGAGGGTTATTGTACCCTGGTTAGAATACCCTGGTTGCTTAGTTACAGGAATGTTTCACATCTCAAAGTTAGATGAGGAGTGCCAGTGTCATCCTTTCCAACACTGATACCTGCCACTCCATTCTGCCCACCCACAGCTGTGTTCTCTCCAAAGGTGTCAGTCATTGCTAATTGACAGTTTTATCCCTTGCAGTTGTCATTGGCTAGGGATATTTTTTTCTTATCCTCTGGATTTGCATTTAGCCAAGTTGCCTTGAAGTTAGAATCAAATAACAGTATAGAATATGTGGAAACAAACAAACCAAAACCAAAAACCTTTCTTCCAGGTCTCTGGATTGAGGCTGAATTTGGGTTTACTTTGTGACCTAGTTGGAGTCCTTGAGGCATGATAATCTGCCTGCTCTTGGCCTGATTCTCCTTTCCAGGCAGGCACAGAAGAGTTGATGCACATGGGCCTCCGGAAATACGATAGTCCCTATGCATTTAAACCAACCTCTGCTCTAATGGAAAATGTGATGCTACTGGCTTGAATGTAAGCCGACCAGTGAGAGGGAGTTATTTGTACAGGAACTCCTTATGTAGAACTCCAGAGCTGGAAAGGATGTTCGATATTATGTCATCTAACTTTTATAGAGTTGGAGACAAACTCAAAGAGGAGGAACATTTTGGATAAACTTAAAACAAGTCGGGTCTAATATTGATGTCTCTGGCTTTCTCAGTCAGATTTTATTTTCTTACCACAAAGAGCACTAAGATGTGGGGCCGGGTACGTGGGCTCATCATAGACACATAGAGGGCAGATCTCTCCGTCTGAGAGATGCCAAAAGATGTTGCTCTTCTGCTTGTCAATTTGTTCTCTTCCACAGAGCACTATGGAGGGGTGTTCAGAGGTACACAACTTGCCTACATGGCATGGTCCATTAGTATTCACATCTGACCTAGAGCCCTTTCTTAATTTCTGCGGATCCCCTGTCTTCTCTTGGCCGATCTCTTCTTTCTCTTTAACATATGGGTTCCATAGCTACCCACTATCCCTTCTGTGCACAGTTGGAGACCTTACCTTTTTCAGAAAAAAAATGAAAGATAGGGCTTCCTTCCTAAATACCCCCAAGGAGAGGGTACCTTCTCTGCCTCTGATGCCTCTCCAGGCACTGGTGATGTTGCCGACTGTGCCCTGGGAGGAGGTCAGAATTAGCAACTGTACAAGTCAAAATGTTTTCCAAGTAGAAGCTGCCCACCTCAGAGGAATATAGTCAGGCCACGTTAGAAGCAGATTGGACAGAGATAAAGCAGACTCACAAGGTAGCACAGAATGTGGTAAAGGATAAAAAATAGGCAATGGATTGGCCTGGACTGGTGGTGGAGGAGAAATTCTTTCTAGAAGTAGGTAGTAGAACCTGAGCACAGAGATTGAGGTGTGAAGAGTGCTATCTATGTTTCTAAGAGTTGAGGTTCCAGGGAGGGGACATTAGGATTCTACAGTACAGTAGAGATGATGTAAGCCTCAGTGACTGCTTCAGTCAGATCATCTGGTTCCAGCTGGGCCTGCGTAAGTAAGGACACTGTCCTCCCAGGGAATAGAGAATGGTGGTTTCACTGGAGGCACCCTGCCTAATAGAAGTGAGTTGTCCAGCCCATCCCTTTTTTCAGCCCAGGATGTTATAAAGTACTTTTCCAATGACATCGGGCTTCTCACGGGCTAGTGCATGTTACAGGGTGGTCATGTGACACAGCTCTGTTGGAAGCGTCCATTCCTCACCATATTGCTACTTTTCCATGGCTCAAATGTTTATATCATGTCCACTCCAGAGCCGAGGTGAACACAAACATCCTTCCATCATCATATTCATAGATCTTACTGTAGGACTGACTGCCTAGCTCATCCTGATGGCCCAGTATCCTGTTTAGAGTGCTCCTGCTGATTCGTTTACATGCTAAGCTAACTTGTTCATGTCCAGGGTACTGAAAGGATTATAGAGAATCATAGTATTAAAACTTATTATTGCCTAAGTCTTAGTTAAGCATGAGTTGAGTGCATTCTGAGAAGTCATCTTGTGCAACACCCCAATCAAAGCAGAAAAATTTTGCCACAAATTTCAGGATAGGTTCAGTTGTTCATGAAACAGAGATTGTTTGGGGAAGTAGAGGATTACAAGGAAGCTGGGCACTGTGGTCCAATGGGTTCATCATTCCTGAAACTTAGCAGGTCTGTCTAAGCAGCCATCTCCTTTCACAGCCCTTTCTGGTCCCATTCTAGAAGAGGAAGACAATGGTACAAGGCTGATGGTGGCCTCAGGGAAGAGCCCTGTCTTAACTTGACTGCATTTGTTTCTAGATATTGATGAATGTCGCTATGGTTACTGCCAGCAGCTCTGTGCAAACGTTCCGGGATCCTATTCCTGTACATGCAACCCTGGTTTCACTCTCAATGACGATGGAAGGTCTTGCCAAGGTATGTGATGTACACAATAACTTGAACACAGTGTGAAACACTAGATTCAGTGTCCCTTGGAGCCTGACAGTTGATGTTTGCAAAACACGTGTCATTAAAGTATGTCCTCATTCCTAGTCACTGCCTGTGTGTCCCCCCTTGCATATAGAAACCTGACACTAGAGCTGGTGATGTAGATGAAGTAGCTCAAAATGTGCTCTGAGGATTGCAGGGGTAAAGCCACAGTCATCTATCAAAACAGCATTGTTTGGGGTTGTTGTGATTCGCCTTGTGATTCTGTATCTGCTGGCTGGAGTGGCTTTCAAGGCTCCTGAGCCCTGATGAATCACAAAACAAACAAGACACACCATGCAAATGTTTCCAGATCTTTCTCAGGATTTTTCCCTCTGGTCTATGTCAGGAGTACCTATTGCCCAGCATGGGTGGGTGGGTTACCTTTCATGACCCCTTAGAAGGCTCCACAAAGCAGATTTTTTAAAAAAAAGGTACTTTCTGGTTTTTGCACAATCCAACATGGATCAGTAAGAAAAGCAATCTGTCCACCATGGTTCCTATGGAAAGCTTCTGCTCCAGAAGTCGATGAAGGCCTTAAGACCCAAAGACTAGTCTAAGTCATGATCTGGTCTGAGTTCTACCTCTGGCTCCAATCTCCAGTCCCTAGCACTGGTCTGGATGGAGATACAGGATGAGGGCTTTACTGGAGTCTGCCACTGGGTTTCACAGGCCCATTTCCTTGTCACACTATTTGAGTGAGTTCTGGCATGCAGGCCCTTGGCCAGCTATTTAGAGGATATTATGTCTCCATTAGTTTAATCATATCTAAATCACTGGATAAACAGGAAGGCATCAGCCTTCCAGGGTTTGATCCTGGATTCTTTATGAGGCTCCTCTCTAAAGCTGGTCCTGCTAATTGTTCCAAGAAGCCCCTGCCTGGGCTCCTTTTGCAAGAAGTGGTAATTTTTTTTTTTTTGGTCTGAGAGCAGAGCTGGGCCAGGAGTTTGAGGAAATAAATAAAACAGGGCCCTTCCTTCCCACTGGAGCAGGAGCAAGCGTCTGGCTCCCTTGCTGTTGCGATAAGCTGCTTAGGACTGACGACAAGTTCTTGGGGCCAAGTCTGAGGTTGGAGGTACCAGCCCAGGTTTTCCCTCAGAGGCTGGCACAGTATACTCAGGCAGCACTTAGGTTTGGACATGGGCACTTGGCCACACCTGGGCACTTGGCCACCAGGATATTGCATCAGCAAGGCACACAGGTCACGCAGGCTGTTACAGATCCTGTCAAGCTTTTGCAATCATCCCACCTCATGTCTCCTCAAAGGGCTTATGTCCTGTAAACCTCACTGACCCTATCAATAGTCTTATAGACAGGAGAGTGTTTGTGGCTATGATCCACAGATAAAGAAACTGACTCTCACAAAGGTAAAGCCACTTGGTCAGAGTCAGGTGGCTTGATTGTGGCAGAGTTGAGAGGAAGGCCAAGGGCTCAGTGAGTCAGGTGGGGCACCTTGCCCTCGGGATTCCGGCTGTTGGCCAGTAAGCCCCATAGATCCTCTGATCTCCACCTTTCTAGCTCTGGCTGGAGTTCATGCAACCATGCCTGGCATTTTATATGAATGCTAGGGATCTGAACTCAGCTCCTCATGCTAATACAACAAGCACTTTTCAAACTGAACGGTTGCCTCACTTCCCTGTTCTTGGGATTTTTGAAGTAACCATTGGAAAATCTGGCAGAGAGAGAGAGGCAGTTGGGGTGCAAGGGGTTTAACCTTTTCTGTTCTATCAAATGTAGTTTTGAGCTATGGAAGCAGTATTTAGCTCATTCATCCCCAAAGTGCAGCAGCATTGGCCTGTCTAAACTGGTATGTGGTTTAGTACCCTAGGGACATGCTCCTGCCCAGTCCCGCCCCTGTCTGGATGGAGAAATGCCCAGTCTCCCATGAGTGCTGGGTGCGTGGGCACCAGGACAGCCTGGTATCTCACTAGACCCTTCCTACATGGCTGTTCATTTGTTTGTTTTTCCTCTTAGGGCTCCAGAGTTGGCAGGAAGCAGGCACTTTGTGGGCATGGAATTAGCCTTCCCCTATATGAGGCCCCTCAAGAGCTGCTTACCACAAAGGCTTTTACTTCTGAGAACATTCAAAGCTCTTTTCAGGGCCTTAAGAGGCTTAACTGGACTTGTGGAAGTAGAGAAAAGTCTCTTAACAAGAATTGCCACCATAGGCGTGTCACATGTGGGAGGGGATACTTGCTAAGGGTCAGTCGATGCCAGTGTCAGAAAGATCTCCTTCCCTCTGTCCCCCACCTTGATGAGCTATACAAAATGAGACCTGTGGATTATGAAGGGATTCCTAACTCATGCTGTAGTTCTAACCAGGCCCGTGTTGGCATGTGAATTGGGGGCATGTCTCTTAATGTTCAGAAGCATTAAAATAGCTCTGCTGATGTGTAATTGATACATGGCACAACACATGAAACCATCACCACACTAAGGAGGAGGAGGAGGAGGAGGAGGAGGAGGAGGAGGAGGCATCTGCCATTATTCTTTTTACTCTTTGTAATCCTTTCCTTCTCTACTTAACTTGGAGAATGGGGGAGGGGAAATGGTCTGAAAGCAGAATTGTTACAAGAATAACCAGTGAGGTTGTTTATTCATAATAAACACATTCGCAGAATTGCTGTGATTGCTTAACTGACACAAATCAGTGAGAGTGAGAGAGGAGCAAATCAGAGATGGGAAAGAGTGGGTTCTGCCTGGGAATTCTGTGGGCGAGTCTGGGAGAGCGGACTTCCTGGTAGGTACAAGTGTACACACACATAGATGCAGTGTGTGACATGTTCATCTCCCTTCTGGCTTGCTACTCTAGAAGGGACTGCATACAGAGGCTCTCGCTCTTCAGGGTATATGTTGGGGATGGTCCTAGTTGCTTTCCCTGTGGTTATGATAAAGCATCCTGATGGAGCAACTTAAAAGACAAAAGGCTATAGTCCACCATCATGCCAAGGCCATAGCAGGAGGAGGCAGCTGGTCACATGGCGCCCACCGTTAAGGAGCAGAGAGTGATGAAACCTAGAGCTTGTTCACTTACTCCATGTATTCAGCCCAGGATCCAAATGCAGGGGATGGTGTGCCTGCTTCAATAAAGTTGCTCAACCCAGTCTCTCTCAGGCATGGCCAGAGGCTACAGTCCTTATAGGTGTGCTCATCTGGATCCTGTAAATGGACAGTTAATACAGTCTCACAGAACATGAGATCATGGTCTCATAGGTCCTGGGTGGGGGATCCTTGGTACCTGGGAATCTGGGCTCCTGGTGATAGATTTTGCTGTCAATTCATGTTTCTGCCTCGAGTGTGTGTGTGTGTGTGTGTGTGTGTGTGTGTGTGTGTGTGTGTGTATGTGTGTGTGTGTTTGTTTGTTTTGTTTTGTTTTTGGTCACACTAATAGTGATGTGCTTTGGTTCTATACAGATGTGAACGAGTGTGAAACTGAGAATCCCTGTGTTCAGACCTGCGTCAACACCTATGGCTCTTTCATCTGCCGCTGTGACCCAGGATATGAACTTGAGGAAGATGGCATTCACTGCAGTGGTAATGGGATGGGCATTGGAGCTGTCCACCTGTCCAGAGATCCGGGACTGGGGCAAGGGATTTATCACAGGTGTTTCCTCTGGTTTCCTGGTTGTGTGTCTAGCTGGAGACATTTCCCAGTGTCATGGGAACATAACCACACAGAACAAAGATGAGTCACTTCCTGAGACGCGGAGTTCAGTCTTACCTTCCTGGTCATCTGACTTTAATGAAAAGTCAGTACAGCCAGTATCTGGATCTGGGATGGAGTTGGTGAGAGGAACTCACCCAGTTTTGCCAGTTGACCTGAGAGTTATTTGTCCTTTTGCAGCACTGGCCCCAAACCTGAAACTAGTATAGATGATACTTATGGAGGACTGTGATTTAGGGGTAATTGATTTTGCCATTATGTTAGGACATTGAGTAAATACATCATACATATTCATGCATATCCTTTGGGAATGTCCTCAAATAATCATGGCCCAGCGCTAGGCCTGGAACATAGTGAGCATTAAATTTAAATGAAATGAACATGAAATTTAAATAAATTTCATCCAAGTCCAGGTGCTGTTAATCTCTTCTCAGGCTAGTTTCTTGAGTCTGTTGTAATTATCTTATTAACTTCTTTTTTTTCCCAGAAAGTTAAATTCCTAGATAGTCAGAAAACTATCATGAAAGTTAGAACTTTTTGAAATTAAGAAACACGTTTCATTTATATTTAGTCTGTGGCATCCCATACAACACAGATCCATGGGCTCATGTGTATGTCTCTGTGTCTCTGTCTGTCTGCCCCCTCTCTCTGTTCTTTGTAAATTTTTTGTTAAAATAAAATCATCCCGCCAGTTTTAATGCCCTCTGCAATTGTAAATTAGCTCAGTCCACATTAATAATGTTTCCTGTGACTTTTCAAAATAAAAGCAGGCAGTGCTCTAGGTATGAAAATTATCCAGCAGAATGGAAAGAGTCCCAGTCTTGAGTCTTGCCATAACAGGAACCTATGGAGGCTGTGAATGAGACTTGTTTCCCAGCTTCCCTTGGGACTGGAATGTTCTAGGGACAGAGTTCTTAGACAAATGGTTACCTCTCTCCAGAGCCAGGCCACCCTCAGAGTCACAGCAAGCAGTTACAGAACCTCAGCATGATTAAATACCAGCCCCACATACAAAAATAAAATACCCAAAGGCATGAAAGGCCCCTTTCTTCCTCTGTTTCAATTCCCTTCACGGCTCTCCTTCGGTAGTCTGGGCCAAAGAACTGAGGGATGTGGAAAACTTTGCATTATGGGATGGGATTAGTACTTTCCCTGGAATTACTGAAATCCCAAAGAGTTTATTGACCACTGTCAGGGCCTTGAGGTAGGGACTCTGAAGCCAGATGGAGCTGAGTTCAAACTCTGCTTCTGTTAGTCATCACTACTTCCCATGGCCAAGGAGCTTTTCAAGCTCAGTTTCCTCGTTCCAAAGCTCTCTTCATAGAGTGGTTGTAAAGACTAGAGAAATGGTATTCCTTGATGCCATGGTCACTGAATGAATTGTCCCTAAGTATTAGGGACATTGGACTTCATGAGGAGCTCAAATCCTTTCTAGTTTGGCAGGATTTCTCTTTTGATCCTAAACGACCTATATATTCTCTGAAGGCCACTGGATACCACCACCAACTTCTACCAACTTTACTGGGAACTCTGGATTCAGTAGGCCTTATAGACAGCTAGAAGTGGCCTAGGGACTGTGTTTTGTGCACTTTATCCTAGATTCTGGGACATTATTATTCTTAGTTGGCTCTCAAGCCTGGGGTAGCCCCTCTTTGCAGCTCCAGATCCTCCTACGCCTTGTCCCTGTGCCCTTCCGGGATTTGCTAAGCCATGTTGATCCTAGAAATGAGATAGGGTTTCACATGGCGGAATGGAAATGGCCTAATGTGTACTCCCTGCCAGACACCTGGCTTCTATTTCAGCTTTTCAGGGGAGGGTGGAGCCACAGCCCTTTGCGGGGGGAAAAACTTTCTGGGATTCTGGAATTGCAGATATTAAGACAAACCAGAGTGTAGTGAGTTGGAGACCCTTCTTCCCTCAATAGGAGGTAGGGTGGGCTTTTTCCTTCCTATCCTATACTGGAGCTAACTTTGCCAGGGTATTTCTTGCACATTGAGACTCCCAGATCTGATGATTTTAGATCCTGAGCAGCTGTTACTCAGGGGATGTTACCTCATCATGTGCATCAGAGTAGCTCTGAGATGCCACATTCAGATCTATGATCTCCCATTTAATCATTTGATCTATGAACTTGATCTAGTTGCCAAAATCCTGTGAGTCTCAAAAATTTTTAATTCAAATAGTCGTAACACCTTCTTCTCGGGGTTGAGGTGGAGATTAAACATGATGAGACATGTTGAACATTTAATGTGGTTGACAAACAGTAGTCCTTGGGAATTGATAGATGTCACTACTAACAACTAGTAAAGGAGTTCATGAAACCTGCAAACAACACAGAAACAATTGGTGACATATCATGATGGACTGGAGCAGGAGACCCCCAGATTTCTCTGCAAAGCTGGTTGGGGATTAGATAATACTGGACTATGCTAACTCCAATTAGTGAATTACATCCTAAATCCACTGACTCTTCACCCATGGGCAAGAGACAGCTCAGAAAAATGGGGAGAGGTTCCCTTCTTGGATAAAGAAAGCTTTGGTCATGTGATATGTGGGTTCTTCAAAGACAAAGCGGCAGTCTCTTTCATTCCAACACTCTCCCGGGGTGATCTGAGCCATCAGTGGTCTGTGAATTACAGAATAAATAGTCAGAGGACATGTCACATGGGAACCAGCAAAAGCAAGTTTTCGGGAAACAACAAATGCAAGAAAAACATGTTTTCTTTGTCATGCCTGTCAAATGAGGCGCAAATGGAGCCTGTATTGCCAAATTCTGTGTGTGATCAAGAATTGGCTTTTCTGGAATGCTTGCTCCTATGTCAGTTGCCAAGGTCTATGCAGAGTAATGGTGGCATTGTTGGGACAGTGCTGCCCCCTGCCCTCCTCTGTAGGATGGATCCAGGCTGGCTAGAGACTGCTGTATCTCTTGTTCTAAGGAACATCTGAGGCAGCCAGGCCACCCGAGGCATTGAGCCTGTTCTGCTCCTTGAATCAAATATCAATGGGTGTCTTTACAGGGAGTAAGTTCATCATCAGTAGATGTGATCAAGAAGTAAATTGGCAACCTTGTAGCATTGAAGTCATTGTCTCTGAGGAAAGAGAGGTAGTCTGTGAAAATAACCAACAGCTATACCTTGTTACTCTCAGATATGGACGAGTGCAGCTTCTCCGAGTTCCTCTGTCAACATGAGTGTGTGAACCAGCCGGGCTCATACTTCTGCTCGTGCCCTCCAGGCTACGTCCTGTTGGAAGATAGCCGAAGCTGTCAGGGTAAGACTGTCCAGAGGGGCTGGATGGAGCTGACTCAGACGGGCATCTGGATGTCTCTTCCTGTGGAATCTTGTTGCTTTAGGACAATGGCAGAGTCGGGTGTGGTTGGGCCAGGAAGATCTGGGCAGGATGTCTGAGTGGGTATCTTTCTCTTCTCTCTAAGTAGCCTGTCCTTTGGCCAGGAGACAGGGTATTTACATGTCTGGAATGAACTCTGTTAGAGGTAGATGGCACTTTCTGAGGGATGGTTTCTATCTTGCCAGGCAGATAGACCCATGCAACCCCAAGAATGATTGCTCTGGACCTAACCAAGGCTTCTTTGAGCTAGGTCCCACTGAGCGACCAGTGTTGGTTTTCTCCTGTTGCCCTGAAGGCAACTTATCTAGTTGATTCTCTCTGACTTCCTAGAGACTGAATACTGGGATCCCTCACAGGGTCCAGACCCTGAGTACAAAATGACTAAGTCTTCTCCAGATTGATAGTCCTGCACTTGAGCCCTTGCAGAATGACTGCCCCTTTATTATTCCCAACAACAAACAAGAATTATCCATGGCGGTGATGGACACCAGAAATGTCACTCGAATTTACTATAAAAGTGGGCCTCATCTACTAGTCACATTAAAAATAATATAGACAGATATAGTTAATTTCAATGCTATATTTTGTTAAAAGCCATGGGTCCAAACATGTTATAATTTTAATATATACTCAATATAAAAGTCACTGATAAGATGCTATAAATTCTTTTTACTAAGTCGTAGAGATCTTGCATCCTGTTACAAGCACATCTCAATTTTCACTACCCATGTTTTGAGTGCCCAATAACTGTTTGGAGCCAATGGCTGCCATATTGGATGACGAGATGTAAGTGGCTCTCACTCTCATCCCACCCGCCAACAGCTGGTCCAGGGCTAACACCATGCTTCTTCTCTTCCCTGCATTTCAGATATCAATGAATGTGAGCACCGAAACCACACGTGCACCCCACTGCAGACTTGCTACAATCTACAAGGGGGCTTCAAATGTATCGATCCCATCCGCTGTGAGGAGCCTTATCTGTTGATTGGTGATAAGTAAGTCAAGGCTAATCTTTGGGAAGTGGAAGGGGATGGGGACCTGGCTCAGGAGGCTGTCAGTATCTTATAAAGGAGGTTTCCTGAGCTAAAGGAGTCAGGAGATCTGCCCTAGTCAAGTTTCTGAAGTCCTAAAGGCAGACTGATTACTAAATCATCACATGGCTAGTAATGACATTGAGAAGACAGCTTCAACAAGATGATGGCACCGGAATGTGTTTTGCAGTCCTGGAGTCCTCTGTGTTTCTTTTCTTTCCCCTTACCCCGACCCCATCCACACACCGTGCTGGCCCATCTCTATTCCTCATCCTCATGTAAAGCATACGCATACAGCATACAGCATACAGCACATACATGTACATCTTTCCTCCTTTCTACAGTCAGCTATGAGCCCCTCCCCCAGCAACTGCAAATCCTCACAGTGGAGATGAAGGACTAGGTCAGCCACAGCCATCCCTTCCTTCTCTCAAAGAAAATTCAGGGCTTACCAATGAAATTCCTGCTGTGATTAAAAAAGAAAAAAAGGACCAAAGAAGAGGACAAAGTCAGGACTGGGGGTTTCTTCAGAGGTGTTGTTGTGTGTTGCTATAAGCAGTACTTCCAAGAAATTCTTGAGTACAGGGACCTTCCAGTGTCTGATTCCAAATCCCAAAGTAGACCTATAGAGCATTAAACACTCTCCATGTTTGGTTCCCTCTGGTTTTATCTGTTCGGGAACTGATGTCCAACTGGCAAGCTTGACCAGATGCTACCAGTGAAACCTCTGCCCTGAAAGAGCTTGGTAACTTCCTCCTTCTAAGTCCCAGGGCCATGTGAGGGCCATCTGCTTCCCGCTCCTTGCCTGCTCAGGAGGCCTGTACAGGAGGACTGCCAGCTAGAACAGGAAGTGTCCTCACCTTGACCAACACCCAGTGGGCCCAGCCTCCCAGCGTTTGTGCATATACTTCCTGCCAGATGGAAGGCATTTCTTCCATCTCCTTATGACCAGACCCACCCCAGCTTTCAGATCTCTACTCAGTACCCTTCTCCCAGCTGGTCGAGATCCTCTTCAGCTGGGAGCCATCACTCCCTTTTCCAATTTTCTTTTAGGAAACAATTATTTTCTCTCTGACATGTGACATTTTAATGTGATCATTTTGGCACCAGGGATATTTTGACTTGGCCGCTCGGTTGCAGTCTTAACAAAATGATACTTTGAAGATTCGTTGTAAACGTTTGCTTGTTAACTGTTAGTGGGGCTCTGTTCTGTGCTAGGTGTTGTGGCTTTGCTCTTGTGGAGCTTAACGGTGTGTGGGAGAAGACACAGTAAAGAAACTGCTAGCATGAGGGCTCCATTATGAGGGAAAGGTTTTTACTGGGAGTAAGGGAGAGAAAATATCCAGTGATAACTGGAAGAGTCCAGAGCAGAGAGAAAAGAGAAACAGATTGAACATGGCCGGGGCAAGGGAAGCCAGAGAGTGGGAGAAAACTGGAGAAGCGAGAGCTAGTGAGAGAGAGGAGAAAGCAGGACAGAGTGACCAGAGGGTGGACGTATCCTGCAGAGAAGGCAGAAGCTGCAGGGAGGGACTCCTTTTGAGGATGGAAAACAGGAATGCTTGCTTTTATCTAACCACCAGAGATCCTGCTACAGCCCAGCTTGAGCTCATTTCTGGCTATGTGGGCTTCCTGAGACCACCGAAAGTCTAGGAGAGGAGAAAGACGGCAAGCGGATTGGCTTATAAATGAATACATAAAGGCAGACTGAATGAGGAGTTTATAGACAAGGAAAGAGGAAGTTGAACCTGTTCTGGGAATCTAAAGGCCCCACTGAGAGAATGACCTTTGGATAGGGCCGGAAGTTGAGTTGATGTTAACTAACAAGAGACTGGAGGAGCAGAGGGAACAGTATGTATAAAGGCTATTAAAGCCAGGGTGGCCTTTAAGCCTAAGGGATCACAGGAAGTTGAGCTCCTTCTCCATAGGATGGGTAAAGAGTCGTAGCCTGAGAAAGTTGGTTGGGGGCAGGGTGGACAAATCCAGAAAGCTTGTAGAGTCCATAGAGGCTAAAACTAGTGTTCAGTGTCCATTCGGGCTTCATCAAGTGAACACTGAATAGTGTGCAGGAGACAGTGTAACTTGACTTAGCTTGACAAAGGGCAGCCTGTTAGGAGGCCATCACAGAGGCCCAGGTGAGAGATGGCCAGCACTGAGGGGTGAACACTGTTATTTTTAGGTCATCGTCCCTTAATTTCCAGTCTACCTGCAAAAACTATCAGTTCCACTTTCAAAATAAATTCTAAGTCCAGATGCCTTTTTGTATCCACCTCCTGTCGTGAACTCTGCCCCATGAGGGGGATTTCGGTGACAAAGCCAGCAGGTGTCTCTAGTAGGCCTCCCTTGACAACAATGCCTATGGCTTTCTGTTGGGTTATGTTATTCCTAGGGTTAGAAATGATCTGCTTTGTATTATAAATATTTGTGTTTAAATATGTATATTTCTCCTATTAGAAGGTTGACTGCTTGAGGGCATGGGTGTTACTTAATGTTGAATTTCTGAAGTGTCCAGTGAGTTCTGAGCTCTTAAATTATAGTCCATGCATGCAGAGCTGAGTGTAATAGAGAATGTAAAGGATCCTTGAGAACTATCAGTCTATATAATTTTCATTTTTTTTAAAAAATGTATATGGGTATTTGCCTACATGTTGTCTACCATATGCTTGCCTGATACCTAAAGAGGCCAGAAGAGACATCAGATCACCCTGGCAGTGGAGTTACAGACAGTTGTGAGCTGCCATGTCTTAGAATGGAGTGAAGATAGATTGTGAGCTGCCATGAGGGTGTGGGGAATCAATCCTGGGTCCTCCAGTAGGGCGACTAAGGCTTTGATTGCTGAGCCATCTCTTCGGTCTCCACTTTTAAATATTTTTAATGCATGTCCTTGGCTGGGAAGTGAGGGCTATATGACCATCAGCACATGTCTGAATACATGACACATGTGAAGCACACCAGAGAATGTTCCAGTGTTCTGATGACCAGAGATCCAATTAAGTCCTCTAGTAGCCAGAATATTGGATGCCAGGAAAGCTACTGTCTAGGAAGCAGATCTCATCTGTATTCTAGAAAACCTTCAGATTAGAACTGGGAGCAGAGGTGGTCTCCAGTTACACCACTGCATGATAAGAACAACTTGACTTTGTTTTCAAGTGAGGGAGCAGGCACAGCCAGTGCCTGGAAAGGATTTGCTGAGCACTCACATGGTTTCTCTCCTGTCAGCCGCTGTATGTGTCCTGCTGAGAATACCGGCTGCAGAGACCAGCCATTCACCATCTTGTTTCGGGACATGGATGTGGTATCAGGACGCTCTGTTCCTGCTGACATCTTCCAGATGCAAGCAACAACCCGCTATCCTGGCGCCTATTATATTTTCCAGATCAAATCTGGCAATGAGGGTCGAGAGTTCTATATGCGGGTAAGAGGAAGTGTGAACAATGGCTACCATCTTTAACAATGACTGCCATCTTTAACAAAGGCCATTGTCTTTGCTCTCGTGTGTGTGTGTGTGTGTGTGTGTGTGTGTGTGTATGTGTGTGTACGTCCACATGTCAAGGCCAAAGGTCAATGTTGATTGTCTTCATACTGTTGCTCTCTACCTTCTTTCTCTATACTTGCTACCTGGTGATTTCTATCTTTAATAACAGCCCTGTGTGGTCTAGTCTACAGTCACATTTCATGGAAGCAGGTAAGTGTATAGATAGATCATACAGGAAGTATCAAAAGAAGAGAGGAGGTGATAGGAGCCCAGTGCTCAGAGACTCTTGTCTATCACTTTCTGCATGGTCTTCCTTTGTGTCTCCCAAGAGCCTCGTCTGAGAAAGGAGAAGTTAGGCCATGACAATTTTTAGTTTCAAAACTATGGAAAAGACTCCACTCCTTTGCTTACACATTCATTTACATCTTGACAAGTATATTATACACTTACTATGTATATTTAAAAGCTGAAAATAGAGCACTAAAAAAAATTCTACGTCCTCCCTCTATTAGTACTTATATGCCAGCAAAAAAGAAAAAGAAAGCATAGTTCTCAGGTGTGGGCTCTACTGACTTTACATAGTAGGCATTGGCAGTCTTAAAATCTGAACTAATTACAATGAAATCTAATGTCTTCCCTAGCTCTTGTCACATCTCAAGTGCTGTTTAGTACCTGTAGCTATGATATGAAATAGCTCAGATACAAAACCCTGTAAAAAGTTTGAAAACATTATAGTGCATGTCCTAAAATGTGTTTACTTTGCAAAATAAATTATGTACCTTCAATACTATGCCATGCATATACCTTTAATAATATGCTGTGGGTATACCTTTAGTACCACAGTGTGGATATATCTTTAGTATCATGACATGTATATGACTGGACTTCTCATCTCTATAGATGACCTCTTTCAGATGGAGAAGCCAGGGTAATATGTACCTTTGCTCTCTGCATTGAGAGTTGGAGACACAGATCCCCCAAACTTACAGGCCAGTCAGCTTAGCTGAATTGGTGAGCTTCTGGCTCAGTGAGAGACCCTGTCTCAAAAAAGAAGTAGAGTCAGACATGGTGGCATCCCTTTAATCCCAGATTGTAGAGAAAGAGGCAGATGGGTTCCTGGGAGTTCAGGCTAGCCTGGTTTACATAGCAGTGTCCAAGCCATCCAGGGCTATAGTGAGACCTTGTCTCAGAGGGAAAAAGGTAGAGAGCGTCTAAGAAAGAAAAAGACATTTGGTGTTGACTTCTTGTTTTATATGCGTGTACACACATATGCATAACACCTACATGTACATGAGCGCACACACACACACACACACACACACACACACACACACGGCAGGATATTCCTTTCTGTGGCTTTTGTAGCAAATGACCCCAAACCTGGTAGCTTAAGACAACAAATATTTTTCTTTATACTTTTGGAACTCAAAGTGTCTGAAATTATTTCTGCATCTACCCCAATGCATTGCAGGGCTGTATGTCCCATGTCTACAGGAGAAGCATTTCCTATGTCTTCTAGTTTCTGGTGATTGCTATATGTCCTGTGTCTCAGGATTTCTATTGCTGTGATGAAATGTCAGGACCAAAGCAAGCTGGTAGGAAAGGGTTTATTTGGATTAACTTCCACATTATAGTCCATCATTGAAGGAAGTCAGGGCAGGAATTCAAACAGGGCAGAAGCCTAAAGGCAGGAGCGGATGCAGAGGCCACATAGAGATGCTGCTTGTGACTCATTTCTAACAGTTTTCTCAGTCTGATTTCTTATAGAACCCAGGACCACCAGCCCAGGTACCACCTACAATGAGCTTAGCTCTCCCTCATAAATCACCAATTAAGAAAATGCCCTACAGGTTTGCCTACATCCCATTTTATGGAAGCATTTTCTCAGGTGAGGCTTCCTCCTCTGCAGTGATTCATGCTTGTATCAGGTTGACATAAAACTATCCAGCACATCCTGACTGAGACCTCGTCACTCCAGGTCACTCATACATTATTATTCCTGCCTCCTTTGCAGATGGCAGAGTACTCTCTGCCATTCTCTTACAGAGAGCCTTGTGACTTAGGAACACCTATTTCCCTGGGTTCAGACTCTTAAAATCATCTTCAATTTTTTTTCTTACACTATTTACCTCTTGCCTGGATTGTAACCTCACTGTCACAATTTGTCTCACTGAACCCAGGAGCCTTTATATGATCCTCTAGAATCACCATTGGGAACAGGCCTATGGACGTTTTATACACTTAATTTGAGACCTATTGAAGGGCCTATGACAGAGCCATATCTCTGAACTTCATGCTTGCCTCTGGAGCTGTCAATCTTAGGGACTAGTGTATTCTCACTAACATTATCCGCTATCAGCAATAACCTAACAGAATCAGGTCATATGCCACTACTTGACTTGTGGAGCTGGTTTAGAACTGGCTCAGACCAAAGCAGAAGGATCAAAGGCTTGGGGAGGAGGTGGCAGAGGTAGTGGAGAACTTTTTGCAAGATGAAAAAGATGAGTGGATGGTATGTGTGTATGCATGTGCATGACTGTGAGCGCGCACGCGCACACGTGTGTGTGTGTGTGTGTGTGTGTGTGTGTGTGTGTGTGTGTGTCTATCCTTCCTTGAGCTCATATGCACTGGTGTGTACAAGAAACTCACTCCTGCCAAGACTTGATTGGCTTACTGTCCTCTCAACGTAAGTCAGTCCTCCAGTGTCCTTCATCTGGAGTCCTAGTTATCGGGTAAAGAGATAGCCCTCCTCATTTAGGGATTTAAGACTTCACCATTAATTTTTCTTGCCGCAGTTAAACTCTAGCCCCAAGCAGAGCAGGAGCTCTGTAGAGGCTTCCCTGTCTAGGCAATATAGGTCACTTCTTTGAATGCCAACCACTAAAATCCCCCAGGCCCCATAATTGTGATGCTGACCAGCCTGAGAGGTGCCCAGGGACAGTAGAAAAAGGAATGGCCAGGAGAGAGATCCCATTCTTTGGAATTTCCTTTGGACCTAGACTGTCATAGCAGCTAAGGAACACTAGATACTGAGCTTAAAGCTGCATGTAGCTCATATCTCCCTATGACCAAGAAGGACCTGCAAGCTTTTTTACTTTTATTCAGAAGAGGCATAGAAGCAACAAAGGGACATAGGCCTGCCATAAAAATAACCAAAAGGGTCTTAAGGATGAGGGAGGTAGCCAAGGTCTTCAAGACTGCTCCTGAGCCCAGCGCAAAAGTTTGGGTGAGACTTGGGGAAGTCGCAGGGCTTGAGAGTGGCACACTGAAACTGGTAGGCTCAGTGGGCTTCTGAGCACGTCATTGTCCAGAGCTCAGAACCCTGCCCAGGAGGCCTCTCCCTTTTGTTTACTGTGACTGGGCTAGGTCCTGTTCCTTGGTCTTCTCCAGTTTTCCCCAATCCTGTTATCTTCAGCATGTTATCTAACTGCTCATAGTCTTAATTTCCTGATCTCTAGAGAAGGTCCTAATGTTATTTGCTTTAGGATTAGCTGAAGTCATTCACTTAGCATGGCATCTGGAACACGGAATGACTTTGACAAATGTGCAAGGCTGAAGGGCACGAAACTGTCAAGCACTTTGCCCATTTTCTCCCCTGCTGCCTCAAACTGCACACACCTAGGTGACATTATCTCAGCTTGCTTCTATAAGACTCCAGGAAGGTTCCTTGACAACTGTCCTACTGTCTCATTCTCTTTCACCAAAGTCCTTGCTGACTTACATAGAAACTACAACCTCTGTCTCTTTCAGTGTCACATTTCAGATTGCCCCCGGTCAGGCGGTCCTTATGGCCTTTTTCTTCCTCTCTCAGCAAGGATAGCACTGCTTTTGGATTCTCTAGAATTAGAGGCAGGCTGCATAGATGGTGAGATGGAAAAACAGGGTTTATGTCTTGTCACTATAGCCAGAAATTATGCTGTTCCTGAGCAGACACTCAAATCCTTGCTATACCATGTTGGATGACGATGACGATCCGTCATCTTCGTCATTGTCATCATCATCTATGGGTGTCCCACTGACCATTTCCCTGTATGGGCAGTAGAGTCTCTGGCTGGCTACTTGCCACATCAAACCTCTCTTTCTGGCATTATAGTCCACATAGACTTTCAGTGGTGAAGTTGGCAGGTTGCCCCGGCAACCTGACCAGCAGCCATTACTCAGGACCTGGAATGTGGAATATTTTTGACTTACTCTTCTAGTGTTAAGGCCTAAGAAGAGCATCCTGTTGCAATAGAAAGCCTTTAATAAGAAGACGCGGCTGTTACCACTGCTACTGCTTCTGCAGTTGTAAAAAAGCCTCTGAGAGCTTAGAAAAGTTGGGAATGCTACCCGGGGAACTGGAGCATCATGTGGCCATTCAGGTTCTCCCATACTGATTGATGGTCACTGTTTTTTTTATAAGAAGCACTTGGGAGTAGCATATCAGCCATATACTCTTCCAATTATATATGTACACACCCATCCACATGCAAACATATGCATACGTGCTCATGGGAGCATGCATACACACATGAACATATGTTATGAACATACCCAAGGATGCATGCACATGCATCTCTACAGGCATAGCCTGTGGAACCCTATGAGCGGTCTGTCAAGAGCTGAATCTTGGACAGAAGTCTGTATTGGCATTTACCAGGGGGCGTAGAGATGCAGCTAGAGGTAGAAGAAAGAGAAAGCGTATCGTTTAGACTGTGCCACATTGTGTCTAGCCCATGGTGACAGGGATCAGGTGGGCTGTCTTTTGGGTCGACTCCACTCTTTCCTCGGTCACCCACTTGCACACTTCTTGCACCTTCACTTATAGCAGAGTTGACCCAGGCACTGAATTCAGACACAAGCATGATGTGGCTTCTGCCCAAGCACACACTCTGAGGTGCACACATGGAACAAACTAACAAAGCCAAATGCATGCCATGCAATGGCAGGAAATGGAGAACCAGTGGACCCACTGATTAAAAAGCCTATTAGAGTCAGATACTCTGGTATTGCACTCATGTATGACCTTATGGGATATAAAGGTCATGGCTCTTAATTTGTTTACAGTATAGGGCTAAGTAAGAAGTGGGCAAAAGTTATAGCCAAATGCCTGGCCTCATATGACCCTCATTTTGGGGTATGTAAGATCTTAGGGATCAAACCCAGGATTTTATACATGCTAGGCAAAGGTTCCATCTATGAGATAGGTTCTCTCCATTGTTTTGAATTAGTGGTCACCAAAGCCACCTAATGGCCAGGATTCTTAGGGCAGGTATTTTAGTAATGCCTTAAAAGCTGAATTTGGTGGGTAGGTGGCTGCCTCAGTCCTAGAAGACATTTGAGCACTCCCAGGAGTTACGGGCAAGCCTTTTCCAGGGTGCAAAGGCTCTGGCCCTGCCAGTCTGCACTCAATTACTTCCAAGACTATGTGGGTCTAGCACTATCTCATACACTCAATACATTGTTCAAAAGAATAGCCTGGCAGCTTCTCCCTGCTCCACTCCCCATTCAGACATGCATCTCTGCAAATTGTCTTTCTCACAGACACCTTCAGGTCAAGGTCCTAAACACCCTTGGCCTTCGTTGAAGCAAACAGTGCACACTGACAAAATGAATGAATGTGTGAATGTTGTAGCCATTTCCCTGCACAACTGTCCCCACTGAAGTCCTGGCCCTGGGCTCTGAGTTTGAAAGGGTTGACAAGGAAGTCTGCATAAGGTACCGGCACAAGGAGGTACCAGTTACGTAGATGCTGACGGGAATACTGAAAGCCAGTGCCAGGAGGAAATTGCATGACTGTAACTGCTGATAGCCCAATGGACAAGGCAGGCCTAGTGTTTGGCCTATACCTGTCTAATGGCCCCACCTGTCATGCCAGTGAGAGATCTTGGAGGAGGTGCCAAGCTTTATGGAGAGCCCTCCCTTTATGGAGACAAAGTAAATGCTTGGTGTGTGTGCCATTATCAAGGCCAAGTTCCTTGATTTCATGGAGTTTGTTCCTTTCATTTTCTGGCTACTTCAGCTTCTGAGAAGTGATTATCCAACCTGTCCATGTTCTCACTCATGCTGTTTCCTCTGCAGACATCTGTATCTGTCTGTTGCATTGGTCCCGGGTACCTCTATTTAGGTTATCACAAGGGAGAAGACTCAAAAGTCTATCATCTCTTCTGATAATTGTTGAAAAATGAAAAGGAGGTGGAGGTTTACAACCAGGCAGAAAAATTAAATGGAACTCCCCAGCTCTACCCCTGGATGACCCCAATCAATTATTTAACTCACTAGGCTTCAGTTTGTTTGTTTATAGAATGGAATAATGAGTTAAAGCTCTAGGATAATCCTTACATAAGGGCAACTGCCCCCATCCCACCCATCCCAGAATTTGGTGCTTTTAGGTCAACATTTTTAAATTATTTATGTGTTCACCAAGCACCTGGGATCCTGTTAAGCTACAGATCCTAGCTCAATAGATCTCCATTGAGCTTAAAAGTCCATGTTTCTAAACACTGGTACCACACTGTATTCTAGGGATGCAGAGATAGACCAATCATGTGCAGCACACATGATTATATATAGCAAGACATTCTTTCTCTTAAAACACAGTAATAATTCTCTCATGTGCAAAGCTAAAGCCCCTGTGGCAGGGTCTGACTTAGATTTGGGAACCAGAGAAGGCTTGCCTTAGGTGGGACCTACCAGGTAAAGAGTGGACAAAACTGGGAAGAAGCACTGAGGTGCCCAGGTGACCTAGCTTCACAGAAGCAGACTGAGACAGCATCCTCACTGAGGCTGCTGCCACCAGACATTCCTTCCGCTAACATTGTATCATTTTTGACGAGTGCCCCTGGTTCTGTCCACAGCAAACAGGGCCTATCAGTGCCACCCTGGTGATGACACGTCCCATCAAAGGGCCTCGGGACATCCAGCTGGACTTGGAGATGATCACCGTCAACACTGTCATCAACTTCAGAGGCAGCTCTGTGATCCGACTGCGGATATATGTGTCGCAGTATCCATTCTGAGCCTCGGGCTAAGGCTTCTGACACTGCCTTTCACCAGCATGGAGGGACAGGAGGAGAGAGGAAACCAGCAAGAATGAGAGCGAGACAGACATTGCATCTTTCCTGCTGAATATCTCCCTGGGGCATCAGCCTAGCATCCTGACCTATACCTGTACTATTGCAGATGGCCACTCTGAAGGACATCCTGCCCCCAGTTCCTATGATGCATTTATCCAAAGTGTTCTACTTGGCCCCTGATGTGAGATTGCCAGTGACTCTTCAAGGCCTTCCATTTATTTCCATCTTTTTTTTTTTTAAAGAAAATAGATTAGGTTTGCTGGGGTATGAGTCTGTGTTCAAAGACTGAGCGGCTTGCTCTGACCGCTTCCTCTCCTTCCTCCATCTCTTGCTGCATTGCTGCTTTGCAAAAGTCCTCATGGGCTCATGGGAAATGCTGGGTGTAGCTAGTTTGCTTCTTGCATGTGCTGAGAAGGCTATGGGAACACACCGCAGCAGGATCGAAGGTTTTTAAAGAGTCTATTTTAAAATCACATCTGGTATTTTCAACATGAAAGAGTTTTAGTTGTCCTTAAAATTTGTATGAGCGTTTAACCTTTTCTTGTTTATTCTGAGGTTTTAAAGTGGTAGAATTCCTTCCAAAGGCCTCAGATACATGTTATCTTCAGTCTTTCCAACCTCAGCCTTCTCTGCATCTTAGCCCAGTTTTTATGAAGACCCCTTAATCATGCTTTCTTAAGAGTTTTTACCCAACTGGGTTGGAAGACAGAGGTATCCAGACTGATTAAATATTTGAAGAAATCTTGTGTTTGGTTAATTATAACACCATGGATAACTTAGTGCTTAGGGTTGGTTTTAATCTGTGCAGTGGCTTGGAAAGTTCTCTGAGGGGCTGAAACCTCCTTCATAACTGAATCAAGATGGCAAAAGATGGGGGACTGAGAAATGAGGATGGTGGAGAAATGAGGGCCAGCATCCACCCCAAGATTTCTCATAGTTGCTCTCGTATGTGGTCTGTTGTGGGTTCTCTCCAAGGGCAGAGTGCACAGGGCACAGGGCATGGCACAGGGCCAAAGATATAGGCCAGAACATATTCAAGTCTCTGTAAACCAGTAAGTGGCCCTTGACCCTCTGTAGAGGGAAGCCTGATTAAGCAGGACCCATCCCCAGAAACTGATGCTACTGGTCCTGGGCAGGGCCTGAGCATCAAGATTTGTTAAAGAGGAATAAATAGCAGAGTTGAAGATGACTTGTCAGAGGGGAAGGGGGGAGGGGAGGTGGCTGATGTGGCCCAAGTGCTGGCTACCTTGCCTTCAGCATCTGTACAGTTTCTTCCAGAACTTTTAAATCTTGTCATCTCTTCGCTGATCAGGAGCTTTGGGATTCTCCCTAGGCAGATGTAAAGAGCACAAGGCTCAGAGAAGAGACCAGATTACATGGCTGTCCACCTGGCCTTTCCTAGTAATGTATAGGAGACAACAGGAGGAGAAAATGTGCTCTGAGACCCAAAGACACACCTGTAGGACCATGCTATAGAGGCTCTTATCCTACCTCTTGGTGATAAATGCCTCCAAGAGACCCAGGTCTGTACCCTGGACCCCTAGGTTAGTAGACAATAGATTAGGTTTTTTGTGTGTTTTGATTGTAGGTATAGACTCTGTGTGTGTGTGTGTGTGTGTGTGTGTGTATTTATGTTTTATTTGCTTTTGAGACAGAATCTTACTATGTAGCCTTGACTGGCCTCAACTTCACTATGTAGACTAGGCTGGTCTTGAATTTAGAGATCTGATTTCGTCTACTTCCTTGTGCTGGGATTAAAAGTGTATACTACCGCCAAATCCATAGGATCTCAGATTCTCCAACAGAGGCAAAAAGCATAACCACCTACATCTTGAGCAGTTCCAGCCTTTCTAAACTACAGAGTGTGTCTCACTCCACAACACAGCTCTGCCTCACTTTTGCCCCTAACTGAAACCAAGTCCATTCTAAACCGTGTCCAACAGTGAGCCTTCAGGCAGGCTCAGGTGACACTAGTGACACCTACCTAAGTGGCATGAGGCTTCAGTTTGGAAGCTCGGAGGAAAGGTCAAATCCCTTCCACTAGGCTTTCTAGGCTCGAGGCTGGAAGGTGCCCTCCAGTTCAGGCACCCTGACTGTGAGGAGGCTTCAGAGTTAAGGTGGGGCAGAGCAGCGATGTCATGCTGAGTGCCAGCACTGACGGACCATTCAGAGCCATTTACCCAGGCTCAGCACAACCCGGGCTCAACCCGCCTTGTGATCCAGAGGCTGAGGGGCTTTGCCTCATGGTTTCTGAACCCATTGGTTTCCAAGGTGCTATATTTGGAACTAGACCCAAATAAGTCCCCAGGGCTTACATTTTAGCTGTCATTGTCTAAATGCCACTTCCTGCCTCGAAGAAAAAAAGGCATCAAAAGGCTTGACAAAAGCAGGCTCAGAGGGCCCCTTGGCCATTGGATTGCTCCTTCAAAACCTCACCGATGAGTTTGGTTGAAATGAACAAGAAGCATGTGGGACCAATTTATCTTAAAATACACTTGGGCCTAAAAGTTCAAGAGGAGAATGGCCCGTGGCAGAATGTGTACTGGAGGGCCAAACCCAAAACATCCAGAATGGTTCTAGAGGTTCCCAGAACTGAAAAGGCTGCTTGTTTCACCCACTTGTTGGAAATAGTTGGATGTTATTTTTTTCTCTCCCATGGCTAAGGGGACAGAGGTTGGCCTGCTGACAGAATTACAGCATTGTACTCTAATGTGGGGCCTAGTGGATTGGCTGTTTTGGGAGCCCTAATATATCAGGGTTCCCCAGGCTTGTCTCTTGTCAGTGTGGCTGCATCCTGGAGCTGAAGTTGAGTCTTTCAAGCCAACCCTGGTTCCATCAGATCCCAAAGAATGAAGGAATCTATGAAAAGAGGGCACCAGACAAAGATCCAAGACACCAGCCAAAATCCTGTGTTACCTACCACCTGACCGTCTGAGTTCCCCACAGATGAATACTTCCATTTAGTTGCTTCTAATTCTAATGTTCTTAGAGGCCCCATGAAGTACTTTGGGGATGACAGCCAGCATTTCCATTAAAGTGCAGTTTTAGAGTTTCACAGAAGAGTGCCAATCACAACACTTTCTAACTGGCACAAAATCCTCCTACCTGCTGCCCTGCAGGCTCCGGTAACACACTCAATTTTTAACTTAGGTAACAGTCTTGGCCTCAGGAGTGTTATTTGCCCAGGTGGTAAAATGTTTAAGGAGGTCTGATTATTTCATTTTCAATGGTTTAAATGTATTTTTGTGGTCCCGGTGTTAACTGTACTGTGCACAAATTATTCATTCAGAGCTAAAACAGCCACACAGAGAGAGACTGACTGCGTGACACAGGGGCAACTACCCTTCTTCTCATCTTTCCAGATGAAATCGGACAGGTTAAAGGTCTTCACTTAAGAGAGTATCATACTGCATTGTTTACAAATAATTCTCCATATTAATAAGAGAGTAATGCATGTATGCCTTGAAGTATGATCACACCCTCCTTATTCTTCCAATTCATCCTCCTTCCAGCTTAATGTCTCTTTAAAAGTTTTATTTTTCATAACCCACCAAGTCAAATGAGTACTGCCCATATGTACATGGTGTTTAGCTCTCCACTGGAGCATGGGGAATCTACTAGTAGCCACACCCTAAAAAAGGAATGATTCTCCCTTACCTCCTCCAGCAGCTATTAGCTGCCAATAGCTCCTCAGTAGGGATGGGGGCTGTAGAGCATCTCTCTTGACCTTGCTGGAATTTCAACTGGCTTGACCTTGTACAGGTCTTGCGTAGGTAACATCAGCTGCTGTGAGCTCATGAGTGTGGTAGCCACGTTCTGACCAGAAGACAGCATTTCACAACACTCTTCCTCATCTTCAGGTTTTTCCCACCTCCTTTTCCACAGAGAAAGAACTTTGGTTAAGCTTACTGCTGGCTTCAGAACCATGGTACACGGGTCACTGGGGACACATTTATCTGACGATCTATGAATCACCAAACAAAACTAGAACATGACCTCTTTTAGTCAGAGTTTAATAATTACTAAGCCGTATCTATTTTATACAACCAAAACTCCCATGAGCATTCATGGACATGCATTTGAAATTTAGAACAAATGCCCTTTGTCTGCAACTATTAGATACACTTAATAGAAAAACAAAATACATGTCAGGTAAAAAAGTTTCTTTCGGGCCAGTGGGATGACTCAGTGGGTAAGCGTGCAATGCCTCCAAGTCTGATGGCCTGAGTTCAGTCCTTGCACTCTGTGTGGTGGAAGGAGAAAACTAACCTCCACAGGTATATCCTCACCCATACACATATATGTAGGTTTTCCAGGTGCCATGCATGTGCACTCATGCAGACAATATAATTACATGTTAAAAACATTAAAAAGTAATTTGGTTTTGATTTGGCCTGTGATGTATTCTGATATTTCTTTCCTGCTCTAAAGTGAGACTTTAGCCCAAACTCTTCATTGGTTCTACACTCGTTCATGTTCACCATCGCACCAGCAAACACACACATTGTTCTTTACATAGAGGTTTCCATGCTGAAATTTCTTAGTCCCTTTATTTAGCAGATGGCTGGCGTCCCCGAGGATAACTAAAAGATGCTTAAAAAACAAACAAACAAACACCAAACCAAAATAAGATCCAGAAAACACACACACAACACACACAACACATACAAAAATCCAAACCAACTAAAAAACAAAAAAAAACCCAAAACAAACAAACAAACAAACAGCCAGAGGCTTTGGAACAAAGGGATGCACAAGAGTCACCATCAAGTGTTTCTTGAGATGGCCGTCTCCACTCACATCTCCCACTTGCTAACGGGTCTTAATTGTGACTCTTAGTTGGCATCTAGCAGAGAAATAAACTATGACATGAGAAGGTAAGTGTCAACTCGCAAGTGAACATTGCTGGTGTCTTACAGCGGGAACAGCATCTTAGCAGGGCCAGCACCAGCAGGACCCTCCCCTCCAAGGAATTTGGAATATCCTTAATCAGAAATGTGAAAATGAAGACAGCAGTATACTGCACATAGATGCAAATACAAACACTGTGGCGGCATCCATTGATGAAGATTCTATACATTATTAACACTGACCCAGGGCCAGAGAGCTATCAGGCAGGTCGACTTCACTTAAAAGTCATTTTGGTTTGGAAATAAACGTTATGGTTTGAACCTAGACCTTTTCTAATTCTTATGTTTCACGTTTCTATCCAAAGAAAACTTTTGCTCTTTCCCCCTTATTATTACTGTGTGTGTGTGTGTGTGTGTGTGTGTGTGTGTGTGTGTATAATGTACGTGTGTGAGCACACATACCATGTCATGTGTTCGGAGGTCAGAGGACAACTTTGTGGAGTTGGTGGTCTCCTTACACAGTTCTGTGGATTCAGGGAATCAAACTCAGGTGTCTAAGCCTGCACCGCAAGTACATTTTACCCACTGAACCACCTTGTGCCCCACTGTACATATCAGGGAGCTGTGACACTTTAACATAGGTGGTGGGAGTTTTCTGAAATCTCATATACAAACCTTTCAGAACTTAGCCTTTAAAGGAAGGCCTCTGGATTCCTGTTACATATTCAAATGCTCTGCATGCCTATTCTTAAAACTTTCACCAAAAAGGACATGATTGAAACCAAGTTATGGTATGTGCAAAGATTCCAGGTCTTTTCAGCAAATCTCCAGTCTCATTTTCTTCTAGTAGAACCCCCTCCCCCCGGCTAACATTTCCACATAGCGTTTTGCCAATCTTCCTAAGATGCAATCTTATGGATCATAGTAGGGCTGCATTTTTCTTCGACATCATTGAAATCATGAACTCCTTCCAGGAGAACCAAGCAGCCAAAGGATCCTCTCCTTTCAGAAATCTGGCTTATTTGGAGAGAGCAAGGTCCTCAGTTTTCTTTCTCCTCCTCTGCCCCTACTTCACAAAGTACTGAGGATTGACCCTAGGGCCTCAAGCGTGGTAGTCAAGTGCTCAGCCATGAGGTACAATTCCAGCTCCTGATGGAACTTTAAAGTGTTATTATTTTAGGGCCTTCCTGAAATGACTATTATATCATCAAAGCCAAGATGTTTTTAAGTAGTGGGTAAATAGCTCCTAGGTGGACTACAAGAATCTGGGATTAATAAAAGCACCAAAGAGGATAAGGTTGCCCCCATTTGAAGCAATTACCGGGCTGGGGCAAATGACTAGAGGGAGAAGTTGCGTTGTCCAGCAAACACTAAGACACTGAAACCCTACCTTTGCTCTCACAATTACTACCTCACCCCTGCTTCTGCTCTTCACATTTACTACCTCACCCACCAGTGCTCACACTCACTACCCCACCCCACCCCTGCTGTTCACACTCACTACCCCACCCCACCCCTGCTCTTTATACTCACTGTCTCACTCCTACCTCTGCTCTTCACACTGCTTCACCCCTACCTCTGCTCTTCACACGCACTGCCTCACCCCTATTCCTCCTCTTCATACTCACTACCCCAAATCATCTTTGGAAATGGTCTCCAAACTGCTTTTGTCCTGAATTTTCATCAGGTTTCCCTCAGCTCCACTCCTCTCCCTTATTAGTTCTCCCACAGCCTTAGGAAGGCTGAGGTAAGAAAGAAGGGGAAGAAGAAGAAGAAGAGGCTGGCTGACTTCTCTTCTTTCAGAGGTTGGGATTTTTGGGTAAGAAGAGAGTGTGTGTGTGTGTGTGTTTTGTTCCCTATCTTTCTCCCTTTAGTTCATCGGTGCCTCTCTCTTTCCCATCTTCTTCTTTCTGTTCTCACACCATCTATCTAGTCTCCATCCTCAAGTCGGAAGGAGGCCAGGGGATGGGTCCTACCCAGTGAGAGCCAAGCTTGGTGCAGGTGACAAAGTAGATGATTTATACAACTTCACCTCCTCTTGCTCCAATCCTTCTTTTCTCTTAAGCACATGGAACCAGCCCTCAGACCATCACTTTGGAGCAAGGCTGTGGTTGCCTTTTTCCTACGGTAGCTGCTGCCAGAAGGAAGTCTCCTTCCCCGGTTGTGTGAACCTTGGTGTTTCTTGTGAGCACATGGCCATTCTTTACAAGAGACATCTATTCTTAGAGCTCTTTCCAATCTCATGTCTCCATCCCATAACAGACTGGTTTTCTTCTAGTGGCTTTGCAGGAACTAGTTTTCCTTACTCCTTCCCTGAATGCATTGCCTAATCTTCTCAGCACTCCATTTGTCTCCGCTCCATCAAAATGTTGAGCAACTTTACATGACACCAGAGGACTTGAGTTCCCTAACTCCAGCTCCAGGGACTCTGATAGCTTCTTCTAGCCTCCTTAGGGTCCTGAATGCACATGCTGCACCTACATCACTTAGAGAAGCATGCACACACACACACACACACACACACAGAGTAATACAAGCATAAATCATAAAATTATTCAATAGACAAGAGTAGTACATCTAAACAAAGCAGCAATCTCCCTCCCTCCCTCCCTCCCTTCCTCCCTTCCTTGGTTTGTTTTTTTTTTTTTTTTTTTTTGGTTTTTTGAAACAGGGTTTCTCTATGTAGCCCTGGCTGTCCTGGCCCTGGCTGTCCTGGAACTCACTCTGTAGACCAGGCTGGCCTCGAACTCAGAAATCCTCCTGCCTCTGCCTCCCAAGTGCTGGGATTAAAGGCGTGCGCCACCACCGCCTGGCTTCCTTCCTTCCTCGTTATTGAGGCAAAATTTGCAGAGTAGAATGCATGAAACTTGACAAACAGTTGGACAAAAAGGCATAATGTCATTTAGCATGAGCCCCAGGTGGAGATGTTAAAGGTTCACCAGTGTGCACTGGAGAGCAGCTTGCTTGGAGGCATGAGTGGCAGCAGTTGAGAAGGGAACTGGATGCAGACGATAGGCTGAGGCCTATGATGCTTGCACATCTGGACCCTCTCGTGGCAGCCACAGTAGTTCCTTCCACTTTGGACTAGTTTGGTTTTTTTACTGTTTGTTTGGAATGTGCATTGGTTGGAGAGTGTGTGGGAAGAAGGGGGGGGATATAAAATGAGATGGTCTGAGTTCACCAGGACAATTCTTTGATTTCCAGAGCCACATACACTTTTGAAAGTAGAATTTCTTCATTTCCTCACAGTTGGGCAGGCGGTGGCTTCCAGAGTGAGTGATGAGGCTCCTTTCTCCAGGAATTTTAGTTACTACACCACCCACACAAAGAACGAATTCTGAAATGGGCAAAAATGATTAGCAGCCAAATATGAAAACTGAAAATTGTGTTAACCGTTCTACCTCCTAGCTTCCTGAAACATCACTTGCTTGCAATTTATGGAAATAAATCTTCTTAAGCCATGTTCCCCTGGAAACATACTGCATTTATTCTCCCCAGCAAAAGTCACACAACATGGTGACACATGGATAATGGACCTTTTGATATTTCTTTTAGTCTAGGGTCCTTCCCCAGCCTGCAGTATGTCTCCAGTCTAAAGTCATTTGCTAGCATTTATTTCAAGGGATCTAAGAGTCATGTGCTCACTTGGTAGGATGGGGCCAGGAGAGGTCTAATTTAGGTCACATTTAGTGACTTTACATGAGGATTTGGTAAGGTAAGTGGCGTCATAAAGGACAGCTGAACCATAGAGTGGCTGGAAGCGTGTGGCAAGTCAACTCAAGCATTCAGAATCAGAGAGTGTCAGAAGGCTTCGGTGAGAAGTAATGGCTGCCTCTTCAGCCACATGTTAGAAATGCTCAGAGAACGTCAAGGGACTCTGGGCTCTGATGTTTGTTAGGACTATGGCCACAGCCTAAGTATGGGTAGCTCTGGGAGCAGTTGGAACAATTGTTAGTTATACTAAATGCACAACTCTTCCCCACTCCTACCCCATGACTTCTCTGCTCTTTTTTCTTTCCCAAACTTTTATTGAGCACCTGAACCCTGCTAGGAGCTTAATCATGCCCCAAAGGGCTGGTGTGTTATTTTTGTCCTTGGTCTCCTTTTAAAAACTCACTAGCTTACCTCACACCTTTCGTCCTGTCCTCTCCTTCACCTCTCTATTTTCCCTCCTTTATGTCTCTGTTACTTGTAACTCAGAAATCAGCTGAGAATACCTGACACCTACAAGATCTAGAGAATGTTGCCGAGATTTCTTTGTCACATGCCCTGTGGAAATGGAGACCTTTCACAGTTTCAAAGCCCCACAGGAGATGCAGGGCAGCCATCATTTCTGTAGCCTTTTTCGACTCCAAATTCACAATTTTTCTTGAATTCCTTTTTTTCCTTGAGCCCATCACCTATTAGAGCTTCTTACCAGGAGGATCCTGATGTGACATGATACTTCTTGCTTGATTTCTACAAAGACGACATAAATAGTGTCCTCCACAGTTCATGTCTACTTGGAACATGGGGATGTAATCCTAATGGAAAAGGGGTGTTTGCACACTTGATTAGTCAAATGAAGATAATTTTCTAATGAGATAGGATGAACCTTTTACCCATCCTGAAGTCCTTACAAGAAGAGAAGACGGCCAGAGGGATTTAGAGAGAACAGGGGCAGTGTGAAGCCTGGGCAGAGCTGGAGTGGCAGCTATATGCTAAGAACACTGGGAATTTCTGGGAGTCAACAGAGTTGGGAAAAGGCAAGGAGGGGTTTTCAAGTCTTCAGAGGATTGTTGCCTTACAGACAAATCGACTGCGGGATTTTTCGCCCTCAGAACTGTAAGAGATTAAATTTTTGTTGTTTTAAGCTGCCCAATTTGTGACACTGCCATGACAACCTCAGAAAACAAATACACACCATGCTCATTTGGGTGTGTGGCCAACTTCCCTGAGGATTTGGGAGTGCAGGGTGGGATGGAAGGCAATGACATATTAGCTTTCCACTCCTATTTTCTACTGGCTTCCTCTTCCACTACCCATCCTTCCTCTCCTCTAGCCAACTTGCCCCTTCATTTCTTCTTCCTCTGAGGGCTCCAGACTTCAGGTTCGTCTAACTCTACTCTGAAGGACTCAAGTTCCCAACCTCTTATATAGGTCAAAGCCTTCCGGCATGCTAGGCTACACCAAGGTCCTCTGTGAAGAATAGCAGCCACTTCTTGGAAGGCAGACAAGGGTTTTAAAAGCTGTTCACATCATCTCTCTCCTTGTGGCAGATATAACCATTCTCTACTTCCTGTTTTTCATCTGTGCAGAGGCAATGTTACACAGAGTTCAAGTTACACAGAGTGGAAGTCAAGAGAAGAGTCTGTCAGTCAAGACTGACTGGACTGTTTCCTGTTCTGGATGCTGCCCTGGGCTCTTTAGGAAGACACTGAAGCAGTAGGTATCAACCTGTGGGTCGTGACCCTTTCACAGGGTCACATATCAGCTATCCTGCACATCAGATATTTACATTATGATTCATAACAGTAGCAAAGTTACAATTATAAAGTAGCAACAAAATAATTGTATGGTTAGAGGTCACCACAAGAGAGCTGTGTTCAAGGGTGGCAGCATTAGAACGTACTAAAGGAATTTAAGAGATTACCCTCTCTGGTATGAACACTCTAGAAGACTACCCTTAGCTTTCTTCCTTAAAACCTTTTCCAGACAGCTTGTTTTTCCCCACTGTTGAATGCGTCTTTTATGTTCTACTTCCTCTGTCTCCTCTGTATTTGATCTCATCTGTATCTACATGCAGAGAGATTTGTATTGAAATTTGACCATATTTGCCATTCTGTTTTCTCAATCATTGTTCTTTTAAAACTTGTTGGGGGAGTATTTTTCTTTCCAATTAAAAAAAATAAGACTTAAGGAGAATGAAGCCCAACATCATCTGCATTTGCACGGCAGAGCTGCCCTTCACCCTGGAATGCTCCCTTCCTGCAAAATCCATGGTCTGTTCAAAGGAGAGCTGCTGTCCTTAGCCTGGAATAGCTGTGTTATTTAGGCCAGCCTGAACCAGGAACTTTGAGTATACAAGCTTGACTCTGTTTTGAAATCATACCACGTTTAAATAGGTTTCAATTGAAATCAAGGTTATTAATCACTTCGGAGAACTCTTGACTCTGGCTTCAGAAAAATTGCCTTAGTAGGTTACATGAATATTTTGAAACTCTGTCTTTACTTTTTTTTTTAATTCAATAAAAAGTTTGCACAAACAATGCATCCCACAGGAGAAACTTGTGCCAGATCCCAGATGTCCACCACATTTGCTTGAGATATTAGAGTTCATGGCCTCTTGTGCTTATTAAACCAAAATATGTAAGCCCATAGAAGTGATTTTTAATAAGCAGGAGTCAGGCTGAATTCTGGGCAACCACAGCGCTTCAACCAATGCTCTCATAGCAGATTTGAGTGTGTGTGTGTGTGTGTGTGTGTGTGTGTGTGTAATCTTTTTAAAAACAGCTAAAGCAGAAAGTACAATAGGAGAAAATATAAGATCTCTAGTTTTGATACAGTTCCACCTCAATTCAATTAGTATATTCAGCATGGAGGGACCCATGGCTCCAGCTACATATGTAGCAGAGGATGACCTTTTCAGACATCAATGAGAGGAGAGGCCATTGGTCCTGTGAAGACTCAATGCCCCAGTGTAGGGGAATGCCTGGTAAGAAAAGTGGGAGGGGGGTTGGTAAACAGGGAGAGGGGGATACAATAGGGGTTTTTTGGAGGGGTAATGAGGAAAGGGGATAACATTTGAAATGTAAATAAAGCAAATATCTAATAAAAATTTTTAAAAAATAAATTTGCAGAAAAATGAAACAAAAATCCATGAAAATAAAGTTAATCTAGTATGGTTTTAAAAAAAAAATCATGCTTTAGTCCAGCGTCTATTGTTGAGTTCAGAATGCTTTGAAACCAGTGGCCATCCCCTGGGAGCTGACTGCAATCACTACACTCTTTTGCCCATGGTACACCATTCATTCTTCATACCTGTCATCTTCACCACTTCCACTGCCTTTCTGAACATCGTCCTCCCTCTCCTGGATGAAGGTCATTCAGGCACATGATCTGTCTGCTTCGGATTCTGCCCTCTACCCCTTGCAGTCTTTTGTCACCCAATAGCTGGAATGATCTGCAGAATTATTATATCACTTATGTTACACTTTTACTCCAAACTCTCCAAGGACTTCTCGGCCTAATCAAATGAAGGCGGTATTTAAAAAATAGCCTGTGCCATGTCCTTTACCATAAACTTCAGCTCATGCTCCTTTAGCGTCAGTGTTTGTCTTTCTTCCTGTCCTTCTTTTATTATAGATCTTGGTACTTCTCAAACACGCCAGGCAAGTTTCTTTGGCATGGTTCACTGGTCAGGCAAAGGCTGAAACACACCTGCTATCTCTCTACAGGTAAAAAAGGAGACCTTTTGTTTCAAATAATCAGCAACAACAAAACCCCTAAAGTGCATTATATTCTGTTTTCCCCTAGTAATCTTTGTTGTAGCAATCTTGGCTGAAACAGATTTCCCTTATAAATATTTTTTTTATTTTTTTAAATTTTTATTGGTTATTTTATTTATTTACATTTCAAATGTTATCCTCCTGCCCGGTTTCCCTTCTGCAAACACCCTATCCCATAAACCCTACCCCCTGCTTCTATGAGGGAGCTCCCCAACCCACTCCAGCCTCACTGCCTTAGCATTCCCCTATGCTGGGTCATCAAGCCTCCATAGGACCAAGGGCCTCCCCTCCCATTGATGCCAGATAAGGCAATCCTCTGCTACATAAGCAGCTGGAGCCATGGGTCCTTCCATGTGTACTCTTTGGTTGGTCCCTGGGAGCTCTGGGGGATCTAGCTAGTTGATATTGTTGTTCTTCCTCTGAGGATGCAAATACCTTCAGCTCCTTCAGTCCTTCCTCCAAGTCCTCCATTGGGGTCCCCATGCTCAGTCTGATAGTGGGCTGCAAGCATCCTGACATCTGTGTTGGTCAGGCTCTGGCAGAGCCTCTCAAGAGACAGTTATATCAGTTTCCTGTCAGCAAGCACTTCTTGACATCAGTAATAGTGTCTGGGTTTGGTGTCTGCAGATGGGATGGATCCCCAGGTGGGGCAGTCTCTGAGTGGTCTTTCCTTCAGTCTCTGCTCCACTCTTTATCCCTGCATTTCCTTTAGATAGGAACAACAGGAATGCCTATGGTTTGGAGATTGTGTGATGTTTGTGGTCATCTAGTGGCTGTGAACAACTCATTGTACCATTGCACGAGCAAATGTTACTTGAAAATGAATGCTGTCCTGCATGGTTGGAAAAGAACTCACTTAGGGAAGTATGTTTCAAATAATTTAGAAAAAAATTACTGTTTCTACCATACAAGTGCTGGGATCAAAGGTGTGCACCACCACACCCAGATTAGGAAATAGTTTTAAAATCATCAAATCATCAAAATAATTTGTCAATTTAACATTTATTAAAAACAAAGTATAGAGTAGGGGAGACACAAGCCAGGCACGATGGTGTACCTCTCAAAAACCAAAGTGGATTGCACCTGATGAATGACGTCCAAGGTCATCTATGGCCTCCACTTGTGAACATACATATCTATACACACTGATACATGTACATGCATAAACACTCTGTGACCACATAGTCTTGATGACTTTTTGTCTCAGTAGCCAGAATAAACTATGTGTAAAGTCAGGATTATCATAATGAATATCAATAGCTATCTTGTTTTGTTTGTTCGTTTGTTTTGCCATATGAAGTTGAGAATTGTTCTTTAAAAGTATACAAAGAATTGTGCTGGAATTTTGATGGGAATTGCATTGAATCTGTAGATTGCTTTTGGTAAGATGGGTATTTTTACTATGTTAATTTTACCAGTCCCTGAGGATGGGATATCATTCCATCTTCTGATATCTTCCTCAATTTCTTGAGAGACTTGAAGTTCTTGTCATATAGGTCTTTCACTTGCTTGGTTAGAATTATACCAAGATATTTTATATTATTTGTGGCTATTGTGAAGGGTATTGTTTCTCTGATTTCTTTCTCAGCTATTTATCTTTTGTTTTTAGGAGGGCTATTGATTTTTTTAAGTTAATTTTGTATATAGACATTATCCTGAAGGTATCTATCAGCTGTAGGAATTCCCTAGCGGAACTTTTGGGGTCGCTTATGTATACTATCGTATCATCTGTGAATAGTGATACCTTGACTTCTTCATTTCCAATTTGTATCCCTTGGTTTTCATTAGTTGTCTTATTGTTCTAGCTAGAATTTCAAGTACTATATTGAAGAGATAGGGAGAGAGTGGAAACCCTTGCCTTGCTCCTAATTTTAGTGGGATTGCTTTAAGTTTCTCTTCATTTAATTTGATATTGGCTATTAGTTTGGTGTATATTACCTTTTGTGTTAAGGTATGTGCCTTGAATTCATGATTTTTCCTTTTTTTTTTTTAAGTTGCCTGTTCTTTTTATTTTATTTTATTTTCTAAGTTTTTTTATTTACATTCAAAATCATTTCCCCTTTCCTGTTTCCTCCCTCCCCGAAAGTCCCATAAGCGCCCTTCCCTCCCTCTTTTCCCCATTCAACCCCCTCTCCCTTCTCTGTCCCTGCATTCCCCTACATCCAGTCTTTCCAGGACCAGGGATCTCTCCTTCCATCTTCTTGGAAATCTATTGATATGCGAATTGTAACTAGGGTATTCCGAGATTCTGGGTTAATATCCCCTTATCAGTGACTGCATATCATGTGTGTTCTTTTGTGATTGGGTTACCTCACTAAGGATGATATTTTCAAGTTCTGACCATTTGCCTAGGAATTTTGTGAATTCATTGTTTTTAATTGCAGAGTAGTATTCCATTGTGTAAATATACCACATCTTCTGAATCCATTCCTCCGTTGAGGGACATCTGGGTTCTTTCCAGCTTCTGGCTATTATAAATAAGGCTGCGAGGGAGGGAGCCTGCCAGCTTCCCTTCCGCGACCTCTGTTCCCGCGGACTGCGCTGGAGAGACCGGTACCCAGGCTCTCCCCCCAATATAACATCACTTGGGACACGGCCTGTTGGGGCTTCCGTCTGTGCCCGAGGGCGGGTTGGCGCTGTGGTCGTCTGGGTGCCAGATCGGCGGGCCATCGTGACCACAGGGTGAGCGGCGCCACGGAGAGTGCCCTCCACCATCTTTGCTCCAGTGACCAGGTAGTTGGGACCGCCAGGCTCAGAGACAGACAGGCATAATATCGCTTCGGGTTCAGACAGCTTGTGTGTAACCTGCTCCCAGGTGCTGGGCTGATCTGCAGTGACCAGCGCGCCAGATCTGCTGTGGGACTTCTGCCTGGCAGAGGGACACCCCCTTCCCCCCCCAGGAGAGATCACACACCCCTGCACAGGGCAGGAGCCTGCCAGCCTCCCTTTGGCGACCTCTGCTCCAGGAATCCACTAGGCTGAGCCTTTAGATGTGCAAGGCCTCCCCAATATAAGATCACTTGGGGCAAAGCACATTAGGGCTCCAAAGTCACTCAGGAGCAGGCAGGCCCCAGAAATCGGTGCCAGGGGAATCCTGGTAATCCAGGGGGGGCAGAAATAGCTTTGCAGGCCCACAGGAGGTCCAACCAACAGCCAGTGGCAGCAGGACCAACTAACACCGGAGGTATCCAGATGGCAAAAGGCAAACGTAGGAATGTTACTAACAGTAATCAAAGTAATGTGGGACCATCCGAACCCAACTCTCCAACAGCAGCAAGTCCTGGATACCCCACCACACCCGAAAGACAAGATCTGGATTTAAAATCACTTCTCATGATGCTATTAGAGGATCACAAGAAGGACACAAATAAATCTCATAAAGAGTTACAGGAGACCATGAATCAACGGTTAGAAGCCCTTACAAAGGAAACACAAAAATCGCTTAGAGAAATGCAGGAGAACATGGATCAAAAGATGGAGGCGCACAAGGAGACAACACAAAAATCGCTTAACGAGATGAATCAACGGGTAGATGCACTCACAAAGGAATCACGAAATTTGCATAAAGAAATGCAGAAGAATATGGGTCAACAGACGGATGCCCATAAGGAGGCAACACAAAAATTGCTTAAAGAAATGAATCAACGGTTAGATGCCCTTACAAAGGAAACACGAGAACTGCTTGAAGAAATGCAGGAGACGATGGATCAACAGATGGAATCCCATGAGGAGGAAACACAAAAATCGCTCAGAGAAATGCAGGAGAACGTGGGTCATCAGGCAGATATCCTGAAAGAGGTAATGCAAAAATACCTTAAAGAAATACAGGAAAATACAAACAAACAAGTGAAGGATCTCAGCAAATCCATCCAGGAACTAAAAAAGGAAGTAGAAACAACTAAGAAATCACAAAGGGAGACAACTTTGGAGATAGAAAACCTTGGGAAGAAATCAGGAGTCATAGATGCAAACATCAACAATAGAATACAAGAGATGGAAGAAAGAATCTCAGGTACTGAAGATTCCATAGAAAGCATCGACTCAACAGTCAAAGAAAATGCAAAATGCAAAAAACGCGTAACCCAAAACATCCAGGAAATCCAGGACACAATGAGAAGACCAAACCTAAGGATTATAGGTATAGATGAGAGTGAAGATTTGCAACTTAAAGGGCCAGTAAACATCTTCAACAAAATTATGGAGGAAAACTTCCCTAACTTAAAGAGAGAGATGCCGATGAACGTACAAGAAGCCTACAGAACTCCAAACAGACTGGACCAGAACAGAAATACCTCCCGTCACATAATAATCAAAACACCAAATGTTCTAAACAAAGAAAGAATACTAAATGCAGTAAGAGAAAAGGGCCAAGTAACATACAAAGGAAGACCTATCCGAATCACATCAGACTTCTCACCAGAGACTATGAAAGCCAGAAGATCCTGGGCAGAGCTCATGCAGACACTAAGACAGCACAAATGCCAGCCTAGACTACTATACCCAGCAAAACTCTCAATCACCATAGATGGAGAGACCAAGATATTCCATGATAAAACCAAATTTTCACAATATCTTTCCACAAATCCAGCCCTGCAACGGATAATAGGTGGAAACCTCCAATACAGGGAGAGAAACAACACCCTGGAAAAAATGAGATAATAACCTTCTTGAATCAAACCCAAAAGTAGATAACCACTCAAACATAAAGATAGCGTCAAGAATGGCAGATGGCAATAATCACTATGCCTTAATCTCTCTTAATATCAATGGTCTCAATTCCCCAATTAAAAGACATAGACTAGCAGACTGGATACGTAAACAGGACCCAGCATTTTGCTGCATGCAGGAAACGCACCTCAGTGTCAAAGACAAACACTACCTCAGAGTAAAAGGCTGGAAAACAATTTTACAAGCAAATGGCCCCAAGAAACGAGGTGGAGTAGCCATCCTAATATCGGATAAAATTGATTTTCAACCCAAAGTCATCAAAAAAGACACAGAAGGACACTACATACTGATCAAGGGAAAAATCCACCATCAAGAACTCTCAATCCTGAATATCTATGCTCCAAATGCAAGGGCACCCTCATTCGTAAAAGAAACTTTACTAAAACTCAAAGCACACATCGCACCGCACACAATAATAGTGGGTGACTTCAACACCCCGCTCTCTGAAATGGATCGTTCAGGAAAGCAGAAACTAAACAGGGACACAGTGAATCTAATTGAAGCCTTGGACCAAATGGAACTAACTGATATATATAGAACATTTCATCCTAGAGCTAAAGAATACACCTTCTTCTCAGCTCCTCATGGTACCTTCTCCAAAATTGACCATATAATTGGTCACAAATCAGACCTCAACAGATACAAGAAGATAGAAATAATCCCATGCCTCCTATCAGATCACTATGGAATAAGGGTGGTCTTCAATGGCAACAAAAACAAAAGAAAACCCACGTACACATGGAGGCTGAACAATGCTCTACTCAATGATAACTTGGTCAAGGTGGAAATAAAGAAAGAAATCAAAGACTTTTTGAAAGTTAATGAAAATGAAGGCACAACATACCCTAACTTATGGGACACAATGAAAGCAGTGCTAAGAGGAAAATTCATAGCCCTGAGTGCCGCCAAAAAGAAACGGGAGACAGCATACACTAACAGCTTAATGGCACACCTGAAAGCCCTGGAACATAAAGAAGCAAATACACCAAAGAGGAGTAGAAGGCAGGAAATCATCAAACTCAGGGCTGAAATCAATCAAGTAGAAACAAATAAAACCATACAAAGAATCAACAAAACGAGGAGTTGGTTCTTTGAGAAAATCAACAAGATAGATAAGCCCTTAGCCAGACTAACCAGAGGGCACAGAGATAGTATCCAAATTAATAAAATCAGAAACGAAAAGGGAGAGATAACAACAGAAACTGAGGAAATTCAAAAAATCATCAGATCCTACTACAAAAACCTGTATTCAACACAACTAGATAATCTTGAGGAAATGGACAATTTCCTTGACAGATACCAAGTACCAAAATTAAATCAGGATCAAATAGACCATCTAAACCGTCCTATAACCCCTGAAGAAATAGAAGTTGTCATTGGAAGTCTTCCAACCAAAAAAAGCACAGGTCCAGATGGTTTTAGTGCAGAATTCTATCAGACCTTCAAAGAAGACCTAACACCAATACTCTTCAAACTGTTCCACAAAATAGAAACAGAAGGAACACTACCCAACTCGTTCTATGAAGCCACAATTACACTAATACCAAAAGCACACAAAGATCTGACAAAGAAAGAGAATCTCAGGCCAATCTCTCTTATGAATATCGATGCAAAAATACTCAATAAAATTCTTGCCAACCGAATCCAAGAACACATCAAAACGATCATTCACCACGATCAAGTAGGCTTCATCCCAGGGATGCAGGGATGGTTCAATATAAGGAAATCCATCAATGTAATCCACTACATAAACAATCTCAAAGAAAAAAACCACATGGTCATCTCATTAGATGCTGAGAAAGCATTTGACAAAATTCAGCATCCTTTCATGCTAAAGGTCTTGGAAAGATCAGGAATTCAAGGCCCATATCTAAACATAGTAAAAGCAATTTACAGCAAACCAGTAGCCAGCATCAATCTAAACGGAGAGAAACTTGAAGCAATCCCACTAAAATCAGGGACTAGACAAGGCTGCCCTCTCTCTCCATATCTTTTCAATATAGTACTTGAAGTTCTAGCTAGAGCAATTAGACAAGAAAAAGAGGTCAAAGGGATACAAATTGGAAAGGAAGAAGTCAAACTATCACTATTTGCAGACGATATGATAGTATACATAAGCGACCCAAAGAACTCCACCAGAGAACTCCTACAGCTGATAAACGACTTCAGCAAAGTGGCCGGATATAAAATCAACTCAAGCAAGTCAGAAGCCTTCCTATACTCAAAGGATAAGCAGGCTGAGAAAGAAGTAAGAGAAATAATACCCTTTACGATAGCCACAAACCATATTAAGTATCTTGGCGTGACGCTAACCAAACAAGTGAAAGATCTGTATGACAAGAACTTCAAGTCTCTGAAGAAAGAAATTGAAGAAGACCTCAGAAGATGGAAAAATCTGCCATGCTCATGGATTGGCAGGATTAATATAGTAAAAATGAGCATCTTACCAAAAGTAATACACAGATTCAATGCAATCCCCATCAAAATCCCAACTCAATTCTTCATAGAGTTAGAAAGAGCAATTCAAAAATTCATCTGGAATAACAGAAAACCCAGAATAGCTAAAACTATTCTCAAGAGTAAAAGAACCTCTGGGGGAATCAGTATCCCGGACCTCAAGCTGTACTACAGAGCAATAGTGTTAAAAATTGCATGGTATTGGTACAGTAACAGACATGTAGATCAATGGAACAGAATTGAAGACCCAGAAATGAATCCACACTCCTATGGTCACTTGATCTTTGACAAAGGAGCTAAAACCATCCAGTGGAAAAAAGATAGCCTTTTCAACAAATGGTGCTGCCTCAGCTGGAGGTCAACATGCAGAAGAATGCAAATTGACCCATCCTTATCTCCTTGCACTAAGCTCAATTCTAAGTGGATCAAAGATCTCCACGTAAAACCAGACACACTGAAACTAATAGAAGAGAAACTAGGGAAGAACCTTGAACATATGGGCACAGGGGAGAATTTCCTGAACAGAACTCCAATAGCTTATACTCTAAGATCAAGAATAGACAAATGGGACCTCATTAAATTACAAAGTTTTTGCAAGGCAAAAGACACCGTCAAAAAGACAAAGCGGCAACCAACTAACTGGGAAATGATCTTTACCAACCTTACATCCGACAGAGGGCTAATATCCAAGATATACAAAGAACTCAAGAAGTTAAACTCCAGAGAGGCAAGTAACCCTATTAAAAAATGGGGTACAGAGCTACACAAAGAGTTCTCACCTGAAGAATATCTAATGGCTGAGAAGCACCTAAAGAGATGTTCATCATCCTTAGTCATTAGGGAAATGCAAATCAAAACAACCCTGAGATTCCATCTCACACCAGTCAGGATGGCTAAGATCAAAAACACAGGAGACAGCAGTTGTTGGCGAGGATGTGGAGAAAGAGGAACACTCCTCCACTGCTGGTGGAATTGCAGGCTGGTACAACCACTCTGGAAAGCAGTCTGGCGGCTCCTCAGAAAACTGGGCATGACACTTCCGGAGGATCCGGCTATACCACTCCTGGGCATATACCCAGAGACTTTACCTGCATGCAATAAGGACACATGCTCCACTATATTCATAGCAGCCTTATTTATAATAGCCAGAAGCTGGAAAGAACCCAGATGTCCCTCAACGGAGGAATGGATTCAGAAGATGTGGTATATTTACACAATGGAATACTACTCTGCAATTAAAAACAATGAATTCACGAAATTCCTAGGCAAATGGTCAGAACTTGAAAATATCATCCTTAGTGAGGTAACCCAATCACAAAAGATCACACATGGTATGCAGTCACTGATAAGGGGATATTGACCCAGAATCTCAGAATACCCTAGACACAATCAGCATATCAATAGATTTCTAAAAAGATGGAAGGAGAGACCCCTGGTCCTGGAAAGACTGGCTGTAGGGAAACGCCAGGACAGAGTAATGAGAGGGGGTTGAACGGAGAAAAGAGGGCGGGAAGGGGGCTTATGGGACTTTCGGGGAGGGAGGAAACGGGAAAGGGGAAGTGATCTGGAATGTAAATTAAAAAAATAAAATAAAAAAAAAATAAATAAGGCTGCTATGAACATAGTGGAGCATGTGTCCTTATTGCATGCAGGTAAAGCCTCTGGGTATATGCCCAGGAGTAGAATAGCAGGATCCTCCGGGAGTGTCATGCCCAGTTTTCTGAGGAACCGCCAGACAGCTTTCCAGAGTGGTTGTACCAGCTTGCAATCCCACCAGCAGTGGAGGAGTATTCCTCTTTCTCCACATCCTCGCTAACAACTGCTGTCTCTTGTGTTTTTGATCTTAGCCATTCTGACTGGTGTGAGATGGAATCTCAGGGTTGTTTTGATTTGCATTTCCCTAATGACTAAGGATGATGACCATCTCTTTAGGTGCTTCTCAGCCATTAGATATTCTTCAGGTGAGAACTCTTTGTTTAGCTCTGTACCCCAATTTTTAATAGGGTTACTTGCCTCTCTGGAGTTTAACTTCTTGAGTTCTTTGTATATATTGGATATTAGCCCTCCGTCGGATGTAAGGTTGGTAAAGATCATTTCCCAGTTAGTTGGTTGCCGCTTTGTCTTTTGACAGTGTCTTTTGCCTTGCAAAAACTTTGTAATTTAATGAGGTCTCATTTGTCAATTCTTGATCTTAGAGCATAAGCTATTGGAGTTCTATTCAGGAAATTCTCCCCTGTGCTGATATGTTTAAGGTTCTTCCCTAGTTTCCTTTCTATTAGTTTCAGTGTGTCTGGTTTTATGTGGAGATCCTTGATCCACTTGGAATTGAGCTTAGTGCAAGGAGATAAGAATGGGTCAATTTGCATTCTTCTGCATGTTGACCTCCAGTTGAGCCAGCACCATTTGTTGAAAAGGCTATCTTTTTTCCACTGGATGGTTTTAGCTCCTTTGTCAAAGATCAAGTGACCATAGGAGTGTGGATTCATTTCTGGGTCTTCAATTCTGTTCCATTGATCTACATGCCTGTCACTGTACCAATACCATGCGGTTTTTAACACTATTGCTCTGTAGTACAGCTTGAGGTCAAGGATACTGATTCCCCCAGATGTTCTTTTACTCTTGAGAATAGTTTTAGCTATCCTGGGTTTTCTGTTATTCCAGATGAATTTTTGAATTGCTCTTTCTAACTCTATGAAGAATTGAGTTGGGATTTTGGTGGGGATTGCATTGAGTCTGTATATTGCTTTTGGCAAGATGGTCATTTTTACTATATTAATCCTGCCAATCCATGAGCATGGCAGATTTTTCCATCTTCTGAGGTCTTCTTCAATTTCTTTCTTCAGAGACTTGAAATTCTTGTCATACAGATCTTTCACTTGTTTGGTTAGAGTCACACCAAGATACTTTATATGGTTTGTGGCTATCGTGAAGGGTATCATTTCTCTTACTTCTTTCTCAGCCTGCTTATTCTTTGAGTATAGAAAGGCTACTGACTTGCTTGAGTTGATTTTATATCCGGCCACTTTGCTGAAGTTGTTTATCAGCTGTAGGAGTTCTCTGGTGGAGTTCTTTGGGTCGCTTAAGTATACTATCATATCGTCTGCAAATAGTGATAGTTTGACTTCTTCCTTTCCAATTTTTATCCCTTTGACCTCCTTTTGTTGTCTAATTGCTCTAGCTAGAACTTCAAGTACTATATTGAAAAGATATGGAGAGAGAGGGCAGCCTTGTCTAGTCCCTGATTTTAGTGGGATTGCTTCAAGTTTCTCTCCATTCAGATTGATGTTGGTTACTGGTTTGCTGTAAATTGCTTTTACTATGTTTAGATATGGGCCTCGAATTCCTGATCTTTCCAAGACCTTTAGCATGAAAGGATGCTGAATTTTGTCAAATGCTTTCTCAGCATCTAATGAGATGACCATGTGGTTTTTTTCTTTGAGATTGTTTATATAGTGGATTACATTGATGGATTTCCTTATATTGAACCATTCCTGCATCCCTGGGATGAAGCCTACTTGATCGTGGTGAATGATCATTTTGATGTGTTCTTGGATTCGGTTGGCAAGAATTTTATTGAGTATTTTTGCATTGATATTCATAAGAGAGATTGGCCTGAGATTCTCTTTCTTTGTCGGATCTTTGTGTGCTTTTGGTATTAGCGTAATTGTGGCTTCATAGAACGAGTTGGGTAGTGTTCCTTCTGTTTCCATTTTGTGGAACAGTTTGAAGAGCATTGGTGTTAGGTCTTCTTTGAAGGTCTGATAGAATTCTGCACTAAAACCATCTGGACCTGTGCTTTTTTTGGTTGGAAGATGTCCAATGACGACTTCTATTTCTTCAGGGGTTATAGGACGGTTTAGATGGTCTATTTGATCCTGATTTAATTTTGGTATTTGGTATCTGTCAAGGGAATTGTCCATTTCCTCGAGATTTTCTTGTTGTGTTGAATACAGGCTTTTGTAGTAGGATCTGATGATTTTTTGAATTTCCTCAGTTTCTGTTGTTATCTCTTCCTTTTCGTTTCTGATTTTATTAATTTGGATACTGTCTCTGTGCCCTCTGGTTAGTCTGGCTAAGGGCTTATCTATTTTGTTGATTTTCTCAAAGAACCAAGTCCTAGTTTTGTTGATTCTTTGTATGGTTTTATTTGTTTCTACTTGATTGATTTCAGCCCTGAGTTTGATGATTTTCTGCCTTCTACTCCTCTTTGGTGTATTTGCTTCTTTTTGTTCCAGGGCTTTCAGGTGTGCCATTAAGCTGCTAGTGTATGCTGTCTCCCGTTTCTTTTTGGCGGCACTCAGGGCTATGAATTTTCCTCTTAGCACTGCTTTCATTGTGTCCCATAAATTAGGGCATGTTGTGCCTTCATTTTCATTAAATTTCTAGAAGTCTTTGATTTCTTTCTTTATTTCCACCTTGACCAAGTTATCATTGAGTAGAGCATTGTTCAGCCTCCATGTGTATGTGTGTTTTCTGTTGTTTTTGTTGCCATTGAAGACCACCATTATTCCATAGTGATCTGATGGGAGGCATGCGATTAGTTCTATCTTCTTATATCTGTTGAGGTCTGATTTGTGACCAATTATATGGTCGATTTTGGAGAAGGCACCATGAGATGCTGAGAAGAAGGTGTATTCTTTAGCTCTAGGATGAAATGTTCTATATATATCTGTTAGTTCCATTTGGTCCAAGGCTTCAATTAGATTCACTGTGTCCCTGTTTAGTTTCTGCTTTCCTGAACGATCCATTTTAGAGAGCGGGGTGTTGAAGTCACCCACTATTATTATGGGAGGTGCGATGTGTGATTTGAGCTTTAGTAAAGTTTCTTTTATGAATGAGGGTGCCCTTGCATTTGGAGCATAGATATTCAGAATTGAGAGTTCTTCTTGGTGGATTTTTCCCTTGATCAGTATGTAGTGTCCTTCTGTGTCTTTTTTGATGACTTTAGGTTGGAAGTCAATTTTATCTGATATTAGGATGGCTACTCTGGCTCGTTTCTTGGGACCATTTGCTTGTAAAATTGTTTTCCAGCCTTTTACTCTGAGGTAGTGTTTGTCTTTGACACTGAGGTGTGTTTCCTGCATGCAGCAAAATGCTGAGTCCTGTTTACGTATCCAGTCTGTTAGTCTATGTCTTTTAATTGGGGAATTGAGACCATTGATATTAAGAGAGATTAAGGCATAGTTATTATTGCCACCTGCCATTCTTGACGCTAGCTTTATGTTTGAGTGGTTATCTCCTTTCGGGTTTGATGCAAGAAGGTTACTATCTCATTTTTTCCAGGGTGTTGTTTCTCTCCTTGTATTGGTGGTTTCCACCTATTATCCTTTGCAGGGCTGGGTTTGTGGAAAGATATTGTGAAAATTTGGTTCTATCATGGAATATCTTGGTCTCTCCATCTATGGTGATTGAGAGTTTTGCTGGGTATAGTAGTCTAGACTGGCATTTGTGCTCTCTTAGTGTCTGCATGAGATCTGCCCAGGATCTTCTGGCTTTCATAGTCTCTGGAGAGAAGTCTGATGTGGTTCAGATAGGTCTTCTTTTGTATGTTACTTCACCCTTTTCTCTTACTGCTTTTAATATTCTTTCTTTGTTTAATACATTTGATGTTTTGATTATTATGTGACAGGAGGTATTTCTGTTCTGGTCCAGTCTGTTTTGAGTTCTGTAGGCTTCTTGTACATTCATCGGCATCTCTCTCTTTAGGTTAGGGAAGTTTTCCTCCATAATTTTGTTGAAGATGTTTACTGGCCCTTTAAGTTGCAAATCTTCACTCTCATCTATACCTATAATCCTTAGGTTTGGTCTTCTCATTGTGTCCTGGATTTCTTGGATGTTTTGGGTTACACGTTTTTTGCATTTTGCATTTTCTTTGACTGTTGAGTCGATGCTTTCTATGGTATCTTCAGCACCTGAGATTCTTTCTTCCATCTCTTGTATTCTACTGTTGATGTTTGCATCTATGACTCCTGATTTCTTCCCAAGGTTTTCTATCTCCAAAGTTGTCTCCCTTTGTGATTTCTTAGCTCTTTCTACTTCCTTTTTTAGATCCTGGATGGATTTGCTGAGATCCTTCACTTGTTTGTTTTTATTTTCCTGTATTTCTTTAAGGTATTTTTGCATTACCTCTTTCAGGATTTCTGCCTGTTGACCCAAGTTCTCCTGCATTTCTCTAAGCGATTTTTGTGTTTCCTTCTCATGGGATTCCATGGGGCAGGGCTTGGAGAGTCTTACGGGAGAGTTGGAGGTAAGGATTAAGTGCCCCAGAGGGGATAGGAACTCCATAGGAAGACCAACAGAGTCAACAAACTTGGACCCTTGAGGGCTCTCAGAGACTGAACCACCAACCAAAGAGTGTACATAGTCTGGACCTGGATCCCAACCCCACATATGTAGCAGATGTGCAGCTTGGTCTGCATATGGGTCTCCCAATAACTGGAGCAGGGCACTGTCCCTAAAGTTGTTGCTTATATGTTTCCCTAGCTGGAATACTTTGTCTGCATCAGTGGGAGAGGATGTGCCAAGCCCTGCAGAGACTTAATATGTCAGTGGGGGAATATGCAGGGGGGATCTCTACCTATAGAGGAGAAGGAGAGAGGGCATGGTGGGGGACTGTTTGAAGTGAGTCCTGGAAGGAATGGGGGCATTGATCGGGATGTAAGGTAAAGTAATTAATTAGTTAATTAATTAATTGTGGTGGGGGACAGGGAGGAGTGACTTTATGGAGCTGCTATCCAGTTGTGCAACAAATGCATTTCATTGTTTATTTCTTTTGGTAAATGGAATCTGCATCAAATAGGAGACAGATTGCAGACCTCCCATACTTCCTCAAAAAGTACACCAATCCTTTCATAGGCTGGAAGAATGGAAGCTAGTAAAAAAGCTGGGAATGTTAAAGGAAGAAGGAATGTCTGAGAAATCAGACTTATAAAGTGTTTTGACGACCTTACTCATGCTCTTAATTCATTCAGAAACCAGTGTGTACTTTAAATGAGACAAACAAACTAAATACACAAGTGCCTGAAAAACATGTCTTTGGATTTTTGGTTCATGTGTCGACCACATTTATTCATAAATTTTCCTCATGGTCTTGGAATGGACTTAAAAGTAAAAGGAAGAAAGCCTTGGCGTTCTAAAGGGCCTAAGGATTTTGCTTGACGGTCCTAAGTGCTGAAAGCAAAATTTATGAATAATGGGTTTCAAATTGTACTTCAGATACTAATGACAATTTTTTAAAAATATTTTATTAATTCTGTGAGAATTTCATTCAGTATATCTTGATCATGTTTACTTCTCACCTAACTCCTCTCAAACCAACCACAGCTTCCTACCCACCAACCTGCTCCCTCTTTCCCTCCCTCTTTCCCTCTGGTGCCTCCCTTCCTCCCTTCTCGCCTCCCTCCTTCCCTTCACCCTCCCCTCTTCATTCCCTCCCTTCCTCCACCCTCTATCCATTCTTCCTTCTTTCTCCGTCCCTCTCTTTCAAAACCCACTGAGTTCAATTTGTGTAGGAATATGGAAGACTTTGTTGCTGAGAGTGATTTGAACTATACAGACCTGGATCAAAAAGTTTCAGTATGTGGTCTAGAGACTGTTTTTGTGGTATTTTGGTGGAGAATGTAGCTCCTTTTTGCCCGTGTTGGAAAAGTTTAACTGAGGCTAAGGTAAAGAGATTTATATTAATTGCATTGACAAATGAAGTCTTTAAAAAGCCCAGCAGAGACTACTTTGTTCTCTGCTTTAGTCTTATGAAGAGTGTAGTAATGAAGAACAAGCTGAGAAAGGAGAAATATAAAATGTATGGTTCAAGTAATAAAGGGGCACCAGCAAGTGAAATGGAGCTGAATCCTACTTTCAAGGAGATAAACAGATTAAGGGAGTAGGGACTTTGGAGCAAGAACCCACCCAGCTAAGCTTAGGTCCAAACATGGTGGTACATACCTTTAATCCCAGGAGACAGAGCCATGCAGATCTCTGAGTTCAAGGACAATCTATGGAGCAAGTTCCAGGACAGGCAAGCTTAGGCAGTGAAGGAGTGGAAAGCAGAAAGCTGGTGATAATGTAATAAAACAAGGGGGCCATGTTCCAGCCCCAGCAAGCAGCAGAACTCGGCACCTTTGGCCATGTGGCTCTGGCTTTAGAGTCCAGAATAGAAAAGACTACTGGGACAATTGATGCTGGTTAGCTGGAGCTAAGAAATTAGTGATGATTAAGAAGAGACCAGCATCACAGAAGTGAAATCTTCTGGGAATGTTTTATGCAAGCACAAAAAGCTCTCTTCCAGTGATAGCCAAGGTTGTACCTTGTACTACAGCTGTACTTGGTACTGTGTAAGAGTCACCCAGGTGGCACTCGTTTTGAAGGTATGAAGGATCATGAAGAGCAGCTGAGACTTGGCACTGTGAGAGGTCATGGCCTGACCACACATGACTGATAGCCACAGGATTATGGAATGGCCTTGTCCAACCAAGCTATAGCCTGTCTCACACCATGGTCCCACACCTTGGTCAGAAGCAATACTGTGTGGAATACCATGACAATAGATAAGGCATTCTGTGAGTCCACGGATGGTGGTTTTGGCAGAAGCATTATGTGCAGGAAACACAAATCCATAGCCGGAATAAGTATCTACTCCAGTAAGAACAAACTGTGGTCCTTTCCATGGGGGAAGTGGTCCAATGTAGTCAACCTGCCACCAGGTTGCTGGCTGGTCACCTCTAGGAATGGTGCCATATCTGGGGCTCAGTGTTGGTTTCTGCTGTTGGCAGATCTGGCATTCAGCAGCAACTGTAGCCAGTTCAGCCTTGGTGAGCAGAAGTCCGTGTTGCTGAGCCCAAGCATAACCTCCGTCTCAGCCACCATGGTCACTTTGTTCATGTGCCCATTGGGCAATGATGGGGATGGCTGGGGAAAGAGGCTGACTGTCCACAGAATGGATCATCTTATCCTCAGCTGAAGTCACCTTTTGGTAAGCATTTACATGGGACACAAATATCTTCATATTCTTTGTGCATTTGGAGAGATCTATCCACATACTTCTTCCCAAGATGTCTTTCTTACCAATTTTCCAATTGTGATCTTTCCACGTCCCTGACCATCCAGCCAATCCATTGGCTACAGCCCATAAGTCAGTGAACAATCGTACATCTGGCCATTTCTTCTTCCGAACAAACTTCAATCCCATGTTCTGCCCACTGTGAAGATTTTCCTTCACTTGTATCTTTTAGGGTTGTCCCAGATAGGGGTTGTAATACTACAGCTGTCCCCTTCTAGGTGGTGCCTACATAACGTGCAGAGCCATCAGGAAACCAGGTCCTAGTTTTCTCTTCTTCAGTCAGCCGGTCATAGGGAACACCCCATGAGGCTATAGATGCGTGCTTGACAGCAGATGGCATTGTAACAGGAGTAGAAGCCATAGACATTTGAGCAAATTCTTCATGTAACTTGCTTGTGCCTTCAGGACCAGCTCTGGCCCAATCACATATATACCACTTCCATTTGATAATAGACTGCTGCTGTGCATGTCCTACTTTATGACTTGGGGGGTCTGATAACACCCAGCTCATGATGGGCAGTTCAGGTCACATAGTAACTTGGTGTCCTATTGTCAAACATTCAGTTTCCACTAAGGCCCAATAGCAGGCCTAGAGCTGTTTTTCAAAGGGAGAGTAGTTGTCTGCAGATGATGGTAGAGCTTTGCTCCAAAATCCCAAAAGTCTCTTCAGTGATTCACCTACAGAGGCCTGCCAGAGGCTCCAAACAGCATCTCTATCTGTCACTGACACCTCAAGTACCATCGGGTCTGCTGGATCATATGGTCCAAGTGGTAGAGCAGCCTGCACAGCAGCCTGGACCTGTTGAAGAGCCTTCTCTTGTTCCAGGCCCCATACAAAGCTAACAGCTTTCTGAGTCACTTGGTAAATAAGCCTGAGTAACACACCTAAGTGAGGAATGTGCTGTCTCCAGAATCCAAATAGACCCACTAAATGTTGTGTTTCTTTCTTGGTGGTGGGATGGGCCAGGTGCAATAACTTATCTTTCACCTTAGAAGGAATATCTCGGCATGCCACACACCAATGTACTCCTAAGAATTTCATTGAGGTAGATGGTCCTTGAATTTTGCTTGGATTTATTTCCCATTCTCTGATACGCATATGTGTTACCAACGAATCCCAAGTGGTTGCTACTTCCTGATCACTTGGTCCAATCAGCATAATGTCATCAATATAGTGTACCAATGTGATATTTTGTGGAAGAGACAAACGATCAAGATCCCTTCTAACTAAGTTATGACACAGGGCAGGAGAGTTAATATATCCTTGAGGCAAAACTGTAAAGGTATACTGCTGGCCTTGCCAACTGAAAGCAAATTGCTTCTGGTGGTCCTTATGGACAGGTACTGAGAAGAAAGCATTTGCAGGATAAATAGCTGCATACCAGGTTCCAGGAGATGTGTTATTGTGCTCAAATAATGTAACTACATCTGGTACAGCAGCTGCAATTGGAGTTACTACCTGATTTAGTTTTCGATAGTCAACTGTCATTCTCCATGATCCATCTGTCTTCTGCACTGGCCAGATATGAGAGTTAAAGGGAGATGTGGTGGGAACCACCACTTCTGCATCTTTCAAGTCCTTGATAGTGGCAGTAATTTCCTCAGTTCCTCCAGGAATATGATACTATTTCTGATTCACTATTTTCTTTGGCAGAGGCAACTCTAAAGGCTTCCATTTCACCTTTCCAACCATAATAGCCCTCACTCCACAGGTCAGGGAACCAATGTGAGAATTATGCCAATTTCTGAGTATATCTATCCCAATTATACATTCTGGAACTGGGGAAATTACCACAGGATGTGTTCGGGGATCTATTGGACCTACTGTGAGTTGGATATCAGTAAAAACTCCATTAATAACCTGTCCTTCATAATCCCCTACTCTAATTGGAGGGCCACAATGTTTCTTGGGATCTCCTGGGATCAGTGTCTGTTCAGAATCAGTATCCAAAAGACCCTGGAAAGTCTGATTATTTCCTTTCCCCCATGTACAGTTACCCTTGTAAAAGACTGTAGGTCCCTCTGGGGGAAGAATTGGAGCAAGACTAACAGCAAAACTTTAGGTGTCTTATCAAGATCCTTCCTCAGGGGAATCTGGCTGCCCCTTCATTCAAGGGGGTCTGGATTTGCAAACTGGCTCAAGTCTGGAAATTGATTCACTGGCCGAGATTGCCTTTTACCATGATCCAATGTAGCCTTTCTTTCATTTGTTTGAGAATTTTTCTGCTTATACAGATCAAACAGATATGCAGTAGGTTTCCTATCTATTTCATGCCTAGAAACACCATGATTGATTAGCCAATAACAAAGGTCCAAACGAGTCATGCCATTATAAATTCCATCTCTCTTATGCTGACCATTACAGGGTATGTCATTATAAACATTGTTTTGTCTACCCTGTCCATTATAATAACTAGGATTGTGGAAAGCAAGGTTTCTTCCCCAGTAACAGTGCCTCTCTGTGAGAAGCTGCCCCTTTAGGACAGAGAAACAGCAGTGAGAAGCTGCTCTGCAGAGTGGCAGTCAGCTTGGATGGAGAGCCGGCAGCTGCAGCAGCTTCTGCCCTGCCCTTCGAACAGAGTTTTCTAAGAATGTAAAAACAAGTTTCAAGCAGAAAAGTGACCAAGCTGAGACTGTGCTGACCAAGTCAGGACAAAATAAGATGTAACAGTTCTCTGAATCACCCTCTGCCCCTCCTGCTACTGGGTTCCGAGGAAGGCCACAAACTGTCAACAATCTTATTGCAAAAATCCCTCTTGACCTGTAAACTTAAAAACATATGACTTATAGCACATCACCTCCATTGCAAGAAGGGTATAAAAGATGTATGCTTTCTTTGTTCAGGGTTGACTCTCCCTGTGAGGATGAGCAACCTCACACACATGAAATAAACAAACCTCATGCTATTGCAGCAATAGTCTCGTCAAGCTGTGTTCTGAGGGGTGTGTGCCTGAGTGGAGACCCTGGGAGGTCTCCTGAGTTACAACCATTACAGGGTATGTCATTATAAACATTGTTTTGTCTACTTGTCCATTATAATAACTATGATCACCTTGTCTTTGTCAATTCAATGCTGCCACCTGGCCCTTGTTACCTTGGGGCCCAATTAAACCCATTGAATTTAATTCATCTAATTGAGCAGCAACATCTCCAACTCTAAGGTCTGGCATAAGGAAAAGGGCAAGAATAAAACTCTAAGTGTGCTGGTGCCCCTCTCACCAGTTTGCATCTTATAGGACTGGTGAAGGGTATATCTTCTGGACCTTCCCATTGTGGAGGATTAGGTTTTACACAGCGTATCCACTCTAGCATTGCAATTTCCCTAAGCCTTAAAATCCCTTCATCAACACTAAGCCAAGGGATATCAGGCATCTCCAACTCCTTTTCAGTAGGCCATCTTTTGATAAACACTTCAACCAACTATTTAAACAAACTTCTGACACCTTTTTTAACTCTGCGAGCTTCCATATTAAACCTAGAATATCCACTCAGAGGGCCCATGCCAATAAACTCAGCCTGCTCTAGTTTTATGTTCCCTCCACCATTATCCCACACCCTTAAAATCCATTCCCATGCATATTCCCCAGACTTCTGTTTGAATGAATTAGCAAACTCATTAAGATCTTTAGTAGTATAGTGTATTTCCTCATGGACTACACTTTCTACCTCCCCTCTAGAGGCCTGTTTTGCCTTTAGTCTGGTTATAGGTCTAGAAGAAATTATTGGTGGGCCTTGAGAAACATCAGTATTGTCTTGTCTGGCATTTTCCTCAGCAAAAGTTACTGCTGGCTTATCAGGCGCTCAGGGATTAATTTCCTTATGTGGAGAAGGCATTATTTCAAGGGGGTGGGGCTGAGGGTACTACTTCCTCAGGTAGGGCAAATCCTTGAAAATCTGAAGATTCAAAATTCTCAATTTCAACAGGGTCTTCCCACACAAACCCATCTCACGTTATAGGATCCCATTCTTTGCCAATTAATGTCCTTACTTTAACTGCTGACATCCTCTGAAGCTGAGACCCGAATTTTCGCTGTAATTCAGCCAACCTTATAATGAGAGCTTCAGTTTAATTTTCTGCAACTTGAGCTCTATGGTTGTTAGAGAGAAGATTCTCTTCAAGGGTACACTTCGCAACTTTTAGATTGTTTACTTGCACCTGGAGCTGTTCGATTTTATCACACAACTCCTTCCTTTCCTTCTTGCTAAGAGCAACCAGTCAGCAAAATCATTTTCCAATTTTTTCCCCAATGTAGAAAGTATTGTATACCACCGAATCACCTAATTCATCAAGATAATCAAAGACATTAGCTTCTTTAAGCTTGAAATATAGTTTCAACCACGGGTCTTCAATATTCTCCGAGCTCCCAGGAAGGAGAGAATCTGGAGCGGTTTCAGTAGTTGAAGGTGCTAGTAGATAAACCAACCAACTCCAAATTTTTAAAAGGTTCATCCTTATACTTTTGCTCCTCTAGAACCACTTATGGTACCAACTTCTGTATTAGTCAGGGTTCTCTAGAGTCACAGAATATATGGGTAGTCTCTATATAGTTAGGAAACTTGTTGATGACTTACAGCTTGTAATCCAACTCCCCAATAATGGTCAGCAGTAGTTGTGGGTGGAAGTTCAAAGATCTAGTAGTTGCTCAGTCCCATAAAGCAGCTGTGGATGGAAGTCCAAGGACCTAGCAGTTGCTCATTCCCACAAGGCAAGCAGGCAAGGAAGAGTGAGTGAGTCTTCCTTCTTCCAATGTCCTTATGTAGGTCTCCAGCAGAGGGTGTGGCTCAGATTAAAGGCATGTGCCACCGAGCCTTTAATCCCAGATGACCTTGAACTTGGAGATCTCCTTTTCTTAATCTTCTGGAATTCATAGCCACTATGCTTCAAGATCTCCATGCCAAGATCCAGGTCAGAAACTTGTATCTCTGAGCCTCAAGATTAGGATCATAGGTGAGCCTTCCAATTCTGGATTGTAGTTCATTCCCGATATAGTCAAGTTGACAACCAGGTATAGCCACTACATTATGTATTATTCGATAAGCACATTATCATCTACTCCTAATGAGCTGGACAGAGATTTCTTCAAGACAGAGAGATAGTCTGCAGAGATAGCAAACCCAAACCAAACCAAATAATGTTCTCAGTGTGAAAAGCTGAAAATCTGTTATCTTATGATAAACTCACAATTAAAGGCAGTATATAGCCAGAACTCTTATTATGGGGACCAGGACCACTCTAATTTTTTTAACTAAAACATTTTATTTATTTATTTATTTATTTATAGTCCAGATTTGTCTCCCTCCCAGGGTCCACCCTCCAACTGTTCCACATCCCATACCTCCTCCCCACCCCAGTCTTCATGAGGATGTCCACACCCCCCACCCCCACTCCACCAGACCTCTATACTCCCTGGGACCTCCAGTCTCTTGAGGGTTAGGTGTATCTTCTCTAACTGAACTCAGACCCGGCAGTCCTCTGCTGTATATGTGTTGGGGTACTTATATCACCTGGTGTATGCTGCCTGGTTGGTGATCCAATGTTTGAGAGATCTCAGGGGTCCAGGTTAATTGAGACTGCTGGTCCTCCTACAGGGTCGCCCTCCTCCTCAGCTTCTTCTAGCTTTTCCCTAATTCAACCATAGGGGTCAGTAGCTTCTGTCCATTGGTTGGGTGCAAATATCTGCATCTGACTCTTTCAGCTGCTTGTTGGGTCTTTAGGAGGGCAGTCATGATAGGTCCCTTTTTGTGAGCACTCCATAGTCTCAGTAATAGTGCCAGGCCTTGGGACCTCCCTTTGAGCTGGATCCCACTTTGGGCCTGTCCCTGGACCTTCCTCAGGCTCCTCTCCATTTCCATCCCTGCAGTTCTTTCAGACAGGAACAATTAATTATAGGCCAGAGTTTTGACTGGAATCAAAACCCAATCCTCACTTGATGCCCTGTCTTTCTGTTGGAGGTGGGCTCTACAAATTTCTTCTCTCCACTGTAGGGCATTTCATCTAAGGTCTCTCCTTGTGAATCCTGAGAGTCTCTCACCTCTCAAGTCTCTGGTACATTCTAGAGAATGTACCTCCTACCTCCTGAGGTTGCTAGTTTCCATTCTTTCTGCTGATCCTCAGGGTTTCAGTCCTTTTCTTCCACCCAATACCAGATCATGTTCCCCTCTTCCCACCCCCCCTTTTGCCCGACCCTGTCCCCTTTCTCTCCCAGATCCCTAGTGATTGCTTTCTTCTCCCTCCCAAGGGGGACTGAGGCATCCTCACTTGGGCACTTCAGCTTGTTGACCATTTTTGAGTTCTGTGAACTGTATCTTGGTTATTCTGTACTTTTTTTTTTGGCTAAGATCCACTTATTAGTGAGTGCATACTATGCATGTCCTTTTGGGTCTGAGTTTCCACACTCAGGATATTTTCTACTTCCATCCATTTGCCTGCAAAACTCAGGATGTCTTCATTCTTAATAGCTAAGTAGTATTCCATTTTGTAAATGAACCACATTTCCTGTATCCATTCTTTTTTTATTGAATATATTCCCCATTTACATTTCAAATGTTATACCCTTTCCTGGTTCTCCCCCCTCTCAGAAAACCCCCAACCCATCCTCACACCCCCTGCCTCCAAGAAGATGCCTCTTGGCCCAACCCACTCCCACCTACCCCCCCCTCGATTTCCCCACGCTGGGGCAACTATCGAGCCTTCATATGACCAAGCTCTCCTCCCACCGATGCCTGACAAGGCATTCCTCCACCACAATTGTGGCTGGAACTATGTGTACCCCTTGGTTGATGTCTTAGTCCCTGGGATCCCTGGGGGAGTGTGGTTAGCTGACATCTTCCCATTCTTTCCATGGGGCTGCAAACCCCTTCATTTCCTCCAGTCCTCCCTCCAACTCCTCCACTGGGGAACCCGCGGTGTTCAGTTCCAATACCATACAGTTTTTATTACTATTGCTCTATAGTAGAGTTTGAGGTCAGAGATGGTAATTCGCCCAGAAGTTCTTTTGTTGTGGAGAATAGTTTTCACTATCCTGGGTTTTTTGTTATTACAAATGAATTTGCAGATTTCTCTTTCTAGCTCTATGAAGAATTGATTTGGAATTTTGATGGGGATTGCATTGAATTTGTAGATTGCTTTTGGCAAGATAGCCATTTTTACTATAATAATCCTGCCAATCCATGAGCATGGGAGATATTTCCATCTTCTGAGATCTTCTTTGATTTCTTTCTTCAGAGACTTGAAGTTCTTATCATACAGATCTTTCACTTGTTTGGTTAGAGTCACCACAAGGTATGTAGTATTGTTTGTGACAATTGTGAAGGGTGTCATTCCCCTAATTTCTTTCTCAGCTTGTTTATCCTTTGAGTAGAGGAAGGCTACTGATTTGTTTGAGTTAATTTTATATCCAGCCACTTTGCCGAAGTTGTTTATCAGCTTTAGGAGTTCTCTGGTGGAATTTTTGGGGTCACTTAAGTGTACGATCATGTCATCTGCAAATAGTGGTATTTTGACTTCTTCCTTTCCAATATTTATACCTTTGACCTCCTTTTGTTGTCTAATCACTCTAGCTAGAACTTCAAGTACTATATTGAATAGAAAGAGAGTGGGCAGCCTTGTCTGGTCCCTGATTTTAGCAGGATTGTTTCAAGTTTTTCTCCATTTAGTTTGATAATGGCTACTGGTTTGCTGTATATTGCTTTCACTCTGTTCAGCTATGGTCCTTGAATTCCTGATCTCTCCAAGACTTTTAACATGAAAGGATGCTAAATTTTGTCAAATGCTTTTTCAGCATCTAATGAAATGATCATGTGGGTTTTTTTTCCTTTGAGTTTGTTTATGTAGTGGATTGTTTTGATAGATTTCCATATATTGAAACATCCCTGCATCCCTGGGATGAAATCTACTTGATTGTGGTGAATGATCGTTTTGATGTGTTCTTGGATTCGGTTGGCAAGAATTTTATTGAGTATTTTTGCATCAATGTTCATAAGGGAAATTGGTCTGAAGTTCTCTTTCCTTGTTTGGTCTTTGTTTGGTTTAGGTATAAGCATTATTGTGGCTTCATAGAATGAATTGGATAGTGTTCCTATTTTGTGGAATAGTTTGACAAGTACTGGTGTTAGGTCTTCTTTGAAGATCTGATAGAATTCCCCCCTAAATCCATCTGGTCCTGGGCTATTTGTAGTTGGGAGACTTTTAATGACTGCTTCTATTTCCTCAGGACTTATGGGACTATTTAGATGCTTTATCTGATCCTGTTTTAACACTGGCACCTGGTATCTGCCTAGAAAATTGTCCATTTTGTCCAGATTTTCCAATTTTGTTGAGTATAAGCTTTTGTAGTAGCTGATGATTTTTTGAATTTCCACAGTTTCTGTTGTTATGTCTCCCTTTTCATTTCTGATTTTATTAATTTGGGTAGTGCTTCTGTGCCCTCTGGTTAGTCTGGCTAAGGGTTTATCTATCTTGTTAATTTTCTCAAAGAACCAGCTTCTGGTTTTGTTGATTCTTTGTATGGTTCTTTTTGTTTCTATTGGGTTGATTTCAGCCCTGAGTTTGATTATTTCCTGCCAACTACTCCTCTTTGGTGTATTTGCTTCTTTTTGTTCTAGAACTTTCTGGTGTGTTGTCAAGCTGCTAGTGTAAGCTCTCTCCATTTTCTTTCTGGAGGCACTTAGAGCTATCAGTTTTCCTCTTAGCACTGCTTTCATTGTGTCCCATAAATTTTGGTATGATGTGTCTTTATTTTCATTAAATTCTAAAGGGTCTTTAATTTCTTTCTTTATTTCTTCCTTGACCAAGTTATCATTGAGTAGAGCATTGTTCAACATCCATGTGTATGTGTGTTTTCCGTTGTTTTTGTTTGTACTTAAGACCAGCCTTAGACCGTGGTGATCTGATAGGGTACATGGAATTATTTCAATATTCCTGTATCTGTTGACACCTGTTTTGTGACCAATTTTATGGTCAGTTTTGGAGAAGGTACCATGAGGTGCTGAGAAGAAAGTATATTCTTTTGCTTTAGGATGGAATGTTCTATAAAGATCTGTTAGATCCACTTGGTTCATAACTTCTGCTAGTTTCACTGTGTCTCTGTTTAGTTTCTGTTTCCATGATTTTTCCATTGCTGAGTGTGGGGTGTTGAAGTCTCCCAGTATTATTGTGTGGGGTACAATGTGTGTTTTGAGCTTTAGTAAAGTTTCTTTTATGAATGTGGGTGTCCTTGCATTTGAAGCATAGATGTTCAGAATTGAGAGTTCATCTTGGTAGATTTTTCCTTTGACCAGTATGAAGCATCCGTCCTTATCACTTTTCACAACTTTTGGTTGAAAGTAGATTTTGTCTGATATAAAAATGGCTACTCCAGGTTGTTTCTTGGGACTATTTGCTTGGAAAATTGTTTTTCAACCTTTGACTCTGAGTTAGTGACTGTCTTTGTTATTGAGGTGAGTTTCTTGTATGCACCAAAATGTTAGGTCCTGTTTATGTATCCAGTCTGTTAGTCTATGTCTTTTTATTGGGAAATTGAGTCCATTGATGTTAATAAATATTAAGGAAAAGTGATTGTTATTTCCTGTTATTTTCGTTGTTAAAGGTGGAATTATGTTTGTTTGGCTCTCTTCTCTTTGGTTTGTTGAAAGTAGATTACTTTATTGATTTTTCTAGGGTGTAGTTTCCCTCCTTATGTTGGTGTTTTCCACCCATTATCCTTTGTAGAGATAGGTTTGTGGAAAGATATTGTGTAAATTTGGTTTTGTCACGGAATATTTTGTTTTCTCTTGTAGTCTGTGGGTAGCTGTCACTTCTAAGGGGCTTCCATCTCTTCAGACAGATCAGGACCCTCTGGTGGTCAAAAGCACCAGGAGTGTGAAAGAAGAGCTTAACACTGGAATCAAGGACAAGGTAGACCCTGCCAGCCTCTTTTGTAGATGTCTTTTACAGTCTGAATAGCATGTTCGTCAGAGGTTAGAAGCTCTCCTTCATTTCTATTACCTAACATTTGACCAAATTTCTTGTTTTGACCCCCCAACCCCCTTTTGACAAGGTCTCTTTATGTAGCTGTCCTGGAAATTGCTATATAGGCTAGGCTGGCCTTGAAGTAAAAGAGACCTGACTGCCTTGGCCTGAGTGCCTGAATTAAAAACACATGCTATCACACCCAGCTTCCTTTTGACCAATATATCTCACAACTATAAGATCAAAGATAAAAGTCTTGGGGAAATGTAGGTTCATTTTAGGTGTGTCCACATGGATTCTAAAGAACAGACTATGGAAGATAATTTGGATTGAGTTGTTTCTTGCAATTCACACTGCTTACTTGACATAGAGACTGAAAGTTTTCTCTGCTATAATCAGGAGGCTTGGAGCCTTTGCTCTGGAATCCCATGAAGTTTCATGTGACCTGCTCCATGTTCTCACATCCAGCTTAAGCATCTGCTCATCTTCATAAAGTGATCATGGTACTGGTGCGAAACCCTCTTTTATTCAAGACTCCATTCGATCCTACCAGCACTATTGAACCTCACCTTTCATGCTGATTTTTTTTTAAATTGAGCATTTAGTGAAGCTCCCAGTTTAATGGTCCTATGAAGTTGCATTGATTTGTGGGTTTGGAAGAGTGGATGTGAAACTAGAGAGGAAGGTGGTTTTATTGGGAAGGCACCAATAGAAGAGGTTTCATCATGATTAGATCTCTTGGTGAAACATAAATGGTTATGTTAGTGTGATCCAGGAATGCAGGGAAGATGCCAGGAGAAAGGAAGAAAAGAATAAACTCAGTTACCATCGGTAGTCTCTCACTCATACAACCATGTGTCCTGCCAATTAATACTCAAAGCATTTTATAAGATTTTTAAGATGCCTCGAAGCTTCCTAATTCCTATCTTTTTTTTTTCTTTGCCAGGATATACTTGACTTTGCATCTCCAAAGCCCAACCAGGGAAATCTTTCAGCATGCATGAGAATGTCTGAGGAAGATGGAGAGCAATGGTGACACACTGCTTGCTCTAGGATTAAGGTGTCAGCATTATGATCAGGTGAGAAAGGCTTGCATATCTAGAAAAACTTTTTCTTTATGTGCGTTGGACCAACACTAATACTTTCTTTAATATACTCCCATATTTCATGATTTCTCAATAATGTCTAGAGCAGGAGAGAAATCTACTTTTCTGTGTAGTCTACATAGCATCGTGCACGACAGAGCTAATCAGAGTAAGGAATGCTAGCTACTAGAAAAAAAGATCTGCACCGTGAGTCAACACAGGTAGGTTTACTTTTCATTCATATAATAGCCAAATTGAAGTTTATTCAGTGATGGGAAAAAGCTTAGTTCCATGAAGTCAGTCTATGGCTTAACCCTCTCTCATCTCATTAGTTGAGCTGTCAGCATCAGCATGCACAGTAATGTTGCAAGGTGGTCAAGGAATGAGAAGGAGAGTGAAGTTTAGATTTACTTGGTTTTAGTTATCTTGATAGTGAATGAAAATTACTTTGGTTGAGATCCCATTGAATTAGCCACATGGTGTTACCTAGATACAAGGAGAATGGGCAGAATAGTTTTATTTTGTGCTCAGGAAGGGAACTTGACATTGGGTAAGCAATGGCAATGCTGTTGAAATGGCCAGGATACACCTGTTATCCTGTAAGCACTTGAAAATGTTCACTGAACAAGGAAACAAATGGGTGGATAGAGGGTGAATGGGAAGGAAATAATTCTGGAGGAAGCAGATATTTGTCTACCACACCTGTTATACTCATGACAATGTATTTTTGTGAAGTTATTTCACAAGGACCATGGTCTCTTGAAGATATGTTTCAGTTATTCAACAACTATTTCAGTGCCTTCTGTGTGTCAAGTGTTATGGTATATTGCACAGAAGGTAAGGGTGTAGTTCATAGTTTCTGTGAACTGATAGTTTGCCTAGATGAGTTTAGTGGGAAAAGAGAAAAGAAATCAATGATCACTAATGCACTGTGGTTGGACGGTTGTGGGGATGCTAATAAAGGACACATGATTCAGTCAGAGATGGGCATTAGAGGGTTTTATTGGCCAGATTAGTAATGCTTGAGTGGAAAGATTATTAATTTACTAGGTGAATACCCATAAGAGAGAGGTAAAGGAAAAGGTATATGCAAATTTGACAATTTAGGTAATTCTAGCAGGTCAAATGCATGGCAGTAGATGGTAAGGAGGCAATGAGGCTGCAGGGATGAACCTGGACTGAACCATGAAACATCTATCAACTTCATTAGATAAAAAAGAACAGATAGAGATTAGGAATAGGGATGATGTGAATTGCCTCTATTGAATGAAATAATTGATACCTAATAAAATCTAAACAAAAGTTGTGCCGTCTACATCTGTCCAAATCTATCCCTCTGGAGATCTGCTTCAAATAATGATTGCTAATACTGAAAAAGCAAACAAAATGCGTGCCCAGTGTGGTAATAATAATAACCCTTTTATGGGAGGGGGTTAAACACAAGAGACCAAACAAAAGTTTAGTTACCTCCATCTCCACACAATCTGGCTTTCGAGACTGGAAAAGGAAGAAGTTCCTTTTGAAATAAAACAAGGGAAGTGATTTATGATTTTGCAAGAATTCTATTTATCCGTAGAATAGATGCTTCTAAGAATGTGTTTTCAGATGGACTATGGGAAAAAAAAACAAACAGAAACAATTCTGGAAGCCATTTCTCTATCCTTAAAGATATTAAAATTGCTCAGTCTGGGCCCTAAGTATTCAGCCCAGTTCAGTTGCTACTTGTTGAGTATTCATGCATAAACTCAGTATGTGTTAATGACATGCTTGTATCCTGAATTATGCCAAATACTTCAAGAATATAAAAGATAGGTAAAGATATGCTCTTGTCCTTAAGAAGTTACAACTGTCACATGGATCTAGATGTTTCTAACCAGGATGTACTCTTTTTAAAGATTAAAGTATATATATGTAATATATATGCATACACACACACACATACACACACACACACACACACATACACACAAAGTCCAAAATTCAGATTCACTATCAATACTTGGCAACCAGTAACTGATTGACTTATAATTTTCACTGTAAAATGAAAATACTTTCAACTACATCACCAATAGCAGGATTATATAAAATGACTCTCAAAAGCTTTGTAAATAATACAGAACTGCACATTGGTGGCAAATTATTGAAGGTGAATGTTCTAGTACTCTCTAGCACTGTTTATATTAGTATGATGAGGCAGCCCTCACTAATGGCCAAGGATGGGAATAGATATTTCTCAAGAACAGAGTTCTGTGATTAAATTTAGAAATGTAAGATTAGCAAAATAAAGCATGTGTTTTAGGTTGGTAAGATGTGAACCTCAAAGGGAAGCAATTATAATGTCTCTTTTCTTAATTACACTGCTCACGGAGCATCCCAACCTCTCCAGGACAAGCATCTCCAGGACTCATTTTGAAAAGGATAAGTATAATCTTTACATTTTAATGATATGACAGCTTCATTAAAACTTCTGTAAATTTATGGGATAATTATCCCAGCATTGAGATACCATGGAGGTACAAGAGGAAAGGGTCAGTCAACTCTTTGACAAAGTCAATAGGGATTCCTCCATGAAATTGGTACACCTATGGACACTTGGTTTTCGATAAAGAAGCCAAAACCATACAACGGGAAAAAAGAAAGCATTTTCAACAAATGGTAATAGTCTAACTGGATATCTGCACGTAGAAGAATTTGAACAGACCCATATCTATCACCCTGCACAAAACTCAAGTCGAAGTAGATCAAGGACCTCAACATAAAACCAGATACACTAAATCTAAAAGAAGAGAAAGTGGGGAAGAGCCTTGAATGCACTGGTACAGGAGACGACTTCCTGAACAGAACACCAATGGCTCAGTCCTTAAGTTCAACAATTGATAAGTTGGACCTCATGAAACTGAAAAGCTTCTTTAAAGGAAAGGACACTGCCAACAAGACAAAATGGCAGCCTACATATTGGGAAAAGATCTCCACTAACCCTACTTCTGATAGAGGGCTAATATCTGAAATGAATAAAGAACTCAAGAAGTTAAACTCCAACAAACCTAACAACCCAGTTAAAAACTGGGTACAGAGCATTCTCAACAGAGGAATCTCGAATGACCAAGAGAAACTTAAAGCAATGCCCAACACTCTTAGTTCTTAGGGACTTTCAAACCAAAATGACCCTGAGATTCCACCTCACACCAGGCAGAATGACTAAGATCAAAAACCCAGGTGACAGCAGATCATGGCCCGGATGTGGAGAAAGAGGAACACCTCTCCACTGCTGGAGGGATTGGAAACTTGTACAACCACTCTGGGGGGAAATGAATCTGGCAGTTTCTCAGAAAACTGGGACTAGTTCTACATCAAGACACCAGCTATACTGCTCCTGGACATATATCCAAAAGATGCTCCACAACACCACAAGGACATGAGCTCCACTATGTTCATAGCAGCTTCATTTGTAATAGCCAGAAACTGGAAATAACCCAGATGTTCCTCATTTGAAGAGTGAGTACAGAAAATGTGATTCATTTACACAAAGGGATACTATGCAGCTATTAAAAACAAAGAGGTCATGAATTTTGCAGGCAAATGAATGGAACTAGAAAAATATGAGTGAGGTAACCCAGACCTATAAGAACAGGCATGACAGGAGCCTAGCCTAACTGGACAGGCTTCATCCAGCATTGGACCGAAACAGATGCAGGTACCCACAGCCAAACATTGCATGCAGGTGGGGGACACTTATGGAAGAGTTAGGAGAAGGATTGAAGGTCCTGAAGGGGAAGGGAGTCCCACAGGAAGACCAACAGCTTCAATTAACCTGGACCCCTGGAGCTCTCAGAGACTGAGCCACCAACTAAAGGACACACAGGGTCTGGAACAAGGCTCCAGGTACACATGTAGCAGACAGGAAGTTCAGTCTCCATGGCTGCCTTGTCTGACCTCAGTGTGAGAGGATGCTCCTAATCTAGCAGAGACTTGATGTGCCAGGGTGGGGTGGGGGTGGGGGAATCTCAAGGGGAACATCCTCTCAGAGGAGAAAGGGAGGGGAGGTGGGGGTAGGGACTCTATGAGGGAGGGACTGGGAAGGGGAGCAGTATTTGAGATGTAAATAAAAAAGGGGGGGATACATGATATTGTTGACACAGGCAGTAGAAGACACAAAACAACCATAGTGAAGAGACTTGAACTGAATCTGAAAGATTTTATTTAGTTAGACTTTAAGTCTATGTTATTATTTTACACGCATGGTGTTTTGCCTTCATGTGTATGTCTGCCCACAGAAGCCAGAAGAGGGTGCTGGATCCCCTGGAACTGGAGTTACAGATAGTTGTGAGCTGCCCCCTGAGTGTTGGGTAGTCTTGAAGGAAACCACTGAAACATCTTTTCAGTTTATAATTAAACGTTTTCTAAAGCATTAAAAAAAATCACAAAATAACTTCTCTGTTTTGAAAAATGGGTACAGAGACACCTCCAGCAAAAAGACTGGGTTTTCGGGGTGGGAGGGGGGGCCCAAATTCAGAGCTCATCATGCCAGTAGCTTTTCCTCTTTACTTTCCCATTTGTTTCACTCAGCGCACTTCAGGCTCTGCCTGGGTTGGGGTTGTTTGGGCTTTCAGGAGTGAGCGGGCAAAGGGCCTCCAACCACGCCCTGGCCGAGGAACACACTCGTGTCGTAGGTGCCCGCGCCAAGAGGGGCAGAGTGGACGCGGTGGGAGGGGCGGGGCTATCCTGGGAGGCGGGAATTCTGGAGTGTGTGTGTGCGTGTGCGTGTGCGTGTGCGTGTGCGCGTGTGTGTGTGTGTTCTCCCCAAGGAGGGCCCGGGGTGTCCTGGAGGTGGGCACCTCTCGGGAGGGGCGGGGCACCTGAGGGGGTGAGGGGCGGGGCAGGGGCGTGGCCGCGCGAGGTGCTGGGAGGAGCCGAGCGCCGCCGCGTCAGTCGCAGGTAGCCGGCTGAAGCGGTGGGACGCCGTCCTCCTCGGCGGTGGGTGCGGCGAGGGCGCCCGGCCTGTCCAGAGCCCTGAAGTGAAGACGCCGGGCGGAGCGCAGGACCTCGGCGACGCAGGTGTGCCTCTCCCTCCGGGCGGGCTCCTGGGGGCCGTGAGGCGCGTGTGGTGTGAGAGCGAGCGGCCGTGCGCCCGCCCGCGGAGGTGTGGCTGAGGTGCCGCGGGAGCCGGGTGGGTTTCGGTCTCCGAACCTCCTCAGCTTCCGTCAAGGGTCGCGGCGGCTCAGACGGGGCGCAGGCCGGTCCCTCGCGCGGCTGGCCGGGTGGCCTCAGTGAGACGCGGGACCGCGGCCGACCCGGCGGCGACCCCCGACTCCCCCTGCCCGCTCGGGTTCGCGAGCCCCGGGTGCGCTCCGGCCTGACGGCAGAGGCGAGCGAGGCGGCAGTCCGAGGAGGGACGTTACCTGCGAAGCTTTGGAGACAGAAGGGTGCCAAGGGCCAGGCTCCCGTTTCTTTTTGCACTTCGCAGTAGGATTTCTACCTCGTCTGTGCTTATTCCTCGCTCTCTACTATGATTTTCCTTCAATATAGGGAGCTATAGTTAAGTTGTGGACAGATGCCAAGCCAAATATTTGTTTAGAATATTTTTAAAGGAAGAGCATATAGTTTTTGCTTTCGTAATTAAAATATTTTTGATTCTCACTGCAGGTAGAGTTGTTTTTTCCCTTTCACCATAACGGAATCTACAACAACCCCTATTTTTTCTACCTGTTTAATGTTCAACTTGATTAAAACCATTTCTAGAAGGAAGTTAATAGTATTTGGGTCTGAGATTTGAGGAAATTTGTTTTTTATTGTCTCCTTTGTAATTTTTCTCAGTACGAATTGCTAATGAACATTTTGCCCTTATAACTAGGAGAGAGTACTTTTTTTATCCTTCACAAAAATTTAACTAGGTCCAACTTTGGTTCATGCGAATTATAATTATTCATGAATAGAACTTATTGATGAAGAAATTAACTCAAGTTGAGAGAAAACGAATTAAGATTCCTTTAGGACATCTGGCAGTGTTGTCTAGTCGCCAGCAAGATTTATTGGTATTAGGTTTTTCTGAAGCCAGACTCAGAAATCATGTAAAGATATAGAAGATCGTTTAAGTAAGTACAGAATCAGAAGAGAGGAAGACCATAGAAATTATGAATATTTAAATGATGTGTACAGACAGCCAAGGAGCCTGAAGAGGCTTTGAGAAAAAGAGAGAGAGAGAGAGAGAGAGAGAGAGAGAGAGAGGAGAGAGAGAGAGAGAGAGAGAGAGAGAAATTCTAGAAGACAGTGGAACTTAAGGAGTCAGGAGAGGAGAATTTTAATGAAGTGTTCAAGTGACATGAGTCAAATGGATCAGGAGATAAAAGTGCCTATTGGAGAGGGTCTTTGACTTCAGTGTACATAATTTGAGTAAAATAGTAAGGGCAGAAGTCAAACTTGAACTAATTTGAGTTGTAAATAGAGGATAAAGAAGTAAAAAATAGTGAATGTATAATCTATATGTTGAGAAAAATTAGGAACAGTGGTTTTTAGAAGGAAGCTTATTGTGAAATTGGGAAGAATATAAAGACCATAGAATAGCTTTTTGTTAAACTTCATTTTCTTCTCCCAAATTTTGAAAGCTGAGAACAAGTAGCTGATCATAATGAACAGCACTACTTATAAATTGTGAATAGTGCTATTTTAGTACTGCATTTTGTATATTGGGTTCAGCAGTTGCTATTAGTATTTAAACTACAAATTTGAACTGTGTCAGTCTGTATTTCACTTGAAGTCCAGTACTATGATACTTGCTTTTGAGTCATCTGACTTCTTCAGGTATGTCCTAATGATTCTCCTGGATGTCTTAAGTGGAAATCAGGTGTTTTTACTAAATCACAATTGCTGCATACATTATTTTGAGCCTTGGGTTTAATATGCATTTACAGGAAATGCTCTTGGATTACAGTTTCTGTATAATGTGTTCACTTTGGACTCCATTTGAACTTTTGTTGTTGTTATTGTTATTCTATAGTTCAGATGAGTACTTTAATGAATATATTACTTAGGAGTATGGAAAGGGTGGTTCAAAGAGAAAGTCTAATTACCAAGTATTGAATATGAAACTGATACTTTTGCTGGAGTCAGTTTAATTTGCTGTAATCATTTTGAAAACCATTTTTGGTAGTATATAACAAGATGAAATATACGTAAACTGTGTGCAAACAGTTACCCAACAACATTCTAGAAAATGTAAACTAACAAAAGCTACATTAAATTATTACAATGAAAGACTGTAAGAAGGATGGATTAAAAGGGAGCGTTGGGTAACTTTTGGGAATGTTCCATATATTAATTTATTGGATTGCAATAATACTTTGCCCCAAATATTCATATATGGCTTATTTAAACTGTAAATTTAAAAATTTGCAGTTTATTTTGGGACAGTTTTGTATATTGATAAAGTAAGAAAGTAAATAAAAAGAGGAAGAAATGTCATCATTTGAGTGTAATTGCTTCCTTTAAATAACTGTAGTTATGCCAGAATAAGATTGTGAATACTTTTAATTTTCTTCATATTTTATACCCTTGTTAATATATAATTGAGAAGTTATTTTATATATGCAAAATGACATTAAACACATCTATAGATTTGAAGAATACAAATACTCATATGCTTAAGAAATAAGAGCTGTTCTTTGCATTCTATTTTTTTCCTTTTCATTTTCTTTATAATTTTATTACATGGCTATGTGTTTCTAAAAATTGTATTGTTTAGTTTTCTTTTGAAGTACAATATAAAATAAATTATACTGTATGATTTATGTGACTTAATTTTTATATAGATAAAAATTTTTATATAGATAAAATTTAATTTTTTTATATAGATAAAAATTAATTTTTATGTAGCTCAGATTGCTCTCAAACTTGCCGTTCTCCTGCCTCAGCCTCCCAAGTGAAGGGATTATCACATTATCACATTCTACTCTAGGATTTCAACATTATATTTGAACATGAGTCTTCCACATACATATGTTATAGACCATTTGCTTTTTATTGTTGTATATCATCCAATTGGTATGCTTTTTCCACTGTTTACCCATAATCTTGCTGATAGATGTTTAGGTACATTGCCATCCTTTTTTTTTTTTAACTTTTTGCCATTAAAAGCTGTTTTTGTGATACGCTTCCAGTCTATGATTCTTTATATCCATGTACATGAATTTCCTTGGCTTTTAAAATCTAAGAGTAGAACTGTGGGTCTTTGTTCTAGCTAAATAATACTGAGTTATTTTATGTGGTGCTTGTACCAGTTATACCATCAAAAGTAAGTGTTCTCACTATTCTTATTACCATAAGAAATTTGTACATTTGTAATTGCCTGGAACTTTCCTTTTGATGATCTAGTGTATAAAAGATAGTATCCCTTTGGGAGGTTTAATTTATATTTCTTTAATTATTGGTAATGTTGAACCATATGTAGTTCTGTGGTGTCTTTTCTTTTTTTATCTTCTTCTAGAAGTTATTTATCTAATTTTGAACTTGATCATTTATCAGTTATGCACACATATTTTTCAGTAAATAGCTTGTCTCTTTAGTTTGTAGTAACTTTTGAAGAACATACCATTATGTTTTAATATACCTGTCTGTGTCAACATTTTTTTTTTTTGGTTTCTACTTTTAATCTTTCCCTTCCTTCACCTTATAAAAATGTCATTTTCTGTTTTCTGCTGAAAGCTTTGAAATGTTATCTTTCAAGATCTGTATCTCAATTTTCTGTAACACCTAAAACTACAATAAAAATAGTCTATTAAAAACTTATATTAGGGCCAAGGAGATGGTTTGGAGAGTGAAAATGCTTGTCCTGCAAGTCTTATGGTCTGAGTTTTGATCCTTGGAACACAAGTAGCAGAAGGAGAAAGCTGATGAATTTATAATCTATGGTGAGATAAAAGGAAAATTGCCAGTAGCTTATAGGCCAGCTAGTCTGGAGTGAGTATAGTGCCTGAAACAAGAGAGACCCTTTCTCAAAACAAGATGGAAGGAGAGAACCAACTCTCCAAAAGTTGTTCTTTGACTTCTATAAGCACAGGGAGGCACTTGTGCCCTCATGTATACAATAAATTAATTTTGAAAAAATGCTATCATACTTAGACAGTATGCTATCATAACAGGAAGCCAGCTAGGCTACATACATAGCTACCTGAAGGTAAGCCTAAACTACCAAGTAGTAAGACCTTGCCTCAGAAAGCCAGAGCTAGGAGTATTGCTTAGTGGTAGAGTGCTTGCTCTATGTGGATTTCATCAGTACCACAAAAAGGGGAAAGATTCCTTTATATTTATAGCCTTAACCTATGTGTAATTATTTTCTTGTGTGTATGTGAGGTGTGGGAGGAACCAGTTTAGTGTCTTTCCCTGCCCATATGGGTAATTCATTTGTTGAATGCTCTAATTTTCTTCCTAGTGATCCCTGCCATGTGTCAAATTTCTTTGCATTTATGAATGTGTTTCAAAGTTATTGTTTCTTTGAACTGTTTATGTATTCTTGCTTTAGGCTTGCTTAAGTTGTAGAAAGAGCCTTGGCACTATTCCATGTTTCTTGTAAAACTATACTTCTCAAATTATTTTATTTTTCCTTTTCCCTTTTAGAAGTAAAATTTTACTTTTTATAATATATTGCTTTATTTTTAAAAAAGTACTGTAATCACTTTAGGTGAAAGACAAAAAAAAAAAAAAAAAAAAAAACAAACAAACCCCTAAAGGCGCTCTAATGTAAACCATATTGGATTTAAATCTTGTCCTATTTCACCAAAGCTAATTTTAACTTAAAAAGTAAACATGGACTTCATTTTGGAAATATAATAAGTTGCAATTTGGAGCAAATTTTACATGGAAAACAACTAAGGATACTATGTCTTAAGAAATGGAAATTGACATGTCAGAAAACTAAAAGAATGCTGGAAATATGAGAGTGAGGAGCTCTTAAATTCTATTTGCTTGAAGGGTATTTGCTTAACTAGGGGAACTTGATGGGTGTGAAATACTTGGGATATTTGTAGGGCAGAGGACACTTGGAATACATCCAGAGCACCTTGAAGATAAGTTGAAGAGAGAGTTTCTGCCCCTAATTCTAAGATCCCAAGGGCTGATTTTTTGAAAAAGAAGTAAAAAATTACTCTACCTTCTTCAAAGAAACAGAACACTGCAAGCAAAATTGCCATGATGCCTAACTAAAATAGAAAGGTGAGAAAAGCCTGCCTTTGGCAAGTTGTGACCATCAAATAAGCCAAATGAGGGTGGGTGAAGTGAGGAGTGTGGAGAGGTGGTTATCTTTGGTAAATTACCCTGTTAAATTATACCATTCAGGAAACCACAAGACTGCTTGTGGTTCCCCTGAAATAGTGGTTCTCAACCTTACTAAGGCTGTGACCCTTTTATACAATTCCTCATGTGGTGACCCCCAGCCAAAGAATTATTTTGTGGCTACTCCATAACTGTAATTTTGCTATTGTTATGAATCAAAATGTAAATATCTGATACATAGGATATGATATGGGAGCCCCAAAGAGGTCATGACCCACAGGGTGAGAACTGTTTCCCTAAAAGGAACATCCATTTGTATTATAGTAACTTCCTACTTTCTCTCCTCCAGTTTCTAGCAACCACTTATTTATCTTGTGTCTCTGGATTTGCCTTTGAACAGAATCATGTAATCTGATCACCATGTCTTACTTCTTTTACTTGACATATTGTTTCCAAAGTTTCTCCATGACAGAGCATGAGAGGTACTTCATTTTTTTTTTTTTGGTTGAATAATGCCCACTGTCTAGGCAAATATATGTCACATTTTATTTTTTCATGGGTGGTTGACTGTTTCTATTTACTCTTTCAAGTAAGGCTACTATGAACATTTGTGCTCAGGTTTTTCTTTTTGCTTTTGCATAAAAATATGATTTTCATTCTCATAGGTATTATTAAACCAAAAATAGGATTCCTGGGTCATATGGTAACTTTTAGTGACGTTTTTGAGGAAGACCTTGATATTTTTTTAACAAAGTGTTTACACCATGTTACATTCTTAGCAACAATGTGATGCTTCCAGTTTTTCTTCATAGATTTTTGTGTGTTTTCAATTATGCTTCGAAAAGTAATTTTATTTTTATTTCCTTATAGTCATTGAAGTTGATCCCTTCTTCATGTTTATTGGCCACTTGTTAACTTGGAGGAATATCAAATTCTTTGCCCACTAGAATTTGGTTCGTTCAATTCAAAATATGGATGTAAAATAATCAAGTAAGCTATTACAAATATATATTCTTGAAGATGTCAGTTTTTATAAATGTTCCCATTTTTATAAATGTTCTCAATGAAAATGTCATCAATTTTTTTTTCTCTTATAGTTAAACCAGATTGCAAAGGTAAGATCAAGCAAGCATGAATAGCTAAGAAAAAGCTGAAAATTAAGAGCAGTAAGTATGACTGGGCTAGCCATACTTTTAATCTGGGCTGCTATACATTTTAATCTTTTAAAACTAAAATTACATAATATCAATACAGGAATACATTGACAAATGGAAGAGAATAGAAAATATAGAAACATATCCAATTATACATGGAAATTTAGTATTTTAGTAAAGGGAACTTTCTCATGGTAGTGGGGAAAATAAAAATTAAATTATGTATTTCAGTTATTTATTATTTTACAAGAGTGTATATGTCTGTAAGCTCCAAGTATGGAGGTAAAAACTATGGATTGCCTCACAAATTTACATATAATTTCTACATAAGGGGTATCTTAATCTCCTTATCACTCTAGTTTTAATATATGTGCTGCTGAAGTAAGCACATGGGATTTTGAATATGTGGTATTTGTGGTACTGGGATAATCAAGTTGGAAAAGATACGTTTGGACACATTTTACATACCATGCACCAGGATGTGCATATAAAAAATTAACATAGTAATTAAAATAACATGAAAAAAGGATAAATTATTTATAATCTAGATATGGAGAAACTTTACTATGACTTAGTCTAACTGCAAAAATGAAAATCATAGATATGTACATATGTAGGTATATAGTTAACGTGTTTATATATCCAAAGTGCTTCAGAATCTGAAACTTCAGTGTTAATAAAATAAGTAGAAATTTTCATACCATAGAACTCTGTTTCCTGTAGAAAATTACTTTTGGATATATAAGGTATATATGAAAAAAATTATACTTAGATCTGGTTTCCTTCCTATGCATCTCATTATTTTTGTGTAAATATTGTAAGATCCAAAATCTGAAACACTTCTGATTGCAAGCATTTTAGACAAGTTACTTAATTTGCATATATGTATGCAGTATTTTTGTATGCATATATATGTATATATATGCATATTTGGTGTTTGTCTCAAGGGATCAAATATTGGACTTTACACATGCTAGGTAAGTACTTGGCCACTGAGCTATATCACAAGCTTATATAAATCCCTTTTTCATAAACGAGAAAATAGTAATCAAATTAAGAAGCAAATGATAGGTTAAAAGAACATTTCCTACTTATATAATGGACATGAGTTAATCTCTGAAATACATAAAAATCTTCTAAAACTAGATAAATGGGAGCTTATGAACACAGATGATTCATGTAAATAGCTATAATTTTGAGTTATGTGTTAAATGATGCCCAACATCATGTTCTAAAGATTTATTTTAATTTTATATGTATTTGTGTTTTGCCTGCGTGTGTGTGTGTGTGTGTGTGTGTGTATCCTGTGAGTTTAGTGGCAGTAAAGGCCAGAGAGGGTGTCAGAGTTACAGACTTATCTGTCATGTGGATATTGGGAATCAAATGCCAGTCTTCTGAAAGAACCAATGTTCTTTTTTTTTTTCTCTTTTCATACTATTTTTATTGATTATTTGGGAGTTTCACAACACAAACCTGGATCACACTCATTTTTCAGTCCTCCCAGGCCCACCCTCTCCAAAAAGGAAAAGGAGGAAGAGGAAGAGGAGGGGAGAGGGAGAATGGAGAAGGGAGAAGTAGTTGTTCAATTTGTGTTGCTCATATTCTCAATGGAGCATGGTCAGAAGAAGGAGGAAGAGGAGGAAGAAGGAAGAAGATGGAGGAAAAGAAAGGAGGAGAAAAAGGAAGGAGGAGGGAAGAGGAAGAAGGAAGTAGCAGCAGCAGCAGCAGCAGCAGTAGCAGCAGCACCAGCAGCAGTAGTAGTAATAGTACTACTTCAATTTGCGTTGCCCATATTCTCAGTGGAGCATGGTCCAACACCTGGTGGCCAGCCCCTTAAGGAAGACTGTATCCCTAACAGAAGCCAACAGTTATAGAGAACTACACCTTAGCATCTTTATTATAAATTTTCAGAGTTATCTTCTATGGCTTTCTTTAGGCTGTTACTTTTTTGGGGAGTGGGGGTGGAATTGCGGTAGGGGTTGTCATATAGGAGTTCTATGTCTCTTTTTCTCAACTCTGAGTCTATAGTTGTCAATACCATGGCAAAGTAGCTTCCTTGATTTTTTCTGTCAGTGGAGCATGGATCATGGACTTCCACATGATCTCTGACAACAGCACGTGCCTGTACTTCATCATGGTCTCCAGTGGCAATACAGACCATGAACATCAACATGGCCCTCTGCTGTAACACTAACCATGAACACCAACATAACCCTCAACAGCAACACAGGGCAAAGACATCAACATGGCTTCAGCTGCAGCCATTGTTTTTAACCACTGAGCCATGGCCAAACCTTCCCAACATGATTTTTAATAAGAGTGATGCAAATTAAAACATCAAAGGGAAATCACTTCTTTCACACAAACAAAAAAGCAGAATTTGAATAACATTTTGTTGGCAACAAATTTTATTTTATATACATCTGTTGTAAATATAAAATGATAACAATTCAGAGAAATTTTAGCACTAAAAGCAGAATTACACATGTACTTTTTGATCTAGTACTGTATCTTATAGATATATACTGAAAAATATATGAGTAATATACACACAGTAGTACATAGAACTAATAATATTTCTAGCAGCAAAAGGTACAACAATTTAATTTTATCTTGAATTCAACAAAGCAACTCTCTCTTTTATTGGATATTTAATTTATTTACATTTCAAATGTTATCCCCTTTCCAGGTTTCCCCTAAGCAATCCCCCTATCCCATCCCCCCCTCCTCCTGCTTCTATGAGGGTGCTCTCCCACCCACAGAGCAACTTTTAAAAAATAGAAACCGTAGGTGAAACTAGATACAAAGTATATTAAATTTTTCATGTCTTGATGTTAAATTTTTATATGTGATAATGCTGTTATGATTATTTTTAAAAGTGTACCTTTTAGAAATGTTATAATTTATTTCAGATATTTTAATACTTTAGCCAGTGAGAGCCTTTCAAAAGTTAACTCCCAAGGCCTTCTGTCACATCTTTTAGTGATTTTAAGCATTTTTGATTAAATTATGTTTGAAACTTATTTCAAAATAAGCCAAAAGTATAGGGCAAGTTACAGGTAGAGATAAAATAAGATTTACCCTGGGTTGAAAATTGTCTAATTCAGGTGATTTTGTTATTGTAGGTTCTCTTGTGTGTGTGTTTAAATTTCCCACAAAAATGTTTAGAATTTAGATATATGTAAATAGAGTTCCTTGGGAACAAGCACATTGGAATTAGGGTAGGAAATTGAACAAAATATTATTATGCACTATGTTCCTGATAAGTATAATATATAATCCATTTACAATATATCTTATTTGTGTACTTGCTCTCTTTCTTACCTGTGTGTGTGTGTGTGTGTGTGTGTGTGTGTGTGTGTGACAGACAGAGAGAGAGAGAGAGAGAGAGAGTGAGAGAGAGAGAATGATATAGTATTTAAGATACATTTTTGTTGTTTTAATTCTTAGAATTAATATAATTTACAAAATTTATAGTGATTATTTTTTGATTCCCAATTACAAAGGATTTTGGATATCAAAATAATTGATGTAGAGGAAGTGAAAATTTTTTTGTCACACTTTTTATGACAGCCATATTTTCTTTCAGGTTTTGCTTGGACATATACCTAGATGTATTAAGAATATTGAAAAAGGAATTTTTCTTTTTTAAAGAGTCACATTGAAATTGTTCATTTAATAATTGTAAGTATGCTATTCTGATAAATTGTAATTCATTTTTTTCTTTTTTTAAAATTTTCTATATTTTTTTTTTTTTTTTTTTAATTTTATTTTATTTTATTTTTTTAATTTACATTCCAAATCACTTCCCCTTTCCCGTTTCCTCCCTCCCCGAAAGTCCCATAAGCCCCCTTCCCTCCCTCTTTTCTCCGTTCAACCCCCTCTCATTACTCTGTCCTGGCGTTCCCCTACATCCAGTCTTTCCAGGACCAGGGGTCTCTCCTTCCATCTTTTTAGAAATCTATTGATATGCTGATTGTGTCTAGGGTATTCTGAGATTCTGGGTCAATATCCCCTTATCAGTGACTTCATACCATGTGTGATCTTTTGTGATTGGGTTACCTCACTAAGGATGATATTTTCAAGTTCTGACCATTTGCCTAGGAATTTCGTGAATTCATTGTTTTTAATTGCAGAGTAGTATTCCATTGTGTAAATATACCACATCTTCTGAATCCATTCCTCCGTTGAGGGACATCTGGGTTCTTTCCAGCTTCTGGCTATTATAAATAAGGCTGCTATGAATATAGTGGAGCATGTGTCCTTATTGCATGCAGGTAAAGTCTCTGGGTATATGCCCAGGAGTGGTATAGCCGGATCCTCCGGAAGTGTCATGCCCAGTTTTCTGAGGAGCCGCCAGACTGCTTTCCAGAGTGGTTGTACCAGCCTGCAATTCCACCAGCAGTGGAGGAGTGTTCCTCTTTCTCCACATCCTCGCCAACAACTGCTGTCTCCTGTGTTTTTGATCTTAGCCATCCTGACTGGTGTGAGATGGAATCTCAGGGTTGTTTTGATTTGCATTTCCCTAATGACTAAGGATGATGAACATCTCTTTAGGTGCTTCTCAGCCATTAGATATTCTTCAGGTGAGAACTCTTTGTTTAACTCTGTACCCCATTTTTTAATAGGGTTACTTGCCTCTCTGGAGTTTAACTTCTTGAGTTCTTTGTATATCTTGGATATTAGCCCTCTGTCGGATGTAAGGTTGGTAAAGATCATTTCCCAGTTAGTTGGTTGCCGCTTTGTCTTTTTGACAGTGTCTTTTGCCTTGCAAAAACTTTGTAATTTAATGAGGTCCCATTTGTCTATTCTTGATCTTAGAGTATAAGCTATTGGAGTTCTGTTCAGGAAATTCTCCCCTGTGCCCATATGTTCAAGGTTCTTCCCTAGTTTCCCTTCTATTAGTTTCAGTGTGTCTGGTTTTATGTGGAGATCTTTGATCCACTTAGAATTGAGCTTAGTGCAAGGAGATAAGGATGGGTCAATTTGCATTCTTCTGCATGTTGACCTCCAGCTGAGCCAGCACCATTTGTTGAAAAGGCTATCTTTTTTCCACTGGATGGTTTTAGCTCCTTTGTCAAAGATCAAGTGACCATAGGAGTGTGGATTCATTTCTGGGTCTTCAATTCTGTTCCATTGATCTACATGTCTGTTACTGTACCAATACCATGCAGTTTTTAACACTATTGCTCTGTAGTACAGCTTGAGGTCCGGGATACTGATTCCCCCAGAGGTTCTTTTACTCTTGAGAATAGTTTTAGCTATTCTGGGTTTTCTGTTATTCCAGATGAATTTTTGAATTGCTCTTTCTAACTCTATGAAGAATTGAGTTGGGATTTTGATGGGGATTGCATTGAATCTGTGTATTACTTTTGGTAAGATGCTCATTTTTACTATATTAATCCTGCCAATCCATGAGCATGGCAGATTTTTCCATCTTCCGAGGTCTTCTTCAATTTCTTTCTTCAGAGACTTGAAGTTCTTGTCATACAGATCTTTCACTTGTTTGGTTAGCGTCACGCCAAGATACTTAATATGGTTTGTGGCTATCGTAAAGGGTATTATTTCTCTTACTTCTTTCTCAGCCTGCTTATCCTTTGAGTATAGGAAGGCTTCTGACTTGCTTGAGTTGATTTTATATCCGGCCACTTTGCTGAAGTCGTTTATCAGCTGTAGGAGTTCTCTGGTGGAGTTCTTTGGGTCGCTTATGTATACTATCATATCGTCTGCAAATAGTGATAGTTTGACTTCTTCCTTTCCAATTTGTATCCCTTTGACCTCTTTTTCTTGTCTAATTGCTCTAGCTAGAACTTCAAGTACTATATTGAAAAGATATGGAGAGAGAGGGCAGCCTTGTCTAGTCCCTGATTTTAGTGGGATTGCTTCAAGTTTCTCTCCGTTTAGATTGATGCTGGCTACCAGTTTGCTGTAAATTGCTTTTACTATGTTTAGATATGGGCCTTGAATTCCTGATCTTTCCAAGACCTTTAGCATGAAAGGATGCTGAATTTTGTCAAATGCTTTCTCAGCATCTAATGAGATGACCATGTGGTTTTTTTCTTTGAGATTGTTTATGTAGTGGATTACATTGATGGATTTCCTTATATTGAACCATCCCTGCATCCCTGGGATGAAGCCTACTTGATCGTGGTGAATGATCGTTTTGATGTGTTCTTGGATTCGGTTGGCAAGAATTTTATTGAGTATTTTTGCATCGATATTCATAAGAGAGATTGGCCTGAGATTCTCTTTCTTTGTCGGATCTTTGTGTGCTTTTGGTATTAGTGTAATTGTGGCTTCATAGAACGAGTTGGGTAGTGTTCCTTCTGTTTCTATTTTGTGGAACAGTTTGAAGAGTATTGGTGTTAGGTCTTCTTTGAAGGTCTGATAGAATTCTGCACTAAAACCATCTGGACCTGTGCTTTTTTTGGTTGGAAGACTTCCAATGACAACTTCTATTTCTTCAGGGGTTATAGGACGGTTTAGATGGTCTATTTGATCCTGATTTAATTTTGGTACTTGGTATCTGTCAAGGAAATTGTCCATTTCCTCAAGATTTTCTAGTTGTGTTGAATACAGGTTTTTGTAGTAGGATCTGATGATTTTTTGAATTTCCTCAGTTTCTGTTGTTATCTCTCCCTTTTCGTTTCTGATTTTATTAATTTGGATACTATCTCTGTGCCCTCTGGTTAGTCTGGCTAAGGGCTTATCTATCTTGTTGATTTTCTCAAAGAACCAACTCCTCGTTTTGTTGATTCTTTGTATGGTTTTCTTTGTTTCTACTTGATTGATTTCAGCCCTGAGTTTGATGATTTCCTGCCTTCTACTCCTCTTTGGTGTATTTGCTTCTTTTTGTTCCAGGGCTTTCAGGTGTGCCATTAAGCTGTTAGTGTATGCTGTCTCCCGTTTCTTTTTGGCGGCACTCAGGGCTATGAATTTTCCTCTTAGCACTGCTTTCATTGTGTCCCATAAGTTAGGGTATGTTGTGCCTTCATTTTCATTAACTTTCAAAAAGTCTTTGATTTCTTTCTTTATTTCCACCTTGACCAAGTTATCATTGAGTAGAGCATTGTTCAGCCTCCATGTGTACGTGGGTTTTCTTTTGTTTTTGTTGCCATTGAAGACCACCCTTATTCCATAGTGATCTGATAGGAGGCATGGGATTATTTCTATCTTCTTGTATCTGTTGAGGTCTGATTTGTGACCAATTATATGGTCAATTTTGGAGAAGGTACCATGAGGAGCTGAGAAGAAGGTGTATTCTTTAGCTCTAGGATGAAATGTTCTATATATATCAGTTAGTTCCATTTGGTCCAAGGCTTCAATTAGATTCACTGTGTCCCTGTTTAGTTTCTGCTTTCCTGAACGATCCATTTCAGAGAGCGGGGTGTTGAAGTCACCCACTATTATTGTGTGCGGTGCGATGTGTGCTTTGAGTTTTAGTAAAGTTTCTTTTACGAATGAGGGTGCCCTTGCATTTGGAGCATAGATATTCAGGATTGAGAGTTCTTGATGGTGGATTTTTCCCTTGATCAGTATGTAGTGTCCTTCTGTGTCTTTTTTGATGACTTTGGGTTGAAAATCAATTTTATCCGATATTAGGATGGCTACTCCACCTCGTTTCTTGGGGCCATTTGCTTGTAAAATTGTTTTCCAGCCTTTTACTCTGAGGTAGTGTTTGTCTTTGACACTGAGGTGCGTTTCCTGCATGCAGCAAAAAGCTGGGTCCTGTTTACGTATCCAGTCTGCTAGTCTTTGTCTTTTAATTGGGGAGTTGAGACCATTGATATTAAGAGAGATTAAGGCATAGTGATTATTGCCATCTGCCATTCTTGACGCTATCTTTATGTTTGAGTGGTTATCTACTTTTGGGTTTGATTCAAGAAGGTTATTATCTCATTTTTTCCAGGGTGTTGTTTCTCTCCCTGTATTGGAGGTTTCCACCTATTATCCGTTGCAGGGCTGGATTTGTGGAAAGATATTGTGAAAATTTGGTTTTATCATGGAATATCTTGGTCTCTCCATCTATGGTGATTGAGAGTTTTGCTGGGTATAGTAGTCTAGGCTGGCATTTGTGCTGTCTTAGTGTCTGCATGAGATCTGCCCAGGATCTTCTGGCTTTCATAGTCTCTGGTGAGAAGTCTGATGTGATTCGGATAGGTCTTCCTTTGTATGTTACTTGGCCCTTTTCTCTTACTGCATTTAGTATTCTTTCTTTGTTTAGAACATTCGGTGTTTTTATTATTATGTGACGGGAGGTATTTCTGTTCTGGTCCAGTCTGTTTGGAGTTCTGTAGGCTTCTTGTATGTTCATCGGCATCTCTCTCTTTAAGTTAGGGAAGTTTTCCTCCATAATTTTGTTGAAGATATTTACTGGCCCTTTAAGTTGCAAATCTTCACTCTCATCTATACCTATAATCCTTAGGTTTGGTCTTCTCATTGTGTCCTGGATTTCCTGGATGTTTTGGGTTACGCGTTTTTTGCATTTTGCATTTTCTTTGACTGTTGAGTCGATGCTTTCTATGGAATCTTCAGCACCTGAGATTCTTTCTTCCATCTCTTGTATTCTATTGTTGATGTTTGCATCTATGACTCCTGATTTCTTCCCAAGGTTTTCTATCTCCAAAGTTGTCTCCCTTTGTGATTTCTTAGTTGTTTCTACTTCCTTTTTTAGTTCCTGGATGGATTTGCTGAGATCCTTCACTTGTTTGTTTGTATTTTCCTGTATTTCTTTAAGGTATTTTTGCATTACCTCTTTCAGGATTTCTTCCTGATGACCCACGTTCTCCTGCATTTCTCTGAGCGATTTTTGTGTTTCCTCCTCATGGGATTCCATCTGTTGATCCATCGTCTCCTGCATTTCTTTAAGCAGTTCTCGTGTTTCCTTTGTAAGGGCATCTAACCGTTGATTCATTTCTTTAAGCAATTTTTGTGTTGCCTCCTTATGGGCATCCGTCTGTTGACCCATATTCTTCTGCATTTCTTTATGCAAATTTTGTGATTCCTTTGTGAGTGCATCTACCCGTTGATTCATCTCGTTAAGTGATTTTTGTGTTGTCTCCTTGTGCGCCTCCATCTTTTGATCCATGTTCTCCCGCATTTCTCTAAGCGATTTTTGTATTTCCTTTGTAAGGGCTTCTAACCGTTGATTCATGGTCTCCTGTAACTCTTTATGAGATTTATTTGTGTCCTTCTTGTGATCCTCTAATAGCATCATGAGAAGTGATTTTAAATCCAGATCTTGTCTTTCGGGTGTGGTGGGGTATCCAGGACTTGCTGCTGTTGGAGAGTTGGGTTCGGATGGTCCCACATTACTTTGATTACTGTTAGTAACATTCCTACGTTTGCCTTTTGCCATCTGGATACCTCTGGTGTTAGTTGGTCCTGCTGCCACTGGCTGTTGGTTGGACCTCCTGTGAGCTTGCAAAGCTATTTCTGCCCCCCCTGGATTACCAGGATTCCCCTGGCACCGATTTCTGGGGCCTGCCTGCTCCTGAGTGACTTTGGAGCCCTAATGTGCTTTGCCCCAAGTGATCTTATATTGGGGAGGCCTTGCACATCTAAAGGCTCAGCCTAGTGGATTCCTGGAGCAGAGGTCGCCAAGGGGAGGCTGGTAGGCTCCTGCCCTGTGCAGGGGTGTGTGATCTCTCCTGGGGGGGGGAGGGGGCGTCCCTCTGCCAGGCAGAAGTCCCACAGCAGATCTGGCGCGCTGGTCACTGCAGATCAGCCCAGCACCTGGGAGCAGGTTACACACAAGCTGCCTGAACCCGAAGCGATATTATGCCTGTCTGTCTCTGAGCCTGGTGGTCCCAACTACCTGGTCACTGGAGCAAAGATGGCGGAGGGCACTCTCCGTGGCGCTGCTCACCCTGTGGTCACGATGGCCCGCCGATCTGGCACCCAGACGACCACAGCGCCAACCCGCCCTCGGGCACAGAAGGAAGCCCCAACAGGCCGTGTCCCAAGTGATGTTATATTGGGGGGAGAGCCTGGGTACCGGTCTCTCCAGCGCAGTCCGCGGGAACAGAGGTCGCGGAAGGGAAGCTGGCAGGCTCCCTCCCTGCGCGGGGTCCCTCCACCAGGCAGAAGGTCCCACCGCGGAACTGGCGGAACTGGCGTGCTGGTTACTGCAGATCAGCCCAGCACCTGGGAGCAGGTTACACACAAGCTGCCTGAAACCGAAGCGATATTATGCCTGTCTGTCTCTGAGCCTGGCGGTCCCAACTACCTGGTCACTGGAGCAAAGATGGCGGAGGGCAGTCTCCGTGGCGCCGCTCACCCTGTGGTCACGATGGCCCGCCGATCTGGCACCCAGACGACCACAGCGCCAACCCGCCCTCGGGCACAGACAGAAGCCCCAACAGGCCGTGTCCCAAGTGATGTTATATCGGGGGGAGAGCCTGGGTACAGGTCTCTCCAGCGCAGTCCGCGGGAACAGAGGTCGCGGAAGGGAAGCTGGCGGGCTCCCTCCCTGCGCGGGGTCCCGCCACCAGGCAGAAGGTCCCACCGCGGAACTGGCGCGCTGGTTACTGCAGATCAGCCCAGCACCTGGGAGCAGGTTACACACAAGCTGCCTGAAACCGAAGCGATATTATGCCTGTCTGTCTCTGAGCCTGGCGGTCCCAACTACCTGGTCACTGGAGCAAAGATGGCGGAGGGCAGTCTCCGTGGCGCCGCTCACCCTGTGGTCACGATGGCCCGCCGATCTGGCACCCAGACGACCACAGCGCCAACCCGCCCTCGGGCACAGACAGAAGCCCCAACAGGCCGTGTCCCAAGTGATGTTATATCGGGGGGAGAGCCTGGGTACCGGTCTCTCCAGCGCAGTCCGCGGGAACAGAGGTCGCGGAAGGGAAGCTGGCAGGCTCCCTCCCTGCGCGGGGTCCCGCCACCAGGCAGAAGGTCCCACCGCGGAACTGGCGCGCTGGTTACTGCAGATCAGCCCAGCACCTGGGAGCAGGTTACACACAAGCTGCCTGAAACCGAAGCGATATTATGCCTGTCTGTCTCTGAGCCTGGCGGTCCCAACTACCTGGTCACTGGAGCAAAGATGGCGGAGGGCAGTCTCCGTGGCGCCGCTCACCCTGTGGTCACGATGGCCCGCCGATCTGGCACCCAGACGACCACAGCGCCAACCCGCCCTCGGGCACAGACAGAAGCCCCAACAGGCCGTGTCCCAAGTGATGTTATATCGGGGGGAGAGCCTGGGTACAGGTCTCTCCAGCGCAGTCCGCGGGAACAGAGGTCGCGGAAGGGAAGCTGGCGGGCTCCCTCCCTGCGCGGGGTCCCGCCACCAGGCAGAAGGTCCCACCGCGGAACTGGCGTGCTGGTTACTGCAGATCAGCCCAGCACCTGGGAACAGGTTACACACAAGCTGCCTGAAACCGAAGCGATATTATGCCTGTCTGTCTCTGAGCCTGGCGGTCCCCTATATTTTTTTTTTACTTACATTCCGAGTGATTTCCCCTTTCCGGTTTCCTCCCTCCCCAAAAGTCCCATAAGTCTTCTTCCCTCCCCATGGTCTCCATTCAACCCCCTCTCACTTCTCTGTCCTGGCATTCCCCTACATCCAGTCTTTCCAGGACCAGGGGTCTCTCCTTCCATCTTCTTGGAAATCTATTGATATGTGAATTGTGTCTTGGGTATTCCAAGATTCTGGGTTAATATCCCCTTATCAGTGACTGCATACCATGTGTGTTCTTTTGTGATTGGGTTACCTCACTAAGGATGATATTTTCAAGTTCTGACCATTTCCCTAAGAATTTCGTGAATTCATTATTTTTAATTGCAGAGTAGTATTCCATTGTGTAAATACACCACATCTTCTGAATCCATTCCTCTGTTGAGGGACATCTGGGTTCTTTCCAGCTTTTGGCTATTATAAATAAGGCTGCTATGAACATAGTGGAGCATCTGTCCTTATTGCATGCAGGGGAAGCCTCTGGGTATATGCCCAGGAGTGGTATAACAGGATCCTCCGGGAGTGTCATGCCCAGTTTTCTGAGGAACTGCCAGACTGCTTTCCAGAGTGGTTGTGCCAGCTTGCAATCCCACCAGCAATGGAGAAGTGTTCCTCTTTCTCCACATCCTCGCCAACAACTGCTGTCTCCTGAGTTTTTGATCTTAGCCATTCTGACTGGTGTGAGGTGGAATCTCAGGGTTGTTTTGATTTGCATTTCCCTAATGACTAAGGATGATGAACATCTCTTTAGGTGCTTCTCAGCCATTAGATATTCTTCAGGTGAGAACTCTTTGTTTAGCTCTGCACCCCAATTTTTTTTTTTTTTGGTTTTTTGAGACAGGGTTTCTCTGTATAGCTCTGGCTGCCCTGGAACTCACTCTGTAGAACAGGCTGGCCTCGAACTCAGAAATCCTCTTGCCTCTGCCTCCCAAGTGCTGGGATTAAAGGCATGCTCCACCACTGCCCAGCTGTACACCACTTTTTAATAGGATAATTTGGTTCTCTGGGGTCTAAATTCTTGAGTTCTTTGTATATATTGGATATTAGCCCTCTATCGGATATAGGGTTGGTAAAGATCTTTTCCCAGTTTGTTGGCTGCTGCTTTGTCCTTTTGACAGTGTCCTTTGCCTTACAAAAACTTTGCAATTTTATGAGGCCCATTTGTCAATTCTTTCTTTTTTCTTTTTTTGTTTTCCTTCCAATTTTCTTTTTTTTTTTTTGTTTTTACAGCTCTTTTTTTTTTATTTTCTAAGTTTTTTTATTTACATTCCAAATCATTTCCCCTTTCCTGTTTGCTCCCTCTCTGAAAGTCCCATAAGCCCCCTTCCCTACCTCTGTTCCCCATTCAACCCCCTCTTGCTTCTCTGTCTGGGCATTCCCCTACATCCAGTCTTTCCAGGACCAGGGGTCTCTCCTTCCATCTTCTTAGTAATCTATTGATATGCGAATTGTGTCTAGGGTATTCTGAGATTCTGGGTTAATATCCCCTTATCAATGCTTGCATACCATGTGTGTTCTTTGGGATTGGGTTACCTCACTAAGGATGATATTTTCAAGTTCTGACCATTTGCCTAGGAATTTCGTGAATTCATTGTTTTTAATTGCAGAGTAGTATTCCATTGTGTAAATATACCACATCTTCTGAATCCATTCCTCCGTTGAGGGACATCTGGGTTCTTTCCAGCTTCTGGCTATTATAAATAAGGCTGCTATGAACATAGTGGAGCATGTGTCCTTATTGCATGCAGGGGAAGCCTCTGGGTATATGCCCAGAAGTGGTATAGCAGGATCCTCCAGGAGTGTCATGCCCAGTTTTCTGAGGAACCGCCAGACTGCTTTCCAGAGTGGTTGTACCAGCTTGCAATTCCACCAGCAGTGGAGGAGTGTTCCTCTTTCTCCACATCCTCGCCAACAACTGCTGTCTCCTGTGTTTTTGATCTTAGCCATCCTGACTGGTGTGGGATGGAATCTCAGGGTTGTTTTGATTTGCATTTCCCTAATGACTAAGGATGATGAACATCTCTTTAGGTGCTTCTCAGCCATTAGATATTCTTCAGGTGAGAACTCTTTGTTAAGCTCTGTACCCCATTTTTAATAGGGTTACTTGGCTCTCTGGAGTTTAACTTCTTGAGTTCTTTGTATATATTGGATATTAGCCCTCTGTAGGATGTAGGGTTGGTAAAGATCATTTCCCAGTTAGTTGGTTGCCGCTTTGTCTTTTTGACAGTGTCTTTTGCCTTGCAAAACTTTGTAATTTAATGAGGTCCCATTTGTCAATTCTTGATCTTAGAGCATAAGCTATTGGAGTTCTATTCAGGAAATTCTCCCCTGTGCCCATATGTTCAAGGTTCTTCCCTAGTTTCCTTCCTATTATTTTCAGTGTGTCTGGTTTTATGTGGCGGTCCTTGATCCACTTGGAATTGAGCTTAGTGCAAGGAGATAAGAATGGGTCAATTTGCATTCTTCTGCATGTTGACCTCCAGTTGAACCAGCACCATTTGTTGAAAAGGCTATCTTTTTTCCACTGGCTGGTTTTAGCTCCTTTGTCAAAGATCAAGTGACCATAGGAGTGTGGATTCATTTCTGGGTCTTCAATTCTGTTCCATTGATCTACATGCCTGTCACTGTACCAATACCATGCGGTTTTTAACACTATTGCTCTGTAGTACAGCTTGAGGTCTGGGATACTGATTCCCCCAGAGGATCTTTTACTCTTGAGAATAGTTTTAGCTATCCTGGGTTTTCTGTTATTCCAGATGAATTTTTGAATTGCTCTTTCTAACTCTATGAAGAATTGAGTTGGGATTTTGATGGGGATTGCATTGAATCTGTATATTGCTTTTGGCAAGATGGTCATTTTTACTATATTAATCCTGCCAATCCATGAGCATGGCAGATTTTTCCATCTTCTGAGGTCTTCAATTTCTTTCTTCAGAGACTTGAAGTTCTTGTCATACAGATCTTTCACTTGTTTGGTTAGAGTCACGCCAAGATACTTTATATGGTTTGTGGCTATCGTGAAGGGTATCATTTCTCTTACTTCTTTCTCAGCCTGCTTATCCTTTGAGTATAGAAAGGCTACTGACTTGCTTGAGTTGATTTTATATCCGGCCACTTTGCTGAAGTTGTTTATCATCTGTAGGAGTTCTCTGGTGGAGTTCTTTGGGTCGCTTAAGTATACTATCATATCGTCTGCAAATAGTGATAGTTTGACTTCTTCCTTTCCAATTTGTATCCCTTTGACCTCTTTTTGTTGTCTAATTGCTCTAGCTAGAACTTCAAGTACTATATTGAAAAGATATGGAGAGAGAGGGCAGCCTTGTCTAGTCCCTGATTTTAGTGGGATTGCTTCAAGTTTCTCTCCATTCAGATTGATGCTGGCTACCGGTTTGCTGTAAATTGCTTTTACTATGTTTAGATATGGGCCTCGAATTCCTGATCTTTCCAAGACCTTTAGCATGAAAGGATGCTGAATTTTGTCAAATGCTTTCTAATGAGATGACCATGTGGTTTTTTTCTTTGAGATTGTTTATATAGTGGATTACATTGATGGATTTCCTTATATTGAACCATCCCTGCATCCCTGGGATGAAGCCTACTTGATCGTAGTGAATGATCGTTTTGATGTGTTCTTGGATTTGGTTGGCAAGAATTTTATTGAGTATTTTTGCATCGATATTCATAAGAGAGATTGGCCTGAGATTCTCTTTCTTTGTCGGATCTTTGTGTGCTTTTGGTATTAGTGTAATTGTGGCTTCATAGAACGAGTTGGGTAGTATTTCTTCTGTTTCTATTTTGTGGAACAGTTTGAAGAGTATTGGTGTTAGGTCTTCTTTGAAGGTCTGATAGAATTCTGCACTAAAACCATCTGGACCTGTGCTTTTTTTGGTTGGAAGACGTCCAATGGCGACTTCTATTTCTACAGGGGTTATAGGACAGTTTAGATGGTCTATTTGATCCTGATTTAATTTTGGTATTTGGTATCTGTCAAGGAAATTGTCCATTTCCATGAGATTTTCTTGTTGTGTTTAATACAGGTTTTTGTAGTAGGATCTGATAAGTTTTTGAATTTCCTCAGTTTCTGTTGTTATATCTCCCTTTTTGTTTCTGATTTTGTTAATTTGGACACTGTCTCTGTGCCCTCTGCCTAGTCTGACTAAGGGCTTATCTATCTTGTTGATTTTCTCAAAGAAGCAAGTCCTAGTTTTGTTGATTCTTTGTATGGTTTTAGTTGTTTCTACTTGATTGATTTCAGCCCTGAGTTTGATGATTTCCTGCCTTCTACTCCTCTTTGGTGTATTTGCTTCTTTTTGTTCCAGGGCTTTCAGGTGTGCCATTAAGCTGCTAGTGTATGCTGTCTCCCGTTTCTTTTTGGCGGCACTCAGGGCTATGAATTTTCCTCTTAGCCCTGCTTTCATTGTGTCCTATAAATTAGGGTATCTTGTGCCTTCATTTTCATTAAATATTAAAAAATCTTTGATTTCTTTATTTCTTCCTTGATCAAGGTATCATTGAGTAGAGCATTGTTCAGTCTCTATGTGTATGTGGGCTTTCTGTTGTTTTTGTTGTTATTGAAGACCACCCTTATTCCATAGTGATCTGATAGGAGGCATGGGATTAGTTCGATCTTCTTATATCTGTTGAGGTCTGTTTTGTGACCAATTATATGATCGATTTTGGAGAAGGTACCAGGAGGTGCTGAGAAGAAGGTATATTCTTTTGCTTTAGGATGAAATGTTCTATATATATCTGTTAGTTCCATTTGGTCCAAGGCTTCAATTAGGTTCACTGTGTCCCTGTTTAGTTTCTGCTTTCCTGAACAATCCATTTCAGAGAGCGGGGTGTTGAAGACACCCACTATTATTTTGTGAGGTGCAATGTGTACTTTGAGCTTTAGTAAAGTTTCTTTTACGAATGAGACTGCCCTTGCATTTGGAGCTTAGATGTTCAGAATTGAGAGTTCTTCTTGGTGGATTTTTTCCTTTGACCAGTATGTAGTGTCCTCTGTGTCTCTTTTGATGACTTTAGGTTGAAAGTCAATTTTATCTGATATTACGATGACTACTCCGGCTCGTTTCCTGGCACCATTTGCTTGTAAGATTGATTTCCAGCCTTTTTCTCTGAGGTAGTGTTTGTCTTTGACACTGAGGTGCCTTTTCTGCAGGCAGTAAAATTCTTGGTCCTCTTTACCTATCCAGTCTGTTAGTCTATGTCTTTTTATTGGGGAATTGAGACCATTGATATTAAGAGTCATTAAGTAATAGTGATTATTGCCACCTGCTATTCTTGACGCTGTCTTTATGTTTGAGTTTCTACTTTTGGGTTTGATGAAAGAAGGTTACTGTCTTGTTTTTTTCCAGGGTGTAGTTTCTCTCCTTGTATTGGCAATTTCCACCTATTATCCTTTGCAGGGCTTGGTTTGTGGAAAAATATTGTGTAAATATGGTTTTATCATGGAATATCTTGGTCTCTCTATCTATGGTGATTGAGAGTTTTTCTGGGTATAGTAGTCTAGGCTGGCATTTGTGCTGTCTTAGTGTCTGTATGAGATCTGCCCAGGATCTTCTGGCTTTCATAGTCTCTGGTGAGAAGTCTGATATGATTCAGATAGGTCTTCCTTTTTATGTTATTTGACCTTTTTCTCTTACTGCTTTTAATATTCTTTCTTTGTTTAGTACATTTGGTGTTTTGAATATTATGTGATGGGAGGTATTTCTGTTCTGGTCCAGTCTGTTTGGAGTTCTTTAGGCTTCTTGTATGTCCATCGGCATCTCTCTCTGTAGGTTACCGAAGTTTTCCTCCATAATTTTGTTGAGGATATTTACTGGCCCTTTAAGATGCAAATCTTCACTCTCATCTATACCTATAATCTTTAGGTTTGGTCTTCTCATTGTGTCCTGGATTTCCTAGATGTTTTGGGTTACAGGCCTTTTGCAATTTGCATTTTTTTTTACTGCTGAGTCGATGCTTTCTTTGGTATCTTCAGCACCTGAGATTCTTTCTTCCATCTCTTGTATTCTATTGTTGATGTTTGCATCTATGACTCCTGATTTCTTCCCAAGGTTTTCTATCTCCAAAGTTGTCTCCCTTTATGATTTCTTAGTTGTTTCTACTTCCTTTTTTAGATCTTGGATGGATTTGCTCAGATCCTTCCCTTGTTTGTTTGTATTTTCCTGTATTTCTTTAAGATATTTTTGTGTTTCCTCTTTCAGGATTTCTGCCTGTTGACCCAAGTTCTCCTGTATTTCTTTTAACGATTTTTGTGTTGCCTCCTTATGGGCTTCCATCTGTTGACCCATATTCTCCTGCATTTTTAAAGCAATTTTTGTGTTTCCTTTGTAAGGGCATCTACCCCTTGATTCATATTCTCCTGTATTTCTTTAAGCGATTTTTGTGTTGCCTCCTTATGGGCTTCCATCTGTTTACCCATATTTTCCTGCATTTCTTTAAGCGATTTTTGCGTTTCTTTTGTAAGGACTTCTACCCGTTGATTCATGTTCTCCTCTATTTCTTTATGAGATTTATTTACGTCCTTCTTGAAATCCTCTAATAGCATCATGAGAAGTGATTTTTATTCCAGATCTTGCCTTTCGGGTGTGATGGGGTATCCAGGACTTGCTGCTGTCGGAGATTTGGGTTCAGATGGTGCCATATTGCCTTGATTTCTGTTTGTAACATTCCTATATTTGCCTTTTGCCATCTGGTTATCTCTCGTGTTAGTTGGTTCTGCTGTCACTGACTGTTGCTTGGACCTCTTGTGAACCTGTATGGCTGTTTCTGTCCCCCTGGATTACCCGGTTTCCCCTGGTACTGATTGCTGAAGGGCTGTCCTGCTCCTGAGTGACTTTGGAGCCCTGATGTGCCTTGCCCCAAGTGATGTTATACTTGGGGAATCCCTGTGTACCTGGAGACCCATTGTAGTCAGTTCCTGGAGCAGAGATAGCTAAGGGGAGGCTTGAGAGATCTCGGTGCGCTCTCTCCAGGTGCAGGTCCCTCTGCAGTGCAGATGCCCCACAGCAGAGCTGGCACCCAGACGACCACAGAGCTGCCCCACTCTTGGGCGCAGATGGAGCCTAGCAGGCTGTGTCCCAAGTGATGTTATTCTGGGGAATCCCTGAGTACCTGAAGGCTCAGTGTAGTCAATCCCCAGAGCAGAGGTTGCTAATGGGAGGCTGGTGCGCTCTCTCCTGGTGTGGGTGTGCTCTCTCCCAGTGTGGATCCCTCTGCAGGGCAGATGTCCCACAGCAGAGCTGGCGTGTAGGTGACCACAGAACTGCCCAGCTCTTGGGTGCAGGGAGCACACAAGCTGGCTGAGTCCCAAGTGATGTTATGCTCGGTTATCCCTGCGCCTGGAGGTCCCAACTGTTCTGTTGCCCGAGCAACGATGGGAGTGCACTCTGTAATTCTGATAAAATGTATAAAATGATATAGAAGAGTAAAATTTTATCTTTTAAATGTTTTTCTTCAGAGCCCTCATGCATTAGAAAGACATAGTATGATTTGTTTAGATATAGCCAGTAGCATTAACCATGATTATTTTGTGCTTTCTCTTTTACAAATAGGTTGATATCAAAATTGGAAGTTTTTTAATTATTAGAAATTGAACGTAATGGCAGCAGAATTTATAAAGAGTTGTTGTAGAGGATGTTTCTATGGTGAAACAGAAAACCACAAATGTGAGTATTATTTTGATTTTTGGTAAACCCTTAGCGCCTTCTTTGCCATTTTATAATATATGAATAAATTAGGAATGTCTTCTGACTTTGAAGGGAAGGCCAATAAGGAAAGCATACTAGATCATTATTTCAGAAACTCCTAGTGACCCTGAAGTTTAGTGGAGAGAATGGTTAACTCAAACCATGAGACAACCCTGGACATCACTGTAAAGAAGATAACATTTGCCATGGGAGCCTGAACAGGACTTAGCAAGCTGGTGGGAAGAAGGAAGTACGAAAATCTAGGCAGGTGAAGGAAATACAGTCAAGGTAAAGAGAGATGTGTGCTTGGGGAACAATAAATTCTGATAATTGTTTTGATGCAAATAAAGACAGCCTCCATTTTATGTACAGTAAAAATATACTTTATGTACATTAAAAATATCTTATGAACAAATGATCACTGTGCTAGCTAATTTTATGTTAACTTGACACAAGTTTCATTTCTTTGGGAAGAGGGAACCTTAATTGAGAAATCGCCCCCACAAGATTTGCCTGTAGATAATCCTTTTGTGGATTTTCTTGATTGATTCTTGATGTGTATGTGTAGGGGGAGGGCACCTCATTGTGGGTAGTCCTGGTGGTCCTGGGTGCTATAAGAAATCAGGCTCAGGAAGCCAATAAGCAGCACTCTCCATGGCTTCTGTTTTAGTTTCCCCCCTTAAGTTTCTGCCCTGAGTTCCCTTGATGGTGGATTGCAATCTATAAGCTGAAATAAACTCTTTCCTTCTTAAGTTGATTTGGTCATGTAAAAACCCCCTGAAGAAGAAACTCATAACTTTATTTAATCTTGCATTTATGAAAGATTCCTAGTCTAGCTATTTCCTTGTATATTGTATAGCTGCTTGTGGCTCCAGGCTTAAGATTAGAACTTTATTTTTCTCTGGCACTTTTATTTCTTGTAGTATAGAACTTAGTATATATTTGTATATGAAGTTTTATTAGTCCATTTTATGATGCCAATAATACAGTACCTCTGTTATTATTGGATAAGATGTTTATTTTGACTCACATTTCTGAAGGTCAAAGATGGTGATTGTTGTTGTTGTTGGCAGTATCCTGAGGCAATGCAGAATATCATTTAATAGAAAAATGGGAATGAATACGTGTAACTTGGTTTCTCTCTGTCTCCTACAAAGCCACCATCATTCAACCACGGATTCTCTACCCTCTCAATGGATACTAATCCCAAAGGCCCCACATCTAAAAACATTATTTGGTTTAAGTTTCCACAGAGAATTTTACATTCCTTACAGTGGATATTGTGGGTTAATACTCTTATAGTAGGGATTAAATATCAACACATGGGGATAACATTAAACCTTTATCTAGTCCATACCAGAAAGTCTTTTTTTTCTTTTTTTAACATTAAAAGCATTCCACAAATTCCTGTAGTATAGTAGTTGTACTTCTATTCATTCTGTAGATAATACTGTTATACATAAAGATCAGCTGTCCTTTTCCACCTTTTCTTAGGTTGTGAAGCTATGTATATACTATTTTAGAGAAAGATAAAATAGTCTATAGAAGCCCAGGGAGAGGCAGTTGCTAATATGATAAATATTTAGTCAGTATTCATTTTATTTAGTGATTTGGTGGAGAGTTTTAATGACTTGAAGATTTTTGGCTCTCAGAATTATGTATTTGAGACTCATGTTTACCATAAAATTGACAAAAATTGCTTTGTTTATAGCATTTTAAGATGACTGGATTTTTGTTTTTTACTTGAAGACACTACTTATTTAACTGTGAAATAAACTTTCTATCCATCAATGAGCTTTTATGAAAATGACTTTTAAGAACTTCTTTTCCCATTCTAATAGGATAATGTGTTTTGGCAAAAACATTAATTGATCAAATCTTGGTTGGCCAAGATTAATGTAGATTCCAGAAGAAGTTGTTAGAATTCAAGAGTAGCTTGAATCAGGATGTTTTTCTAAAATAATTTTAAAAAGGCTCAGCAGTCACCAAACTCAGACACTATTGTGGATGTCAAGAAGTGCTTGCTTACAGGAGCCTGACAGAGCTGTCTCCTGAGAGGCTCTGCCAGTGCCTGACAAATAGAGGTGGATGCTCTCAGCCAACCATTGGATTGAACACAGGATCCCCAATGGAGGAGTTAGAGAAAGGGCTGAAGGGGTTTGCAACCCTATAGGAAGAAGGACAATATCAACCTACCTCCCCACCCCCCAGAGCTCCCAGGAACTAAACCACCAACCAAAGAGTACACATGGAGGGACCCATGGCTCCAGCCACATATGTAGCAGAGGATGGCCTTGTTGGGTGTCAATGGGAGGAGAGACCCTTGGTTTTGTGAGGCTCAATGCCCCAGTGTAGGGAATGCCAGGGTGGGGAGGTGGGAGTGGTTGGGTAGGTGGGTGGGGAAACACCCTCATAGAAGCAGAGGGAGGGGCGATGGGATAGGGGTTTTGGGGGAGGGACTAGGGGAGGAGATAACATTTAAAATGTAAATAAAGAAAATAATAAAAAAATGCCCAGGTGGCACATACTGTTTGTCCTAGCATTTAAGAAGCAGAAGCAAACAGCGGATTCTATCAGATCTCCGTGAATTCTAGGCAAGTGTGGTCTACAAAGCAAGGTTCAGGCCAGCTAAAGATACATAGTAAGACCTTGTCTCAAAATAAAACAAAATAATAAAGTGATTTAAAAAGTTCCAGCCATTCTGGGTTTAGGTTATTAGATATAATCTATATGCATAATTGTGACTTCTTTCTGATTTTCTCTTCTTTTTAATGCAGTTTCTGTGGAAAGAGACTTTAAAGCATCAGCCTCAAATAGCCAAAATACCATCGGTATACCTCCATTGACTTCTGTTTTAGTAAAGCCCCAAGTTGGCTGTAATGAGGATTATTTGCTTTCCAAATTACCATGTGATGGTAAAGAAGTACAATTTGTGGTGCCCAGGTTTAAATTATCTTATATTCAGCCTAGGACACAAGGAACTCCTTCACATCTGGGTGAACTGGAAGGTAAACAATAACATATCAGGATTTAAAAGTCAACATGGACCATTTAAATGCTATTAATATTACTTTTTGCTTTTTTATTTATTTCACACAAAATTTATACAAATATTTATAGTTTGAGTTTTATAAGTTCTTTTCTGTAGAACAGCTTAATGAATAGTATTTTTTGAAATATTCCATTGTAGAAACTGGTAATAATATAACACATTTATAATATGATATGATATAATATAGCACATTTGTATATAGTTTGGCTTAAAAAGATTTATTTTTATTTGTATATGTGAATATGTTTATGTCTGTGTATACCACATACATTTTGATGCCTGTGGAGGCCAGAAGAAGGTACTGAGATCTTCTAGAGCCAGAGTTACACGTTGTGAGCTGCCAGTGTGGATGCTGGGAACTGAACATGAGTCCCCTGGAAGAGCAACAAGTGCTTTTACCTATTAAGCCATATCTCCAGTTCCTCCAGTTTGACTTTAAAAATTATCATAGAGAGAAAAAATTAAAATAATTTAATTAGTAAATAATGACACAGAAATAGTTTACTTAATATTTTCTAAACTTTGGTACAGTTAAAACGTCGGAAAAATTTCAGGCATATAAAGGAGTTGAAAGAAAGAATACTTTTATATCTAAAACTTAAATTGTCCCATTAACATTTTACTATACTTTTTTTAATCATTAATCTATGTAACTCCATCCTTCTATCCAACATTAGCCCTGTTTTTGGCAGGGAATAGGTGAAACATTTAAAAATGATTTGACACCAACAATATACTCCTTCTAAATACTCGTACATATTATTCATTGAAGTTTGCCAATCTATGAACAACTTTATTTTAACTTATATCTGAAGTACAATGTACTTTCTAAAACTACTTTTGAATGTTGTGTGTATTTGTTGAGTTTCAAATATGTTATGTGTTTGATATTGATGAATAAATATAATAGTATATATAGTTCAAACACACATCAAGACACATTACTTGTTCTCATTTTTTTTTCATTTTGTCTTTCCCTTTTGGAATTCTGATTATATATGTTTTGACCTTTTGGTATTCTATGTGTCTCTGAGAATGTTATTTTTTTCTTCAATAATTTTTCTTTGAGTTTGCGAATAATTGGCCCATTTTCAAGTTCTTGGTTTCTCGCTTGTCATCTTCATTTTGCTCTTAAGTTTATCTTCTGAATATTTTATTCTAAACATTGTATATTAAAATTTGTGTTTGGTTCTTTTTGCATACTTACTTTCTCTCTTGCAGTTTATCATTATATTATTGTAAAAGAATTTTCTTTTATGGCTTTTAGCTTGTTAGAGTGGTGTATATGTGTTAATTTCAATATCTAGGTCATATATCTAGATTTAGGTTCCAGCAGTTACACTTTTCCCCTTGAAAATGGATCACATATTTCAGTTACTTTGTATGTGGACTAATTTGAGGTTATGATATATGTATGGATATATAATGATATTGTGGAGACTCTGGATTTGGTCACATTTGACCAAGTCCTTTCCATCCTTCCTGTTTCCTTCTAGACTTATAACTTGGTTGAACATGGATTACAAATGCTGCCTTGTTTGGCAGCTCTTGATTTTTGGTTCAGGAATTAGCCAGATATTTGGTCAAATTTGAGAATTTCTCATTTCTAGGGCAACATTTTTCACCACAACATCTCTGGTTGCTGGAAATACTGCTCTCTAGTTTGTCTTCCAGTTTGCTATTTGAATTTTGTATATTCTGCGTAGTGTTGGCTTTGGCTTACGCTGAAACTATAAATCATCTGAAAAAATTAAGAAATATATAGAAATAGGTCTTCTTTTGTTCTTTTTATGTACTTAGTAGAAAAAAATTGAATTTTGAATTACTTAGGTAAAAGAATTACTTAACTCTTAAATTACAGGCTCATTGAGGATGTTGGAAACTAATATAATCTAAGATATATTCATGAAAGTCCTCTTGGAACCCAATCATAGAAGTCAAATATGAGTATTTGTGTGTATATATGAGTAATGGAATGTGGTGGAGGAGGCAATTCTGAGACAGCAGATCACTATCAATAATAACCAAAACCGTTAAGTATTAGAAATTTGTTTTGTTCCATTGTTTACTAGCTAATGGGGCTGATTACAGTAATCCCTTACTGTACTTACAGGTTTTATTATTAAAATTTTGTATAAATTAATGCCTACCTACCTATCCACTAAAGTTGATAGATAATTGTGGCTTAAATTTTTTTAGTTATGTTTTTAAAAGGGGTAAGATATCTTGTAGTGTTACATTCAGTTTTATAGCATTTTGGTTTAGTAAACCGAGAGGAATTCTAGCTGAACTATAGATATAACTGTGTACTGTCTGAAGGAAAGAAATTGAATTCTTTAGCGATTTAATTGTATGAAAGAAAAATGAAATGAGAATACTCTTATATTTATAAGCTCTTATATTTAGCTTATAAAAGTAATGAGCCATCTTTGGTGTTACTGAGGATCTTTAGTAATCATAATAATAATTATAATAACTTTATTATATTATATATTTATATATAAATTTATGTTATATATTAAATATTTATTATATTCTATATATAAATATAATGCCTTATTTATATATTACATAAATATATAATTTAAAATTATATATTATATAAAATATATTTATATCATAATAATAATGATGAGTAAATAATGCTCTTAGGATCATTGCTATTGTTTTGCCATAAACGAAGACTTCTAGTAACAGTTTGTTTACGTGCTAAATGATTTGTTAGTTTATAAGATATGTAAATCATGGCTCTTAGACCTCACAACTTTTCAGAATCTCTCAGCTCTGTAGTTAGTTGGATTTTGCACAGTGTTAACTAAACCAGAGTGAAGATAAAATTTCATCTAATATTCTCTTTTCTGATCTCAATGTAAATAATTTGTTTTATCATTTAACTTAATTTAGAAAATACCATTTTAAACTGTAGGTCTAATTTTAAGTAGGACAAAGCAGGACAGAGAAAGATGACAATATTTTAAACTTTTTTAAAATAATTTTTTGTTTATATAATGTATGTGTGCATGTATACATGTGCACATGTTTGTGGAGGTCAGAGCTTGACACTGGTTGTCCTCTTCTATTGCTTTCTATCTTATTTTGAGACTATGTCTTTCTCTGATCCCAGAGACTATCAGTTGGCTCTGAAAATCCTCTCTCTATCTTTTCAGAACTAGGATGACAGACAAGTGCCAACGTAATTGGTTTTTATGTGAGTGGTGGAGATCTAGATTCAGGCCCTCCTGTATGTATGGCAGGGATTTACTGACTAAGCCATCTTCTCAGCCCTTAAATTTAAACCTTTAAAAAATATATGAACATGTATATTGGTGCATGCATGTGTGGAGTTCAGAAGACAATCTGTGGTGACATTTTCAGGAACACCATCTGTAGTAGTACCCAATTTGTGCTACACAAATCTACAGAGGCAGTGAAACACCCCCCCCCCACATACACACACACAGCCTTTATATTTTAATATACCTTAAACATCTCAATGGTTGGGACACTTCCTAACCTCCACATGGCTGCTACAGCCCCCTCTGATACCCCTAAGTTATTACTTACTAAAATCTATATTCCATCTTTGCTGCCCTAGATCCAGACATTCAGTCCTCTTAGGCCATGATCCCCACCACCTATCTGCACCTCTCAAGCATGATGTTTCCTCTCCTTCCCCAGCATGGTGGCTGTTCTTCCTCCTCCTCTTCCTCCTCCTCCTCCTCCATCCTTTGCCCTGGAATCCTAAAAGATCCCCCTCTGTCTTCCTGCCCAGCCATTGGTAAACTTTATTTACCAATCAAAACCAACTGGAGGCAGTGTCCTCCAGTCTTACATGTGGGACACTACAAACAGGTTTTTGGGGAAACATAATTAGCATGAGAATAGAAGTTGCTGCATTTCCTCCTTTTTGTCCATTAAAAAGGCTTTTCTCTCAGATATACCTTGAACATAGATATAACAGTTATGTAAACTATAAAGTATGTTATACACTAGTAACATCCAGTTCATCAATTTTGTCAATTTAGGTACATTACTCTAACATTTATTCTAACTTAAAGAGTTTATAATTCGACACCTGAGTGATGTTTTGATTCTAACGTGCATTACTGTCTGAAAACGAGCCTTTCAATTCTAGAATTGCTAAACAACTTGTTTGATTATGAGACTTAACTAGTCTTCAACCCCATCAGAGATCGAAGAGTGGATTAAATATTACCTGAATATATAGAAAGCACAAAAACATAGCTTCCAAAACTTAAAACAATTTGTAGAGACATCTGACTGCCTGAACAATCCCCTATATTTCTCATAACTTTGGAGCATCTGTCTTCAGCCTTCTGGCAGAGAACTATCTGACAGACATTAAACAAAGCAGGAATTATGAAGGACTAGCTTATCCTGTATTGGCAGAGTTAAGCTGTTGACTATCCCACATTCTATGTCCTTTCCTGGACAGTTTTTTTTTTGTCTGCAGATAAATTAGGTCAGTTCATGCCCAGTGGCTGCCTTGCCACAACTGGAGCAACTCTGTATGGAGGTTATGATTCTCAATATATTCTTTGAACTGTGAAAGGGGTACTATCAGGAGCAGACATGTTTCCTAGTTAAAAATTCTATTAATAATTAAATGATTTTAAATGTCATATCCTGTAGATTTCTCATGCTTTTAAAGACTGACTATATATTTTATATCTGAGCTCTTAAACCTTGATTACTCTTAGATATTTCTATTTAAATAATATTGAAAACACTTTATTATAATTAAATAAGAATCTAATATAGCCATGAGTTTACTAGCTGGCCCTTAACTTGCATTACTTAATCATCCTAAACAGTTTGTAACCTTGTATTCTTAAATGAGTTGCATAGGCACAATGCCTATCTGAGAGTAACAATATTAATTTCAAATGTTGTATCAATATATAAAAATTTATACCAATTAAAATCTTAAACCCATATCAATATATAAATTCTGTACCAATGTAAGAAAGTATAACTTCAGTTCTGCATGAAAATTTAGAGATTTCGCCAGGCAGTAGTGGCACACGCCTGTAATCCCAGCACTTGGGAGGCAGAGGCAGATGGATTTCTGAGTTCCAGGCCAGCCTGGTCTACAGAGTGAGTTCCAGGACAGCCAGGGCTATACAGAGAAATCCTGTCTTGAAAAACCAAAAACATCAAAAAAATTTAGAGATTTCTACCTTTGTAAGATTATGACTATAAAATGCTTTGCTTAACAATAAATTTAGTAATCTGTTCTCATATATCTAATTTCTTATAGTATTCCTATATTCCCCTTTTTAATTTTTTTTATATTATTTTTTTTTAATTATTATTTTCTAATTTTTTTATTGACATTCCAAATGATTTCCCCTTTCCCGTTTCCTCCCTCCCAGAAAGTCCCATAAGCCCCCTTCCCTCCCTTTGTTCCCCATTCAACTCCCTCTCGCTTCTCTGTCCTGGTATTCCCCTACATCCAGTCTTCCCAGGACCATCTTCTTGGAAATCTAAATATATGTGAATTGAGTCTTGGGTATTCCAAGATTCTGGGTTAATATGCCCTTATCAGTGACTGCATACCATGTGTGTTATTTTATGATTGGGTTACCTCACTAAGGATGATATTTTCCAGTTCTGACCATTTTCCTAAGAATTTCGTGAATTCATTGTTTTTAATTGCAGAGTAGTATTCCATTGTGTAAATATACCACGTCTTCTGAATCCATTCCTCTGTTGAGGGACATCTGGGTTCTTTCCAGCTTCTGGCTATTATAAATAAGGCTGCTATGAACATAGTGGAGCATGTGTCCTTATTGCATGCAGGGGAAGCCTCTGGGTATATGCCCGGAAGTGGTATAGCAGGATCCTCCGGGAGTGTCATGCCCAGTTTTCTGAGGAACTGCCAGACTGCTTTCCAGAGTGGTTGTACCAGCTTGCAATCCCACCAGCAGTGGAGGAGTGTTCCTCTTTCTCCACTTCCTTGCCAACAACTGCTGTCTCCTGTGTTTTTGATCTTAGCCATTCTGACTGGTGTGAGGTGGAATCTCAGGGTTGTTTTGATTTGCATTTCCCTAATGACTAAGGATGTTGAACATCTCTTTAGGTGCTTCTCAGCCATTAGATATTCTTCAGGTGAGAACTCTTTGTTTAGCTCTGTAACCCATTTTTTAATAGGGTTATTTGGCTCTCTGGAGTTTAACTTCTTGAGTTCTTTGTATATATTGGATATTAGCCCTCTGTCAGATGCAGGGTTGGTAAAGATCATTTCCCAGGACAAACAGATATTTTGAACTGCTTGTATCTCCCTCAAAATTCTTCTTTAACATGAAAGGATGATGAATTTTGTCAAATGCTTTTTCAACATCTAATGAAATGACCATGTGGTTTTTTTCTTTGAGATTGTTTATGTAGTGGATTAAATTGATGGACTTCCTTATATTGAACCATCCCTGCATCCCTGGGATGAAGCCTACTTGATCATGGTGAATGATTGTTTTGATGTGTTCTTGGATTCGGTTGGCAAGAATTTTATTGAGTATTTTTTGCATCAATACTCATAAGAGAAATTGGTCTGAGATTCTCTTTCTTTGTCGGATCTTTGTGTGATTTTGGTATCAGCCTAATTGTGGCTTCATAGAACGAGTTGGGTAGTGTTCCTTCTGTTTCTATTTTGTGTAATAGTTTGAAGAGTATTGGTGTTAGGTCTTCTTTGAAGGTCTGATAGAATTCTGCACTAAAACCATCTGGACCTGTTCTTTTTTTTGGTTGGAAGACTTCCAATGACCACTTCAATTTCTTCAGGGGTTATATAGGACGGTTTAGATGGTCTATTTGATTCTGATTTAATTTTGGTATTTGGTATCTGTCAAGGAAATTGTCCATTTCCTCGAGATTTTCTAGTTGTGTTGAATACAGGCTTTTGTAGTAGGATCTGATGATTTTTTGAATTTCCTCAGTTTCTGTTGTTATCTCTCCCTTTTCGTTTCTGATTTTATTAATTTGGATACTGTCTCTGTGCCCTCTGGCTAGTCTGGCTAAGGGCTTATTTATCTTGTTGATTTTCTCAAAGAACCAACTCCTAGTTTTGTTGATTCTTTGTATGGTTTTATTTATTTCCTGTTGAATACAGGCTTTTGTAGTAGGATCTGATGATTTTTTGAATTTCCTCAGTTTCTGTTGTTATCTCTCCCTTTTCGTTTCTGATTTTATTAATTTGGATACTGTCTCTGTGCCCTCTGGCTAGTCTGGCTAAGGGCTTATCTATCTTGTTGATTTTCTCAAAGAACCAACTCCTAGTTTTGTTGATTCTTTGTATGGTTTTATTTATTTCCTGTTGAATACAGGCTTTTGTAGTAGGATCTGATGATTTTTTGAATTTCCTCAGTTTCTGTTGTTATCTCTCCCTTTTCGTTTCTGATTTTATTAATTTGGATACTGTCTCTGTGCCCTCTGGATAGTCTGGCTAAGGGCTTATCTATCTTGTTGATTTTCTCAAAGAACCAACTCCTAGTTTTGTTGATTCTTTGTATGGTTTTATTTATTTCCACTTGATTGATTTCAGCCCTGAGTTTGATGATTTCCTGCCTTCTACTCCTCTTTGGTGTATTTGCTTTTTTTTGTTCCAGGGCTTTCAGGTGTGCCATTAAGCTGCTAGTGTATGCTGTCTCCCGTTTCTTTTTGGAGGCCCTCAAGGCTATGAACTTTCATCTTAGCACAGCTTTCATTGTGTCCCATAAATTAGGGTATGTTGTGCCTTCATTTTCATTAAATATTAAAAAGTCTTTGATTTCTTTATTTCTTCCTTGATCAAGGTATCATTGAGTAGAGCATTGTTCAGCTTCCACGTGTATGTGGGCTTTCTGTTGTTTTTGTTGCTATTGAAGACCACCCTTATTCCATAGTGATTTGATAGGAGGCATGGGATTAGTTTGATCTTCTTATATCTGTTGAGGTCTGTTTTGTGACCAATTATATGATCGATTTTGGAGAAGGTACCATGAGGTACTGAGAAAAAGGTTTATTCTTTTGCTTTAGGATGAAATGTTCTATATATATATCTGTTAGTTCCATTTGGTCCAAGGCTTCAAATAGTTTCACTGTGTCCCTGTTTTTTTTCTGCTTTCCTGAACAATCCGTTTCAGAGAGCGGGGTGTTGAAGTCACCCACTATTATTGTGTGAGGTGCGATGTGTGATTTGAGCTTTAGTATAGTTTATTTTACGAATGAGACTGCCCTTGCATTTGGAGCATAGATGTTCAGAATTGAGAGTTCTTCTTGGTGGATTTTTTCTTTGACCAGTATGTAGTGTCCTTCTGTGTCTTTTATGATGACTTTAGGTTGAAGTCAACTTTATCTGATATTAGGATGGCTACTCCGGCTTGTTTCCTGGCACCATTTGCTTGTAAGATTGTTTTTCAGCCTTTTACTCTGAGGTAGTGTTTGTCTTTGACACTGAGGTACGTTTCCTACAGGCAGCAAAATGCTGGATCCTGTTTACGTATCTAGTCTGTTAGTCTATGTCTTTTTATTGGGGAATTGAGACCATTGATATTAAGAGAGATTAAGGCATAGTGATTATGGCTACCTGCTATTCTTGATGCTATCTTTATGTTTGAATGGTTATCTACTTTTTGCTTTGATGAAAGAAGGTTACTATCTCGTTTTTTCCAGGGTGTAGTTTCTCTCCTTGTATTGGTGATTTCCACCTAGTATCCTTTGCAGGGCTGGGTTTGTGGAAAAATATTGTGTAAATTTGGTTTTATCATGGAATATCTTGGTCTCTCTATCTATGGTGATTGAGAGTTTTTCTGGGTATAATAGTCTAGGCTGGTATTTGTGTTCTCTTAGAGTCTGTATGAGATCTGTCCAGGATCTTCTGGCTTTCATAGTCTCTGGGGAGAAGTCTGATATGATTCAGATAGGTCTTCTTTATATGTTACTTGGCCTTTTTCTCTTACTGCTTTTAATATTCTTTGTTTAGTACATTTGGTGTTTTGATTATTATGTGACGGGATGTATTTCTGTTCTGGTTCAGTCTGTTTGGAGTTCTGTAGGCTTCTTGTATGTTCATCGGCATCTCTCTGTAGGTTAGGGAAGTTTTCCTCCATAATTTTGTTGAAGATATGTACTGGTCCTTTAAGTTGCAAATCTTTACTCTAATCTATATCTATAATCCTTAGGTTTGGTCTTCTCATTGTGTCCTGGATTTCCTGGATCTTTTGGGTTATAGGCCTTTTGCATTTTGCATTTTCTTTGATGGTTGAGTTGATGCTTTCTATGGTATCTTCAGCACCTGAAATTCTTTCTTCCATCTCCTGTATTCTATTGTTGATGTTTGCATCTATGACCCCTGATTTCTTCCCAAGGTTTTCTATCTCCAAAGTTGTCTCCCTTTGTGATTTCTTAGTTGTATCTACTTCCTGGATGGATTTGCTGAGGTCCTTCACTTGTTTGTTTGTGTTTTCCTGTATTTCTTTAAGATATTTTTGTGTTTCCTCTTTCAGGATTTCTGCCTGTTGACCCAAGTTCTCCTTTATTTCTTTAAGCGATTTTTGTGTTGCCTCCTTATGGGCCTCCATCTGTTGACCCATATTCTCCTGTATTTATTTAAGTTATTTTTGTGTTTCCTTTGTAAGGGCTTTTGCCTGTTGATTCATGTTCTCCTCTATTTCTTTATGAGATTTATTTACGTCCTTCTTCAAATCCTCTAATAGCATCATGAGAAGTGATTTTATATCCAGATCTTGCCTTTCGGGTGTGATGGGGTATCCAGGAGTTGCTGCTGTCGTAGAGTTGGGTTCGGATGGTGCCATATTGCCTTGATTTCTGTTAGTAATGTTCCTATATTTGCCTTTTGCCACCTGGTTATCTCTGGTGTTAGTTGGTCCTGCTGTCACTGGCTGTTGCTTGGACCTCCTTTGAGCCTGTAGGGCTATTTCTGCCCCCCTGGATGACTGGCTTTCCCCTGGCACTGATTGCTGAGTGACTGACTGCCCTGTTCCTAAGTGACTTTGGAGCCCTGATGTGCCTTGCCCAAGTGATGTTATTCTTGGGGAATCCCTACGTAATTGGAGACTCAGTGTAGTCAATCCCCAGAGCAGAGGTGGCTCAGCGGAGGCTGGTGAGCTCTCTCCCGGTGTGGGTCTATCTGCAGGGCAGATGTCCCACAGCAGAGCTGATGTGTAGATGTCCATAGAACTGCCCTGTTCTTGGGCACAGATGGAAGCCTAGCAGTCTGTGTCCCAAGCTATGTTATACTTGAGGAATCCCTGCATACCTGGAGGCTCAGTGTAGTCAATCCCTGGAGCAGAGGTTGCTAAGGGGAGGCTGGTGCGCTCTCTCCCGGTGCGAGTCCCTCTGCAGGGCAGATGTTCCACAGCAGTGCTGGCGTGTAGATGACCACAGAACTGCCCAGCTCTTGGGTGCAGGGAGCACACCAGCTGACTGTGTTCCAAGCAATGTTATGCTCGGTTATCCCTGCACCTGGAGGTCCCAACTGCTCTGTTGCCAGATCAAAGATGCCGGAGTGTACTGTGCACCCTTTCAGTGCAGATCACTCTGCAGGGCAAATGTCCCACAGCAGAGCTGGCGCCCAATGACCACAGAGCTGCCCTAGCAGGCCGTGTCCCAAGAGATGTTATATTTGGGGAATCCCTTTGGACTTTACTTTCTATTATCCTCAGTGGGGCTGGATGTGTGATAGATATTGTTTGAATTTGTTTTTGTCATGGAATATCTTGGTTTCTCCATCTATGGTAATTGAGCGTTTAGCTGGGTATTGTATCCTGGTCTGGAATTTGTGTTCTCTTTTGGTCTTTATGAAATCTGCCCAGGATCTTATAGCTTTCATATTCTCTGGTAAGAAGTCTTATGTAATTCTGATAGGTCTGTCTTTATATGTCACTTGACATTTTTCCCTCTCTGCTTTTAATCTTCTTGCTTTGTTTTGTGCTTTGATGTTTTGACTATTATGTGACGGGAGGAATTTCTTTTCTGTTCCAATCTGTTTGGAGTTTTGTAGACTTCTTATATGTTTATGTGCTTCTCTTTCTTTAGGTTAGGGAAGTTTTCCTCTATAATTTTTTTGAAGATATTACTGGCCCTTTAAGATGGGTAGCTTCACTGTCTTCTATACCTATTATCCTTAGGGTTGGTCTTCTCATTGTGTCCTGGATTTCCCGGATGTTTCGGGTTAGAAGCTTTTTGCATTTTTCCATTTTCTTCGACTGTTGTGTCAATGTTTTCTATGGTATCTTCTGCACCTGAGATTTTATCTTCTATCTGTTCATCTATGACTCCTGATCTCTTTCCTAGGTTTTCTATTTCCCCGGTTGTTTCCCTTTGTGATTTCTTTATTGTTTCTATTTCCATCTTTAGATCCTGGATGTTTTTGTTCAATTCCTTCACCTGATTGCTTGTGTTTTCCTGTAATTTTTTAAGGGATTTTTGTGTTTCCTCTTCAAGGGCTTCTACCTGTTTACCTGTATTCTCCTGTATTTCTTTAAGGGAGTTATTTATGTCCTCCTTAAAGTCCTCTATCATCTATCTGTAGTGCTAATTTCCCTTGCTGCTCTGACTGGAGTTTGTCCCTCCTTTGAGCATGGTTGTGTCAGAAACTCCTGGGAGTCCAACTGTCTCTGTGATCCTGTGATTCTGTGATACTGTGATCCTGAGATCCTGGGTGTGGCAGTGCTCCTGGGAGTCAAGCTGCCTCTTGTATTCTTAGATGGTAGTGTGTTTGAGCTCCTGAGAGTCTATTGTGTAAGAACTCCTGGGAGTCATGCTTTCTCTAGGTGTGGCAGGAGTGGTTGGGGAGCCAGATCTGTGGATATGCTCCAGGCACAGGTGCAAGCTGGAAGGAATGTGCCTCTGTCAGAATGGGGGTTCCTGCTTCCCTGTTTCCTGTGGGGGTCACAGTTACGATGGTTGTTGGGGCAGATGATGTTGCCTCCCCTGTGATCTTGGTGTCATTTCATCTTTTTATAATGGCTGAGTAATACTCCATTGTATAAATATACCACCTACCACATTCTCTTTATCAATTCTTCTGTTGAGGAACATCTAAGCTGGACGTATTCAATTTCAAACTGTTATAAATAGAGCAACAATGAAACATGGTTGAAACGTGTTTCTGAAGTAGGATAAAGCGTGCTTTGGGTATATGACCAATAATGATATACCCGAGTGGTATAGATGGATCTTGAAATTAATAGATTTCCACCTTTCTGAAGAACTGCCACCATGATTTACATTGTGCCTGTACAAGATCACATTTTGACCATCAGTAGATGAGTGTTCCTCATACTCTACAGCCTCACCAGCATGAGCTGTCGTTTGATTTATTGATATTGACCATTTTGCTTTGTGTAAAATGAAATCTCAAAGTAACTTTGATTTGTATTTCCTTGATGACTAAAAGATGTTGAACATTAAGTGCTTCTCAGCTATTTGGGTTTCTTCTTTTGAGAATTCTTGGTTTAGATATGTCCTCCTTATCTTAATTGAGTTATTTGTTTTCTTGATGCCCAATTTCTTGAGTTTATTATGTATTTTGGATGATAGACCTCTTTTAGATGTGTAGTTGGTCATGGTATCAGTACAGTGACAGGCATGTAGATCAATGGAACAGAATTGAAGACCCAGAAATGAATCCACACTCCTACGGTCACTTGATCTTTGACAAAGGAGCTAAAACCATCCAGTGGAAAAAAGATAGCCTTTTCAACAAATGGTGCTGGCTCAACTGGAGGTCATCATGCAGAAGAATGCAAATTGACCCATTCTTATCTCTTTGCACTAAGCTCAATTCCAAGTGGATCAAGGACCTCCACATAAAACCAGACACACTGAAACTAATAGAAAGGAAACTAGGGAAGAACCTTGAACATATAGGCACAGGGGAGAATTTCCTGAATAGAACTCCAATAGCTTATGCTCTAAGATCAAGAATTGACAAATGGGACCTCATTAAATTACAATGTTTTTGCAAGGCAAAAGACACTATCAAAAAGACAAAGCGGCAGCCAACTAACTGGGAAATGATCTTTACCAACCCTACATCCGACAGAGGGCTAATATCCAATATATACAAAGAACTCAAGAAGTTAAACTCCAGAGAGGCAAGTAACCCTATTAAAAAATGGGGTACAGAGCTAAACAAAGAGTTCTCACCTGAAGAATATCTAATGGCTAAGAAGCACCTAAAGAGATGGTCATCATCCTTAGTCATCAGGGAAATGCAAATCAAAACAACCCTGAGATTCCATCTCACACCAGTCAGAATGGCTAAGATCAAAAACACAGGAGACAGCAGTTGTTGGCGAGGATGTGGAGAAAGAGGAACACTCCTCCACTGCTGGTGGGATTGCAAGCTGTTACAACCACTCTGGAAAGCAGTCTGGCGGTTCCTCAGAAAACTGGGCATGACACTCCTGGAGGATCCGGCTATACCATTCCTGGGCATATACCCAGAGGCTTTACCTGCATGCAATAAGGACACATGCTCCACTATGTTCATAGCAGCCTTATTTATAATAGCCAGAAGCTGGAAAGAACCCAGATGTCCCTCAATGGAGGAATGGATTCAGAATTTTACACCCAACACCCACCCTGCCAGGCCTCCCTATTCCCTGGGGACTCAAGTCTCTCAAAGGTTAGGTGCTTCTTTCACTGAGGCCAAACCAGGTAGTCCTCTTCTGTATATGTGTTGGGGGTCTTGTACCAGCTAGTGTATGCTGCCTGGTTGGTGCCTCAGAGTCTTAGAGATCTTGGGGTCAAGGTTAGTTGAGATTGCTGGTCTTCCTATGAGGATGAATTCCTCCTCAACTTCTTTCAGCCTTTCCCTAATTCGACCACAGAGGTCCCTGGCTTCTGCCCATTGGTTGGGTGTAAGATGTGGTATATTTACACAATGGAATACTACTCTGCAATTAAAAACAATGAATTCACGAAATTCCTAGGCAAATGGTCAGATCTTGAAAATATCATCCTTAGTGAGGTAACCCAATCACAAAAGAACACACATGGTATGCAGTCACTGATAAGGGGATATTAACCCAGATTCTTGGAATACCCTAGACACAATTCGCATATCAATAGATTTCCAAGAAGATGGAAGGAGAGACCCCTGGTCCTGGAAAGACTGGATGTAGGGGAATGCCAGGACAGAGAAGCGAGAGGGGGTTGAATGGGGAAAAGAGGGAGGGAAGGGGGTTTATGGGACTTTTGGGGAGGGAGGAAACGGGAAAGAGGAAATGATTTTGAATGTAAATTAAAAAAAACTTAGAAAATAAAATAAAATTAAAAAAAATACTAGGAGGCACAAAAAAAATATTTTTCTATTCTGTAGCAAATTGCTTTTTCCAAATGATGGTGGATTTTTTCTGTAAAGAAACTTTTCAATTTCTTGAAGTATTTATTTATTTATTTATTTATCCTTAATCTTTTCTTACAGTCTAGTCATTATCCTCATCCTGTTCTGTCCTCTGACAGTTCCTTATCCCCTTACTCCTCTCCCATCTCCAAGAGGATGTCCCTTCCCCCACACACACCCTGCCAGGCCTCCCTATTCCCTGGGGACTCAAGTCTCTCAAAGGTTAGGTGCTTCTTTCACTGAGGCCAAACCAGGTAGTCCTCTTCTGTATATGTGTTGGGGGTCTTGTACCAGCTAGTGTATGCTGCCTGGTTGGTGCCTCAGAGTCTTAGAGATCTTGGGGTCAAGGTTAGTTGAGATTGCTGGTCTTCCTATGAGGATGAATTCCTCCTCAACTTCTTTCAGCCTTTCCCTAATTCGACCACAGAGGTCCCTGGCTTCTGCCCATTGGTTGGGTGTAAGTATATGCTTCTGTCTCAGTCAACTGCTTGTTGAGCCTTTCAGAGGAAAGCCATGCTAGGCTCCTGTCTGTAAGTACATCACAGCATCATTAACAGTGTCAGTCATTGTAGCCTCCCCTTGAGATGGGTCCCATTTTGGGTCAGTCACTGGATCTCTTTTCCCTCAGTCTTTTCTCCATTTTTATCCCTGAAATTCCTTTAGACAGGGACAATTCTGAGTCAGTATTTGACTGTGTAATGGCAACCCCATTTCTCCACTTGATGCCCTGTCTTTTTACTGGAGGTAGATTCTACAAGTTTCCTGTCTCCACTGTTGGGCATTTCATCTAAGATCCCTCTGTACCGACTGGTTTTGTATGTCCACTTGACACAGGCTGGAATTATCACAGAGAAAGGAGCTTCAGTTGGGGAAGTGCCTCCATGAGATCCAGCTGTGGGGCATTTTCTCAATTAGTGATCAAGTGGGGAGGGCCCCTTGTATGTGGTGCCATTCCTGGACTGGTAGTCTTGGATTCTATAAGGAAGCAAGCCAGTAAGAAACATCCCTCCATGGCCTCTGCATCAGTTCCTGCTTCCTGACCTGCTTGAGTCCCAGTCCTGATTTCCTTTGGTGATGAACAGCACTGTGGAAGTGTAAGCTGAATCAACCCTTTCCTCCCCAACTTGCTTCTTAGTCATGATGTTTGTGCAGGAATAGAAACCCTGACTAAGACAGGAGCCATGGGTCCCTCCATGTGTACTCTTTGCTGGTTTAGTTCCTGGGAGCTCTGGGGGTACTGGTTGGTTCATATTGTTGTTCCTCCTATGGAACTGCAAACCCCTTCAGCTCCTTGGGTTCTTTCTCTAGCTCCCACATTGAGGACCCTGTGCTCAGTCCAGTGGTTGGCTTGGAGCATCCGCCTCTGTATTTGTCAGGCATTGGCAGAGTCTCTCAGGAGACAGCTATATTAGACTCCTGTCAGCAAGCACTTGTCTGGGTTCTGTAACTGTATATGGGGTGAATCCCCAGGTGGGGCAGTCTCTGGATGGCCTTTCCTTCAGTCTCTGCTCCACACTTTGTCTCTGTATCTCCTCCTATGGATATTTTGATCCCCCTTCTAAGAAGGACCAGAGTATCCATAATTTGGTCTTCCTTCTTCTTGAGCTTCATGTGGTCTGTGAATTGTATCTTGGGTATTCTGAGCTTCTGTGCTAATATCCACTTACCAGTGAGTACATACCATGTGTGTTCTTTTGTAATTGGATTACCTCACTCAGGATGATAGTTTCTAGTTCCATCCATTTTTCTAAAAATTTTATGAATTCATTGTTTTTAATAGTTCCATTGTGTAAATATACCACATTTTCTGTATCCATTCCTCTGTTGAGGGATATCTAGGTTGTTTTCAGCTTCTGGCTATTATAAATAAGAGTGTATGAACTTAGTAGAATATGTGACCTTATTACATGTTGGAGCATCTTATGGGTATAGGCCCAGGAGTGGTATAGCTGGGTTGTTAGGTAGTACTATGTCCAATTTTCTGCAGAACCACCAAGCTGATTTCCAGAGTTGTTGTACCAGCTTGCGATCGTACCAGTAATGGAGGAGTGTTACTCTTTCTCCACATGCTCTACAGCTTCTGCTGTCACCTGAGTTTTTGATCTTAGCCATTCTGACTGGTGTGAGGTGGAATCTCAGGGTTGTTTTGATTTGCATTTCCCTGGTGACTAAGGATGTTGAACATTTATTTAGGTGCATCTCAGCCATTTGGTATTCCTCAGTTTAGAATTCTTTGTTTAGCTCTGTCCCCCATTTTTTAATAGGGTTATTTTGTCATTTAGAGTCTAACTTCTTGTTGAGTTCTTTGTATATATTGGATATTATCCCTCTACTAGATGTAGGATTGGTAAAGATCTTTTCCCAAGCTCTTGGTTGCCATTTTGTCTTATTGACAGTGTCCTTTGTCTTACAGAAGCTTTACAATTTTATGAGGTCCCATTTGTCAATTCTTGATCTTAGAGCATAAGCTATTGGTGTTCTGCTTAGGTAATTTTCCCCTGTGCCCATATGCTCAAGGCTCTTCCCCACTTTCTTTTCTGTTAGTTTTAGTGTATTTGGTTTTATGTAGAAGTCATTGATCCACTTGGACTTGAGCTTTGTACAGGAGATAAGAATGGATTGATTTACATTCTTCTACATGTTAACCGCCACTTGAACCAACACCATTTGTTGAAAATGCTGTCTTTTTCTCACTGGATGGTTTTAGCTCCTTTGTCAAAGATCAAGTGACCATAGGTGTGTGGGTTCATTTCTGGGTCTTCAGTTCTATTCCTTTGCTCTACCTGCTTGTCACTGTACCAATACTATGCAGTTTATTTTTATTATGATTGCTCTGTGGTACAGACAGCTTAAGGTCGGGGATGGTGATTCTGCCAGAAGTTCTTTTATTGTTGAGAATAGTTTTCGCTATCCTGGATTTTTGGTTATTCCAGATGAATTTTCAAATTGCTCTTTCTAACTCTATGAAGAATTGAGTTGGAATTTTGATGGGAATTATATTGAATCTGTTGGTTGCTTTCTTCAAGATGGCAATTTTTACTATACTGTTTCTATACCAATATCATAAAGTTTTTAATCACTCTAGTATTAGCTCTGTAATCTGTACTTGAGGTCAGTGATGGTGATTCCTCCTGAGGTTCTTTTATTGTTCAGAATTGTTTTGGCTATCCTGGCTTTCTTGGTTTTTCAAATGAAGTTAAGATCAAGTAGGCTTTCTCCCATGATGCAGGGATGGTTTAATATACAAAATCCATCAATGCAATTCACCACATAAAAGAACTGAAAGAAAAAGAAACATGATTATCTCATTATAGCATCATTAGATGCTGAAAAGAAACCTTTGATTAAAATCCAATACCCCTTCATGTTAAAGGTTTTAGAGAAATCAGTGTGTTACAGGGCACGTTCCTAAACATAATCAAAGCAATATACAATAAGCCAATAACTAACATCAAAGTAAATGGAAAGAAACCTAAAGCATTTTCACTAAAGTCAGAACCTTCATTTTCAGTGTTTTCTGAAGTTTCTGGTTCTTTATTAAACGGAATAATTATCTCTTTCTTTCCACATTTTGCACAAACTTCAAGTTCACAGGCACATGGTCTACACATTATGTGGTAAGAGTCCTTTACTGTCTTTTGTAAACATTTAACACATTTCTTAGGCTTTGACAGTGGTTTGTATTTGCTGTATTTTACACGCTATTCGAGAACTTCTTTGCAGCATTGGCATACTCCATCATGAAGTTTTGTGTTAATTTTCTTGGTCTTAACACTCTTATCAAACTTGTCATTTTTGAAGGTGAACGTATTCTGGTGCGTCAGAGGTTGGGACTGAGTCACATTGCCTTTCTGGGAACTCATCACCAAATCTCAGGCACCATAAGTCGGTGCAGCCTTTCTAATTGTTGTTCTTAATGTTTGTGATATCTGTGTTCTGTTCAGAAAGTGTTTCCTGGTTATGGCCTTTATTTAAATGAAAGGATATAGTCAGCATATATTCCTTTGTTTACATCTTTTTTATTCTAGATCAAGCTTATTAGATTTCTTTCAAGTAGCTAGCAACTTTAGTGCTTTATATCCAACCTTACTATATTATTTGTCTTAAATGGCATAAGATATTGTAGTATACCTGTACAGAATACTAGTGTAGAATATATTTTCATGGCAAACATATGCAATTTTTTATTTCACTGTTGGGGACATTGGATTTTTTTTCTAATTTTTGGCTACTAAGGATAGCAATAGTTGTAAACCTTCTTGTATATTGTTTTTCACATATATAGCAATTGTAGCTCCATATGTTTGGAATAGCATTGTTGGGTCATAGAGTATAAGTATATTCAGATTTAAAAAAAACAACTAAGCTCTTTCATAATGATTGTATACTACTGGAATTCAACTGTTTATATTGTTCTACTTTCTTGCCATCTCCTGTTAATGTCAATCTTTTTAGTTTTAACCATTTTGATTATGTGTATCTGTCTATAGGGTTTTATCTTTTATTTATTTTCATTTTTTTATTAAACTAATAAAACTTATTTTAAAATATAAAACTAAGTATTGACATTCTTTTTAAGTCATCAAAATAATTTATATATTTAAATGTCTCTTAAAAATACATGGTGTCTTCTGAAGCTAAAAGTAATATGCACTCAACCAGTATTTAAAATCTATTTGAAATATTAAACATGACAAAAGTAGAAAAAAATCTCTTATGAAGTCCTCTATGAAAGGAAATTGTGACAGATTCCTGATTAAACAGAAACCATTCCATCTCCAAGGGAGAATACACAGTGTAACTGTGCCTTCATAGAATGAATTGGGTAATGTTCCTTCTGTTTCTATTTTGTGGAATAGTTTGAAGAATATTGGTATTAGGTCCTCTTTGAAGGTCTGATAGAATTCTGGACTAAACCCATCTGTTCCTGTTTTTGGTTTTTGGTTTTGTTTGTTTTTGTTTTGTCTTGTTTTTTTTTTTTTTTTGTTTAGGAGACTTTTAATGATTGCTTCTATTTCTTTAGGGGTTATGGGACTATTTAGATGGTTTATCTGATGCTGATTTAACTTTGGTATTTGGTATCTGTCTAGAAAATTATCCATTTCATCCAGATTTTCCAGTTTTGTTGACTATAGGCTTTTGTAGTACGATCTGATGGCTTTTTTAATTTCCTCAGTTTCTGTTGTTATATCTCCCTTTTCATTTCTGATTTTGTTAATATGGATGCTGACTCTGTGCCCTCTGGTTAATCTGCCTAAGATTTTATCTATCTTATTGTTTTTCTCAAAGAACCATCTCCTGGTTTTGTTGATTACTTTGTATAGTTCTTTTTGTTTTTACTTGCTTGATTTCATCCCTGAGTTTTGTTATTTTCTGCCATCTACTCCTCTTCGGTATATTTGCTTCTTTTTGTTCTAGAGCCTTCAGGTGTGTTGTTAAGCTGGTAGTGTATGCTGTCTTCAGTTTCTTTTTGGAGGTACTCCGAGCTATGGGTTTTCCTTTTAGCACTGCTTTCATTGTATCCCATAAGTCTGGGTATGTTGTGCCTTCATTTTCATTAAATTCTAAAAAGTCTTTAATTTCTTTCTTTCTTTCTTTCTTTCTTTCTTTCTTTCTTTCTTTCTTTCTTTCTTTCTTTCTTAAGTTATCATTGAGTAGGCCATTATTCAGCTTCCATGTGTATGTTGTATGTGTTCCATGTTCCATGTGTAGACTTTCTGTTGTTTTTGTTGCTTTTGAAGACCAGCCTTAGTCCATGGTGATCTGATAGGATGCATGGGATTATTTCAATCTTCTTGTATCTTTTGAGGTCTGTTTTTTGACCAATTATATGGTCAATTTTGGAGAAGGTACCGTGAGGTGCAGAGAGGAAGGTATATTCTTTTGTTTTAGGATGAAATATTCTATAGATATCTTTTAAATCCATTTGGTTCATAACTTCTGTTAGTTTCAATGTGTCTGTTTAGTTTGTGTTTCCATGATCGGTCCATTGATGGGAGTAGGGTGTTGAATTTTCTCCCTTTTTTTTGTTTGAGATGCAATGTATAATTTGAACTTTAGTAAAGTTTTTTGATTGAATGTGGGTGCCCTTGAATTTTGAGCATATATGTTCAGAATTGAGATTTCTTCTTGGTAGTTTTTTTTGATGAGTATGAAGTATCTTTTGTTATTCTTTTTGATAACTTTCGATTTAAAGTTGATTTTATTCTTTAATAGAATGACTACTCCAGCTTGTTTCTTCAGAGCATTTGCTTGGAAAATCATTTTCCAGCCCTTTACTCTTAGGTAGTATTTGTCTTTGACACTGAGGTGCTTTTCCTGTAAGCACCAAAATGCTGGGTCCTGTTTACATAGCCATTCTGTTAGTCTATGTCTTTTCATTGGGGAATTGAATCCATTTATGTTGAGATATTAAGGAATAGTGATTGTTGCTTCCTGTTATTTTTGATGTTATTTTTATGTTTGTGTGGTTATCTTCTTTTGGATTTGTTAAAAGATTACTTTCTTAGATCTGCAGTAACCAGCGCACCAGCTCTGCTGTGGGACTTCTGCCTGGCAGAGGGACCCTGCACTGGGCGGGAGCCTACCAGCTTCCCTTCTGCGACCTCTGTTCTGGTAGACTGCACTGAAGAGACAGGTACCCAGGTTCTCCCCAGTATAACATCTCTTGGGACACGGCCTGTTGGGGCTTCCGCCTACTCCCAAGAACGGGACAGCGCTGTGGTCGTCTGGGTGCCAGATCTGCTGTAGGCCATCGCCTCTGCAGGGTGACCAGCGCCACGGAGAGAGTGCAGAGTGCACTCCACCATCTTTGCTCCAGTGGACTGGAAGTTGGGACTGCCAGGCTCGGAGACAGACAGGCATAATATCGTTTGGGTCTCGAGCAGCTTGTGTGTACGCAGCTCCCAAGAGCTGGGCAGATCTGCAGTAACCAGCATGCCAGCTCTGCTGTGGGACTTCTGCCTGGCAGAGGGACGCCCCCTCCCTCCCCACTTTAGGAGAGATCACACACCCCTGCACAGGGCAGGAGCCTACCAGCCTCCCTTTGGCGACCTCTGCTCCAGGAATCCACTACGCTGAGCCTTTGGATGTGCAAGGACTCCCCAATATAACATCACTTGGGGCAAGGCACATCAGGGCTCCAAAGTCACTCAGGAGCAGGTCAGGCCCAAGAAATCTGTGCCAGGGGAATCCTGGTAAATGGGGGGGGGGGCAGAAATAGCTTTGTAGGCTCACAGGAGGTCCAACCAACAGCCAGTGACAGCAGGACCAACTAACATCAGAGGTAACCAGATGGCAAAAGGCAAACATACGAACGTTACTAACAGAAATCAAAGTAATATGGCACCATCCGAACCCAACTCTCCAACACCAGCAAGTCCTGGATACCCCACCACACCCGAAAGACAAGATCTGGAATTAAAATCACTTCTCATGATGCTATTAGAGGATCACAAGAAGGACACAAATAAATCTAATAAAGAATTACAGGAGACCATGAATCAACAGTTAGAAGCCCTTACAAAGGAAACACAAAAATCGCTTAGAGAAATGCAGGAGAACATGGATCAAAAGATGGAGGCCCACAAGGAGACAACACAAATATCGCTTAATGAGTTGAATCAACGAGTAGATGCACTCACAAAGGAATCACAAAAATTGCATAAAGAAATGCAGAAATATGGGTCAACAGATGGATGCCCATAAGGAGGCAACACAAAAAGTGCTTAAAGAAATAACGGATAGATGCCCTTACAAGGGAAACACAAGAACTGCTTAAAGAAATGCAGGAGACCATGGATCAACAATGGAATCCCATGAGGAGGAAACACAAAAATCGCTCAGAGAAATGCAGGAGAACGTGGGTCAACAGGCAGATATCCTGAAAGAGGTAATGCAAAAATACCTTAAAGAAATACAGGAAAATACAAACAAACAAGTGAAGGATCTCAGCAAATCCATCCAGGAACTAAAAAAGGAAGTAGAATCAACTAAGAAATCACAAAGGGAGACAACTTTGGAGATAGAAAACCTTGGGAAGAAATCAGGAGTCATAGATGCAAACATCAACAATAGAATACAAGAGATGGAAGAAAGAATCTCAGGTGCTGAAGATTCCATAGAAAACATCGAAAACATCGACTCAACAGTCAAAATGCAAAATGCAAAAAATGTGTAACCCAAAATATCCAGGAAATCCAGGACACAATGAGAAGACCAAACCTAAGGATTATAGGTATAGATGAGAGTGAAGATTTGCAACTTAAAGGGCCAGTAAACATCTTCAACAAAATTATGGAGGAAAACTTCCCTAACCTAAAGAGAGAGATGCCAATGAATGTAAAAGAAGCCTACAGAACTCCAAACAGACTGGACCAGAACAGAAATACCTCCCGTCACATAATAATCAAAACACCAAATGTTCTAAACAAAGAAAGAATATTAAAAGCAGTAAGAGAAAAGGGCCAAGTAACATACAAAGGAAGACCTATCTGAATCACATCAGATTTCTCACCAGAGACTATGAAAGCCAGAAGATCCTGGGCAGATCTCATGCAGACACTAAGAGAGCACAAATGCCAGCCTAGACTACTATACCCAGCAAAACTCTCAATCACCATAGATGGAGAGACCAAGATATTCCATAACAAAACCAAATTTTCACACTATCTTTCCAGAAATCCAGCCCTGCAACGGATAATAGGTGGAAACCGCCAATACAAGGAGAGAAACAACACCCTGGAAAAAATGAGATAATAACCTTCTTGAATCAAACCCAAAAGTAGATAACCACTCAAACATAAAGATAGCATCAAGAATGGCAGGTGGCAATAATCACTATGCCTTAATCTCTCTTAATATCAATGGTCTCAATTCCCCAATAAAAAGACATAGACTAGCAGACTGGATACGTAAACAGGACCCAGCATTTTGCTGCATGCAGGAAACACACCTCAGTGTCAAAGACAAACACTACCTCAGAGTAAAAGGCTGGAAAACAATTTTACAAGCAAATGGACCCAAGAAACGAGGCGGAGTAGCCATCCTAATATCAGATAAAATTGATTTTCAACCTAAAGTCATCAAAAAAGACACAGAAGGACACTACATACTGATCAAGGGAAAAATCCACCATCAAGAACTCTCAATTCTGAATATCTATGCTCCAAATGCAAGGGCACCCTCATTCGTAAAGGAAACTTTACTAAAGCTCAAGCACACATCGCACCTCACACAATAATAGTGGGTGACTTCAACACCCCGCTCTCTGAAATGGATCGTTCAGGAAAGCAGAAACTAAACAGGGACACAGTGAATCTAATTGAAGCCTTGGACCAAATGGAACTAACAGGTATATATAGAACATTTCATCCTAGAGTTAAAGAATACACCTTCTTCTCAGCACCTCATGGTACCTTCTCAAAAACTGACCATATAATTGGTCACAAATCAGACCTCAACAGATATAAGAAGATAGAACTAATCCCATGCCTCCTATCAGATCACTATGGAACAAGGGTGGTCTTCAATGGCAACAAAAACAAAAGAAACCCACGTACACATGGAGGCTGAACAATGCTGTAGTCAATGATAACTTGGTCAAGGTGGAAATAAAGAAAGAAATCAAAGACTTTTTGAAAGTTAATGAAAATTAAGGCACAACATACCCTAATTTATGGGACACAATGAAAGCAGTGCTAAGAGGAAAATTCATAGCCCTGAGTGCCGCCAAAAAGAAACGGGAGACAGCATACACTAACAGCTTAATGGCACACCTGAAAGCCCTGGAACAAAAAGAAGCAAATACACCAAAGAGGAGTAGAAGGCAAGAAATCATCAAACTCAGGGCTGAAATCAATCAAGTAGAAACAAATAAAACCATACAAAGAATCAACAAAACGAGGAGTTGGTTCTTTGAGAAAATCAACAAGATAGACAAGCCCTTAGCCAGACTAACTAGAGGGCACAGAGATAGTATCCAAATTAATAAAATCAGAAACGAAAAGGGAGAGATAACAACAGAAACTGAGGAAATTCAAAAAATCATCAGATCCTACTACAAAAACCTGTATTCAACACAACTAGAAAATCTTGAGGAAATGGACAATTTCCTTGACAGATACCAAGTACCAAAATTAAATCAGGATCAAATAGACCATCTAAACCGTCCTATAACCCCTGAAGAAATAGAAGTTGTCAGTGGAAGTCTTCCAACCAAAAAAAGCACAGGTCCAGATGGTTTTAGTGCAGAATTTTATCAGACCTTCAAAGAAGACCTAACACCAATACTCTTCAAACTGATCCACAAAATAGAAACAGAAGGAACACTACCCAACTCATTCTATGAAGCCACAATTACACTAATACCAAAAGCACACAAAGATCTGACAAAGAAAGAGAATCTCAGGCCAATCTCTCTTATGGATATCGATGCAAAAATACTCAATAAAATTCTTGCCAACCGAATCCAAGAACACATCAAAACAATCATTCACCATGATCAAGTAGGCTTCATCCCAGGGATGCAGGGATGGTTCAATTTAAGGAAATCCATCAATGTAATCCACTATATAAACAATCTCAAAGAAAAAAACCACATGGTCATCTCATTAGATGCTGAGAAAGCATTTGAAAAAATTCAGCATCCTTTCATGCTAAAGGTCTTGGAAAGATCAGGAATTCAAGGCCCATATCTAAACATAGTAAAAGCAATTTACAGCAAACCAGTAGCCAACATCAATCTGAATGGAGAGAAACTTGAAGCAATCCCACTAAAATCAGGGACTAGACAAGGCTGCCCTCTCTCTCCATATCTTTTCAATATAGTACTTGAAGTTCTAGCTAGAGCAATTAGACAACAAAAAGAGGTCAAAGGGATACAAATTGGAAAGGAAGAAGTCAAACTATCACTATTTGCAGACGATATGATAGTATACTTAAGCGACCCAAAGAACTCCACCAGAGAACTCCTACAGCTGATAAACGACTTCAGTAAAGTGGCCGGATATAAAATCAACTCAAGCAAGTCAGAAGCCTTCCTATACTCAAAGGATAAGCAGGCTGAGAAAGAAGTAAGAGAAATGATACCCTTCACGATAGCCACAAACCATATAAAGTATCTTGGCGTGACTCTAACCAAACAAGTGAAAGATCTATATGACAAGAACTTCAAGTCTCTGAAGAAAGAAATTGAAGAAGACCTCAGAAGATGGAAAAATCTGCCATGCTCATGGATTGGCAGGATTAATATAGTAAAAATGAGCATCTTACCAAAAGTAATGTACAGATTCAATGCAATCCCCATCAAAATCCCAACTGAATTCTTTATAGAATTAGAAAGAGCAATTCAAAAATTCATCTGGAATAATAGAAAACCCAGAATAGCTAAAACTATTCTCAAGAGTAAAAGAACCTCTGGGGGAATCAGTATCCCGTACCTCAAGCTGTACTACAGAGCAATAGTGTTAAAAACCTCAAGGTATTGGTACAGTGACAGGCATGTAGATCAATGGAACAGAATTGAAGACCCAGAAATGAATCCACACTCCTATGGTCACTTGATCTTTGACAAAGGAGCTAAAACCATTCAGTGGAAAAAAGATAGCCTTTTCAACAAATGGTGCTGGTTCAGCTGGAAGTCAACATGCAGAAGAATGCAAATTGACCCATTCTTATCTCCTTGCACTAAGCTCAATTCTAAGTGGATCAAGGATCTCCACATAAAACCAGACACACTGAAACTAATAGAAGGGAAACTAGGGAAGAACCTTGAACATATGGGCACAGGGGAGAATTTCCTGAACAGAACTCCAATAGCTTATGCTCTAAGATCAAGAATAGACAAATGCGACCTCATTAAATTACAAAGTTTTTGCAAGGCAAAAGGCGCTGTCAAAAAGACAAAGTGGCAACCAACTAACTGGGAAATGATCTTTACCAACCTTATATCCGACAGAGGGCTAATATCCAATATATACAAAGAACTCAAGGAGTTAAACTCCAGAGAGGCAAGTAACCCTATTAAAAAATGGGGTACAGAGCTAAACAAAGAGCTCTCACCTGAAGAATATCTAATGGCTGAGAAGCACCTAAAGAGATGTTCATCATCCTTAGTCATTAGGGAAATGCAAATCAAAACAGCCCTGAGATTCCATCTCACACCAGTCAGGATGGCTAAGATCAAAAACACAGGAGACAGCAGTTGTTGGCGAGGATGTGGAGAAAGAGGAACACTCCTCCACTGCTGGTGGAATTGCAAGCTGGTACAACCACTCTGGAAAGCAGTCTGGCGGTTCCTCAGAAAACTGGGCATGACACTCCCGGAGGATCCTGCTATACCACTCCTGGGCATATACCCAGAGGCTTTACCTGCATGCAATAAGGACACATGCTCCACTATGTTCATAGCAGCCTTATTTATAATAGCCAGAAGCTGGAAAGAACCCAGATGTCCCTCAACGGAGGAATGGATTCAGAAGATGTGGTATATTTACACAATGGAATACTACTCTGCAATTAAAAACAATGAATTCACGAAATTCCTAGGCAAATGGTCAGAACTTGAAAATATCATCCTTATCGAGGTAACCCAATCACAAAAGAACACACATAGTATGCAGTCACTGATAAGGGGATATTAACCCGGAATCTCGGAATACCCTAGACACAATTCGCATATCAATAGATTCTAAGAAGATGGAAGGAGAGACCCCTGGTCCTGGAAAGACTGGATGTAGGGGAATGCCAGGACAGAGAAAGGAGAGGGGGTTGAATGGAGAAAAGAGGGAGGGAAGGGGGCTTATGGGACTTTCGGGGAGGGAGGAAACAGGAAAGGGGAAATGATTTGGAATGTAAATAAAAAAAAAGTTAGAAAATAAAAAAAAAAGATTACTTTCTTGCTTTTTTTAGGGTGTACTTTCCCTCCTTGTGTTGGCGTTTTCCATGTATTATCCTTTGTAGGGCTGGATTTATGGAAAGATATTGTTTGAATTTGTTCTTGTCATGGAATATCTTGTTTTCTCCATCTATGGTAATTGAGCGTTTTGCTGGGTATTGTATCCTGGGCTGGAATTTGTGTTCTCTTAGGGTCTGTATGAGATCTGCCCAGGATTTTATAGCTTTCATAGTCTCTGATGAGTAGTCTCGTATAATTCTGATAGGTCTGCATTTATATGTTACTTGACCCTTTTCCCTCTGCTTTTAATCTTCTTGCTTTGTTTCGTGCATTTGATATTTTGACTATTATGTGATGGGAGGAATTTCTTTTCTGGTCAAATCTATTTGGGGTTTTGTAGACTTCTTATATGTTTATGTGCTTCTCTTTTTTTTCGGTTATGGAAGTTTTCCTCTATAATTTTTTTGAAGATGTTACTGGCCCTTTAAGATGGATATCTTCAACTGTCTTCTATACCTATTAACCTTAGGTTTGGTCTTCTCACTCTGTCCTAGATTTCCTGGATATTTTTGGTTAGAAGTTTTTTGCATCTTTGCATTTTCTTTGATAGTTGTATCAATGTTTTTTATGGTATCTTCTGCACTTGAGATTCTTCTATCTCTTGTATTCTGTTGGTGATTCTTGCATCTATGACTCCTGATCTCTTTCCTAGGTTTTCTATCTCCATGGTTGTCTCCCTTTGTGATTTCTTTATTGTTTCTATTTCCAATTTTAGATCTGGAAGGTTTTATTCAATTCCTTCACCTGATTGCTTATGTTTTCCTGTAATTCTTTAAGGGATTTTTGTGTTTCTTCTTCAAGGGCTTTTAGCTTTTTACCTGTGTTCTCCTGTAATTCTTTAAGGAAGTTATTTATGTCCTCCTTAAAGTCCTCTACCATCACCATGAGATGTGATTTTAAATCACAGTCTTGCTTTTCTGGTGTGTTGGGGTATCCAGGGCTCACTGTGGCAGGAGAACTGTGTTCTGATGATGCCAGGTTGTCTTGGTTTCTGTTGCTTATGTTCTCTCACCATCTGGTTATCTCTGGTGTTACCTGGTGCTGCTGTCTCTGACTGTGGCTTGTCCCTCCTGCAAGCCTGTATGTCAGTACTTCTGGGAGACCAGTTCTCTCAGTGAGGAATTTGGGTATGGAGAGCTGTGGCACAGGATCAGCTCAGGGGTGCAGATGGAAACCAGAAGGCTCCTGTCCCTGTTTGTTCCTTGCTTCCTGTGTCCTGATGGCTCTGGTAGGTCCCTCCAGGAATCTGTGCAGAAGTGGTTGTCTTATCTGTGCTCATAGGTGTCTTGCCACTCCTGGGAGACCAGCTCTCTCCTGATGGCATTTGGGTATGGAACGCTGTGACATAGGATCAGCTCTGGGTGCAGATGGAATCTGGATAGATCTTGTCCCAGGCTGCTCCTAGGTTCCTGTGTCCTGAGGTCTCCGGGCAGGTCTCTGTGAGCAGAAGTGTTGGTGTTACCTATGCTTACAGGCTTGTTAACACTCCTGGGAAACCTGTTCTCTCCAGGTGGTTATATTTGTGTATTGATCCTGTGGCATAGGATCAACTCCTGGTGTAGACAGAAACTGGAAGCATCTATGGGTTTTTATGACTTATGAGTTATAACCTTCCTTTTAAGTTCCTATTTAAGTTGTTAATCAATTTGTGTAGAGGCTTGTCTGTCTTCTTTTTGAGTTTTTGGTTTCTCAAGTAAAGGGCCAGTTATTGTTTGTTGCATGTGTCTTCTACCACTCTGGATTTCCTATGTACTTTATTAAATAGTCTCTTATTGAATCTTCTAAATTTTAATATAGCTAAAATACTTTTATAATTAATAATCTATGTTCAAAAGCTTTCCTGCAAATAACTTTAGGAGCTTTATTTGTCTCTGATATTTACTTTAGGTCTGTAACTTACATATAATTTAAAAACTAAATATGCTTAAATTTAAGTTTTTTTCCTCCAAATTAGTATTCAGTCAATACTTTAGTGGAAAGACCACCCTTTTTTTTTTACTGCTACATGATGTCATGTTGGTTATATATCAAATATCAATAAAATAATAACTCTTTTAGGGCCCTGTATTCTGGTCCATTTATCTCTTTTTCTATCATTATATCAAAATTCAATATACCCAGTAGAAAAATAATTTTTCATTTTTGATTTTCTTATTCTTTGTTTTTTAACAATTTATTTTTATTCATGTTTATGTGTGTGTGTGTGTGATAGAGAGAGAGAGAGAGAGAGAGAGAGAGACAGAGACAGAGACAGAGACAGAGAGACAGACAGAGAGAGAGCATGCATGTGCAGTGCACATAAGGAATATAGAAGAGTAAGTCAAGGTACTCTGGAACTGGAGTTACAATAGTTGTGAACTGCCTGACATGGGTACTGGATTCTCAACTCCAGTCCTGTGGAAGAACAGCAGCTGAGTCATCTTTCAGGTCCCTTGATTTTCTTCTTAATTGTTACATATTTTCTTTTTAATTACTATATTAAAAATATTCTTGGTTCTTAGTATTTCTCTTATTATTTTTATTCTCTCATAGATTCCGTCCTGCAGTTTCCTTTCCCTCACCCCCTTTTCTTTTTCCCACCTATTCTCTTTCCCAGCAGCCCACCCACCCTAGTCTATCTCCCCTCCAAGGGATATCAAACAAACACAACACAATAAGCTACAATAAGACCAGGCATATACCATAACATCAAGGCTGGGTGAGGCAACCTAGGAACAGGGTCCTACAAGCAGGCAAAAATTCAGAGATAGCCCCAGCTCCAACTGTAACTCCCAAGCTTCTTAGCTATAACATTTATGCCGAGCACCTAGGTCAGACCTACACAGGGCTCCTGATCTTTCTGAGTCTACTTGAGTCCCAGTCAGTTGATTCTGCACTCTGTTCTTGTGGTGTCCCTGACCCACCTGGTTCCTCTGTGCTCCTGCTCCTCTTTAGGACTCTCCAAGCTCTACTTACTTTGCGGTTGTGGGATTCTGTATTTGTTCCCATCAGTTGCTAGATGGAGTTTTTCTGGTGGTTTATAGTATTTCTATAAAATTTTTCTATTAATTTTGTTGTCATTATTTTCTGACTTAATTGCACTGTGGTCAGAAAAAGTTTTGACCTTTTGGTTTGAGTCCTTTCAAATAAAAGATCTGCTTAGTGTAGCTTTTTGTATGTGATCAAATTTTCAAATGTTACCTTTTAAAAAAGTATCTGAAACTAATTTCATTTAAAGGATGTTATACATATAAATTGAAATATGAGAGGAAATTCAGGTCATGAACTACTGAATTTTCTATAGGACAATGAAAAATGCTAAACATTTGCCAGGCTGTCTTAAGAGCAGGATATTTGGCTCATTCCTTTCATAAATCATGAAATTAGAATTCTACAAATGTGTGCTGGTTAAGGCAGATGCTTTAGTATCGTTTGGGAGAAAGTATTTTTAACCTGTCTCTTCAGTATACCAGCTGTTGGCTTATAGAAACACTTGCTTTCAGGATCTGCCAGAGCATCTTTTGGAGATCAAAAGACAGAACTTTGTAGTTCATTCTACCATGGACCCAGCTATGATGTGTATAATCCATGCTATATGTATCAACACTTTTCACCTGATTTAAGTAGGCGCTTTCTTCCTCATTGTGAAACAAAAAAGTTATATGGATCTGGTAAGAAAACATTTTTGTGCATTTCCTCTGAGCTTATATTTAACAAATTTAGAAATTAAATATAAGACTCTAGCAGAAATAGTAATTATTAAATGCTGTTTTAAAATGAGAGAAAAGCAGACTTCACAAATGTGTGATAAGTGTTATGACTTCTTTCTGGTGCTATAATTAGTATTAATATTGTCCTTATAAGTGTTGCCTTGGTCATGGTATCTATTCACAGCAGTGAAACGTTAACTAAGGCAACCACCAACCAAAGAGTATACTTGGAAGAACCTATGGCTCCAGCTGCATATGTAACAGACGATTGCCTTATTTGGCATCAATGGGAGGGGAAGCCCTTGATCCTGTGGAGACTTGATGCCCCAGTATAAGGGAGTGCTAGGGTGGTGAGGCAGGAGTGGGTGGGTGGGTGGGTGATGGAGCACCCTCATTGAGGCAATGAGGAGGGGTGATGGGACGCAGGTTTGCAGAGGGGAAACCAGGAAGGAGGACAACATTTGAAATGTAAATAAATAAAATGACCAATTAAAAAGAAAAAAGATGGACAGATAATGTATTATGTCTGCTGATAGTTCCAAATTCCATTTATTTTCCTTTTTAAAATGTTTTTATTATAGATTATTTTACATACTTTTTTGTTATATGCTTAATAAATTTTACAACAGATATTTATAATTTTTTGTTCTAATCAGGTAAATGAAATTTAGAGCTCATGACTGGAAGTACACATAAAGAAAGAAAATAGAAAATAGCTAGAAGTTTTTAGTTTGATATTCGAGACTATATCAATTATATGAACTACCATTTGTATCTTGGATTCATAAAATTCTTGGGTTTTCAGGTTTTACAATTCTATATGCATGCATGCATGCATGTATCAGTGTCACTGCAAATAAAAATATTTTATTAAGCATCTGCTCTAGCACTGTGCTAGAATACACACTTGGTATGTAGAGTTCCTTCTTAAAAAGATCTTACCATTTGGGAGGAGAACTAGAAATAAAAGAGCACATGAGATTCAATACTGAAATATTATAATGTAATATGTGCTCATAAAATAGTAGTTGAATTACATTTTTGAAAGAGTACTTGCAATCTATTAAATTATTTTTTATGGATGAAGGGTTGGGGAATATAAGCAAAACATGCTTAATATTTAACATAGATATGAAAATGTATTGTTTGATTGCTATAGGCTTCTGCCTTAAAGATTAAAATAATTGAACTTCTTTAGATTTTAGCAAAATTTCTTTTAAGGTTAATTTATATATAATATAGATGATGAATTCCTACTGTTTCATTTTTATTACTAAAAATCCTTTTTTCTTGTTCTTTTGTAGTTTGTGATCTAAGGACCAGTCAACTTCCTGGTTCCCGTGGGCTAAGCAAATCTATGCTTGATCTTACAACTTCATCTCAGCGATTCATCCAGGTATAATAATTATATAATTTCATTATATGTGAACTGTTTCAAATAAAAATAATCAGAACTGTTTGAATTGCTTAGGAATCACATATATTTCTTTAACTGTGTATTATTATAATGTCTGAAGAATAAATACTTGTCATTTCCTATATTCATTAGTTTAGGAAATTTTCAGTGATTAATAAAAGGCATTATATTTCTTTCATTTTGCATAATTTCCTATCTCTTAATTGGTATGCACTGAGGTATCTTGAGGCAATTAGGATTTGTAATTGTACAGTTAAGAGTACTTATTTGGCTTTGCTTTTTGAACATAACCAGGCAGATACTAAGAATTCTTTTTTTTTTCTATTGAGGTGTAAGACTTTAATTTTTATTAATACCAATATAGTATCCTTTGATAGATTAAATATTTTCTTTTTAGTTCGTGTAAGTTCTATTTGAAATTATGAAATAAACCAGAAATGATTAATTGTGTTTGTAATCCCAGCACTTAGAAGGCTGAAGCAGGAGTATCAGTTAAGAATATGAGGCCAGCCTTGGCCACATAGTAATAAAACTATGTCTGAAAACACCAAAAAGGGAAATAGCAATAGAGAGAAGAAAAGTTTAAAGACAAGTCATCTGTTTTCCTGTAAATGAGAGTAAAAGTACTCTGAACATCTTTTTATATATACTATGGACTTCTTTTTAAATTAGTGTGGAAGGCATGTTTTATAAAATGGGCATTCATTCTCAATTAGCCTTAATAATTCTATCATTAATTTTTTAAATACTTAAATCTTATTCCAGGACTATCTCAGACCAACCAGCAATATAAATATCAACACAGAGGCTACTAATATTTTAAAGCCTAGGACTTTTGCTGAGCAGTCTCCAGAATACTCTATTCAGACTAAACCTGGCACTATATCCTGCCACATAGTCAGGTTTGCTTCTCTGCCCAGCTCTTGTTCATCTGTCCACCTCTGTGTCAGCTGGTACCTTGCCCTCTGATTTCTTCTCCAGAGTCTCTGCCCAGAAGATCCACCTTTCAGTTCCTCCCAGCTATTGGCCATCAGATCTTTATTAAAGCCAATCAGATACAATTTTAGAATGCCATAGGCAAGTAAAGAAGAATGAATACTTACAAAATATGAGAACAGTGATGGGTCAGTAGCCCGTCTATACTCTTCTAGTATAGAATTAACAACTGAATATACAGAAATAGACCTTCACACTGTGTACCCAAGCTAATGCTGTGTAATAGTACTCTTTTAACACACATCTAAATTGTTTGGTGATTTTGTTAAATATAAATGGTCAAGGCTTCATTCACCCTAGGTTCAGTAGTCCTGTGAGGTTCTCTGAATTTTTATTTGTATGGTTTGAATGATGCAGATGCTCCTGGTCTAGAAGGATTGTGCTATGATAATAGTGTTTTACACTTTAATTGGTTACTGGACACTTTTGGTAATGTATGCAATATGAAAATTAGGACTAAACCCAAAATATTAAAGGTTTTCTAAGGTTACTTACTAAGGTATTTCTCATTGAATGAAGATTTCTTTACTCTCCTACAAGCGTGGGAAGTTTGGACCAATAACTCTGACAAATTGATTGATATGGAGTTTGATATCAAGGTTTTTATTGGGGCCTAAGCATGAAAGTTTTTAAAGTTTGATATTCCGTTTCTGACTGAAGCATATTGTTGCTATTGTTATTGTTGTTGCAGAGGCATGACTCATTTTCCAGTGTGCCTAGTAGTTCTTCTTCAAGAAAAAATTCTCAGGGCAGTAACAGAAGCCTGGGTAAGGAGTACAGCATCCTATTTATACTGTTCAGCAGGTTATTTCTACTTAGTAATAGCTTGTCTGTGTTATAATTGGATAAAGAAAAAAGTGTGCAATATATTTTGTGTGCTGGTTATTGCACCAGTATTGATGGTATTATCACAAGTTTAGATAAGATAGCCCATGGTTCAGTGTTCAAGCAGAAATATTTTTAAAGTAGCTGTTACATATCTTTTATTTATGATTTAAATTACATGGATTAAGGAACTTTCAGAAGCACATAAACCTGATAAGTGCTGTTTGCAGAGTTTTAACTTAATTCCTCACGTTTCAGTTCTGTTAAATTCCTAAATGATATGCATTCTTAATGTATTTTATTTCTAGGACTTCACTAAAAAACACTGAAGTGTGGTCTTTATCTTACTATGTTGGAAACTTGAAAAATATATATCAGGTTTTGCCAGGCATGGTAGCACATATCTTTACTTTCAGCACTTGGGAGTGAGAGTCAGGAAGATCTCTATGAGTTCAAGGCCAGCCTCGTCTACGAGTGAGTTCCAGGACAGCCAGGGCTACATAGGAAGATCTTGTCTCAAAAGTCCAAAACATTTATTTTATTTGTGCTTTCAAAATTGGTTTAAATCAAAGGTTATTTGGATTAGCAATATTGACTGGAGTTTTTATTCTTTATTCTTTAAAATTCAGATACAATTACCCTATCAGGAGATGAAAGAGACTTGGGGAGATTGAATGTGAAATTGTTTTATAATTCTTCAGCAGAACAGATCTGGATCACAGTTTTGCAGGTAAATTAGCATAGTTAAGACTGATTTTTTATTATAAAATTGAATATTTACATTTAATTTATATAATTGAATATAAAAATTATTCAATTATTTTATATTCATTCCTTTATATCCATTCAGTTAGGTTATATTTTATAACCTACAAGTATTTAATGTGGCTTCCTTCTGAAAAAAGTTTCAATAGCTGTCGTAAAATCTAGGATTCTATTGTATTTTTCAGAAAAAGAGTGTTTAATATAGTGTTTAACACTGAAACTGGTAGAAGAAAACAGGGAAAGCACTTTAAGATACAGGCATAGGTGAAGACTATTTGATTAAAACTCTCAAGCACAGGAAATTAACAAGATTATTCAACCCAGAGATTAACAAGTAGAATTTCATGAAATTTAATAATTTCTGAATAGCAAGGAAACTATCAGCAGAGTGAATGGACAGCCTACAGAATGGGAGATTTTATATAATTGAATCTTTGCCAGTTCTACTTTAGACAAGGAGTTAATATATAGAATATATAAAGAACTGAAAGCATGAAACACCAAAACCTCCAAACTGCCAAACAAATGATCTAAGACCTCAACAGATAGCCCTTGAAAGGAGAAATACAAAAGGATAATACATTCTAAGATAATACTTAGGTGTGTGTGTGTGTGTGTGTGTGTGTGTGTGTTGGATTTGTAGATGCAGTCAGATGCAGTTCTACCTGCTGTTGCCCCGGATGGAGTGGCCAATGATTTAGTAGGGGGTTTCTTCTGATACTACACCTCTTATAATGGAGAGTAGATATGTGTGTCTATGTATATATCTTGATCAAAACTACATGTAATGGGCAAGTCAACATGTTTAATTTAGATGTCATAAAAGATTTCGACATTATTGTGTAATTTATGACATCTATGATATGTTCTATTTATTTTTTTGCTTCACATTTTCAGGAAGAATTTGAACTAAAAATAACATAGATTCAAAAATATTAAGGATATGAATAAATGTCCTATCTCCCAGGCTGTAAAACCATTTTAAATATGAAGGGACTTATCTCAAAAATATTTTATTTTGGGGAATGTGTATTCATTATGTAAAACTGCAAGAAAAAATGTTATAGTTCAACAGGTATACAGAAAATGCATTGGAATACAGAATTACTTTACCCCTAATCTCCCAAACTCAGTTATCATTACAATTAATTGTATACTCAGGTTTACATTGTCTTTAGTTTCCACATCAATGGAAGAGCAGGTGGTGCTTGTCTTTCTTATATTCATTTTATTTTTTCAGGTGTGTTGTTAAGCTGGTAGTGTATGCTGTCTTCAGTTTCTTTTTGGAGGCACTCCGAGCTATGAGTTTTCCTTTTAGCACTGCTTTCATTGTGTCTCATAAATTTGGGTATGTTGTGCCTTCATTTTCATTAAATTCTAAAAAGTCTTTAATTTCTTTCTTTCTTTCTTTCTTTCTTTCTTTCTTTCTTTCTTTCTTTCTTTCTTTCTTTCTTTCTTTCTTTCTTCCTTTCTTCCTTTCTTCCTTTCTTCCTTTCTTCCTTTCTTTCTTCCTTGACCAAGTTATCATTGAGTTGGCCATTATTCAGCTTCCATGCGTATGTAGGCTTTCTGTTGTTTTTGTTGCTTTTGAAGACTAGCCTTAGTCTTCTGGTGATCTGATAGGATGCATGGGATTATTTCAATCTTCTTATATCTGTTGACTGATTACGTGGTCAATTTTGGAGAAGGTATCATGAGGTGCTGAGAAGAAGGTATATTTTTTCTCTTAGGATGATATGTTCTATAGATATCTGTTAAATCCATTTGGTCCATAACTTCTGTTAGTTTCAATGTGTCTGTTTAGTTTGTGCTTCCATGATCTGTCCATTGATGGGAGTGGGATGTTGAATTCTCCCACTATTTTTGTGTGATGTGCAATGTGTGCTTTGAGCTTTAGTACACTTTCTTGTATGAATGTGGGTGTCCTTGTATTTGAAGCATAGATGTTCAGAACTGAGAGTTCTTTTTTATTAGATATATTATTTATTTACATTTCAAATGATTTCCCCTTTCCTGGATCCCCCCTTCCCAAAAGTCCCATAAGCCCACTTCCCTCCCGTGTTCCCCAAACAACCCCTTCCCAGTTCCCAGTCCTGGTATTCTCCTACACTGCTGCATTGAGCCTTTCCAGAACCAGAGACCTCGCCTTCCTTCTTCTTGGGCATTATTTGATATGTGAATTGTTTCTTGGGTATTCTGAGCTACTGGGGTAATGTCCATGAGTGCATACAATGTGGATTCTTTTGTGACTGGCTCACCTCAGAATGACATTCTCCAGTTCCACCCACTTGCCTAAGAATTTCATGAATTCATTGTTTTTAATAGCTGAGTAGTATTCCATAGTGCAAATATACCACATTTTCTGTATCCATTACTTCATTGAGGGACATCAGGGTTCTTTCCAGCTTCTGGCTATTATAAATGGGTCTGCTATGAACAGGTGGAACACGTGTCCTTATTACATGCTAGAGAATCCTCTGGGTATATACCCAGGAGTGGTATAACGGGGTCCACTGTTAGTATCATGCCTAGTTTTTTGAGGAACTACCAGACTACTTTCCAGAGTGGTTGTACCAGTTTGCAATCCCACCAGCAGTGGAGGAGTATTCCTCCTCTTTTTCCACATCCTTGCCAGCACCTGTTTTCCCTTGAGTTTTTTTTTTATTACTTTTGACCAAAATTTTACTTAATTAATATTCAACATTTACTGATCATATTATATGCTAGAATTTTATATTTTATTTTTTTTAATTTACATTCCAAATCATTTCCCCTTTCCCATTTCCTCCATCCCCGAAAGTCCCATAAGCCCCCTTCCATCACTCTTTTCTCCATTCAACCCCCTCTCATTTCTCTGTCCTGGCGTTCCCCTACATCCAGTCTTTCCAGGACCAGGGGTCTCTCCTTCCATCTTCTTAGAAATCTATTGATATGCGAATTGTGTCTAGGGTATTCCGAGATTCTGGGTTAGTATCCCCTTATCAGTGACTGCATACCATGTGTGTTCTTTTGTGATTGGGTTACCTCACTAAGGATGATATTTTCAAGTTCTGACCATTTGCCTAGGAATTTCGTGAATTCATTGTTTTTAATTGCAGAGTAGTATTCCATTGTGTAGATATACCACATCTTCTGAATCCATTCCTCCGTTGAGGGACATCTGGGTTCTTTCCAGCTTCTGGCTATTACAAATAAGGCTGCTATGAACATAGTGGAGCATGTGTCCTTATTGCATGCAGGTAAAGCCTCTGGGTATATGCCCAGGAGTGGTATAGCCGGATCCTCCGGGAGTGTCATGTCCAGTTTTTGGAAGAACCGCCAGACTGCTTTCCAGAGTGGTTGTACCAGCTTGCAATCCCACCAGCAGTGGAGGAGTGTTCCTCTTTCTCCACATCCTCGCCAACAACTGCTGTCTCCTGTGTTTTTGATCTTAGCCATCCTGACTGGTGTGAGATGGAATCTCAGGGTTGTTTTGATTTGCATTTCCCTAATGACTAAGGATGATGAACATCTCTTTAGGTGCTTCTCAGCCATTAGATATTCTTCAGGTGAGAGCTCTTTGTTTAGCTCTGTACCCCATTTTTTAATAGGGTTACTTGCCTCTCTGGAGTTTAACTTCTTGAGTTCTTTGTATATATTGGATATTAGCCCTCTGTCGGATGTAAGGTTGGTAAAGATCATTTCCCAGTTAGTTGGTTGCCGCTTTGTCTTTTTGACAGTGCCTTTTGCCTTGCAAAAACTTTGTAATTTAATGAGGTCCCATTTGTCTATTCTTTTTTATTTTATTTTATTTTATTTTTTTAATTTACATTCCAAATCACTTCCCCTTTCCCGTTTCCTCCCTCCCCGAAAGTCCCATAAGCCCCCTTCCCTCCCTCTAGCATAAGCTATTGGAGTTCTGTTCAGGAAATTCTCCCCTGTGCCCATATGTTCAAGGTTCTTCCCTAGTTTCCCTTCTATTAGTTTCAGTGTGTCTGGTTTTATGTGGAGATCTTTGATCCACTTAGAATTGAGCTTAGTGCAAGGAGATAAGAATGGGTCAATTTGCATTCTTCAGAATGTTGACCTCCAGCTGAACCAGCACCATTTGTTGAAAAGGCTATCTTTTTTCCACTGGATGGTTTTAGCTCCTTTGTCAAAGATCAAGTGACCATAGGAGTGTGGATTCATTTCTGGGTCTTCAATTCTGTTCCATTGATCTACATGCCTGTCACTGTACCAATACCATGCGGTTTTTAACACTATTGCTCTGTAGTACAGCTTGAGGTCCGGGATACTGATTCCCCAGAGGTTCTTTTACTCTTGAGAATAGTTTTAGCTATTCTGGGTTTTCTGTTATTCCAGATGAATTTTTGAATTGCTCTTTCTAACTCTATGAAGAATTGAGTTGGGATTTTGATGGGGATTGCTTTGAATCTGTATATTACTTCTGGTAAGATGCTCATTTTTACTATATTAATCCTGCCAATCCATGAGCATGGCAGATTTTTCCATCTTCTGAGGTCTTCTTCAATTTCTTTCTTCAGAGACTTGAAGTTCTTGTCATACAGACCTTTCACTTGTTTGGTTAGAGTCACACCAAGATACTTTATATGGTTTGTGGCTATCGTCAAGGGTATCATTTCTCTTACTTCTTTCTCAGCCTGCTTATCCTTTGAGTATAGGAAGGCTTCTGACTTGCTTGAGTTGATTTTATATCCGGCCACTTTGCTGAAGTCGTTTATCAGCTGTAGGAGTTCTCTGGTGGAGTTCTTTGGGTCGCTTAAGTATACTATCATATCGTCTGCAAATAGTGATAGTTTGACTTCTTCCTTTCCAATTTGTATCCCTTTGACCTCTTTTTGTTGTCTAATTGCTCTAGCTAGAACTTCAAGTACTATATTGAAAAGATATGGAGAGAGAGGGCAGCCTTGTCTAGTCCCTGATTTTAGTGGGATTGCTTCAAGTTTCTCTCCATTTAGATTGATGCTGGCTACCGGTTTGCTGTAAATTGCTTTTACTATGTTTAGATATGGGCCTTGAATTCCTGATCTTTCCAAGACCTTTAGCATGAAAGGATGCTGAATTTTGTCAAATGCTTTCTCAGCATCTAATGAGATGACCATGTGGTTTTTTTCTTTGAGATTGTTTATATAGTGGATTACATTGATGGATTTCCTTATATTGAACCATCCCTGCATCCCTGGGATGAAGCCTACTTGATCGTGGTGAATGATCGTTTTGATGTGTTCTTGGATTCGGTTGGCAAGAATTTTATTGAGTATTTTTGCATCGATATTCATAAGAGAGATTGGCCTGAGATTCTCTTTCTTTGTCGGATCTTTGTGTGCTTTTGGTATTAGCGTAATTGTGGCTTCATAGAACGAGTTGGGTAGTGTTCCTTCTGTTTCTATTTTGTGGAACAGTTTGAAGAGTATTGGTGTTAGGTCTTCTTTGAAGGTCTGATAGAATTCTGCACTAAAACCATCTGGACCTGTGCTTTTTTTGGTTGGAAGACTTCCAATGACAACTTCTATTTCTTCAGGGGTTATAGGACGGTTTAGATGGTCTATTTGATCCTGATTTAATTTTGGTACTTGGTATCTGTCAAGGAAATTGTCCATTTCCTCAAGATTTTCTAGTTGTGTTGAATACAGGTTTTTGTAGTAGGATCTGATGATTTTTTGAATTTCCTCAGTTTCTGTTGTTATCTCTCCCTTTTCGTTTCTGATTTTATTAATTTGGATACTATCTCTGTGCCCTCTGGTTAGTCTGGCTAAGGGCTTATCTATCTTGTTGATTTTCTCAAAGAACCAAGTCCTAGTTTTGTTGATTCTTTGTATGGTTTTATTTGTTTCTACTTGATTGATTTCAGCCCTGAGTTTGATGATTTTCTGCCTTCTACTCCTCTTTGGTGTATTTGCTTCTTTTTGTTCCAGGGCTTTCAGGTGTGCCATTAAGCTGTTAGTGTATGCTGTCTCCCGTTTCTTTTTGGCGGCACTCAGGGCTATGAATTTTCCTCTTAGCACTGCTTTCATTGTGTCCCATAAATTAGGGTATGTTGTGCCTTAATTTTCATTAACTTTCAAAAAGTCTTTGATTTCTTTCTTTATTTCCACCTTGACCAAGTTATCATTGAGTAGAGCATTGTTCAGCCTCCATGTGTACGTGAGTTTTCTTTTGTTTTTGTTGCCATTGAAGACCACCCTTGTTCCATAGTGATCTGATAGGAGGCATGGGATTAGTTCTATCTTCTTATATCTGTTGAGGTCTGATTTGTGACCAATTATATGGTCAATTTTGGAGAAGGTACCATGAGGTGCTGAGAAGAAGGTGTATTCTTTAACTCTAGGATGAAGTGTTCTATATATATCAGTTAGTTCCATTTGGTCCAAGGCTTCAATTAGATTCACTGTGTCCCTGTTTAGTTTCTGCTTTCCTGAACGATCCATTTCAGAGAGCGTGTTGAAGTCACCCACTGTTATTGTGTGCGGTGTGATGTGTGCTTTGAGTTTTAGTAAAGTTTCTTTTACGAATGAGGATGCCCTTGCATTTGGAGCATAGATATTCAGAATTGAGAGTTCTTGATGGTGGATTTTTCCCTTGATCAGTATGTAGTGTCCTTCTGTGTCTTTTTTGATGACTTTAGGTTGAAAATCAATTTTATCTGATATTAGGATGGCTACTCCGCCTCGTTTCTTGGGTCCATTTGCTTGTAAAATTGTTTTCCAGCCTTTTACTCTGAGGTAGTGTTTGTCTTTGACACTGAGGTGCGTTTCCTGCATGCAGCAAAATTCTGGGTCCTGTTTACGTATCCAGTCTGCTAGTCTATGTCTTTTAATTGGGGAATTGAGACCATTGATATTAAGAGAGATTAAGGCATAGTGATTATTGCCATCTGCCATTCTTGACGCTATCTTTATGTTTGAGTGGTTATCTACTTTTGGGTTTGATTCAAGAAGGTTATTATCTCATTTTTTCCAGGGTGTTGTTTCTCTCCTTGTATTGGAGGTTTCCACCTATTATCCATTGCAGGGCTGGATTTGTGGAAAGATATTGTGAAAATTTGGTTTTATCATGGAATATCTTGGTCTCTCCATCTATGGTGATTGAGAGTTTTGCTTGGTATAGTAGTCTAGGCTGGCATTTGTGCTCTCTTAGTGTCTGCATGAGATCTGCCCAGGATCTTCTGGCTTTCATAGTCTCTGGAGAGAAGTCTGATGTGATTCAGATAGGTCTTCTTTTGTATGTTACTTCACCCTCTTCTCTTACTGCTTTTAATATTCTTTCTTTGTTTAAGACATTTGATGTTTTGATTATTATGTGACGGGAGGTATTTCTGTTCTGGTCCAGTCTGTTTGGAGGTCTGTAGGCTTCTTGTACGTTCATCGGCATCTCTCTTTAAGTTAGGGAAGTTTTCCTCCATAATTTTGTTGAAGATGTTTACTGGCCCTTTAAGTTGCAAATCTTCACTCTCATCTATACCTATAATCCTTAGGTTTGGTCTTTTCATTGTGTCCTGGATTTACTGGATGTTTTGGGTTACACATTTTTTTGCATTTTATATTTTCTTTGACTGTTGAGTTGATGCTTTCTATGGTATCTTCAGCCCCTGAGATTCTTTCTTCCATCTCTTGTATTCTTTTTTTTTTATTTTATTTTTTTAATTTACATTCCAAATCACTTCCCCTTTCCCGTTTCCTACCTCCCCGAAAGTCCCATAAGCCCCCTTCCCTCCCTCTTTTCTCCATTCAACCCCCTCTCATTACTCTGTCCTGGCGTTCCCCTACATCCAGTCTTTCCAGGACCAGGGGTCTCTCCTTCCATCTTCTTAGAAATCTATTGATATGCGGATTGTGTCTAGGGTATTCCGAGATTCCTGTATTTCTTTATGGTATTTTTGCATTATGTCTTTCAGGATTTCTGCCTGTTGACCCACGTTTTCCTGCATTTCTCTAAGCGATTTTTGTGTTTCCTCCTCATGGGAATCCATCTGTTGATCCATCGTCTCCTGCATTTCTTTAAGCAGTTCTTGTGTTTCCTTTGTAAGGGCATCTAACCGTTGATTCATTTCTTTAAGCAATTTTTGTGTTGCTTCCTTATGGGCATCTGTCTGTTGACCCATATTCTTCTGCATTTCTTTATGCAATTTTTGTGATTCCTTTGTGAGTGCATCTACCCGTTGATTCATCTCGTTTAGCGATTTTTGTGTTGTCTCCTTGTGTGTCTCCATCTTTTGATCCATGTTCTCCTGCATTTCTCTAAGCGATTTTTGTGTTTCCTTTGTAAGGGCTTCTAACCGTTGATTCATGGTCTCCTGTAATTCTTTATTAGATTTATTTGTGTCCTTCTTGTGATCCTCTAATAGCACCATGAGAAGTGATTTTAAATCCAGGTCTTGTCTTTCGGGTGTGGTGGGGTATCCAGGACTTGCTGCTGTTGGAGAGTTGGGTTCGGATGATCCCATATTACTTTGGTTTCTATTAGTAACATTCCTACGTTTGCCTTTTGCCATCTGGGTACCTCTGATGTTAATTGGTCCTGCTGTCACTGGCTGTTGGTTGGACCTCCTGTGAGCCTGCAAAGCTATTTCTGCCCCCCCCCCCGGTTTACCAGGATTCCCCTGGCCCCTGGCACAGATTTCTTGGGCCTGCCCTGCTCCTGAGTGACTTTGGAGCCCTGATGTGCCTTGCCCCAAGTGATGTTATAGTGGGGAGTCCTTGCACATCCAAAGGCTCAGCGTAGTGGATTCCTGGAGCAGAGGTGGCCAAAGGGAGGCTGGTAGGCTCCTGCCCTGTGCAGGGGTGTGTGATCTCTCCTAGAGTGTGTGTGGGGGAGGGGGCGTCCCTCTGCTAGGCAGAAGTCCCACAGCAGAGCTGGCATGCTGGTTACTACAGATCTGCCCAGCTTTTGGGAGCCACGTACACACAATCCGCCCGAGACCCAAGCGATATTATGCCTGTCTGTCTCAGAGCCTGGCAGTCCCAACTTCCCGGCCACTGGAGCAAAGATGGCGAAGTGCAGTCTGCACTCTCTCCGTGGCACTGCTCACCCTGCAGAGGCGATGGCCTGCAGATCTGGCACCCAGATGACCACAGCGCTGTCCCGTTCTTGGGCACAGGCGGAAGCCCCAACAGGCCGTGTCCCAAGTGATGTTATATTGGGGAGAGCCTGGGTCTCTTCAATGCAGTCTACTGGAACAGAGGTTGCGGAAGGGAAGCTGGTAGGCTCCCGCCCAGTGAGGGGTCCCTCTGCCAGGCAGAAGTCCCACAGCAGAGCTGGCGCGCTGGTTACTGCAGATCAGCCCAGCACTTGGGAGCCGCATACACACAAGCTGCCCGAGATCCAACCGATATTATGCCTGTCTGTCTCAGAGCCTGGCTGTCCCAACTTCCCGGCCACTCCCCTGAGTTTTTGATCTTAGCCATTCTGAGTGGTGTGAGGTGAAATCTCAGGGTTGTTTTGATTTGCATTTCCCTGATGACCAAAGATGTTGAACATTCATTTAGGTGCTTCTCAGCCATTAGATATTCTTCAGGTGAGAACTCTTTGTTTAGCTCTGTACCCCATTTTTTATTAGATATATTCTTTATTTATATTTGAAATGATTTCCCTCTTACTGTTCCTCCCCTTCCCAAAAGTCCCATATGCCCTCCTCCTCTGGACCTCATTTTTAATAGGGTTAATTGGCTCTCTGGAGTCTAACTTCTTGAGGTCTTTGTATATATTGGATATTAGCCCTCTTTCCGGATGTAGGGTTGGTAAAGATCTTTTCCCAATTATTCAGTTGCCGTTTTGTCCTCTTGAGAGTGTCCTTTGCTTTACAGAAACTTGGTAATTTTATGAGGTTCCACTTGTCAATTCTTAATCTTAGAGCATAAGCTATTGGTGTTCTGTTCAGGAAAATTTCCCCTGTGCCCATGTGCTCAAGGCTCTTCTCCAGTTTCTTTTCTATTAGTTTCAGTGTTTCTGGCTTTATGTGGAAGTCCTTGATCCACTTGGACTTGAGCTTAGTACAAGGAGATAAATATGGATCAATTTACATCCTTCTGCATGCTGACCTCCAGTTGAACCAGCACCATTTGTTGAAAAGGCTATCTTTTTTCCACTGAATGGTTTTGGCTGTTAGGTCAAAGACAGATGACCATAGGTGTGTGGGTTCATTTCTGGGTCTTCAATTCTATTCCATTGATCTATCTGCCTGTCACTGTAACAATACCATGCAGTTTAACACTATCGCTCTGTAGTACTGCTTGAGGTCTGGGATACTGATTCCCCCAGAAGTTCTTTTACTCTTGAGAATAGTTTTGGCTATCCTGGGTTTTTTATTATTCCAGATGAATTTGAGAATTGCTCTTTCTAACTCCATGAAGAATTGAGTTGGAATTTCGATGGGGATTGCATTGAATCTGTATATTGCTTTTGGCAAGATAGCATTTTTACTATATTAATCCTGTCAATCCATGACCATGGGAGATTTTTCCACCTTCTGAGGTTATCTTCAGTTTCTTTCTTCAGAGACTTGAAGTTCTTGTCATACAGATCTTTCACTTGTTTGGTTAGAGTTACACCAAGATACTTTATATTGTTTGTGGTTATTATGAAGGGTTTCATTTCCCAAATTTCTTTCTCAGCCTGTTTATCCTTTGAGTATAGGAAGGCTACTGATTTGCTTGAGTTAATTTTATATCCGGCCACTTTGCTGAAGTTGCTTATCAGCTGTAGGAGTTTTTTGGGATTGCTTAAATATACTAGCATATCATCTGCAAATAGTAATAATTTGACTTCTTCCTTTACAATTTGTATCCCTTTGAGCTCCTTTTGTTGTCTAATTGCTCTAGTTAGAACTTCAAGTACTATATTGAATAAATATGGAGAGAGAGGGCAGCCTTGTCTAGTCCCTGATTTTAGTGGGATTGCTTCAAGTTTCTCACCATTTATTTTGATGTTGACTACTTGTTTGCTATATATTGCTTTTCTTTTTTTTTGCCATTTTTTATTTTGTTTTTCTAAGTTTTTTTTACTTACATTCAAAATCATTTCCCCTTTCCCGTTTCCTCCCTCCCCGAAAGTCCCATAAGCCCCCTTCCCTCCCTCTTTTCCCCATTCAACCCCCTCTCATTTCTCTGTCCTGGCGTTCCCCTACATCCAGTCTTTCCAGGACCAGGGGTCTCTCCTTCCATCTTCTTAGAAATCTATTGATATGCGAATTGTGTCTAGGGTATTCCGAGATTCCGGGTTAATATCCCCTTATCAGTGATTGCATACCATGTGTGTTCTTTTGTGATTGGGTTACCTCACTAAGGATGATATTTTCCAGTTCTGACCATTTGCCTAGGAATTTCGTGAATTCATTGTTTTTAATTGCAGAGTAGTATTCCATTGTGTAAATCTACCACATCTTCTGAATCCATTCCTCCATTGAGGGACATCTGGGTTCTTTCCAGCTTCTGGCTATTATAAATAAGGCTGCTATGAACATAGTGGAGCATGTGTCCTTATTGCATGCAGGTAAAGCCTCTGGGTATATGCCCAGGAGTGGCATATCCGGATCCTCCGGAAGTGTCATGCCCAGTTTTCTGAGGAACCGCCAGACTGCTTTCCAGAGTGGTTGTACCAGCTTGCAATCCCACCAGCAGTGGAGGAGTGTTCCTCTTTCTCCACATCCTCGCCAACAACTGCTGTCTCCTGTGTTTTTGATCTTAGACATCCTGACTAGTGTGAGATGGAATCTAAGGGTTGTTTTGACTTGCATTTCCCTAATGACTAAGGATGATGAACATCTCTTTAGGTGCTTCTCAGCCATTAGATATTCTTCAGGTGAGAACTCTTTGTTTAGCTCTGTACCCCATTTTTTAATAGGGTTACTTGCCTCTCTGGAGTTTAACTTCTTGAGTTCTTTGTATATATTGGATATTAGCCCTCTGTCGGATGTAGGGTTGGTAAAGATCATTTCCCAGTTAGTTGGTTGCCGCTTTGTCTTTTTGATAGTGTCTTTTGCCTTGCAAAAACTTTGTAATTTAATGAGGTCCCATTTGTCAAGTCTTGATCTTAGAGCATAAGCTATTGGAGTTCTGTTCAGGAAATTCTCCCCTGTGCCCATATGTTCAAGGTTCTTCCCTAGTTTCCTTTCTATTAGTTTCAGTGTGTCTGGTTTTATGTGGAGGTCCTTGATCCACTTGGAATTGAGCTTAGTGCAAGGAGATAAGAATGGGTCAATTTGCATTCTTCAGAATGTTGACCTCCAGTTGAGTCCTGGGCTGGCATTTCTGTTCTCTTAGAGTCTACATGACCTCTGACCAGGCTCTTCTGGCTTTCATAGTCTTTGTTGAGAAGTCTGGTGTAATTCTGATAGGCATACCTTTGTATGTTACTTGGTCCTTTTTCCCTTGCAGCCTTTAATATTCTTTCTTTGTTCTGTGCATTTAGTGTTTTGATTATTATGTGACGAGTGGATTTTCTTTTTTAGTCCCATTTATTTGGTGTTCTTTAGGCTTCTTGTACCTTTATGGCCATCTCTTTCTTTAGATTGGGGAAGTTTTCTTCTGTGATTTTGTTGAAGACATTTTCAGCTTTGAGCTGGGAATCTTTGTTCTCTGTTCTGATTATTCTTAGATTTGGTCTTTTTATTGTATCCTAAATTTCCTGGATGCTTTGGATTAGGAGGTTTTATGTTTTGAATTTTCTTTGACAGTTGTGTCAATATCTTCTATGGCATCTTCTATACCTGAGATTCTCTCTTCTATCTCTTATATTCTCTTGGTTATACTTACATATGTAGTTCCTGAACTCTTTTTCAATGGTTGCCTCCATTTGTGTTTTCTTTATTGTTTCTACTTCCACTTTTAGGTCTTGTATCACTTTATTCAATTCCTTTACCTGTTTACCTTTGTTTTCCTGTATTTCTTTCAGTGAGTTATTGATATCCTCCTTAAAGGGCTCTATTATCTTCATGAGATAGAATTTTAGCACAGATTCCTGATTATCAGGTGTGCTGTTGTATTCAGGGCTTGCTTTGGTGGGAGAACTGGATTCTGATGATGCCCAAGTGTTTTGGCTCCTGTTGCTTATGGGCTTGTACTTGCCTTATGCCATCTGGATATCCCTGATGTTTATTGGTTTGGGTAACTGTCCAGAGTCTGCCTCTTTTGTCCCTGGGTTTCTTCAGATCTCCTGGTAGGCCTGCAGCATTAGTTGTAGCTGATCACCTGTGGGGCCTTCCAACTGGGGGCTCTTCACCGGGGCAGAGAAGATGCTGATCTGTCGCCTTGGCTGCAGCAGATCTCCTGGGAGGCCTTCAGACTGTTGGGTCTTCAGTGGAGCAGTCAAGCTCTTGTCTAACTGCTCTGAGTGCAGTGGTTCCTCTAGGATGGGTAAGGATTTGGTGTCTTCACTGGAGCCGACCCGCTAAGAATCTGCCCCAGCAGAAAAGACTGGGCAGAAGGGGAGTGGTATTCTGGAGGGCAGGGGTTTTGGTGGATGACAGGTCCCTATTCCACCAGGCTCCCAGCTGCAGCTCCGGGACTCTGGAGGGAGGGAGGTCTTACCAACTGCTCTGAGTGCAGCTGGTCCTATAGGATGGGTCAGGATTTGATGTCTTCACTGGAGCATACCAGCTAAGAGTCTAGAACTTAATTCTTTTTATGGAAGATTAGATTTTTTTTTTTACAAATATAACATATGAGATATGACTTCATATTTTGCTACTTGTTAGTAGTACTGCAGTAAATATGGATATGCAGCTGTCTCTTTGTTCATTTTACCCAGATGTGAGAAGGTTGGACCACATAGCCAATATATTATTGGTAGAGTGTCGTTTAACTTCTGAATTTCAACAAACAGACTTCATTTAGTTATCACTGAGATCAAAATTTATGTCATAAAGATATAGAGTATGTCTTAAATGATCTTCATGCATTTTATGCAATATTATAGTAAAGTTTACTTTTATTTTAATGTACACTTTAAATCTGAGGTACAAAATCTTTATTGGTAGAATGTTCCAATTCATTCTCTCTCTCTCTCTCTCTCTCTCTCTCTCTCTCTCTCTCTCTCTCTCTCTCTCTCTGTCTCTCTGTATATACACACACACACACACAATTTATAATTCATCCAATACATATATGTTTGTATGTAGATGTATATTGACTTATTAAATTTAAAGAATTTAGTAAAAAAAAAATTCAGAATCTTCAGCCATCTTTGAGATCCTGTCTCATCCCAGTCAGAATGGCTATCATCAAAAGAGAAATGACAACTAATACTGGTGAGGATGTTAGGGAAAAGGAACTCTTTGTGGGAGTGTAAATTGGTATAACCATAATGGAAATCATTGTGGAAATGTCTAAATAACAAAACAAACAAAAACTCAAACACCAAAACCAAAAAAATAAACAAACAAAATGTTGTGCTCAGTTCTTGGGAACCCCAGAAGAATGCCAGGAAATGCAAGTCTGATGTAATGACAAAGAGAACCTCATTTATGAGTCAGACCCAGCTTGTAAGCCTTTCCCACTGTGCAGGTTAGGAATGTGATGCCTGCGTCCAGGGGCTTGGAGTTTTTATACACACAAATGCAGGGATCTTTGGACTTTGGTGTTATGTGACTGGGAAGGTGACAAGGGGAAGCCATCCTTCAAACCGTACAACATTTCTTCAGACAGCAGGGTGGAACCGTGCAGCTGGGAGGGAGGCCCTTTAGACCTGGGTGTTGTGGGAAATATTAAAAAAGAATGGCAAGTTCCTGCACTATACCTTGGTACTCTCAGCCCCAGCAGTCTGGCCAGCCAATTCTTATCTCGTGGAGACTCTGGCCCAGAGCTTCCCCAAACATCTCCACCCAGCTCACTACGTTCCCACTGGTGGGTCACTACCATGCCAGCCTCAATGCAAAAAACCCCTATGGTCTTTGTGGTACACATCTGGCAAACCCATGCTTTACCGCTGTACCTTTCTCTCTTGAACCCAGGCGAACTGCCATGTTTAGGGAAATGCCACACAGACTTAGTTCAGAAACAGCGGTAACTCAATTGCTGGGTGCAACAACTAAAATCCTAATCTGTAAGCCTTATTAAATCTAAATCCTCCGGTAGAGAATCCTAATGGAATTCCTCATAATTACATCTTGTCCTCATGCTCTACCCATCCAAAAGGACCTAACTCTCTCCTGCTTCCTCTCTTCCTCTGTCCAACCCAGAAGTCCCGCATACTTACCCAGTGATTGGCTCCTTTATTTATTAGGGGATTGGTTCACAAGTCACCTGAGTATGACTCACTCCTTGTCTGTAGCCCCTCCCAGGAGAGCAAAATTAGCATCAACATACAAACAGCACCAGGCCCATCCACAACACCTGGGAAGTAACTTCATGGAGTTATCTGGAGCTAGTGTATGTTCACAAACTGGTCACAGCTGTCTGGGAACACTTAATTGCCCTTCCCTCATGGTCTAAGAGTGGGTCACTTATCATTTCAAGGATGTTTGGTCCTTGTTCCCTTCAAGGACAGGATCCATCTGCACTGGAGAAATGTTGATTATCTATCAAGGAGAGTGTCAGCCTCTGTGACACAGAGGCTATGGTATGTTGTCTTTTGTCTGTTCCCAAGGCTGGCATCTGTTGTCCCCCGCCCCAGGGAGGTCATTAGGGGAAAATGCCACCATGAAAAGGGGAATTGCAATATTCTGGTGCCAGACTGGGCCCTCTCCAAAAGGCCGGAGGCATCTATGCTGGGAAAAGGAGGGAAGGGGAGCTCTAAATGTGTGAGCAGTGTCAAACAAAGTGCAGAGAGGCAGGTTTCTTGCATCTCTTCACAACCAAAACTCAAAACAACCCCCTCCAAACCTAAAAATAACACTACTATAGGACTCTATTCCTAAGCATATACCCAAAGGTCTGAAATTTTTATTATATATATACTTGCACATTCATGCTTATTGTTTTACTATTTATAATAGAAAGGAAATTGAATCAGCCTAGATGTCCATATGAATTGATGATGAAAATGTGGTACATATACACAATAGAATTTTATTTAGTTATATAAATTAAATTGTGAATATTTCAGGAAAATGGGTATATCTTGAACTTAACAAGTGAGATAAATAAGACTCACAAGAATATTACATGTTCTCTTTCATATATTGGCCCTGTTTTTAATTTTTATATTTGTACTTATATATACATAAGTCAGGAAATTAGAGGAATGTGAAGGGGATGGACTTCACCTATTCTTTTTTCATTATTATGGAAAAGAGTTTTTAAGGAAGGAGTTAGGGAAGATAATGGAATGCTTGTTACTTGTAAGCTAGAAGACAATTGGGAACAAGTGAGAAGCAAAGCAAGGAGAAGAGTAGAGGAAGAGTAATCAACAAAGACAAAATATATATGAAAATGTCATGAAGGAAAATGTCAAAATGTTAATGTGGATGAATTGTGAAATCTTTGTATTCTAAAATTTATTAAAAATTTTTAACTAAAAATAACTCAGTAGGGCATGGTGGCTCATACCTCTAATCCCAGCACTCTGGAGGCAGAGGCAGGTGGGTCTCTGAGGCCAGCCTGGTATACGTTATGAGTCCCAAAACAACCAGGGCTATGTAAAGAGACCTTGCCTCAGAAAAGTTATTAACTCAATAAATATATCATGTATTTGTATTGTCAGAGTCCTTCGTATAAACTTAACTTATGCTTTCTTTTCTTTTAAAGTGCAGAGATATAAGTTGGCCCTCTAGTTATGGAGATACTCCCACAATTTCTGTAAAAGGAATTTTAACATTGTCCAAACCAGTACATTTCAAATCTTCAGCCAAAGAAGGTTCCAATGTAAGTGGTTCTTTGTGTTTGAATTTTTTACTCTTCTCTTCTTTGTTACTTTTATTTATGTAAAATGTTAGAATAAGAAAGTGTTTTAATCTGGACAAGCTAAAATGATGTATTTTTGCTTTTAAAAGATATTTTAAAATCATGAGTATTTGCTATTTTATTGTTTCCTAATAGATGAATTTAAAAAAACTTAATTACTAGAATATATAGAAGATTAGTAAGAAACTTCTTTACTGTACTTGCTCCCAACAACTTTTTGACTTTGAAAAGTCATTGCAAAATTGTAGTTGATCTCTTTTTCAAAATCTTCCAATTATAACTAGAAGGTTTATTACCTTGAGTTTTTTTAAAGATGTATTTATTATATGTAAATACACTGTAGATGTCTTCAGACACCAGAAGAGGGCGTCATATCTATTTATGGATGGTTGTGAGCCACCATGTGGGTGCTGGGATTTGAACTCGTGACCTTTGGAAGAGCAGTTGGTGCTCTTACCTGCTGAGCCATTTCTCCAGCCCCAACCTTGAGTTTTGTTTTATAGATTGTTTTCATATTAATTTAAAGACATGCCCATTATTGTCATTTGATATGTTTAAAAGTTGTTTTTACATACAAATGAAATATTTAAAAATATTTAAAATTCTTTATATTTAAGTGTGTGTGTGTGTGTGTGTGTGTGTGTGTGTGTGTGTGTGTGTGTGTGTGCACGTATGTGTGTGTACACATTGAAGCCAGAGGATTGCATCTCCTCAAGCTGGAATTAACAGGTGGTTCAGGGCACCTGAAATGGATGCAGAGACTTGAACTCAGGTCCACTGCCAAACAGTATGCACTCTTTATTACACACACACACCAGGTTAGGCTCATCTCCTACAGAGGCCAGATTCAGCAGCCATAGGGACTGAGCTACATGTCTGCTATATATGTGCCGGGAGCTCATTGCAGTTCCTGTGTGTTCTTTGGCTGATGGCTCAGTCTCAAAGAGCTCTAGGAGTCCAATTTTGTTGACTTTGTTGGACTTCCTATGGGGTTCCCTTCCCTTTTCAGGACCTTCAATCCTTCCCCCCAATTCTTTCATTAGTGTCCCTGACCTGCGTCCAGTGTTTGGCAGTAGATATCTGCATCTGCTTCAGCCCACTGCTGGGTGAAGTCTCTCAGAGTATGGTTATGCTAGGTTCCTATCTGTAAGCACAACAGAGTATTATTAATAGTGTCAGAGATTGGTGGTTACCCATGGATCGGTTTTGAGTTGGGCAGGTTATTGTTTGGCCTTTCCTTCAGTTTTTGCTCCATCCCTGCATTTTGTATAGACAGGACAAATTTTGGGTTGAAAGTTTTGTGGATGGATTGGTGTCATCCCTCTACTGGAGGTCCTGCTTTGCTACAGGAAGTGACTTGTTTATGTTCCAAGTTCCTATTGTTGGCTTAATGTTGCTCACATGGACTCCTGGGTGCCTTCCCTATCCCAGGTCTCTGGGACTTCCTAGAGATTCTCTCCTCCACCCCTACCACCAGCAGTTAGAGATTTCCATTCATTCTCCTGGCCCTCTGGGCCTCTCTTCTGTCTCTCCTCCTGACCCTGACTCGCCATTCCTTTCACCTTCCTCTCTCCACCTTGGACCAGCCCTCCCTCTATCTCCTATGATTATTTTGTTTCTCCTTCTAAATTTGATTTAAGCTTTCTTGCTCAGGTCTTCAAACTTGTTTAACTTCTTTGGTTCTGTAGGATGTATATGTACTTTATGATTAATATCCACTTATCAGTGAGTACATGCTATACATGTACTTTTAAGTCTGGGTTACTTTACTCAGGATGATATTTTCTAGTTTCCATACATTTGCCTGCAAAATTCATGATGTCCTTGTTTTTTATAGCTGAATAGTATTCCACTGTGTAAATGAACTGTATTTTCTGTATCCATTCTTCATTTGAGGGGCATTTGGGTTGTTCTCAGTTTCTGGCTATTACAAATAAAGGTGCTATGAACATAATGAAGCACGTGTCCTTGTGGTATGGTAGAACATCTTTTGGGTGTAATGTCCAGTAGCGGTATAGCTGGGTCTTCAAGAACTATTTCCAATTTTATAAGAAAGCATCAAACTCAGGGCTGAAATCAATCAAGTAGAAACAAATAAAACCATACAAAGAATCAACAAAACGAGGAGTTGGTTCTTTGAGAAAATCAACAAGATAGATAAGCCCTTAGCCAGACTAACCAGAGGGCACAGAGATAGTATCCAAATTAATAAAATCAGAAACGAAAAGGGAGAGATAACAACAGAAACTGAGGAAATTCAAAAAATCATCAGATCCTACTACAAAAACCTGTATTCAACACAACTAGAAAATCTTGAGGAAATGGACAATTTCCTTGACAGATACCAAGTACCAAAATTAAATCAGGATCAAATAGACCATCTAAACCGTCCTATAACCCCTGAAGAAATAGAAGTTGTCATTGGAAGTCTTCCAACCAAAAAAAGCACAGGTCCAGATGGTTTTAGTGCAGAATTCTATCAGACCTTCAAAGAAGACCTAACACCAATACTCTTCAAACTGTTCCACAAAATAGAAACAGAAGGAACACTACCCAACTCGTTCTATGAAGCCACAATTACACTAATACCAAAAGCACACAAAGATCCGACAAAGAAAGAGAATCTCAGGCCAATCTCTCTTATGAATATCGATGCAAAAATACTCAATAAAATTCTTGCCAACCGAATCCAAGAACACATCAAAACGATCATTCACCACGATCAAGTAGGCTTCATCCCAGGGATGCAGGGATGGTTCAATATAAGGAAATCCATCAATGTAATCCACTACATAAACAATCTCAAAGAAAAAAACCACATGGTCATCTCATTAGATGCTGAGAAAGCATTTGACAAAATTCAGCATCCTTTCATGCTAAAGGTCTTGGAAAGATCAGGAATTCAAGGCCCATATCTAAACATAGTAAAAGCAATTTACAGCAAACCAGTAGCCAGCATCAATCTAAACGGAGAGAAACTTGAAGCAATCCCACTAAAATCAGGGACTAGACAAGGCTGCCCTCTCTCTCCATATCTTTTCAATATAGTACTTGAAGTTCTAGCTAGAGCAATTAGACAAGAAAAAGAGGTCAAAGGGATACAAATTGGAAAGGAAGAAGTCAAACTATCACTATTTGCAGACGATATGATAGTATACATAAGCGACCCAAAGAACTCCACCAGAGAACTCCTACAGCTGATAAACGACTTCAGCAAAGTGGCCGGATATAAAATCAACTCAAGCAAGTCAGAAGCCTTCCTATACTCAAAGGATAAGCAGGCTGAGAAAGAAGTAAGAGAAATGATACCCTTTACGATAGCCACAAACCATATTAAGTATCTTGGCGTGACGCTAACCAAACAAGTGAAAGATCTGTATGACAAGAACTTCAAGTCTCTGAAGAAAGAAATTGAAGAAGACCTCGGAAGATGGAAAAATCTGCCATGCTCATGGATTGGCAGGATTAATATAGTAAAAATGAGCATCTTACCAAAAGTAATACACAGATTCAATGCAATCCCCATCAAAATCCCAACTCAATTCTTCATAGAGTTAGAAAGAGCAATTCAAAAATTCATCTGGAATAACAGAAAACCCAGAATAGCTAAAACTATTCTCAAGAGTAAAAGAACCTCTGGGGGAATCAGTATCCCGGACCTCAAGCTGTACTACAGAGCAATAGTGTTAAAAACTGCATGGTATTGGTACAGTAACAGACATGTAGATCAATGGAACAGAATTGAAGACCCAGAAATGAATCCACACTCCTATGGTCACTTGATCTTTGACAAAGGAGCTAAAACCATCCAGTGGAAAAAAGATAGCCTTTTCAACAAATGGTGCTGGCTCAGCTGGAGGTCAACATGCAGAAGAATGCAAATTGACCCATCCTTATCTCCTTGCACTAAGCTCAATTCTAAGTGGATCAAAGATCTCCACATAAAACCAGACACACTGAAACTAATAGAAGGGAAACTAGGGAAGAACCTTGAACATATGGGCACAGGGGAGAATTTCCTGAACAGAACTCCAATAGCTTATACTCTAAGATCAAGAATAGACAAATGGGACCTCATTAAATTACAAAGTTTTTGCAAGGCAAAAGACACCGTCAAAAAGACAAAGCGGCAACCAACTAACTGGGAAATGATCTTTACCAACCTTACATCCGACAGAGGGCTAATATCCAAGATATACAAAGAACTCAAGAAGTTAAACTCCAGAGAGGCAAGTAACCCTATTAAAAAATGGGGTACAGAGCTCCACAAAGAGTTCTCACCTGAAGAATATCTAATGGCTGAGAAGCACCTAAAGAGATGTTCATCATCCTTAGTCATTAGGGAAATGCAAATCAAAACAACCCTGAGATTCCATCTCACACCAGTCAGGATGGCTAAGATCAAAAACACAGGAGACAGCAGTTGTTGGCGAGGATGTGGAGAAAGAGGAACACTCCTCCACTGCTGGTGGAATTGCAGGCTGGTACAACCACTCTGGAAAGCAGTCTGGCGGCTCCTCAGAAAACTGGGCATGACACTTCCGGAGGATCCGGCTATACCACTCCTGGGCATATACCCAGAGACTTTACCTGCATGCAATAAGGACACATGCTCCACTATATTCATAGCAGCCTTATTTATAATAGCCAGAAGCTGGAAAGAACCCAGATGTCCCTCAACGGAGGAATGGATTCAGAAGATGTGGTATATTTACACAATGGAATACTACTCTGCAATTAAAAACAATGAATTCACGAAATTCCTAGGCAAATGGTCAGAACTTGAAAATATCATCCTTAGTGAGGTAACCCAATCACAAAAGATCACACATGGTATGAAGTCACTGATAAGGGGATATTGACCCAGAATCTCAGAATACCCTAGACACAATCAGCATATCAATAGATTTCTAAAAAGATGGAAGGAGAGACCCCTGGTCCTGGAAAGACTGGATGTAGGGGAACGCCAGGACAGAGTAATGAGAGGGGGTTGAACGGAGAAAAGAGGGAGGGAAGGGGGCTTATGAGACCTTCGGGGAGGGAGGAAACGGGAAAGGGGAAGTGATTTGGAATGTAAATTAAAAAAATAAAATAAAATTAAATTAAAAAAAAAAAAAAAAAAAAAAAAAAAAAAAAAAAAAAAAAAGAAAGCATCAGATTGATTTCCAGAGTGGTTGTAAAAGCTTGCACTCCCACCAGCAATGGAGGAGTGTTCCTCTTTCTCCATATCCTCACCAGCGTGTGCTTTCCCCTGAGTTTTTGATCTTAGTCATTCTAATGAATATGATGGTGTGTGTTAATTAATTAAGAAAATGTAACATCCCGCCAGGCCTCTGCACTAAGTCCTGGCGGGTCTCGCTCTGGGAAGCTCTCATTGTGGCCACCAAGCCAATCTTTTCCAGCTAGCTCTCACAGCATCCTGGCTGTGTTTCCTCTCTGTAAACAGCAGGAGTTCCGTGCTCCCACTCTGCACCCAAATACCTGGTAAAACATGACTCTTAAACTTGAGTAGTTAACCAAATATCCTTATGTATATAAAACTTCCAATTACATAATTCCAATTTACAATGATAAAGTTTTTTTATTTGCATTCCAAATGATTTCCCCTTTCCCATTTCCTTCCTCCCCGAAAGTCCCATAAGCCCCCTTCCCTCCCTCTGTTCCCCATTCAACCTCCTCTCACTTCTCTGTCCTGGTATTCCCCTACATCCAGTCTTTCCAGGACCAGGGGTCTCTCTTCCATCTTCTTGGAAATATATTGATATGTGAATTGTGCCTTGGGTATTCTGAGATTCTGGGTTAATATCCCCTTATCAGTGACTGCATACCATGTGTGTTCTTTTGTGATTGGGTTACCTCACTAAGGATGATATTTTCCAGTTCTGACCATTTGCCTAGGAATTTCGTGAATTCATTGTTTTTAATTGCAGAGTAGTATTCCATTGTGTAAATATACCACATCTTCTGAATCCATTCCTCCGTTGAGGGACACCTGGGTTCTTTCCAGCTTCTGGCTATTATAAATAAGGCTGCTATGAACATAGTGGAGCATGTGTCCTTATTACTTGCCAGGGAAGCCTCTGGGTAAAAAAGGGGAAGCCCAGGAGTGGTATAGCAGGATCCTCTGGGAGTGTCATGCCCAGTTTTCTGAGGAACCTCCAGACTGCTTTCCAGAGTGGTTGTACCAGCTTGCAATCCCACCAGCAGTGGAGGAGTGTTCCTCTTTCTCCACATCCTTGCCAACAACTGCTGTCTCCTGTGTTTTTGATCTTAGCCATTCTGACTGGTGTGAGGTGGAATCTCAGGGTTGTTTTGATTTGCATTTCCCTAATGACTAAAGGCATTGAACATGTCTTTAGGTGCTTCTCAGCCATTAGATATTCTTCAGGTGAGAACTCTTTGTTTAGCTCTGTAACCCATTTTTTAATAGGGTTATTTGGCTCTCTGGAGTCTAACTTCTTGAGTTCTTTGTATATATTGGATATTAGCCCTCTGTTGGATGTAGGGTTGGTAAAGATCATTTCCCAGTTTGTTGGTTGCCGCTTTGTCCTTTTGACAGTGTCCTTTGCCTTGCAGAAACTTTGTAATTTTATGAGGTCCCATTTGTCAATTCTTGATCTTAGAGCATAAGCTATTGGAGTTCTGTTCAAGAAATTCTCCCCTGTGCCCATATGTTCAAGGTTCTTCCCTAGTTTCCTTTCTATTAGTTTCAGTGTGTCTGGTTTTATGTGAAGGTTCTTGATCCACTTGGAATTGAGCTTAGTGCAAGGAGGTAAGATTATAAAGTGTTATCCCAATGTTTCTAACCTCTCCAAAACACCAGAAATACATCTGAAACCATCTCAGTTTCCCTGAGGCTCTCTCAATCTCCCCGCCCCTCACTTCTCTTAGCTCCTCCTCCTCTTTCCCCTCCAATCAGAGTCATTTTGCTTTTCATTTCCCTGATGACTAAGTAGATTTCTTTAAGTGCTTCTCAGGCATTCAGTATTCCTCTGTTGAGAATGTTGTTTATTTCGGTACCCCAGTTTTTATTTGGGTTAATTGGTTTGTTGGTATCTAACTTCTTGAGTTCTTTAAATATTTTGGATATTAGCCCTCTATTGGATGTAGGGTTAGTGAAAATCTCTTTCCAGTCTGTAGGCTACCGTTATGTCCTGTTGACGGTGTTTTTTACCATAAAGAAGTTTTTCAATTTCATTAGGTCCCATTCATCAATTATTGATCTTAGGGACTAAGCTATTGGTGTTCTGTTTAGGAAAATGTGTCCTGTATCAATGCATTCCAGGATATCACTCTCTCTAATAGTCTAATAGGACTCTAATAGGAGTCAGTGTATCTGGTTTTATGTTGAGGTTCTTGATCTACTTGGACTTGAGTTTTCTGCAGGGTAATAAATCTGGATCTATTTGCATTCATCTATATGCAGAAATCCAGCTAGACCAGCACCATTCTTTGAAGATGCTTTCTTTTTACCCCCCATTGTTTGGTTTTGGCGTCTTTGTTGAAAATCAAGTGTCCATGGGTATGTGCGTCTATTTTTGGGTCTTTGATTATTTTTTATTGATCACCCTGTCAGTTTTTGTACCAGTACCATAAAGGCTTTTTTTTTAATCACTATTGCTGTATAGTACATCTTGAGATCAAGGTCCATGAGTTATATTGTGGGTACTCCACACTCTTTGCCTAATATCCACTTATCAGTGAGTCTATACCATGTGTGTTCTTTCATAACTGAGTTACCTCATGCAGGATGATATTTTCTAGATCCATCCATTTGCCTGAGAATTTCATGAGTCATTTTTTTAATAGCTGAGTAGTATACTATAGTGTAAAAGTACCACATTTTCTGTATCTATTCCTTTGTTGAGGGACATCTAGGTTGTTTCCAGCTTCTGGCTATTATAATTATGGCTGCAATGAGCATATTGGAGCATTTGTTCTTATTACATGTTGGAGCATCTTCTCGGTATATGTCCAGACGTGGAATAGCTGAGTTCTCAGGTAGTACTATGTCCAATTTTCTAAACAACTGCCAGACTGATTTCCAGAGTGATTGTACCAGGTTTAAATCCCACCAGCAATGGAAGAGTGTTCCTCTTTCTCCATATCCTCTCCAACATCTGCTGTTCTCTGAGTTTTTGATCTTAGCTATTCTGACTGGTGTGAGGTAGAATCTCAGGGTTATTTTGATTTGCATTTCCCTGATGACTAAGGATGTTGAACATTTCTTTAGATGCTTCTTGGCCATTCGAGTTTCCTCAGTTAAGAATTCTCTGTTTAGCTCTGAACCCCATTTTTAATAGGGTTATTTGGTTCGCTGGAGTCTTAACTTCTTGAGTTCTTTGTATATATTGGATATTAGCCCTCTATCAGATATAGGATTGGTAAAGATCTTTTCCCAATCTGTTGGTTGCCGTTTTTTTTCCTATTGACAGTATCTTTTGCCTTACAGAAGCTTTGCAATTTTATGAGGTCCCATTTGGCGATTCTTGATCTTAGATCCTAAGCCATTGGTGTTCTGTTCAAAAAAATTTCCCCTGCGGCCATGTGTTTGAGGCTCTTTCCCTCTTTCTCTTCTAATAGTTTCAGTGTATCTGGTTTTATGTGGAGGTCCTTGATCCACTTGGACTTCAGCTTTGTACAAGGAGGTAAGAATGGATCGATTTGTGTTCTTCTACATGCTGACTTCCAGTTAAACTAGCACCATTTGTTGAAAATGCTGTCTTTTTTTCCCATTGGACAGTTTTTAGCTCTATTTTCAAAGATCTAGTGACCATAGGTGTGTGGGTTCATTTCTGGGTCTTCAGTTCTATTCCCTTGATCTACCTGCTTGCCTCTATACCAATACCATGCCGTTTTTATCATTATTGCTCTGTAGTACAGTTTTAGGGATGGTGATTCCCCCAGAAGTTCTTTTATGGTTGAGAATAGTTTTCGCCATCCTGGGTTTTTGGTTATTCCAAATGAATTTGCAAATTGTTCTTTCTAACTCTATGAAGAATTGAGTTGGAATTTTGATGGGGGTTGCATCAAATCTGTAAATTGCTTTCTGCAAGATGGACTTTTTACTATATTAATCCTGCCAATCCATGACCATGGGAGATTTTTACATCTTCTGAGATCTTCGATTTCTTTCTTCAGAGACTTGAAGTTCTTGTCATATAGATCTTTCATTTGCTTGGTTAGGATCACACCAAAGTATTTTATATCATTTGTGACTATTGTGAAGGGTGTTGTTCCCTAATTTTTTTCTCAACCTGTTTATACTTTGAGTATAGGAAGGCTACTGATTTGTATGAGTTAATTTTAGATCCAGCCACTTTGCTGAAGTTGCTTATTAGATTTAGGAGTTCTCTGGTGGAGTTTTTGGGGTCACTTAAGTGTACTATCATATTATCTACAAATAGTGATATTTTGACTTCCTCTTTTCCAGTTTGTATCACTTTGACCTCCATTTGTTGTCTAATTTCTCTGTATAGGATTTCTAGTACTGTATTGAATATGTAGGGAGCGAGTAGGCAGCCTTGTCTGGTTCCCGATTTTAGTGGGATTGCTTCAAGTTTCTCTCCATTTAGTTTGATGTTGGCTACTGGTTTGCTGTATATTCCTTTTACCATGTTTAGGTATGGGCCTTGAGTTCCTGATCTTTCCAAGACTTTTACCATGAAGGGGTGTTGAATTTTGTCAAAGGCTTTCTCAGCATCTAATGAGATTATCATGTGGTTTTTTTTTCTTTGTTTTATAGTGGGTTAAGTTGATGGATTTCCATATATTAAACCATCCCTGCATCCCTGGGATGAAGCCTACTTGATCATGGTGAATGATCACTTTTTTTTTATTTTCTGTATTTTTTATTTACATTCCCAATGATTTCCCCTTTCCTGGTTCCCTTCTCCCCGCAAGACCCATAAGCCCTCTTCCCTCCCCCTGTTCCCCAGTCAACCCCCTCCTCTGCTGTATATGTGTTTGGGGCCTTGAACCAGCTAGTGTATGCTGCCTGGTTGGAGACTCAGTGTCTGAGAGATCTCTGGGGTCCAGATTAGTTGAGACTGCTGGTCTTCCTATGGGGTTGCTCCTCTTCTCAACTTCTTCCAGCCTTTTCATAATTCAACCACAGGGGTCCCTGACTTAAGTCCATTGGTTGGGTGTAAGTATATGCTTCTGTCTCAGTCAGCTGCTTGTTGGGCCTTTCAGAGGGCTCCTATCTGTAATCAGTAATAATATCAGTATCATAGTATCAGTCATAGTGTCGGGTTTTGAACTTACCTTTGAGATGGGTCCCATTTTGGGCTAGTTGCTGGATCTCCTTTCCCTCAGTCTAAAATACTTGTAAAATATATTTTGCATACTTTTCTTAGGTATACAAATTTATTCTATAATTGAATATTAACTTTTTAATATATTTATATTTAATATTTTCTTGTTTTATCAGGCTATTGAATTTATGGAAACATTTGTATTTGCTATTAAACTACAAAATCTACAAGCTGTGAGACTTGCATTTAAGATTCAAACACAGACTCCCAAAAAGAAAACCATTGGAGAATGTTCTCTTTCACTCAGAACTCTTAGTACCCAGGAAATGGATTACTCGTTGGAAATAATACCACCTTCAAAAATTTCTGTAAGTGATACATAGTTCACACCTTTAAAATGGTTTATTGAATAACCTTTATTTGTTGGAGGACAATTTAAATATATGTTGGAATATGTGGGAAGACTATGAAAGCTCCCAAGAAGCAATATTATTTAAAAATAATATTTTAGAAATAATTATAAAACATTAACAATCAATTTTCTTCCTTCATTTTCTTCAAAATAATGTCATGATACCCTTTCCTAGCACATTTTTCATTAATGTTTACTATAGTAGTAGCAATCCTGAAAGTAATAACCATGAAGTATAAATATCTTCAAATAATTTTTAAAGGATTTTAGTAGCTAAGGACTGAGGAAAAATAAGAATGAATCATAAAATCCATATGCAATCTGAGAGTACTATAAAATAGAATTAATAAAAATGGTTTTAATTTTAGCTAAGCTACATATCACAAATTGGTTAGAGTACAATTTGGGTACTTCCTTCACCTCCCTTACTAGGGATGGAGTCCAGGACCTTATATTTAACACATTTTCTGCTGCTGAGCTATACCCCACCTCCATCACAGAATGAAATTTGTTTTCATTGTAATAAGTTTTTGCTTTTATGTCAATTTTTTTTGTATTATTTGAGGGAGGAAGATGTATTCTATAGCATGTGTGAGAGGTCAGAGGACACCTTGTGGGAATTAATTCTCTTCACTATTTAGGTCCTGGGGATCAAACTCTGGTTGCCAGACTTAGCAACAATCACCATCAGACTAAGACATTTCTTTGGACCTAAAATAGGTGTTTTTAAAGTTAACTTTTAAAAATTGTTATTGCTATAAACAAAAAGTGCTTGCTCAACTTTTAAGAGCTGATATTTTCTTCTCTCAGCCAGTCAGAAGCTTTCATTAAAGTATTTAGAAATTCTTAATTTTTTAACTATAGAGTTTCTCTGTTGGGATAACATTTTTAGAAATCAGTATTAAACTTTATAAGCTTTAGCCTAAATATGATTTTAAATTTATACAGGATTTATATTTTATTTCTTTAAAAATATTTAGGTTGACTTGAAGTACTAATTAAAAGGACCTCAGCTATACATTGGTATCATTTGGGAATGTTAAAAGCATGTCCACACCTAAACTAATAAAATTAAACTGTCCTAAGGATCAGGACAAATAAATTTGTAGCCTTTAATAACTTCCACAGTAGTGAGTCTACTGTGTTGTCTGGTTTGAGAACCACCAAAGTGGAAGAGAGAAATTAGAGATTAAAATGAATTACAAAACAAAACCAAAAATTGTGAAAGTGGTCAGAAGAATTAAAATTTCTTTTGAGTTGTTTTTTGATGATATTTTCTATCTTGGCCCCTAGTTTGTATATTTATAACATTTGTTACATCATTTTAAAACTTACTTAAATTACTTTATTTTCTGTTAAATCACAGTAATTGTGACAGGAATTTGTCACTGGTATCAATTATAATAGCTTAGTAGATAGTAATATACAGTCATATTTTATAGAAGATATAAATATCAAATGGATGTTTCATATATTAAAAGCTAAAGATAGATTATATCAGAAGATAACTCAGTGAAAGAAATTGAGAAATTATTTTCTTTGAAGAATTTGATGGCATGGTTATAGATATATCTTGATTTTTTTAGAAATAAACTTTATTATAAAAACTCAAATAAAATCATTATGCACTGAAATTAAATCATATATATGGGTTTTATATTTAGAAGAGCCATTATGAAGCTCTGGACTGTTTCAGGATTTTACATTTTCACTATTGAATATGTTTTATGCACGTATCAACCAGCCAAACCAAAAAAAAAAAATCAAATGACAGAATTAGAAGTAGAAAAATTTAGCTTCATAATTGTCTTTCATAAGTCGTGTCCATTACCTGCAGTCAGTCTTTGTTTATCACCTAATACTTAGTCTTTCTTGTTCTCTTTTCTACACGTGTGTTTACAATATGTTGTTGGCTAGGTTCTGCATATGAGAAAGACTATCCAATTAGTTTTCTTCTTTCCTAAGATTGTTGATCGTGCTTAATATTACACATTTTCCTGAAAATTTTGGGATCATGTTTTTTTTTAGAGATAAATAACATTTTATTTTCTACATATATGAAATTTTAATAATTTCATGTTAGTAGATAATGAGATTGATTCTCTTTGCTATAGTGACTAAACAGAAATAAATGAGAATGCAGATTTCTCTAGGGTGATGTTTAGAGTTCTCTGGATATTTGACTTCGAGTGATATATCTGGGTCATATGGTAGTTTTACTTTTATTTTTTTTAGAATTCTCCAAACTGAATTCCACAATTACTATATTAGTTTGCATGCCTACCAACAGTGAATAAAGTTTTCTCTTTTTGCACATCTTCTTCACCATTGTCATCAGATTTGTTTATAATAGCCATCTGAATGTGTTAGCTCAAAGTAGTTTTAATTTGCATTCCTTGATTGCCTGGGTTATCGAACAATTTTAAAAATAGTTATTGACTATTTGTATCATCGTCATTGTAGTTGTCTCTTCCTCCTCTTCTTTCTCTTCCTCCTTCTCTCCCTTTTCCTCTTCTTTTTCCTCCTCATCTCTTCAGTTCATTTGCTTGTTTCTTGTTTGGCATGTTTATTTCCTTGGTATTTGATTTCTACATTCTTGGTAAAAGCTAGATGTTAGTACCTTGTCTGAATTGCAGTTGGTAAAGATTTTCTCCCATTCTGTGTGCTATTTACTATGTTGATTGTTTCCTTTGCTGTGCTGAAGGTTTAAATTTCTTATAATTTCATCTGTTGATATTTATATTTAGTTCCTATGTTATTGGTGTTCTATTAAAAATGTCCTTGATGGGGCTAGAGAGATATCTAAGTGGTTTTGAGAATTTGATATTCCTGCAGAGGACCAAGGTTTGTTTTCAGCATCTGAATGGTAGCTCATAACCACCTATATGCTCACTAGATACATATACATGCATGCAAGCAAACCACTTATCCATAAGAAAATAAAGAATCTAAAACATTTAAAAAATAAATTCTTGCTAAGTCCAACAATTTCAAGGCTATCTGCTGTGTTTTCTTCTAGAAATTTTAGTGTTTCTTATTTAAAATTAAAATCTTTGATGCATTTTGAACTGATTTTTTATTTTATTAGATACATGCATTATTTACATTTCAAATAGTATTCCCTTTCCTCGTTACCCCTCTGAAAAACCCCTATCCCATCCCCACTCCCCCTGCTTACCACCCCCCCCCCCACTTTCCTGACCTGGCATTCCCCTACACTGGGGCATCGAGCCTTCATAGGACCAATGGCCTCTCCTCTCATTGATGTCTGAAAAGGCCATCCTCTGCTACACATGAAGCTGGAGCCATGGGTCCCTCCATGTGTATTCTTTGGTTGGTGGTTTAGTCCCTGGGAGCCCTGGGAGTACTGGTTGGTCCATATTATTGGTCCTCCTGCAGGGCTGCAAACCTTTTCAGCTCCTTGGGTCCTTTCTCTAGCTCCTCCATTGGGGACCCTATGCTCAGTTGGTTGGCTGTGAGTCATGGGTATTTTGATCCACCTTCTAAGAAGGATCAAAATATCCACACTTTGGTCTTTCTTCTTCTTGAGCTTCATGTGGTCTGTGAATTGTATCTTGGATATTCCCAGCTTTTGGGCTAATATCCACTTACCAGCGAGTGCATACCGTGTGTGTTCTTTTGTGATCGGGTTACTTCACTCAGGATAATATTTTCTAGTTCCATCTGTTTGCCTAAGAATTTTATGAATTCATTGTTTTTAATAGCTGAGTAGTACTCCATTGTGTAAATGTACCACATTTTCTGTGTCCATTTCTCTGTTGAGGGCCATCTGGGTTCTTTCCAGCTTCTGGCTATTATAAATAAGGCAGCTATGAACATAGAGGAGCATGTGTCCTTATACACTTGAACATCTTCTGGGTGTATGCCCAGGAGTGGTATAGCTGGGTCCTCAGGTAATACTATGTCTAGTTTTCTGAGGAACCGCCAAACTGATTTCCAGAGTAATTTTACCAGCTTGCAATTCCACCAGCAATGTAAGAGTGTTCCTCTTTCTCCACATCCTCTCCAGCATCTGCTATCACCTGAGTTTTTGACCTTTGCCATTCTGACTGATGTGAGGTAGAATCTCAGGGTTGTTTGATTTGCATTTCTCTGATGATTAAGGATGTTGAATATTTCTTTAGATGTTTCTCAGCAATCTGGTATACCTCAGTTGAGAATTCTTTGTTTTGCTCTGTACCCCATTTTTAATTGGGTTATTTGGTTCGCTGGAGTCTAACTTCTTGAGTTCTTTTTGTATATTGTATATTAGCCCTCTATCATGTGTAGGATTGGTAAAGATCTTTTCCTAATCTGTTGGTTGCTGTTTTGTCCTATTAATAGTTTGAACTGATTTTTTTTTTAACAAGGTGAAAGGTAAGAATCTTATTTCATTCTTCTGCAGGTATACATCCAGTTTTGCCAGGGCCATTTGTTGACTAAGTTATCTTTTTTTTTTTTAGATAGATTTGATCATATAGTCCCTGTTGTCCTGGAACTCTCTCTGTAGACCAGGCTGTTCTCGAACTCAGATACCTGCATTCTTCTGCTTCCTGAGTGTGTTGGAATGAAAGGCTTGAGCCAACATGCTCAGTTTTAGGCTGTTTTTTTTTTCTAATGAATGCTTTTGCTTCTGTTTTAAAAAATTGGCTTGGCATAGCTTTGTTGTTTCCTCTGAGTGCTTTATTTTATTGTTCTTCCTGTTTATTTTCATACCAGTGTCGGGATGTCTTTATTATTATAGCCTTAGTGTATAATACAATGTTGGGTATTGTATGCTTCCAGCAGTGTTCTTGCACCTAACGGTTACTTCAGCTATTGTGGTCTTTTGTGGTTCCCTATGAATGCTTATATTGTTTATTTCTAAACCTTTGTAGTGTGACATCAGAATTTTGATACATGATTTCATTAAGTGTGTAAATTAATTTTGGTAGCATGGTCATTTTCACAATATTAATTTTGCCAATACAAGAGGGTAGAATATCTTTCTACTATGTAATATCTTCTGCGATACCCTTTTTTGATATCTTGAAATTTCTTTGATGTAGAGGTCTTTTACTTCTTTGGTTAGATATATTTCTTAGTATTTATTTCTAGATATTTTGGTTACTTTGAATGGAATATTTTCCCTAATTTCTTTCTCTGAGAACATGTTGCTGGTATAAATTAGGGTTACTTTTTAAAAATTGATTTTAATACTTTAAGTGTTTCTTTATTAGGTGCAGGAATTTTCTGGTACACCCCTAGTGACTTTCAGACAAAGACTCATTGTCTGCAAATTCACATACTTTGAATCCTTTCTTTGCTCTAAGACTTCAAGTCATCTATCAAATAAGATAAAGGAGAATGGATGTATTTATTTTAATCCTGCTTTTAAAAGAAATGCTTTCATTGTCTCCTTTAACATAACAATAGCTGAGTGGAGCAGCTCAGACAGGAGTCTTCCCTTCCAGCAGCCATCTGCAGCAGGAAACCAGACAGCTCCACAGCCTTCTGTGCACAGACCCTGCCAGAAGAGAGTTGGTCTCTCAGGAGTACAGACACAGGTTTACAGGCCCATAGGAGGGGCAAGCTCCAGCCAGAGACAATAAGACCAACTAACACCAGAGATAACTAGATGGCGAAAGGCAAGTGCAAGAACCCTACCAACAGAAACCAAGGCTACTTGGCAACACCAGAACCCAGTTCTCCCACCACAGCAAGTCCCGGATACCCCAACACACTGGAAAAGCAAGAGTTGGATTTAACATCTCAACTCACGATGCTGTTAGGGGACATCAAGAAGGACATAAATAACCCCCTTAAAGAAATACAGGAGAACATGGGTCAAATGGTAAAAGCCCTTAAAGAGGAAACACAAAAATCCCTGAAAGAAATACACGGGAGTATGGGTGAACAGGTAGAGGCCCTGAAAGAGGAAACACAAAAATCCATTAAAGAATTACAGGAGAACACAAACAAGTGAAGGAACTGAACAAAACCATGCAGGATCTAAAAATGGAAGTAGATACAATAAAGAAATCACAAAGTGAGACATCTCTGGAGATAGAAAATCTTGGAAAGAATTCAGGAGTCATAGATGCAAGCATCAACAACAGAATAAAAGAGATAGAGGAAAGAATCTCAGGAGCTGAAGATACCATAGAGAACATTGACTCAACAGTTAAAGAAAATGCAAAATGCAAAAAGCTCCTGAGCCAAAACATCCAGGAAATCCAGGACACAATGAGAAGACCAAGCCTAAGGATTATAGGTATAGAAGAGAGCGAAGATTTCCAACTTAAAGGGCCAGTAAATATCTTCAACATAATTATAGAAGAAAACTTCCCTAATCTAAAGAAAGAGATGTCCATGAACATACACGAAGCCTACAGAACTCCAAACAGACTGGACCAGACCAGAAAGTCCTTCCGGCACATAATAATCAAAACACCAAATGCACTAAACAAAGAAAGAATATTAAAGGCAGTAAGGGAAAAAGGTCAAGTAACCTATAAAGGCAGGCCTATCAGAATCACACCAGACTTCTCACCTGAGACGATGAAAGCAGATGGGCAGATCTCATACAGACCCTAAGAGAACACAAATGCCAGCCCCAACTACTATACCCAGTAAATCTCTCAATTACCATAGATGGAGAAACCAAGATATTCCATGATAAAACCAAATTTACACAATATCTTTCCACAAATCCAGCCCTACAAAGGATAATAGATGGAAAACGCCAATACGAGAAGGAAAACTACACCCTAGAAAAAGCAAGAAAGTAATCTTTTTCTGTCAAACCCAAAAGAAAGTAACATAAACATAAAAAGAACATCAAAAATAAGAGGAAGCAACAATCACTATTCCTTAATATCTTATAACATCAATGGACTCAATTCTCCAACAAAAAACATAGTCTAACAGATATATTTTTCATGTAAATCTTCAATTTTATCAGAAAATGTTTGTGATTCCTCTTTCAATTTAGTAATGTTTTTTATGTCTAGCATTTTAACTGTATTATTTTCCATGATAATCTTTAATTTTAACATTTTTTCTATATATTTCTTGAATTTTATCAGAAATATTTTCTATGTAAATATTCAATTTTGTCAGAAAATCTTTATAATTGAACTTTCAATCAATTTAGGAATATTTTTATGCCTACCATTTTATCGGTATAATTGTCCATGATTATCTTCAATTTTAACATTTTCTATATTTTTCTTCAATTTTATCAGAAATATTTTCCATGTAAATCTTCAATTTTATCAGACAATATCTATAATTTTACTTTCAACCAACTTAGGAACATATTTATACCTTCCATTTTATCTGTATGATTTTCCATGAAATAGTCAGTTTTAACATGTTTTTCTATATATTTCTTGAATTTTTCAGAAATATTTTCCTTGTAGATCTTCAATTTTATCAGAAAATGTTTATAATTCCACATTCAAAAAACTTAGGACTATTTTTATGCTTACCATTTTATCTGTATAGTTTTTCCATGAAATACTCAATCTTAACATGTTTTTTATATATTTCTTCAATTTTATCAGAGATATTTTCCATGTAAACCTTCAATTTTATCAGAAAATGTTTATAATTTCACTTTCAATCAACTTAGAAATATTTTTATGCCTACCATTTTATCTGTATAATTTTCCATGGTAATCTTCAATTTTAATGTTTTTCCATATATTTTTTTTAATTTTATCAGAAATATTTTCCATGTAAATCTTCAAGTTTATCAGAAAATGTTATAATTCTACTTTCAATCAACTTAGGGATATTTTTATTCCTACCAATTTATCTGTATAAATTTCTTCAATTTTATCAGAGATATTTTCCATTGTAAACCTTCAATTTTATCAGAAAATGCTTTTACTTCTACTTTCAATTAGTTTAGGAATATTTTTATGCCTACCTTCTTATCTGTATTTTTTTGTGAAATAGTTTTAATTTGTTTTTCTACATATTTCTTGAGTTTTATCAGAAATATTTTCCTTGTAGGTTTTCAATTTTATTAGAAAATGTTTATAATTTCACTTTCTATCAACTTAGTAATATTTTTATGCCTATTATTTTATCTGTATAATTTTTCCATGAAATAGTCACTCTTAACATGTTTTTCTATATATTTCTTCAGTTTTATCAGAGAGAGTTTCCATGTATATTTGCACAATGGAATACTACTCAGCAATTAAAAAATATAACAATAGCTATAGGTTTGTTGTATATAGCCTTTATTATTTTTGGTATGTTCTATCCATTTCCAAAATCTCCACAACTTTTATCATGAAGACATTGTCAGATTCCAGTTCAAGATTAATTGAAATAATTATGTGGTCTCTGTCCTTAAGTTTATTTTTATGGTGTATTACATTTATTTACTTATAAATGTTGAATCAACCTTTTATTTTTTGATATGAAGTCCACGTTATCATAATGTTTATTTATTTATTTATTTACATCCTTATCACTGCCTCCTTCTTCTTGGTCACCCTTCATACAGGGTGCCACTTCTCTCCCCTTTTGTGAGAGGGTGGGCCCCCCTTGACAATCCCCCCTGTGGGACAACAAGTCTTTGCAGGCCTAGGAACATCCTCTCCCACTGAGCCCAGCCAAGGCAGCACAGCTAAGGGAATGGGTAGGCAACAGTGTTAGGGACAGCTCCCACTCCAGTTTTTGGGGGGACCTACAAGAAGGCTAAGTTGCACATCTGCTACAAATTTGTGAGGGTGGGGGGACTCTGTCCAGCCCATGTATCTTCTTTGGTTTGTGATTTAGTCTCTGAGGGCTCCAGGGGTTCAGGTTATTTGATCCTGTTGGTCTTCCTGTGCAGTTCCTATCCCCTTGGGGCCCTCAAACCTTCCCCTAACTCTTCCATAAGACTCCCGGTATTCTGTCCCACATTTGACTGTGGACCTCTGCAGCTATTTCAGTCAGCTTCTGGGAGGAGCCTCTAAGAGGGTAGTTATGATACACTCCTGTCTGTAAACATTACTGAGTATCATTTATAGTGTCAGGAATTGGTGCTTGCCCTTGGGATATTGGTTGGCCATTCCCTCAGTCTCTGCTGCATCTTTGTCCCTGCATTTTGGGGTCAAAATATTGTGGGTGGATTGGTGTCCTTATCTCTCTACTGAGAATCGTGCATGTATACAGGAGGTAGGCACTTCAACATCCATATCCCCATTGCTTAGAGTCTCACAGATTCCTGGAAGCAGGAGTCAGGGAACTCAGGGAACTCAAGTTGCCAGGCTGAGGCATCTTGCCTGCTCTTATCACCCTATTTTGAAAATTATCACTTTATAATCTGTCTCTCCTATGATCCCACCTACTCTCCACCTCCCATATTATCTTTTTATTGCATATTTTCTTTATTTACATTTCAAATTTTTCTCTTTCCAGGTCTCCCCTTCGGAAACTCCCTATCCCATCCCACCTCCCTTTGCCTTTATGAGGGTGTTCCCCCCCTATCCACCCATGTCATCCTCCCCTAGCATTCCTCTACAGTAGAGCATCAAACACCCTCAGACCCAAGGGCCTCTCCTCCCACTGATGTCCAACAATGCCATCCTCTGCCACATATGCAGCCAGCACCATGGGTCTCTCCATGTGTATTCTTTGCTTGGTGGTCCAGTCCCTGGGAGCTCCAGGGGGTCTGGCCTGTTGACACTGTTGCTCCCTCCATGGGGCTGCAAAACCCCTCAGCTCCTGTCAGTCCCTTCTCAAACTCCTCCATCGCCCACCCCCCCCCCTCAGTCCAATGGTTGACTGTGAGCATCCACTTCTGGATTTGTCAGGCTCTAGCAGAGCCACTCAGGACACAGCCATATCAGGCTTCCATCAGCAAGTACTTCCTGGCATCCACAATAGAGTCCAGATTTGGTGGCTGTGTATGGGATGGATCCCCAGGTAGGGCAGTCTCTGTTCCATATTTTGCCTCCGTATTTCCTCCTGTGAATAGTTTGTTCACCCTTGTAAGAAGCACTGAAGTATCCACATTTTGGTCTTCCTTCTTCTTAGGCTTCATATGGTCTGTGAATTGAATCTTGGATATTCTGAACTTTGGGGCTAATATCCACTTATCAGGGAGTACATACCATGTGTTCTCTTTTGTGACTGAATTACCTCACTCAGGATGATATTTTCGAGTTCCATCCATTTACCTGAGAATTTCATGGAGTTATTGTTTTTAATGGCTTAGTAGTACTCCATTGTGTAAATGTACCACATTTTCTGTATCCAGTCCTCTGTTGAGGAACATCTGGGTTGCTTTAAGCTTGTTGTTGTTATAAATAAGGCTGCTATGAACAAAATGGAGCATGTTTCCTTATTGTATGTTGGAGCATCTTATGGGTATATGCCCAGGAGTGGTATAGCTGGATCTTCAGGTAGTACTATGTCCAATTTTCTGAGGAACCACCAGACTGATTTCCAGAGTGGTTGTAGCAGCTTGCAATTCCACCAACAAGGGAGGAGTTTTCCTCTTTCTCCACATCCTGACCAACATCTGCTGTCACCTAAGTTTTTGATCTTAGCCATTCTGACAGGTGTGAGGTGGAATCTCAGGTTCATTTTGATTTGCATTTCCCTGATGACTAAGGATGCTGAACATTTCTTTAGCTGCTTTTCAGCCATTTGAGATTCCTCAGTTGAGAATTCTCTGTTTAGTTCTGTTCCTCATTTTTGATAGGATTATTTGGTTCTCTGGAGTCTAACTTCTTGAGTTCTTTGTATTTATTGGGTATTAGCCCTCTTTTGGATATGAGATTAGTAAAGACCTTTCCCCAATCTGTTGGTTGCCATTTTGTCCTATTGACAGTGTCCTTTGCCTTACAGAAGCTTTGCAGTTTTATGAGGTCCCATTTGTCAATTCTTGATCTTTATGTTTTTTTAAATTGGGCATTTTCTTATTTACATTTCAAATGTTATCTCCTTTCCCAGTTTCCCCACCTCCCAGAAACCCCCATCTCATCCTCCTTCCCCCTGCTTCTATGAGGGTGTTTCTCCACCCACTCCACTCCTACCTCCATGCCCTCAATTCTCCTACTCTGGTGCATCTATCAAGCCTTACTAGGTCCAAGGACCTCTCTTCCCATTTCTGACAAGGCAATCCCCCGATACATATGCAGCTGGAGCCATTAATTCTTGGTTGATGGCTTAGTCCCTGGGAGCTCTGGAGTGTCTAGTTGGTTGATTCTTCCTATGAGGTTGCAAGCCCCTTCAGCTCATTCAGTCCTTTCTCTAATTCCTTCATTAGAGACCCCACACTCAGGCCGATGGTTGCAAGAATCCACCTCTGTATTTGCAAGGCTCTGACAGGGCATCTCAGAAGACAGCCATATTAGGCTCCTTTCAGCAAGCATTTCTTGACATCCTCTATAGTGTTGTGGTTTGGTGACTGTATATGGGATGAATCCCAGGTGGGACAGTCTCTGGATGGCCTTTCCTTCAATCTCTGCTGAGGAACCACCAGACTGATATAGTCAATAATTGTGACTATTCACTATTATTGAAGATTATCATTGAAAATTGTGAAGGGTGTTGTTTCCCTAATTTCTTTCTCAGCCTGTTTATCCTTTGAGTATAGGAAGGCTACTGATTTGCTTGAGTTAGTTTTATTTCCAGCCACTTTGCTGAAGTTGTTTATCAGCTGCAGGAGTTCTCTTTGGAATTTTTTGGGTCACTTAAGTAGACTATCATATCATCTGAAATAGTGATAGTTTGACTTCTTCCTTTCCAATTTGTATCCCTTTGAACTCCCTTTGTTGTCTAATTGCTCTAGCTAGAACTTCAAGTACTATATTGAATAAATGTGGAGAGAGAGGGCAGCCTTTTCTAGTCCCTGATTTTAGTGGAATCGTTTCAAATTTCTCTCCATTTAGTTTGATGTTGACTACTTGTTTGCTGTATATTGATTTTACTATGCTTAGATATGTGCCTTGAATTCCTGATCTTTCCAAGACTTTTTTTGTTTTGTTTTGTTTTGTTTTTTTGTTTTTTTGAGACAGGGTTTCTCTGTGTAGCCCTGGCTGTCCTGGAACCCACTTTGTAGACCAGGCTGGCCTCGAACTCAGAAATCCTCCTGCCTCTGCCTCCCAAGTGCTGGGATTAAAGGCGTGCGCCACCACTGCCTGGCTTTCCAAGACTTTTAACATTAAGAGATGCTGGGTGTATTAACTTCTTCTGTTCTAAAGCCTTCACATGTGCTGTTAAGCTGTTAGTGTATGCTCTCTCCAGCTTCTTTTTGGAGGCACTCTGAGCTATGAATTTTCCTCTTAAGACTGCTTTCATTGTGTCCCAAAATTTGGGTATGTTGTGTATTCATTTTCATTAAATTCCAAAAGGTCTTTGATTTCTTTCCTTATTTCTTCCTTGACCAAGTTGAGGTAGATCACTGTTCAGCTTCCATGTGTATGTGGACTTTCTGTTGTTTTTGTTGCTTTTGAAGACCACCCTTACTCCATAGTGATCTGATTGGATGCATGGGATTAGTTTGATCTTCTTATATCTGTTGAGGTCTGTTTTGTGACCAATTATATGGTTGATTTTGGAGAAGGTACCATGAGCCACTGAGAAGAAGGTATATTCTTGATTTAGGATGAAATGTTCTAAAGATATCGATAAAATCCATTTGGTCTAGAACTTCTGTTAGTTTTACTGTGTTTAGTTTGTGTTACCCTGATCTGTCCATTGAGAAGAGTGGGGTATTCAAGTTAGCCCCAATTATTGTGTGAGGTGCAATGTGTGCTATAAGTTTTAGTAAAGTTTCTATTACGAATGAGAGTACCCTTGTATTTGGAGCATAGATGTTCAGAATTGAGAGTTCTTCTTGGTTGATTTTTTTTCCTTTGATTTGTATAGTGTCCTTCTGTGTCTTTTTGATAACCGTTTGTGGAAAGTCTATTTTATCGAATATTTCAATGGCTATTCCAGCTTATTTCCTGGTACAGTTTGCTTGGAAAACTGTTTTCCAGCCTTTTGCTCTGAGGTACTGTCTGTCTTTGATGCTGAGATGCGTTTCCTGGATGCAGCGAAATTTTGGGTCCTGTTTACTTATCCAGTCTATGTCTATTTATTGGGGAATTGAATCCATTGATGTTAAGAGATATTAAGGAATAGTGATTGTTGCTTCCTGCTACTTTTAATGTTATTCTTATGTTTGTGTGGTTATCTTCTTTTGGGTTTGTTGAAAGAATATTACTTTCTTGCTTTTTCTAGTATGTAGTTTCCTTCCTTTTGTTAGTGTTTTCCATTCATTATCCTTTGAAGGGCTGTATTTGTGGAAAGATACTGTGTAAATTTGTATTTGTCTTGAAATACCTTGGTTTCTCCATCTATGGTAATTGAGAGATTTTCTGGATATAGCAGTCTGGGTTGGTATTTGTGTTTCCTTAGGGTCTGTATGACATCTTTCCAGGCTCTTCTGGCTTTCATGGTCTCTGGTGAGAAGTCTGGTGTAAGTCTAATAGGTCTACCTTTATATGTTACTTGACATTTTCCCTTACTGCTTTTAATTTTCTTTCTTTGTTTAGTACATTTGGCATTTTAATTATTATGTGATGGGTGGAATTTCTTTTCTGGTCAAATCTATTTGGATTTATATTCTGTAGGCTTCTTGTATTTTCATGGACATCTCTTTCTTTAGATTAGGGAAGTTTTCCTCTATAATTTTTTGAAGACATTTACTGGCCCTTTTAGTTGGAAATCTTTACTCTCTTCTATACCTATAATCCTTAGGTTTGGTCTTCTCATTGTGCCCTGGATTTCCTGGATGTTTTGGGTTACAAGTTTTTTTGCATTTTGCATGTTCTTTGACTGTTGTGTCAATGTTTTCTGTGGTATCTTCAGCACCTGAGATTCTTTCTTCTATCTCTTATATTCTGTTGTTGATTCTTGCATCTATGACTCCTGATTTCTTTCCAAGATTTTCTATCTCCAGAGTTGTCTCCCTTTGTGATTTCTTCATTGTTTCTACTTCTACTTTCAGATCCTGGATGATTTTGTTCAGTACCTTCACTTTATTGTTTGTGTTTTCCTGTAATTCTTTAAGGGATTTTTTTGTTTCCTCTTTAATGGCTTCTGCCTGTTGACCCATATACTCCTGTATTTCTTTAAGTGTTTTTTGTGTTTCCTCTTTAAGGGCTTTTACCTGTTGACCCATGCTCTCCTGTATTTCTTTAAGGGAGTTATTTAAGTCCTTCTTGAAGTCCTTTATCAACATCATGTGATACGGTTTTAAATCCAACTTTTGCTTTTCTGGTGTTAGGGTATCTGGGACTTGCTGTGGTGGGAGAACTCGGTTCTGATGTTGCCATTTAGCCTTGGTTTCTATTGGTAGGGTTCTTGTGCTTGCCTTTTGGCATCTGGTTATCTCTGGTGTTAGTTGGTCCTGCTGTCTATCTGGAGCTTGTCCCTCTTGTGGTCCTGTGAGCCTGTGTCCATACTCCTGGGAGACCAACTCTTTTCTGGCAGAATGTGTTCACAGAAGTGTGCACAGGGAATGGAGCTTCCTGGCTCCCTGGTGCAAATGGCAGCCTGAAGACCTCTATCCCAGCTGCTCCACTGATCGTATGCCATGTGTGCTTCTAGCTGTTTCCCTCCAGAGAGAAGGTGGAGATCTCACCTCCCTGCTCAGAAGTGAAAGTACTGCTGGGAGATCACTCTCTCCTGATGGGCCGTGCACAGAAGGCTGTGAACCTGTCCGACTTCCCAGTGCAAATGGCACCAGGAAGACTTCTGTCCCTTGGGTTAATTTTATATCCAGCCACTTTGTTGAAGTTGTTTATCAGCTGTAGGAGTTCTCTGGTGGAGTTTTTGTGGTCACCTAAGTATACTATCATATCATCTGCAAATAGTGATTTTTTTCACTTCTTCCTTTCTATTTTGTATCCCTTTGACCTCCACTTGTTGTCTAATTGCTCTAGCTAGAACTTCAAGTAGTATATTGAATAGATAGGGAGAGAGAAGGCAGCTTTTTCTAGTCCCTGATTTTAGTGGGATTGCTTCACATTTCTCTACCCTTAGTTTGATGTTGGCTACTGGTTTGTTATATATTGCTTTTACTATGTTTAGGCATGGTCCTTGAATTCCTGACCTCTCCAAGTCTTTAAAATTAATAGTTAAATTTTGTCAAATGCTTTCCAGCATCTAATAAAATGATCATGTGGTTATTTTTTTGATTTTTTTTATGTAGTGGTTTGCATTGATGGATTTCCATATTTCCATATATTGAACCATCCCTACATATTTGGGAAGAAGCCTACTTGATCTTGGTGAATGATCATTTTAATGTGTTCTTGGATTTGGTTTGTGAGAATTTTATTATGTACTTGTGCATCAGTATTCATAAGGGAATTGATCTGAAGTTGTCTGTGTTGTGTCTTCATGAGTTTTTGGTGTCACCATAAATATGGCTTCATAGAACAAATGGAGTAGTGTTCCTTCTGTTTCTATTTTGTGGAATAGTTTGAAGAGTATTGGTATTAGGTTTTCTAAATGTCTGATAGAATTCTGCACTACACCTATCTGATCCTGTTCTGTTTTTGTTGTTGTTGTTTGGAGAATTTTGATGACTGCTTCTAATTCCTTAGGGGTTATGGAACTGTTAAGATGGTTTATCTGATCCTGATTTAACTTTAGTATATGGTATCTGTCTATAAAATTGTCCATTTCATCTAGATTTTCCAGTTCTGTTGAGTATAGGCTTTTGTAGTAGGATCTGATGGTTTACTGAATTTCTTTAATTTTTGTTGTTATGTCTCCCTTTTCATTTCTGATTTTGTTAATTTGGATACTCTCTCAGTGCCCTCTGGTTAGCCTGGCTAATGCTTTATCTACCTTGTTGATTTTCTTAAAGAACCAGGTAATAAAAGCAGTATGCAACAAACCTATAGCCAACATCAAACTAAATGGAGAGAAACTTGAATCAATACCACTAAACTCAGGGAGAAGAAAAGGCTGCCCACTCCCTTCTTCTCTATTCCATATAGTACTTAAATTTCTAGCCAGAGAAATTAGGGAACAAATGGGTAGCAAAGTGATACATATTAGAGAGGAAGAAATCAAGATATCTCTATATAGAGATAATATGATCGTATATATAACCCCAGAAAATCCACGAGAGGTCTTCTACAGTGGATAAACAACTTCACCAAAGTGGCTGGCTATAAAATTAACTCAAACATTTCAGTAGCTTTCCTCTACTCAACGGATAAATGTGCTGAGAAAGAAATTATAGAAATAATACCCTTTACAATAATTGCAAATAATATAAAATATCTCCATGTGACTCTAATCAAGCTATTGAAAGATCTATATGACAAGAACTTCATGTCTCTCAAGAAAGAGATCAAAGAAGACCTCAGAAAATGGGAAGATATTCCATGCTCATGGATCGGCAGTATTAACATGGTAAAAATGACCTTCTTACCAAAAGTAATCTACAGAGTCAGTGCAATCCCCATGACAATTCCAACTCAGTATTTCACAGAGAAAGAGCAATTCTCAAATTTATCTAGAAAAAGAGAAACCCCAGGATAGTGAAAACTATTCTCAACAACAAGAGAACTTCAGGAGGAATCACCATTCCTTACTTCAAGCTCTACAACAGAGCACTAATGATAAAAGCTGCATGGTATTGGTACAGAGAAATACAGGTGGATCAATGGAATAGAATTAAAGACCCAGAAATCAGTCTGGTGTTTCCTTAGAAAACTGGAAATAGGTCTACCTGAGGACCCAGCTATACCACACCTGGACATATACCCAGAAGATGCTCCAACATATAACAAGACACATGCTTTACTATGTTCATAGCAGCCTTATTTATAATAGCCAGAAGCTGGAAACAACCCATATGTCCATCAGCAGAGGAATGGATACAGAAAATGTGATATAGTTATACAATGAAGTACTACTCAGCTATTAAAATAATGACTTAATGAAATTATTATGCAAATGGATAGAACTTGAAAATATCCTGAGTTAGTAACCCAATCCCAAAGAACACACATGGTATGTACTCAATGATAAGTGGATATTAGCCAAAAAAATCTCAGAATACTCAAGATACAACTCACAGACCATATGAAACACAAGAAGAAGGAAGACCAAAGTGTGGATACTTAAATTCTACTCAGAAGGGTGAAGAAAATAATTATGGAAGATAGAAGGTGGGAGGGATCTGGAAGGGACAAAGGAGGGTCTTGGAAAAGGGGGAAAGGATCAGATATGGGAGAAGAATGGGAGATGTGCAGAGGTCAGGCATTTGAAAGGAGGTATGTAGTAATGGGGTTGGAAAATGAGGATAACCACTAGTAAGTCCCAGATACCAGGGAAGCAACAAGTTCCCAGGGCCCAACAGGGATGACATTAGCCAAAATACCCAACAAAGGGGAGATAGAACCTGTAGAGACCATATCCAGTGAATAGGCACAGCCCCTGGTTGAGGGATGATGCCATACACCCACCTCAAAAATACTACTCCAGAATTGCTCCTGTCAAAAGGAAATGTAGGGACAAAGATTGGAGCAGAGATCGAAGAAAAGGCCATCCAGAGACTGCCCCACCTAGGGATTCATCCCATCTGCAGACACCAAACCCCAGACACTATTGCTGATGCCATGAAGCACTTGCTGACAAGAGCCTGGTATAGCTGTCCCCTAAGAGGTTCTGCCAGGGCCTGACAAATACAGATGTGGATGCTTGCAGCCAACCAAGGGCTGAACATGGGGACCTCAATGAAAGAGTTAGTGGTAGGAATGAAGGAGCTGAATGGGTTTGCAACCCTATAGGAGGAACAACAATATCAACCAGACCCCCCAAAGTTCCCAGGGACTAAACCACCAACCAAAGAGTACACATGGAAGGACCCATGGCTCCAGCTGGATATATAGCAGAGGATTGCTTTACCTGGCATTAATGGGAGGGGAGGCCCTTGGTCCTGTGGAGGTTTGATGATCTAGCAGAGGGGAGTACTAGGGTACTGATGTAAGAGAGAGAGAGAGAGAGAGAGAGAGAGAGAGAGAGAGAGAGAGAGAGAGAGAGAGAGAGAGAGAGAGAGAGAGAGAGAAAACACGAGAGAACAAGAACCGTTGTAGAAGCAGGAGCCGGGGATACAGGATAGGGAGTTTGTGGAGGAGAAACTGGGAAGGGAGATGGATCCCTAGGTGAGACAGTCTCTGGATGGCTTTTCCTGCAGTCTCTGCTCCACTCTTTGTCCATACATTTCTTTTTGTTTTTTAATTTTTTTATTAGGTATATTCTTTATTTACATTTCAAATGATTTCCCTCTTACTGGTTCCCCCCTCCCCAAAACTCCCATAAGCCCTCTTCCCTCCCCCTACTCCCCAACCAACCCACTCCCGCCTCCCCTTCCTGGTATTCCCCTACACTGCCACATTGAGCCCTTCCAGGACCAGGCGCCTCTCCTTCCTTCTTCTTGGGTATCCTTTGATATGTGAATTGTTCCTTGGGTATTCCAAGCTTCTGGGCTAATATCTGCTTATCAGTGAGTGCATATCATATGTGATTTTTTGTGAATGGGTCACCTCACTCAGGATGACATTCTCCAGTTCCACCCACTTGCCTAAGACTTTCATGAATTCATTGTTTTTACAATTTTTTTTTCGAGACAGGGTTTCTCTGTGTAGCCCTGGCTGTCCTGGAACTCACTTTGTAGACCAGGCTGGCCTCAAACTCAGAAATCCTCCTGCCTCTGCCTCCCAAGTGCTGGGATTAAAGGCGTGTGCCACCACCACCCGGCTGAATTCATTGTTTTTAATAGATGAGTAGTATTCCATAGTGTAAATATACCACATTTTCTGTATCCATTCCTCCGTTGAGGGACATCTGGGTTCTTTCCAGCTTCTGGCTATTATAAATAAGGCTGCTATGAACATAGTGGAGCATGTGTCCTTATTACATGCTGGAGAGTCCTCTGAGTATATGCCCAGGAGTGGTATAGCTGGGTCCTCCAGTAGTATTATGCCGAGTTTTCTGAGGAACCACCAAACTGATTTCCAGAGTCGTTTTACCAGCTTGCAATCCCACCAGCAGAGGAGGAGTGTTCCTCTTTCTCCACATCCTCACCATCATTGGCTGTCTCCTGTGTTTTTGATCTTAGCCATTCTGAGTGGTGAGAGGTGGAATCTCAGGGTTGTTTTGATTTGCATTTCCCTGATGACTAAGGATGTTGAACATTTCTTTAGGTGTTTCTCAGCCATTCAATATTCCTCAGGTGAAAATTCTTTGTTTAGCTCTGTACCCCATTTTTTGTACCCCATTTTTAATAGGGTTATTTGGCTCTCTGGAATCTACCTTCTTGAGTTCTTTGTATATCTTGGATATTAGCCCTCTGTCGGATATAGGGTTGGTAAAGATCTTTTCCCAATTTGCTGCTTTGTCCTTTTGACAGTGTCCTTTGCCTTACAGAAACTTTGTAATTTTAGGAGGTCCCATTTGTCTATTCTTTTTTTTCTTTTTTTTTATTATTTTCTAAATTTTTTTATTTACATTCCAAATTATTTCCCCTTTTCCATTTCCTCCCTCCCTGAAAGTATTATAAGCCCCCTTCCCTCTCTCTGTTCCCCATTAAACCCCCTCTCTCTTCTCTGTCCTGGTATTCCCCTACATCCAGTCTTTCCAGGACCAGGGGTCTCTCCTTGCATCTTCTTGGAAAAATATTTATATGTGAATTGTGTCTTGGGTATTCCGAGATTCTGGGTTAATATCCCCTTATCAGTGACTGCATACCCTGTGTGTTCTTTTGTGATTGGGTTACCTCACTAAGAATGATATTTTCCAGTTCTGTTGCCTAAGAATTTCGTGGATTCATTGTTTTTAATTGCAGAGTAGTATTCCATTGTGTAAATATACCACATCTTCTGAATCCATTCATCCCTTGAGGGACATCTGGGTTCTTTCCAGCTTCTGGCTATTATAAATAGGGCTGCTATGAACATAGTGGAGCATGTGTCCTTATTGCATGCAGGGGAACCCTCTGGGTATATGCCCAGGAGTAGAATAGCAGGATCCTCCGGGAGTATCATGCCCAGTTTTCTGAGGAATCGCCAGACTGCTTTCCAGAGTGGTTGTACCAGCTTGCAATCCCACCAGCAGTAGAGGACTGTTCCTCTTTCTCCACATCCTCGCCAACAACTGCTATCTCCTGTGTTTTTGATCTTAGCCATTCTGACTGGTGTAAGGTGGAATCTCAGGGTTGTTTTGATTTGCATTTCCCTAATGATTAAGGATGATGAACATCTCTTTAGGTGCTTCTCAGCCATTAGATATTCCTCAGGTGAGAGAACTCTTTGTTAATCTCTGTACCCCATTTTTTTAATAGGGTTATTTGGTTCTCTGGAGTCTAACTTCTTGAGTTCTTTGTATATATTGGATATTAGCCCTCTGTCGGATGTAGGGTTGGTAAAGATCATTTCCCAGTTTGTTGGTTGCCGCTTTGTCCTTTTGACAGTGTCCTTTGCCTTGCAGAAACTTTGTAATTTTATGAGGTCCCATTTGTCAATTCTTGATCTTAGAGTATAAGCTATTGGAGTTCTGTTCAGGAAATTCTCCCCTGTGCCCATATGTTCAAGGTTCTTCCCTAGTTTCCTTTCTATTAGTTTCAGTGTGTCTGGTTTTATGTGGAGGTCCTTGATCCACTTGGAATTAAGCTTAGTGCAAGGAGATAAGAATGGATCAATTTGCATTCTTCTGCATGCTGACCTCCAGTTGAGCCAACACCATTTGTTGAAAAGGCTATCATGTTTCCACTAGATGTTTTTAGCTCCTTTGTCAAATATCAAGTGACCGTAGTATTGTGGATTCATTTCTGGGTCTTCAATTCTGTTCCACTGATCTACATGCCTGTCACTGTTCCAATACCATGCAGTTTTTAACACTATTGCTCTGTAGTACAGCTTGAGGTCCGGGATACTGTTTCCCCCAGAAGTTCTTTTACTCTTGAGAATAGTTTTAGCTATCCTGGGTTTTCTGTTATTGCAAGTGAATTTTTGAATTGATCTTTCTAACTCTATGAAGAATTAAGTTGAGATTTTGATGGGGATTGCATTGAATCTGTGTATTGCTTTTGGCAAGATGGTCATTTTTACTATATTAATCCTGCCAATCCATGAGCATGGCAGATTTTTCCATCTTCTGAGGTCTTCTTCAATTTCTTTCTTCAGAGACTTGAAGTTCTTGTCATACAGATCTTTCACTTGTTTGGTTAGAGTCACACCAAGATAGTTTATATGGTTTGTGGCTATCGTGAAGGGTATCATTTCTCTTATTTCTTTCTCAGCCTGCTTATCCTTTGAGTGTGAATATTGATGCAAAAATACTCAATAAAAATTTTGCCAACTGAATACAAGAACACATCAAAACGATCATTCACTCCGATCAAGTAGGCTTCATCCCACGGATGCAGGGATGGTTCAATTGAGCTTAGTGCTCAGTTATAAGGAAGTCCATCAATGTAATACACTACATAAACAATTTCAAAAAAAAAAAAACCACCACATGGTCATTCCATTAGATGCTGAGAAAGCATTTGACAAAATTCAACATCCTTTCATGTTAAAGGTCTTGGAAAGATCAGGAATTCGAGGCCCATATCTAAACATTGTAAAAGCAATTTACAGCAAGCCAGTAGCCAGCATCAATCTAAATGGAGAGAAACTTGAAGCAATCCCACTAAAATCAGGGACTAGACAAGGCTGCCCTCTCTCTCCATATCTTTTCAATATAGTACTTGAAGTTCTAGCTAGAGCAATTAGACAACAAAAGGTCAAAGGGATACAAATTGGGAAGGAAGAAGTCAAATTATCACTATTTGCAGATGATGTGATAGTATACTTAAGCGACCCAAAGAACTCCACCAGAGAACTCCTACAGCTGATAAACAGCTTCAGCAAAGTGGCCGGATATAAAATCAACTCAAACAAATCAGTAGCCCATTTGTCAGTTCTCGATCCTAGAGCATAAGCTATTGGTGTTCTGTTCAGGAAATATTCCCCTGTGCCCATGTGCTCAAGGCACTTCCCCAGTTTCTTTTCTGTTTCAGTGTTTCTGTTTTTATGTTGAGGTCCTTGATCCACTTGGACTGGAGCTTAGTACAAGGAGATAAGAATGGATCTATTTGCATTCTTCTGTATTTCCTCAGTTTCTGTTAATTTCTCCCTTTTCATTTCTGATTTTGTTAATTTGGATACTGTCTCTGTGTCCTCTGGTTAGTCTTTCTAAAGGTTTATCTATCTTGTTGATTTTCTCAAAGAACCAACTCCTGGTTTTATTGATTCTTTGAATAGTTCTTTTTGTTTCTACTTGGTTAATTCAGCCCTGAATTTGATGATTTCCTGCCTTCTGCTCCTCTTGGGTGTATTAGCTTCTTTCTGTTCTAAAGCTTTCAGGTGTGCTGTTAAGCTGCTAGTGTATGCTCTCTCCAACTTCTTTTTGGAGGCACTCAGAGCTATGAGTTTTCCTCTTAGCACTGCTTTCAATGTGTACCATAAATTTGGGTATTTTGTGCCTTCATTTTCATTAAACTCTAAAAAGGTTTTGATTTCTTTCCTATTTCTTCCTTGACCAAGGTATCATTGAGTAGAGCATTTTTCATCTTCCATGAGTATGTGGGCTTTCTGTTGTTTTTGTTGCTGTTGACGACCACCCTTACTCAATAGTGATCTCATAGGAGGCATGGAATTAGTTCAATTTTTTTGTATCTTTAAGGTCCCTTTTGTGACCAATTATATGGTCAATTTTGGAAAAGGTATCATGAGATGCTGAGAAGAAGGTATATTCTTTTGATTTAGGATGAAATGTTCTAATGATATCTATTAAATCCATTTGGTCCAAATCTTCTGTTAGTTTTACTGTGTCTCTGTTTAGTTTGTGTTTCCCTGATCTGTCCATTAAGGACCAATTCTCGATTAAAATTTTTGAGGTGGGTGGGTAGCCCTATCCCTCAACCGGGGGTTGTGCCTATCAACTGGATATGGTCTCTACAGGTTCTCTTTCCCTTTTGTTGGGTATTTCAGCTGATGTCCTCCCTGATGGGTCCCGGGGACTTCTTGGGTTTCTGGTATCTGGAACTTTCTAGTGGCTAACCCCAGTTCCCCCTTCCCCACTGCTACACACCTCCTTTCAAATTCCTGATCCTTTATACTTCTTCCCTACTCCTCCTGTATCTGAACCAGCCCTCCTTTTTGCTCCCCCTTCTTTTTTATACCAGATCCCTCTCTCCCTATACTTGTCGAGATTATTTTCTTGCTCCTTCTGAGTAGGAATGTAGCGTCCACACTTTGATGTTGTTTTCTTTCTTCTTGGGTTTCATATGGTCTGTTTGTAGTATCATGGGTATTCCAAGCTTCATTTGGCAGTAACCAAGCAAGTGAAAGGTCTGTATGATAAGAACGTCAAGTTTCTGAAGAAAGAAATCAACTTATTTTTTTATTTCAAATTTATTTATTTACTTTTCTATTCCAATTTCAGGGTACCCTTCTTATCCCAATTACCTCTCACACAGATCCACCCCAATTCCTTCCTCCTCTTCTCTTTTGAGACGTGGGAGCCCCGCTCTAGGTATTATCCCCTCATCAACACCCCACACTGTCTCCTGCACATCAGTTTACTGCAGGACTGGGCACATCTTTTCTCACTGAGACCAGACAAGACAGCCCATTTAGGGGAATGGGATCTATAGGAAGGCAGACAACAGTTTCAGGGACAGCTCTTGCTCTTGTTTAAGGGGGTCTAGCATGTAGACTAAGTTGTTCATCAGCAACATATGTTCAGGGGATCTGGGCCCAGCCATGTTCACTCTTTGGTTGTTGATTCAGTCTCTGGGAACCCCCAAGGGTCCAGGTTAGTTGACACTGTTGGTCTTTCTGTAGAGTCCCTGTCCTCTTTGGTTCCCTCAATTCTTCCCACAACTCTTCCACAAGACTTTCTAAGCTCCATATAGTGTTTAGCTGTGGGTCTCTGCATCTCTTTCCATTGGCTGCTATATGAGGACAGTTATGCTAGTTTCCTATCTGCAAGCATAATAGAATTATCAGTAGTATCAGGGATTTGATCTTACCCATATGGTGGGTCTCAACTTGAGACAGTTATTGTTTGGCCATTCCCTCTATCTCTGCTCTATCTTTGTCCCTGCATATATTGTAAGTAGGACACAATTTGAGTAGGTTTTGTGGGTGAGTTACAGTCCTTAGCCCTGCACTGGGGAGTGGTACCTGACTATAGGAAGTCGCCGCTTAAGGATCCATATTCCCCACTGCTAGGAGTCTTAGCTAGAGTCAACTCTGTAGACCTTCTGGGGCCTCCCACAATCCCAGGTCTCTGGCACATCCTAGAGATTAGAGCCCTGCCAATTTTCCTTCTCTCTCCTGTTCTCTCCCTGTACCTGATCTCCCCTTCCCTTCCTCTCCTCCCGCCAACTTATCACCTTCTATCTACCTCTGATATCTTTTTTATTTCCCCTTCTTAGAAGGGTTCAACCATTCTCCCTTGGGCCCTTGTTATTTGGCTTCTTTTTAGGTCTGTTGATTATAGTATGGTTATCCTGTACTTTGTGGCTAATATGCACATTTAAGTGAGTACATACCATGTCCTTTTACATTTGGGTTAACCCACTTAAGATATTTTCTAGTTCCTTCCATTTGCCTGAAAAATTTGTGATGTCCTCATCTTTAATAGCTGAGTAGTATTCCATTTTGTAAATGAACCACATTTTCTTTATCAGTTTTTCAGTTTAGGGACATCTAGGTTGTTTCCAGTTTCTGGCTATTACAAATAAAGTTGCTGTGAACATTGTTGGGCATGTGTCCTTGTGGAATGATAGAGCATCTTTTGGGTATATAGTCAAGAGTGGTGTAGCTGTGTCTTGAGGTAGAACTATTCCCAGTTTTCTGACAAACTGCCAAGTTGATTTCCAAAGTGGTTGTATAAGTTTGCACTCCTACCAGCAATGCAGAAGTGTTCCCCTTTTTCTGCATCTCGCCAGCGTATGCTATCTCTTGAGTTTTTGATCTTAGCCATTCTGATGGGTGTAAGATGGAACCTCAGAGGTTTTTGTATTTGCATTTCTCTGATGACTAGGGATTTGAACATTTACTTAAGTGCTTCCACTTGGACTTGAGTTTTGTGTAGATGGTAAATATGGATTTGTTCTCATTCTTTTACCTGAAGACATCCAGTTAGACAAGCACCATTTGTTGAAGATACTCTCCCTTTTTACTTGTATGGTTTTGTATTCTTTCTCAAAATCAAGAGTCCATAGGTATGTGGGTTTATTTCTTAGTCTTCGATTAGATTCCATTGATCACCCTGTCTGTTTTATACCAATATTATGCAGTTTTATTACTTTTGCTGTGTAGTACAGCTTGAAGTCAGAGGTAGTGATACCTCTAGAAGTTCTTTCATTGTTCAGGATTGTTTTAGATATCATGTTTGTTTGTTTTTTTTTTTCTGTATTAAGTTGAGAATTGTTCTTCCAAGGTGGATAAAGAATTGTGTTGGAATTTTGATGGGGATTGCATTAAATCTTTCGATTGCTTTTGGTAAGATCACTATTTTCACTGTTAATCCTATTAATCTGTAAGCATGGAAGATGAGTCTGAAGGATCCTTCATTATCTCTTCTGATTACTTTTGGTTGAAAGTTTATTTTATTAAATATTAGAATGATTATTCCACCTTGTTTATCATGTTTGTTTGCTTGAAATACCTTTTTCTAGCCCTTTATTCTGAGAAAATGTCTATCTCCATTGCTGAAATGTGTTTCTCATATATAGCAGAATGATGGAATCTGTTTATGTATTCATGCTGTTACCCTTTGTCTTTTTATTGAGTAATTGTGTCTATTGATATTGATAGACATTTATGATCAATGATTGTTAATTCCTGCTAATTTTGGTGTTGCGTGTGTGTGTGTGTGTGTGTGTGTGTGTGTGTGTGTGTGAGTGTGTGTGTGTGTGTTTCTCTTTTGTTGGTTTTAATGTTGTGAAATTATTAGTTTTGTGTTTTCTTGAGTGTAGTTAGCCTCATTAGATTGGTGGTTTTCTTCTAGTATCTTCTATAGTACTGTATTTGTGGGTAGATATTGTTTAATTTTGGTTTTTTCATATAATCTCTTGGTTTCTCCATGTACGGTGATTGAAAGTTTTGCTGGGTATAGTAGTCTGGGTTGACATCTGTGGTCTCATTGCATCTGTAATACATCTTCCCAGGCCCTTCTAGCTTTTAATCTTTGTTGAGAAATCAGGAATAATTGAGAAAGGTATGTCTTTTTGTGTTCCTTTGCCTTTTTTCTCTTGCATCTTTTAATATTCTCTCTTTGTTCTGTACATCTAGTGTTTTGATTATTATGTGGCAGGAGGTTTTCTTTTCTGGTCTAGTCTGGTGTTCTGTAAGTTTCTTATACACTTATAGGCATCTGCTTCTTTGGGTGAGGGAAATTTTCTTCTATGATTCTGGTGAAGATGTTTTCTTCTGTCTTTGATTTGGGAATTTTTTGTTCTATTCCTATTATTCTTATATTTGGTCTTTTCATAATATCCCAAATTTCCTTGATATTTTGTGTTATGAACATTTTAGATTTTGCCTTTTCTTTGACTGATATATTGATTTCTTCTGTTGTATCTTCTATGTCTGAGATTCTCTCTTCTATCTCTTATATTCTGTTGGTGATACATCTATGGTTTCTGTTCTTTCTCCTCAGTTTTCCATCTTCAGGGTTATCTGTTTGTGTTTTCTTTATTGCTTCTATTTCCATTTTCAGGCCTTAGACCGTTTTATTCATATCCTTCCCTGTTTGATTGTATTTTCCTTGAGTTCTTTAAATTTCTTTGCTTCCATTTTTAGTGCCTCTGCCTGTTTGAATGCATTTTAATATATTTCTTTAAGGGTTTCATTCATTTCCTTTTTAAAAGCCTTTATCATCTTTATAAGATTGAATTTAAGATCCTCTCCCTGTGCTTCAGTTTCCTTAGGATATCTAGCATTTGCTGTAGCAGGATAGTTGTGCCCTGGGTCTTGTTGATTGTGTTCTTATGCTATCCTTAGGCATCTGGTTTTTCTTGTATTGGCTGGATGATCCTGATGGCAGCAGGACTTCTCAGGAAAACAGGAGGAGCTGTGGGCCAGACTTTGGAGGTCAGGGTACCTGACTGTTGGCTGTGCCTCAGGCAGACCCTATTAACAAGGGATTGGTGGGGCGATTTTCCCAGTTGGTAGATTCTTGGGGCTCTTGTTGTCCTCCAGGGGGAAGCAGGATGCTCCTAGGGTCCCACAAAGTCCTCAGAACTAAAGGGTGGGTCCAGAGCGAGAGAAATGAGGTTGCAGATCCCATGCAGCTCACCTCTGCTGGCTGCATCCAGGGTGGACCTGACTGGGAAGGGATTGGTAGAACAGGTTTCCAAGCTGGTTAGTCTCCCCCCGAAGGCCTCCAAAGGGAAAGGAGAACACTCTTGGAGTCCAGCAAGGATACTGGGGGAGTTATCTTTTAATATCAGTAATTTTGAAGTTCAGTATGTAGAAATGTCATGTATTTTCAGATTCTGCACAAGTGAATATATTTTTGAAATCCATCATATTTATCATCAAAACCTCTCATAACTTCTGGGTTTGGGTAAAAGTAGAAAATAATACTTTGAAAATTTTTTACTCTAGCCATTTTTTTGTGAGATCTTTTGAAATATCTCCAAACTCTATTATGAACTGCCAAATGATGTTTTTCATGTATAGGCTTGCCAAGCAGAACTTGAATTGGGGACTTGTTTTCAAGCAGTAAATAGCAGAATTCAGCTGCAAGTTCTCCAGGCACAATACCTTCCAAGTTCATCAACACCTCTGGCTTTGAGTAAGTGTATCAGTGGTTCAAAGAACATATAATATGAAGAGATTTCTGTAGGGTAGAAAGAAAACAATAAGTGCATTAAGGTTTGTGTCCTTCTCTGGATGTTCAGCTAGGGACTGTGATACATTGGTGAGCAATGCTTAGTTCACCAGGCCACTCTTAGAACTGAATGTTTGAGAAGATCCCTATATTAACAGCTAAGAGTGGGAGGGAATTATCCTCCCAAAGTAAAACTATTTTCACTAAGAAAGATTAAAATCATATAAAACGGAGCATTCAATTTATGCAGTTAGAAAAATAAGAAGTATTAGGAAGGCTGGAGTTGATAAACGCATTAAGATAATAAAACCAAAAGATTTTTCTTTAAAGGGACCATCAAAATAGACAAGTTTGTAGGGAGTTGGATGAAGCAAAGTAGAGAAAACATGATTAGTATTCTGAAAGGTGAAGATTATATAATTTTAAAATAAGAAATTTGTAAGTCATACATTTAATAATATGTAAGACAATCTTGTACCAACTATGCTACCTCATTTGCACATACACAGAAATTAAATGATGTCCTTAAAAATTCACTGAAGTATATATAGGAAGAATCTGAAAAGAATAATAAACATGAAAAAGTGAAGAACTCCTTGTAAAATTCACAAAGCAGTACTAGGTAGATGGCTCAGTTGGTAAAGTACTTTCAATACAAACATTAGGACTTGAGTTCTGATCCCTAGGGCCATATCAATAGTCAGATCACATTCCTCATACTGTGACTCCCCACTTTCTAGCAGTTTTCTTTTGCCTTTCTTGCTGCTTTTCAGCCACAGTTATATTAACCGACTCCTCACAGTAGCCAGACAACAGTTGTTGCTTAAGCTATAGTTATGTTCTATCACATTGAAAGGTATGGTTAGGTGAAAAGATATATTATCCACAATTTTATCTAGGGCAGTTCCCTAGTTGATATTCCTGATCCAAACTTCTTTAATATCCTTTTCTCCCTTTTGGTTTAAATAACAAAAGTTTATTTTCTCAAAGCTCTAAAGACTGAACATTCCAATATTAATAAGAGCCAGCAGAGTTGGTTTGGGGGTATCTTTATTATTTTTTTATTTTTCCCAAAGTTCATAATTGTTATGTTTGGTTATAGTTCATACAAACCATTTTATCACTGTCAAAGTGCTATATCTCAAATTTACTTAAGAATATTTACTTGTTTTATTCTAGTGCACATACTTATGGCATCACAAGCAAAGAAATTTACCTATAAAATTGTGAAATTAATACCTCTGGATGTCCAGAGAATTGATACCTTTCTTGTATTACTTTTCAATGTGTTTTTCTCTGCTGTTAATTCTTTATTATATTTGATGTCATTTAGACCAGAGGTATATTAAGTTCATTTGAGGCCACAGCAATTATTTGTAAAGTGTGACAAAAGTTTTATGTTCTGCAGTCAAATAACAACCCAGAAGACCTTTAAAGTTGATTATTCATATTTTTATAATAATATGTGGATAAAAATTCTTATGTAGTATTTCACATAAAATTTTATAAACTATAGTTTCTTGTTTCCTAGGTTTTTTTGTGAAGGTAGGGATGTTTAGCTCAGGAGAGCTGATTTATAAGAAGAAGACACGCTTACTGAAGGCCTCCAGTGGAAGAGTAAAATGGGGAGAAACTATGATTTTTCCACTTATACAGACTGAAAAAGAAATCGTTTTCCTTATTAAACTTTACAGTCGGAGCTCTGTAAGAAGAAAACATTTTGTAGGCCAGGTTAGTAGGTGTTATCTTGACTTTCTTCCTGATACATCTCTGTGTGTTACTTTGAAGTTTATTAACAAAGGAAAGAATATAAAAATTGTTTTTTAACAAAAGCTACAAGTTTATTAACATTATATATTCTAATGCTAGAAAACTTTCAAACAAGTCATTCTAGGTCTCAAATAAGAAATCACAATATTCAGTATTAATTAAAAAGAGAAAAGATAACCAGGACCATGCATAACTGTTATTCATTTGGGAGGATCTGTGTTGATGCTAAACTTTTCCTTGAGAAGCTTCAGCTGCTCCTCCTTCTTGGTGTCCATCTTCTGGAATGCCTGGTTAGCACTGTCATACAAAACCACAAGGTATGTTGAACCCCGATAGGTGGTCACAGGCATTCTTAGCATCAAAGATATCTTCGTAGACCACTTAGGCTGTTCCTCTGGTCTCAGGTGTATTCCCTACTCTGATTTGACGAATAGGTCCATATTTCCCAAATATATCATACATTTCTTCTGCTGCAACTTTTTTTATGGCAAATTCCTTATATACAAAATCTGATTTACTTCAGGTGGGAGGCGAATATTCATCCTCTTAGCTGCTTGCATCACCATCTTGGCGGGCTGATGTAGGTTACAGTAAGATCCCTTTGGATATTTCTAAACTTGATGGCCTTCATGGGCAACACAGTATCACATACAGGGTATTTACAGCCAGGTAGCACTGGAAGGTGTTACAGCACTGCCGGGAAAGAAGATAAAATCAAGAATGAATATTGGAAGATTCTTCAACATTATAAATTCGAATTCAATATTGCTTCAGAATCAAATTTTGTCAGATGTTTTGCTTTAATATAATAGATAACGTTTCTGAGCAATCAAGCTTATTTTTTAAGCCTTCTGAACTTTTCAACTTCAAAAGAATAGAAACCTAAATATGTAAATCACACTTAAGACTTTGAGTATCATATTCATTTTATTGGATCACCTTTACCTTTTTATTTAGAATAAGCCTTTTATATTATTATATTATATAACATTATTAATATATTAATATAATATTAGCATCATATATTAATAATATATTAATTTAGTTATAACAGATTTTAATTTCTATAAAATGTCAACTTTTAATAATGTTTCTTATATCATTTGGATAGTTCTACTGTGGATTAATTAAAATTCTGAGTAATTTGTATAGGGCTTGATAACATTTAAACCTATAGAATTCTTTTTTTATATTTTCTGTTTTAAATCTTTGATTTGCGGTAGCTATTAGTTAGCTTTTTTTCTTAAGTACAGCTGTTTGCACCATATCTAAATCTTGAGGTCTTTAACTGATGTAAAAGTTTTCACTTGACAAAAACCTGCTATTAGTAGTCTAGGTGAGATTTTCAGATTGTGTGTATGAATTTTCAAAGATTTATATGAACTCTCATTTCATATAATTAGGCTGCTAGTTTAAAGTGGTTCAGCTTTCTGTATTCTTATTGGAGAGGTGTTTGAATTAAAGAATTCATGGAAATTTAATTTGAGAGATGATTTCCAGAATAATAAATCTGGAGGACTTCTTCTCTGGGGGCCTCAGGGGGTCAGTTACCATAAGGGAATCATATGTGGGATTAAGTTCTCCCAGACTATCAACCCAAATACTCTTAATGTTACTTGTGCTATGTATTATTAGTAAGATGCTCTTTGAAGGAAAGTTTTTTAGGTCAAGATAGAAAAAAATTGAAAACCAATGACTTACTCAAATCTATTAGAAGAATTAGAAATTTGGTCTCTGGTAAATTAATTCCAATTGTTAGTGTTATAGCCAAGACAAAGATTCAAGTTTTTTTTCAGTTGTGTGTCTACCTTGTCTCCATGTTATAAACTCATTGTGATGCCTTGTGTCTGTAGAATACTACGAGTTTCTCCATATCATTCACATGTATTATCTATAGTTATAGAATTGATAGATATGATGAAATTATTATGGATTAAGAATGACCATTTATGATCACTTGGGACACGGCCTGTTGGGGCTTCCGTCTGTGCCCGAGGGCGGGTTGGCGCTGTAGTCGTCTGGGCGCCAGATCGGCGGGCCATCGTGACCACAGGGTGAGCGGCGCCACGGAGACTGCCCTCCGCCATCTTTGCTCCAGTGACCAGGTAGTTGGGACCGCCAGGCTCAGAGACAGACAGGCATAATATCGCTTCGGTTTCAGGCAGCTTGGGTGTAACCTGCTCCCAGGTGCTGGGCTGATCTGCAGTAACCAGCGCGCCAGTTCCTCGGTGGGACCTTCTGCCTGCTGGAGGGACCCCGCGCAGGGAGGGAGCCCGCCAGCTTCCCTTCCGCGACCTCTGTTCCCGCGGACTGCGCTGGAGAGACCGGTACCCAGGCTCTCCCCCCGATATAACATCACTTGGGACACGGCCTGTTGGGGCTTCCGTCTGTGCCCGAGGGCGGGTTGGCGCTGTAGTCGTCTGGGCGCCAGATCGGCGGGCCATCGTGACCACAGGGTGAGCGGCGCCACGGAGACTGCCCTCCGCCATCTTTGCTCCAGTGACCAGGTAGTTGGGACCGCCAGGCTCAGAGACAGACAGGCATAATATCGCTTCGGTTTCAGGCAGCTTGGGTGTAACCTGCTCCCAGGTGCTGGGCTGATCTGCAGTAACCAGCGCGCCAGTTCCGCGGTGGGACCTTCTGCCTGGTGGAGGGACCCTGCGCAGGGAGGGAGCCCGCCAGCTTCCCTTCCGCGACCTCTGTTCCCGCGGACTGCGCTGGAGAGACCGGTACCCAGGCTCTCCCCCCAATATAACATCACTTGGGACACGGCCTGTTGGGGCTTCCTTCTGTGCCCGAGGGCGGGTTGGCGCTGTGGTCGTCTGGGTGCCAGATCGGCGGGCCATCGTGACCACAGGGTGAGCAGCGCCACGGAGAGTGCCCTCCGCCATCTTTGCTCCAGTGACCAGGTAGTTGGGACCACCAGGCTCAGAGACAGACAGGCATAATATCGCTTCGGGTTCAGGCAGCTTGTGTGTAACCTGCTCCCAGGTGCTGGGCTGATCTGCAGTGACCAGCGCGCCAGATCTGCTGTGGGACTTCTGCCTGGCAGAGGGACGCCCCCTCCCCCCCCCAGGAGAGATCACACACCCCTGCACAGGGCAGGAGCCTGCCAGCCTCCCTTTGGCGACCTCTGCTCCAGGAATCCACTAGGCTGAGCCTTTAGATGTGCAAGGCCTCCCCAATATAAGATCACTTGGGGCAAAGCACATTAGGGCTCCAAAGTCACTCAGGAGCAGGCAGGCCCCAGAAATCGGTGCCAGGGGAATCCTGGTAATCCAGGGGGGGGCAGAAATAGCTTTGCAGGCTCACAGGAGGTCCAACCAACAGCCAGTGGCAGCAGGACCAACTAACTCCAGAGGTATCCAGATGGCAAAAGGCAAACGTAGGAATGTTACTAACAGTAATCAAAGTAATGTAGGACCATCCGAACCCAACTCTCCAACAGCAGCAAGTCCTGGATACCCCACCACACCCGAAAGACAAGATCTGGATTTAAAATCACTTCTCATGATGCTATTAGAGGATCACAAGAAGGACACAAATAAATCTCATAAAGAGTTACAGGAGACCATGAATCAACGGTTAGAAGCCCTTACAAAGGAAACACAAAAATCGCTTAGAGAAATGCGGGAGAACATGGATCAAAAGATGGAGGCGCACAAGGAGACAACACAAAAATCGCTTAACGAGATGAATCAACGGGTAGATGCACTCACAAAGGAATCACAAAATTTGCATAAAGAAATGCAGAAGAATATGGGTCAACAGACGGATGCCCATAAGGAGGCAACACAAAAATTGCTTAAAGAAATGAATCAACGGTTAGATGCCCTTACAAAGGAAACACGAGAACTGCTTAAAGAAATGCAGGAGACGATGGATCAACAGATGGAATCCCATGAGGAGGAAACACAAAAATCGCTCAGAGAAATGCAGGAGAACGTGGGTCATCAGGAAGAAATCCTGAAAGAGGTAATGCAAAATTACCTTAAAGAAATACAGGAAAATACAAACAAACAAGTGAAGGATCTCAGCAAATCCATCCAGGAACTAAAAAAGGAAGTAGAAACAACTAAGAAATCACAAAGGGAGACAACTTTGGAGATAGAAAACCTTGGGAAGAAATCAGGAGTCATAGATGCAAACATCAACAATAGAATACAAGAGATGGAAGAAAGAATCTCAGGTGCTGAAGATTCCATAGAAAGCATCGACTCAACAGTCAAAGAAAATGCAAAATGCAAAAAACGCGTAACCCAAAACATCCAGGAAATCCAGGACACAATGAGAAGACCAAACCTAAGGATTATAGGTATAGATGAGAGTGAAGATTTGCAACTTAAAGGGCCAGTAAACATCTTCAACAAAATTATGGAGGAAAACTTCCCTAACCTAAAGAGAGAGATGCCGATGAACGTACAAGAAGCCTACAGAACTCCAAACAGACTGGACCAGAACAGAAATACCTCCCGTCACATAATAATCAAAACACCGAATGTTCTAAACAAAGAAAGAATACTAAATGCAGTAAGAGAAAAGGGCCAAGTAACATACAAAGGAAGACCTATCCGAATCACATCAGACTTCTCACCAGAGACTATGAAAGCCAGAAGATCCTGGGCAGATCTCATGCAGACACTAAGACAGCACAAATGCCAGCCTAGACTACTATACCCAGCAAAACTCTCAATCACCATAGATGGAGAGACCAAGATATTCCATGATAAAACCAAATTTTCACAATATCTTTCCACAAATCCAGCCCTGCAACGGATAATAGGTGGAAACCTCCAATACAGGGAGAGAAACAACACCCTGGAAAAAATGAGATAATAACCTTCTTGAATCAAACCCAAAAGTAGATAACCACTCAAACATAAAGATAGCGTCAAGAATGGCAGATGGCAATAATCACTATTCCTTAATCTCTCTTAATATCAATGGTCTCAATTCCCCAATTAAAAGACATAGACTAGCAGACTGGATACGTAAACAGGACCCAGCTTTTTGCTGCATGCAGGAAACGCACCTCAGTGTCAAAGACAAACACTACCTCAGAGTAAAAGGCTGGAAAACAATTTTACAAGCAAATGGCCCCAAGAAACGAGGTGGAGTAGCCATCCTAATATCGGATAAAATTGATTTTCAACCCAAAGTCATCAAAAAAGACACAGAAGGACACTACATACTGATCAAGGGAAAAATCCACCATCAAGAACTCTCAATCCTGAATATCTATGCTCCAAATGCAAGGGCACCCTCATTCGTAAAAGAAACTTTACTAAAACTCAAAGCACACATCGCACCGCACACAATAATAGTGGGTGACTTCAACACCCCGCTCTCTGAAATGGATCGTTCAGGAAAGCAGAAACTAAACAGGGACACAGTGAATCTAATTGAAGCCTTGGACCAAATGGAACTAACTGATATATATAGAACATTTCATCCTAGAGCTAAAGAATACACCTTCTTCTCAGCTCCTCATGGTACCTTCTCCAAAATTGACCATATAATTGGTCACAAATCAGACCTCAACAGATACAAGAAGATAGAAATAATCCCATGCCTCCTATCAGATCACTATGGAATAAGGGTGGTCTTCAATGGCAACAAAAACAAAAGAAAACCCACGTACACATGGAGGCTGAACAATGCTCTACTCAATGATAACTTGGTCAAGGTGGAAATAAAGAAAGAAATCAAAGACTTTTTGAAAGTTAATGAAAATGAAGGCACAACATACCCTAACTTATGGGACACAATGAAAGCAGTGCTAAGAGGAAAATTCATAGCCCTGAGTGCCGCCAAAAAGAAACGGGAGACAGCATACACTAACAGCTTAATGGCACACCTGAAAGCCCTGGAACAAAAAGAAGCAAATACACCAAAGAGGAGTAGAAGGCAGGAAATCATCAAACTCAGGGCTGAAATCAATCAAGTAGAAACAAATAAAACCATACAAAGAATCAACAAAACGAGGAGTTGGTTCTTTGAGAAAATCAACAAGATAGATAAGCCCTTAGCCAGACTAACCAGAGGGCACAGAGATAGTATCCAAATTAATAAAATCAGAAACGAAAAGGGAGAGATAACAACAGAAACTGAGGAAATTCAAAAAATCATCAGATCCTACTACAAAAACCTGTATTCAACACAACTAGAAAATCTTGAGGAAATGGACAATTTCCTTGACAGATACCAAGTACCAAAATTAAATCAGGATCAAATAGACCATCTAAACCGTCCTATAACCCCTGAAGAAATAGAAGTTGTCATTGGAAGTCTTCCAACCAAAAAAAGCACAGGTCCAGATGGTTTTAGTGCAGAATTCTATCAGACCTTCAAAGAAGACCTAACACCAATACTCTTCAAACTGTTCCACAAAATAGAAACAGAAGGAACACTACCCAACTCGTTCTATGAAGCCACAATTACACTAATACCAAAAGCACACAAAGATCCGACAAAGAAAGAGAATCTCAGGCCAATCTCTCTTATGAATATCGATGCAAAAATACTCAATAAAATTCTTGCCAACCGAATCCAAGAACACATCAAAACGATCATTCACCACGATCAAGTAGGCTTCATCCCAGGGATGCAGGGATGGTTCAATATAAGGAAATCCATCAATGTAATCCACTACATAAACAATCTCAAAGAAAAAAACCACATGGTCATCTCATTAGATGCTGAGAAAGCATTTGACAAAATTCAGCATCCTTTCATGCTAAAGGTCTTGGAAAGATCAGGAATTCAAGGCCCATATCTAAACATAGTAAAAGCAATTTACAGCAAACCAGTAGCCAGCATCAATCTAAACGGAGAGAAACTTGAAGCAATCCCACTAAAATCAGGGACTAGACAAGGCTGCCCTCTCTCTCCATATCTTTTCAATATAGTACTTGAAGTTCTAGCTAGAGCAATTAGACAAGAAAAAGAGGTCAAAGGGATACAAATTGGAAAGGAAGAAGTCAAACTATCACTATTTGCAGACGATATGATAGTATACATAAGCGACCCAAAGAACTCCACCAGAGAACTCCTACAGCTGATAAACGACTTCAGCAAAGTGGCCGGATATAAAATCAACTCAAGCAAGTCAGAAGCCTTCCTATACTCAAAGGATAAGCAGGCTGAGAAAGAAGTAAGAGAAATAATACCCTTTACGATAGCCACAAACCATATTAAGTATCTTGGCGTGACGCTAACCAAACAAGTGAAAGATCTGTATGACAAGAACTTCAAGTCTCTGAAGAAAGAAATTGAAGAAGACCTCGGAAGATGGAAAAATCTGCCATGCTCATGGATTGGCAGGATTAATATAGTAAAAATGAGCATCTTACCAAAAGTAATACACAGATTCAATGCAATCCCCATCAAAATCCCAACTCAATTCTTCATAGAGTTAGAAAGAGCAATTCAAAAATTCATCTGGAATAACAGAAAACCCAGAATAGCTAAAACTATTCTCAAGAGTAAAAGAACCTCTGGGGGAATCAGTATCCCGGACCTCAAGCTGTACTACAGAGCAATAGTGTTAAAAACTGCATGGTATTGGTACAGTAACAGACATGTAGATCAATGGAACAGAATTGAAGACCCAGAAATGAATCCACACTCCTATGGTCACTTGATCTTTGACAAAGGAGCTAAAACCATCCAGTGGAAAAAAGATAGCCTTTTCAACAAATGGTGCTGGCTCAGCTGGAGGTCAACATGCAGAAGAATGCAAATTGACCCATCCTTATCTCCTTGCACTAAGCTCAATTCTAAGTGGATCAAAGATCTCCACATAAAACCAGACACACTGAAACTAATAGAAGGGAAACTAGGGAAGAACCTTGAACATATGGGCACAGGGGAGAATTTCCTGAACAGAACTCCAATAGCTTATACTCTAAGATCAAGAATAGACAAATGGGACCTCATTAAATTACAAAGTTTTTGCAAGGCAAAAGACACCGTCAAAAAGACAAAGCGGCAACCAACTAACTGGGAAATGATCTTTACCAACCTTACATCCGACAGAGGGCTAATATCCAAGATATACAAAGAACTCAAGAAGTTAAACTCCAGAGAGGCAAGTAACCCTATTAAAAAATGGGGTACAGAGCTCCACAAAGAGTTCTCACCTGAAGAATATCTAATGGCTGAGAAGCACCTAAAGAGATGTTCATCATCCTTAGTCATTAGGGAAATGCAAATCAAAACAACCCTGAGATTCCATCTCACACCAGTTAGGATGGCTAAGATCAAAAACACAGGAGACAGCAGTTGTTGGCGAGGATGTGGAGAAAGAGGAACACTCCTCCACTGCTGGTGGAATTGCAGGCTGGTACAACCACTCTGGAAAGCAGTCTGGCGGCTCCTCAGAAAACTGGGCATGACACTTCCGGAGGATCCGGCTATACCACTCCTGGGCATATACCCAGAGACTTTACCTGCATGCAATAAGGACACATGCTCCACTATATTCATAGCAGCCTTATTTATAATAGCCAGAAGCTGGAAAGAACCCAGATGTCCCTCAACGGAGGAATGGATTCAGAAGATGTGGTATATTTACACAATGGAATACTACTCTGCAATTAAAAACAATGAATTCACGAAATTCCTAGGCAAATGGTCAGAACTTGAAAATATCATCCTTAGTGAGGTAACCCAGTCACAAAGGATCACACATGGTATGAAGTCACTGATAAGGGGATATTGACCCAGAATCTCAGAATACCCTAGACACAATCAGCATATCAATAGATTTCTAAAAAGATGGAAGGAGAGACCCCTGGTCCTGGAAAGACTGGATGTAGGGGAACGCCAGGACAGAGTAATGAGAGGGGGTTGAACGGAGAAAAGAGGGAGGGAAGGGGGCTTATGGGACTTTCGGGGAGGGAGGAAACGGGAAAGGGGAAGTGATTTGGAATGTAAATTAAAAAAATAAAATAAAATTAAATTAAAAAAAAAAAAAAAAAAAAAAATAAAATAAAATAAAAAAAAAAAAAAAAAAGAATGACCATTTATTATATTTCGATTAAGATTATAGCTTCGTTTAATGTAAAAGGAGCTCAAATGCACATTTCTTCTATGTTAAAATCATTGCCTCAGTTTAGAAAACTTGGCAACAACATTTTTGAGCAATAATGATCAATTTTACTTGATCTTCTAGATTGAACAAGAAAGAATATTCAAGGTGATTTTTAGGATAATATTTCATTTTTAATTCTTAATTTGAATTGGGTCAAATAATCCAGAATGATTCAACAGCTTAAATAATTTAACATTTAAGGGTCACATTATCAACTTTTGAAAAAATTGGAATGATACTTATTTAAAGATCTGTTATCGAAGCTTGTCCATATCTCTTAACCGTAAGAGTACTTATTTAAACTCAGTTACTAATATTTATCAAGTTGAATGGTTGTACTGTTCCTTTACAGCTCTGGATAAGTGAAGACAGTAATAATATTGAAGCAGTGAATCAATGGAAAGAGACAATTACCAATCCGGAAAAGGTTGTTATCAAGTGGCACAAGTTAAATCCATCTTGAAGACTTCGGGCATTAATTTAGTCAATTAAACTGTCAAGAGACGGCTTGACATTCTTTTAGAAGAAACATAATTTCTAAAACTTATAATGAGTTCTATCAGATACACCAAGTGAATGAAATGTTTTAAAATGGTGCCAAAATATGATGAAATAAAAGGGTAGTAGTAGTAGGCCAACCTAATGGGTTATCAAATCTATAAAAATATCAATCCTAGATAGGTATCTTTTTAAGCACTATTAGACATTTACAAGACACTACCACTTTTCCAGTGATAGACATGATTAATTAGATCTTGCTTATACTGTTTATACGTTTGTATGTATTTTTCTCACAGAAAAAAATAGAACTATTTCATTAATTTCTTCCTGTATTTGAAGAAAATTGGTACCCTGTACTTGAAATTTATTTATCTATAAGTTATTGCATGGTCATTTATAAGATGCTTATTTCCTGGAGAATTAGAGAATTATTTACATTTTTCAAAGAATAAATAAAGCTTGGAGCTAGCAGGATTGCTTGGTGGGAAAGGAGCTTGTCTCCCGACACTGACAATTTGAGTTCCATACCTATAATGCAACATGATGGAAGGAGAGAAGCAATTCCTTCATATTGTTCACTGTCATTCACGTGTATACCATCAAAACACAGACACACACACATAATAAATAAGTAAATAAATGAATATAAATATATTAAAAAGATTAAATGAAGTTAAACTGAAAGTCAAAATATATACATTTTGCTGTCTTCCACACTTTTAATCTTAATTTTTTGGAGTTAAAACAAAATATTTTATATTTGGAACAACTTAATTTAGCAAAATTAAATTAGCTTAAATAGCAAATTCAGTATTTTATGATCATTTGTTCTTTGTTTCAATTTTTGATGTAAATTACTTGTTCCATAATCCACAAAGTTAAAGTATGTTTCCACTTTAAATAACCATACCAAGTAATAATGCATAGGATGCAAATATGTTCCTACTGTAGACTTATTTCATATTAGAATTTAGCATATGGAGATTATTTCTGCTTGGATGGGCATAAGAGTGTGGCTAAAACAAAATAATTTTAGGAAGAAGCAAGCAACAGTTTCTAATCTTATAGTTACTTTATTTTTGCCCATAAGTAAATAATGGATCTATGTTCCTGATCCTTGTCTCTCCCTCCCTCTCATCCTGCCTGCCTCTTTCTGTCTTTCTTTGTTCCACACATTTTAGGCCAGAGGAATACCTCATTATAATGTAGGAATGATCGTTTAAATTCTAGTTCTTTATAGTTTAGTTATCTCATTAGAATCTAAATCAAACTGTTATATAGCTATTGCCTAGATATTAGGGTACTAGTGGTATTGGCCAGAATTCTTTGCCATTGTGAATTTTGAAATAATAGTTTTAGACTTGTAAAAGATTATGTACTGGTCAGTACTCACATGTTCTTTTAGGAGAAACCATCCTTTGTGATAGTGATAATATTTTGAACATTGAGACGTCTTTCTTTTAGTTAAGTTCATTTGTTTAGTAGAATGCACGTTTTTAAAGTGTGCACAGAAATAATCTACATGGCGATCTTTCATTCTCAGCACAGCCTACTCTACTATCAATATCCTATACCCAAATAAGACATTTGTCAGGATGGATTAACCTACACCAACACATCACCTCCTTTGATTTTAAAGAAGTCAAAGGATTAAATGGCCATATCTAATATATTTGTGAATTGATGACACATAGGGTTTTATTAAGGACTCTAAGTAATATGAACAGAGTAGCAGCATGCGGAAAGATGATATAAAGGAGCCACTCAGTATGACATTATGCCCAAGTCCACTCTGTTTCTGTTTCATATATGTGTGCATTCCTTTTATTGTGATTGTAAAATAAAGTGTACTCAACTCCCCAAAAGAATTATTATAGTCCTTCAAAACTAGATTTTTATTTTGTTACAGAAAAAGGTGAGTATTGTCCAGTTTTAGTGATTTCCTAGTATTTTTTCTTGGTTATCATTTTCAATATTGTCATCTATTAAAAATCTGATTTTTAAAGCAAATGGTAGCATCCAATATTTCCATTAAATCAATAGGAACAAAGTTTCTTAATGCTTTCTTAGATGGCAAAGAGGTAACTAATCCATCTTAAACCAAATAAGGTATTGTTTTAAATGTGTTGATAATTATTCAGTAATGCTTTTAATATTCTCATGTCATGGGATTTTAAGGTCATCATTCTTTTGTTTTTGAGGATAGATTTTTTTTTCCAAAAAGCCTGCTTCTCATGATCTAATATGATTTATTTTGGCAAAAGTAAGTTTAATTGATTATGGCATGAAGTTGACCTCCAGTTTAATTTCTGGATCTTTTAACATCTTTGATTATATAATGTATGCTGTTTTAATCATGAAATGACTAAAATTGTAAATGAGTCACATTATATATTTAAATATAATAAAACATCATTGTTTATACTGAGATTTTTACTTTCTATATTTTATTTGCAAAATAAACCTGAGAAAGCATGGTTGTAATAAAAAGTTGCATGTATGGATAAAATGCTTTGGGCATCCAATTAAAAAAGAGTTAAATGAAAATGAAGGAAGGAGAAAGGTTTTGGTTGATCCCTTAACTAAGTTATACATATCCAAGAAGTCTGGTAGCACTAACTCATCACTACTGACTGCCCATCTGGAAATCTTGGTTTCTTTTGTCAGCTGACTCAATGACAAGCAGTTATACTTCCACTGGTTTCACTTTTTGATGTATCTCTCTTTATTACATAGTAGGTCTTATTTCCTACTTTCAAAGGAAACATGCTTGGATTTCTTCAACTACCTTCTAGCATACCTACAAATTTAGTTTTGCTTACACTTATTCTTTCACCTCATGTTGGATAGCCAGACGTTGTTAATTCTCAGCCTTTTCTAGGGTTATATTCTATTTATTAGGCCCTGTTTTTCCTATTTGTTGTTCCTCTTCTACTGGATTCCTTGAGCTAAATAGACATAATTTTGTAGTGTAGGCTCCAGTATTGACAAAGGAAACCTGTAAAAATTACAGTGGAAAGAATGTCTAGTTTTGTATGTTGAAATTTCAATCCCTATAAAATGGATGGTATCATAAGTTGGTATTTGGGACATGCTTAGGTCTTTAGAATGGAGCCCTCATGGCTGGGATAAGTGTTATTTTAAAAGAGAGTCAAGAGTGATTGATGCTTTGCTTTTTCTGCCATGGAGGATTACATAAGAATATGACTAAGGCAGTGTGCCTTCATTAGAAACCGATTTAGCAGCACCTTGGTATCAGGCTTCTCAGACTCCAAAACTGTTTGTAAGCTACATGGTTATTATAGGACATAGTCCTCTAATCGAAACAGCCATAATCTTCCTTAGATCATCTGTGCCTACTTTTGAGAGAGCATTATGTTTGGATCTGTTGACTGTTGACATTCCTTGAGGGGAGATGGCTGTATGAGGGTCATTGGACCTCATCGGAGATTCCAGGTCCTCCTGTCAGCCATTTGTGTGCAATTCTGAACTAATTGCATGGAGTATGCTGAGAAGGTTAATTGGAGACTCCATCCTTGTAGTTACAGGGAAGCTATCATATTCACTGGATGAAGACTTTATGATACAGCAGCCTTGTAGTCACCTGCCAGGGACCTGTCCCTGTCTTTACAAATACTGCTGAGTTGAGACATAGCATTGGACAAAGGTCCAATACTGATGTTGTCTGGCCTTGTAACTCTCCCTTACTTTTTTAGGGGCCATAAACTGATAGCCACTGGAAACTTAACTCTCTTTTGCTATTCTGTGGCTAAAAGCCACTCCTTTCTAGTAATTAGCTCCTGCTGTTAGCAGGGGACTAGGTAAAGAAGTTTTAGTTGCTAGGGCTCTTTTCTTTCTGGCTTGAGGCCCCCTTGTGGGTCAGGTGAGATGCTTGGAGCTTGTTAACTCTTTGCAAACTAGAGAGAAAAGAAAAGAAGAGAATGAAAGAAGGAAAAGGGAAAATTGAAACTTGCAGAAAAACACTCACCTGTTTTAGTTGAAGCAGAAAGACAGCCTTTATTTTTCTGTTCTCAGTATATATACTGTCTCTAAAAAAATTACCTCATACAACTATCAGGCAGAACTGTTACAGTAAGATATTTGATTACATGATTTTCTAAATATTAATACATTCCAATATGATCTTAATAAGTTTAAGGCAATAATATATGTCATAAATCAATAAGACAAAAGTAATAACAGTAGAAATGTTTACATGTCTTTCAATTAAGACTAGTATCTCACCAAACATTCATTATCTGTTACTAGCCTCATAAGTTCATTGTAAGTTAAAGCAATATTTTTTAAAGATTTATTTATTTTAATGTATGTGAGTACATTGTCCTGTCTTCAAACACACCAGAAGAGAAGACATTGGATCCCATTACAGATGGTTATGAACCAACATATCCTTGCTGGGAATTGAACTTAGGACCTCTGGAAGAGAATTCAGTGCTCTTAACTGCGGATTCATCTCTCCAGCACCAAAGCAGTAATTTTTATGACACAAGTTAGCATGGTTTTATCAAGAGACAAATCATCTACCTTGTGTCTTATTAGTTTGAAGTTTTGTATAAATAAACTAGTCAATATTTTATAAATTGTCCATTCCCACTTTAGTTACTGGTCTCATACCTAACCTAGAAGGAATGTTTTCTTTCACCATACATTTGTTTATTACACAGACATTGATCAATTCAAAGTCTTGGTTATCGCTGAAGGACCCCAATCTCTTAAGAGTTTGAAGGAATCTTTTCCTTCATTAGGAGTTGCTAGGTGGTACTGAAAGTTCCAGTGCTCCAAATTTGTTTTCCATAGAATCTGGTCCCAGCTCTATATTTAGATTTCTAAAAGTCATCTCATTAAATTTAGGAGAGTTTGAGAGGAGGTTGCTGTGACTAACAAGATGATTCCTTCACTTTAATTGCTTTGAAGCTATATCAGGAGCCAGGATTTAAAAATAGTACAACAGGATTAGCCCATAAACTGAAGGTCTTTAAAATTATGTTTTGCTAACTAGGGAAAATCAAATATGTATTTATTATATCAGTGTCACAGATTGGAACCTTTTCCTCTCTCATCTCTAGTATTTACTCTATTTGGAAATATACATCCTTAATAGGTCTTCATTCCATTCATGCTTCATCTCAAGCATCTTTTCCTTACTCAATGGTAATACTATCTTTCACTTGAATATTGTAGTCTACCCATAATTGAACTGCTGCTTGCCTTTTGTGCCTCTCCAGTAAATTCTCCCAAGAGCCAGAATGATTTGTTTTAAATACAAATCTAATTGTTGTACCTTAGTTTCCATTATGCTTGGTATGAACTCCAAAATCCTTAGCAGTCTACCAAGGCCTTTTCTTCTCGTAGAGTAAGATTGTTGCTATTCTGTAGTATGCAGTATAAAGGAGCTTATGCATTATACTAGCAAATAATTGATTAGCAGGAGGAATAGCAAAGACATTCAGATTTTAGTAATATTTATGTAGGTGTTGATAGAAAACAGAACTTGAGCTTATAGACCTTTTAAATGAAGAAATAGAGGCTGAGCTTTAAGGTCGATAAATTGTGGAGATAAGTGTTATTTCAGTTAGTTATGTTTTCATAAAACTTTGGTGTTAACCCTCCACTCAAGTAATAGACATTTCTTTAACTGGTGGTAGCGAGAACAACAGTATAGATGTAACTTATGTCCTTTTATTCCTGGATAAGAGGAGTGTAGAGGACAGTATGGGTTACTTTTTGTTGCTGTGATGAAACCCTATAACCAAAAAAACCTATGGAAAGATGAGTTTATTTGATCTCAGAGTTCCAGAGCAATAAGACTGCTGCCATCTCTGTGGGGATATGTGCATGTTGGCTGTAGAAGCAATCTGAGAGCTCACATCTTGAATTAAATAGGAAGCAGTGCATGGCTTTTAATCCTCAGTATACCAGTTGCATATTTCCTCCCACATAGGAACATCTCATAAACTTACCAAAATAGTACCACCAATGGGGATCAAATATTCAGGCATCTGAGACCATGTGGGGGACTGACTGTCACTCAAACTGTAAGAACTCTTCCTATACTAATTCTCAACTACCTTCAGTTCAAACAATCCTTATGCCAAAGTGACTTAATATCAGGCTCCATATCTAATCCTGTATCTGAAGTCTTGTCATACTGTAGGAAGATTGCATTAGAATTATGAGAGGGCTATTGTTTGTTTTTAATGCTCAATCATGTGACATGGATTGAATCATAGGGAAGTTTATGAAAATGAAACTTACACTCAAAAGTCCTGAAGTAGGGAGGTATGCCACACAAGGGACCTTGTAGAAGGAAATAGGCTCTACGAAGCAGGTGGATAGAGAAGTGGAAGAGAAGTGGTAGGTAAATGTGTTTTATTTGGGAACACAATACACAATTAAAAGGTAGAATAGGATTTCATTGGTATGTTTACATATAATTGGACAATAGAAGGCAAATAGAAGGGTTTATGTCAGAGACCTGCCTCTGAGAGGCTCCACCTAGCACCCACGGGACACAGATGCAGAGACCTACAACCAAACATTAGAATGAGGATGAGGAGTCCTCATTAGAATTAGCATGAGGAGTCTTGTGGAAGAGTTGGGAGAAGGATTGAGAGTCTCTAAGAGATTAGAGATGTAGAATGTTGGATATGTGATTGGTGAAGATTCTTTCCCAATCTGTAGGATGTTGTTTTGTCCTATTGACACTCTTCTTTGACGTGTAGAAGCTTTTCAGTTTCATGAACTCCTATTTATTAATTGCTGATATTAATGTCTGAGCCTTTGGTGTTCTGTTCAAGAAGTGGTTTTCTGTACCAATGAGTTCAAGGCTTTAGTGTATCTTGTTTTATATTGAGGTATTTGATCCAGTAGGACTTGAGTTTTCTGCAGAGTGATAAATATGGATATCTGCATTCTTCTGCATGCAGACATCCAGTTAGACTAGCACAGTGTGTTGAAGATGTTCTCCCTTTTCCATTGTATGGTTTTGACTACATTCTCAAAAATCAAGTGTCTGTAGGTGTGTGAGTTTATTTCTAAGTCTTTGATTCAATTCTGTTGATCATCCTGTCTGTTCTATACCAATAGCCATACCATGCAGTTTTTTATTATTTAATTTTTTATTTATATTCCAGCTGTTGTTCCCCTTCCCCATCCCTCCTACAATCATTCTTCATCCCTTCCCCTCTCCCCTTTGCCTCTGAGTAGGTGTTCCCCCTCCACTCCACACCCCTGACCAACCCACACACCCCACACATACACAATATGTATACACACACACACACACACACACACACTATGTGCCCCTTGCCTGGGGCATCAAGACTCTATAGGATTAGACACATCTGCTTTCACTGAGGCCACACAAGGCAGTCCTCTGCTACATATGTGCCAGGTGCCACGGACCAGGTTATGTATGCTCTGTTTGGTGGCTTAACCTCTGGGAGCTCCCAGGGGTCCAGGTCAGTTGACAGTGTTGGTCTTCCTATGCAGTTGCCATCCCTTTCAGCTCCTTCAATCCTTCCCCTCACTCTTCCATAGTGGTCCCTGACCTTAGTTCAGTAGTTGGCTATAACTATATCTGTCTTGTCAGCTGCTGGTAGAACCTCTCAGAATATGCTCATGCTAGTCTCCAGTCTGCAAGCACAACATTGGGATACATCCCATGGGTGGGCACCAAACCCTGACACTATTACTGCTACTATGCAGTTTTTATTACTATTACAGCTCCAAGTCAGGGATGGTGTACCTGCAGAAGTTCTTTTCTTTTTTTTTTAAAGATAAATATTCTAGACTGTAAGCAGCAATCTCTCTCTCTCTCTCTCAAGATTTATTTATTTGTTATATGTAAGTACACTGTAGTTGTCTTCAGAAACTCCATCAGATCTTAATACGGATGGTTGTGAGCCACCATGTGGTTGCTGGGATTTGAACTCAGGACCTTCGGAAGAGCAGTTAGTGTTCTTAACCGCTGAGCTATCTCTCCAGCCCGCAGAAGTTCTTTTATTGTTCAGTATTCTTTTAGCTATCCTGTGTTGTTCATTTTTCTATATGAAATTGAGAATAGTTCACAATCTGTAATAATTATATTGGAATTTTGATGGGAATTGAATTGAATCTGTAGATTACTGTTGGTAAGATAGCCATTTTCACTATATTAATTCTACTGATCTGTGAACATGGGAGATCTGTCTTCTGATATCTTCTTCAATTTCTTCCTTCAGAGTCTTGAAGTTCTTGTCATAGAAATCTTTCACTTGTTTAGTTAGAATTACAGCAAGATATTTTATATTATTTGTGGCTATTGTGAAGGGTATTGTCTCCCTAGCTTCCTTCTCAGGCCGTATATCACTTACGTAAAGGAGGGCTACTGATTTCTTTGAGTTAATTTTGTATCCAGCTACTTTGCTGAAGGTGTTTATCAGCTGTAGGGGTTCTCTGGTAGAAATTGTGGGAGTTATTTATGTATACTATCATATCATTTGTGAATAGCAATATTTAGACTTTTCAAATCTGTATTCCTTTTACCTTCTTTAGTTGTCTTATTTCTCTAACTAGGACTTCAAGTACTACATTGATGACATAGAGAGTGGCCAGCCTGGTCTTATCCCTAATTTTAGTGGAATTGCTTTAAGTTTTGTGATTTAAGCACCCCTGCATCCCTGGGATGAAGTTTCATTGATGATATTGGATAGTGTCTTTGATGTGTTCTTGGATTCAGTTTGAGAGTATTTTATTGAATATATTTTATTGAATATATTTTATTGAATATATTCTTCATTTACATTTCAAATATTATACCCTTTCCTGGTTCTCCCCCCTCTCAGAAAACCCCCAACCTATCCTCACACCCCCTGCCTCCAAGAAGATGCCCCTCCGCCCAACCCACTCCCACCTACTCCCCCCCTTTGATTTCCCCATGCTGGGGCAACTATATGACCAAGGACCTCTCCTCACCCCAATGCCCAACAAGGCATTCCTCTACCACAATTGCGGCTGGAACCATGTGTACCCCTTGGTTGATGGCTTAGTCCCTGGGAGCCCTGGGGGGGATCTGGTTAGCTGACATCTTCCCATTTTTCCCATGGGGCTGCAATCCTCTTCAGCTCCTCCAGTCCTCCCTCCAACTCCTCCTTTGGGGACCCGTGTTCAGTCCAATGGTTGGCTGCTAGCATCTGCCTCTTTATCTGTAAGGCTCTGGCAGGGCCCCTCAGGAGACAGCCATAACAGGCTCCTTTTGGCAAGCACTTCTTTTTTTTTTCGTTTTTTTTTTTATTTTCTAAGTTTTTTTATTTACATTCCAAATCATTTCCCCTTTCCCATTTCCTCCCTCCCCGAAAGTCCCATAAGCTCCCTTCCCTCCCTCTTTTCCCCATTCAACCCCCTCTAGCTTCTCTGTCCTAGCATTCCCCTACATCCAGTCTTTCCAGGACCAGGGGTCTCTCCTTCCATCTTCTTGGAAATCTATTGATATGCGAATTGTGTCTAGGGTATTCCTAGATTCTGGGTTAATATCCCCTTATCAGTGACTGCATACCATGTGTGTTCTTTTGTGATTAGGTTACCTCACTAAGGATGATATTTTCAAGATCTGACCATTTGCCTAGGAATTTCGTGAATTCATCGTTTTTAATTGCAGAGTAGTATTCCATTGTGTAAATCTACCACATCTTCTGAATCCATTCCTCCATTGAGGGACATCTGGGTTCTTTCCAGCTTCTGGCTATTATAAATAAGGCTGCTATGAACATAGTGGAGCATGTGTCCTTATTGCATACAGATAAAGCCTCTGGGTATATGCCCAGGAGTGGTGTAGCTGGATCCTCTGGGAGTGTCATGTCCAGTTTTCGGAGGAACCGCCAGACTGCTTTCCAGAGTGGTTGTACCAGCTTGCAATCCCACCAGCAGTGGAGGAGTCTTCCTCTTTCTCCACATCCTTGCCAACAACTGCTGTCTCCTGTGTTTTTGATCTTAGCCATTCTGACTGGTGTGAGATGTAATCTCAGGGTTGTTTTGATTTGCATTTCCCTAATGACTAAGGATGATGAACATCTCTTTAGGTGCTTCTCAGCCATTAGATATTCTTCAGGTGAGAACTCTTTGTTTAGCTCTGTACCCCATTTTTTAATAGGGTTACTTGACTCTCTGGAGTCTATCTTCTTGAGTTCTTTATATATATTGGATATTAGCCCTCTGTTGGATATAGGGTTGGTAAAGATCCTTTCCCAGTTAGTTGGTTGCCGCTTTGTCCTTTTGACAGTGTCCTTTGCCTTGCAGAAACTTTGTAATTTTATGAGGTCCCATTTGTCAATTCTTGACCTTAGAGCATAAGCTATTGGTGTTCTTTTCAGGAAATTCTCCCCTGTGGCCATATGTTCAAGGTTCTTCCCTAGTTTCCTTTCTATTAGTTTCAGTGTGTCTGGTTTTATATGGAGGTCCTTGATCCACTTGGAATTGAGCTTAGTGCAAGGGATAAGAATGGGTCAATTTGCATTCTTCTGCATGTTGACCTCCAGTTGAACCAGCACCATTTGTTGAAAAGGCTATCTTTTTTCCTTGGCAATCACTTCTTGTCATCCATAATAGTGTTGAGGTCTGGTGACTGTTTATAGGATGAATCCCCATCAATGTTCATAATGGAAATTGGTCTGAAATTCTATTTCTTTGTGGAATCTTAGTGTGGTTTAGGTATCAGGTGACTGTGGCCTCATGGAATGAGTTTGGCAATGTTCCTTCTGTTTATATTTTATGAAATAGTTTGAGGAGTATTGGTATGAGCTCTTCTTTGACATTCTTGTAGAATTTTGTGCTAAAATCATCTGACCCTGTGCTTTTTTTGGTTGGGAGACTTTTAATGACTGCTTGTATTTCCTTAGGGGTTATCATACTACTTAGTTTACCTGATCATGATTTAACTTTGGTAAGTGGTATCTATCTAGATAATTATCCATTTTATTTAGATTTTACAATTTTGTGGAGTATAGGCTTTTGGAATAAGACCTAATGTTTTTTATTTAATTCCTCAGTTTCTGTTGTTTTTTTGTCTCCATTTTCACTTCTGTTTTTGTTAATTTGGGTAACGTCTCTTAGTCTTTTATTTAGTTTGGCTAAAAGTTTTTCTATCTCGCTCATTTTCTCAAAGAACTAGCTCTTGGACTTGTTAATTCTTTGTACTGTTAAATTTGTTTATAACTAATTTATTTCAGCTCCGAGTTTGCTTATTTCCTGACAACTACTCCTCTTAGGTTGTGCTTGCTTCTTTTTCTCTAGAGTTTTCAGGTTTAATTTTAAATCATAATTATGAGACCTCTCCAAGTTCTTTATGAATTCACTTAGTGCCATTAACTTTTCTCTTAGCACTGCTTTCGTTGTGTCCTATAAGTTCTGGTATATTGTGCCTTCATTTTCATTGAATTCTAGAAAGTCTTTATTTTTTTAAGATTTACTTTTTCTTTATTTATATGAGTATTCTGCAGCTGTCTTCATACACACTAGAAGAGTGCATTGGATCCTCTTATACATGGTTGTGAACCACTATGTGGCTGCTGGGAATTGAACTCAGGACTTCTGGCAGAGCAGTCTGTGCTCTTGATGGCTGAGCCATCTTTCCATCCCTAGAAAATCTTTAATTCCTTTCTTTATTTCTTCCTTGACCCACAGATCACTGAGTAGAGAGTTGTTCAATTTTCATGAGTTTGTAAGCTTTCTGTTGTTGAATTCCATCTTTAATTCTTGGGGGTCTTATAGTCTACAAGGAGTTATTTCAGACACAGATGCAGAGACCCACAACCAAACATTAGAAGGAACTTGAAGACACATGCTCTACTATGTTCATAGCAGCCTTATTTATAATAGCCAGAAGCTAGAAAGAACCCAGATGTCCCTCAATGGAGGAATGGATTCAGAAGATGTGGTATATTTACACAATGGAATACAACTCTGCAATTAAAAATAATGAATTCACGAAATTCTTAGGCAAATGGTCAGAACTGGAAAATATCATCCTTAGGTAACCTAATCACAAAAGAACACACATGGTATGCAGTCACTGATAAGGGGATATTAACCCAGAATCTCAGAATACCCAAGACACAATTCACATATCAATAGATTTCCAAGAAGATGGAAGGAGAGACCCCTGGTCCTGGAAAGTCTGGATGTAGGGGAATACCGGGACGGACAGAGAAGCGAGAGGGGGTTGAATGGGGAACAGGGGGAGGAAAGAGGGCTTATGGGACTTTCGGAGAGGGAGGAAATGGGAAAGGGGAAATCATTCAGAATGTAAATAAAAAAATATATAGAAAATTAAAAAAGAAAAGGAAAAAAAAGAATAGCTATAAGAAGCTAACATAAAAAAGGGAGCTTGAAGGAAGGCTTTGAGGACATACAATATCGCCTTATTTCCTCTTCCACTGATAAGCCTCTCCATATCTGACTCCACTGTGTAATGATGCCCTCACTGTACCACATCTAGAACCTGGTCCTACAAAATAGGCTCTAGAGCATAAAAGCTATATATTGCAGAAAATCCATTCTACACAGAATTGGTTATCACTTTATATTTTGGAAAACAATCCCCCTCCAAAAATACCCATTCCATTTAAGTGGTAAAACAATCTTTTATGTATTTTAAAAATAAGAAAATGCAGTGTAGAACTGCTGACCATCAGGAACTAGAATTATAATAGTATAATAATTGTATAGCATTGTACCAAAAGTACATTTTGAAATAAAAGTATATTATATGAACATGTTTAATGGAACTAGGATTCCAAGACAATTATCATTTGTTAATTATATAAACTTCCAATTATGAGCTGACATTTGTAGTTGAAGTAAGAGCAGGATTTCCCCTTATAAATCTTTTCAATGCTCTCAGCGGGTGGATGTTACGCAGTTGGAACACAAATGCTACAAAAATTAATCCCCCTAGCACTACAGATGTTGCAACAGCTATTAGTGCATGTCCTGGAAACGGCAATGGCACTTCATCAACATAAATCTAAAAGTAAAAACAAAAGTGGTTATGTAAAACACTGGACATTGTTTGATCCTCACAACTAACCACACAGTAAAATTTCACCCATAATTCTGTGGACATTTAGCATCCCCCACCACCCACACTCTGATCTCTACCACACCCTGTCCAAGCCTTATCCAGCACACAAATGCTGCCCCTCTTATCTTTATGCATAAGTTGGATTTGACAAGAGTTGTGTTATTTTCCCACTCATGTCATTTTGTATGTCATGCATTTACTGTACCTGAAATTCTTCATTTAAGTCACAAAAGCTGACTCCAGGAACCACAGACACCTTGAAGTGAAACAGTTCAGAGCCCTGTGGAACAAACACAGATGGTCATCCTCAACAGTTGTGTTTATTTCGACAAAAGTACCCAGCAGAGCCACTTCTTGAGAACTCATCTATGAGAATGAAACTAAAACATAAAAACTACTTGGCTTTCATGAACACTTTGAGTCATCACTAAGTTTCTTTGGTTTTAATGTGTCTCTGCATTTTCCCTGTTTTCCACACTTGCCTGGGATTCATGCATCCTTGAGATCCTTAGCTAGTGGAAACAACTTTACTGGTTCCCCTTAGCCAATTGATCTGGCCTATCTCTTACAAAATAGTAAATTAATGTTTCACTCAATATTCTGATTCATTTGGAGATAAGAAACCAAGGGGAATTAAAAAATAAAGATGTTCTATATACTTTAAGCTGTTATTTGTACCATTCATCAGCTTGTAATCTTTCAATCTTACTTTAGCTTACTTTAGTTTCAATCTTTGAACTCTACATGGTAAAAATGATAATGCTGTCAGCATACCTTTATGGTTAGGTTGAGACCTAAAGGATTATACACTGGAGTCTTAAGCAGTGGCTCTAAGTAATCCTTCATTTTCTTAACGTTTTCTGGCTCAGTGTGTTCTGAAATACATGGAATATATTTTAAGCATATTTATATTTTCATATTTTACTGTTACATGCAGTAAAGTACAAAATATTTTATTATGGGACATGATTAAGGAACTCATGCTCTTAGTTTTGAGTTGTAAGTATCTTTAGAGTTGTGTTTTCTTAAGATATTTTAATATAGGCTAAAGAAGAACAGCTAAGAGAAGAAAAGAGTCACCCAGAAGACAGTAAATTATACTCACAGCATGGGTATAGACATCTGAAAGAGTTGCAGAATATAAGACAGACCCAAGTGTAGATATGGGCTCTAGGGAGAATTGTTCATTTTTATTTTCAAATCATGTCTGGTACTTAGGACTGGTGATATGGTTGAGTGATTAAGAACACTGGCTGTTCTTGTAGAGGACCTAGGTTTGATTCCCAGTACCCATGTGGCAATTCACAACCATCTGCAACACCAGTTCTAGGGGATCTGAATCTTGGCCTCCTCTGGCTTCTGAGGGTACCAGGTGTGCAAGCGATGCCCAGACATATAGATAAAACACCCATATTCATCAAAAGGAGAGAGATTCTGATAATGGGAAATTGAAGCCCAGTCCCTTGTTCATAGCAGACAAGAACTCTACAACCAAACTACATACTCAGTTCTCTTCAGGCGGAATTAGTTTAACTGCTCACATTGCACCAATGTGCTCCTCAATAAGCAGAGGGCTTCATCTGACCTCTTTGCTTCAGACTGAGTTCTTTTTTCTAGTCTCTGACTTATACCATTCCTGACATGAACATACTTTGCATTTTTCATAGTGGTAGGCAAATGATTTGTCTAAGATGGAAGTAAACTTGCGCAATAGGATAAATAAATGGTTCTCCAAGAGAAGTAAATAGCTCTCCTACCTAATATTTCATTTTTTCACAATAAGTAAGCTGGTGTGGGTATTGTAAACCACAGTAATATAATGGGGACAGGAACATAAAATAATTCAAGGTCTGCTGTCTTCTTAGCTAATTTCCCTTGGAAATCCTGTCACCACTGCTAACTCACTAGTTTAACACTCTACTTTAAAAATGCTTACATATTTAAAAGTCAATTCTACAAATCTGATTAGAGACACCAGGAAACCACAAAAACTAGGAATAATAATTATGGAAAATGGAAGCTTTATTTTCTTTACTGGAGTTTTCACTTTAAGAAAGCATTAAATTGTCAGAGTAAGACTCACTGAACCAAATGTCTGCAAACTTAGTGAGTGATATAGTGGTGACTAGTCAAATTTTAATTCAATTCATCTACCCACTTTATCAGACCTCTCTGCCATCTTCCTGTCTTTTTTGTGGGTCCACACTGGAATTGAACCTAGGGCTTTGAGCATTCTAGGTAAGCATTCTACCACTGAGTTCGTGTCTCAGATGTTATCTCTTCTTCCCCTCCCTCTTTCTGTCTCTGTGTGTCTATATATGTATGCATCTATCTATCTATCTATCTATCTATCTATCTATCTATCAATTACCTGAAAATATCCACACATAAATATGCAATTAAAAGTTGTATCTTTGTGGTAAAACTGAATTTCAATAAATTTCCTTTTGTGTTGTAAACTGTGTCTGTTTTCTTTTTAGCTCTTCTACCACAAAATTCCAGTTCTCTTTTTTTTCTTCTTTCTTTTTGGAACAATGTCTCATGTAGCCCAGGCTGGTTCTATCTCATTATAGAACTGAAACTGATCTTGAACTTCTGGTTCTCCCTCCTTTACCTATCAAGAGCTGGGTTTATTACTGTGTGTTACCACATTCAATTAAAACACATCTTCATGAAACTTTACATACATAATTAGAAATATATCCTACAGATTACCTGGAAACACAGAACATTTCAATAACACAGAACAATTCAATAGTGATTAATAAACAAGCACACAACTGATACACAGCACAAATTCAATCATCATTGCTACTAATCTACAACATGACATACAGATTCATTCTTTTCTGGTAAATTATTTGCTAAATATTCAATTTTAATTATGTTTGTATGTGAGTATAGGCATAGGACACCCTCTAGCTGGAGTTACAGACATTATGTGAGTGGCTTGAATTGAGTCCTCTACAAGAGCAGTATACTCCTTTAATATTGAGCATTATCTATAGTCCTGAGTTCAAGTAAAAAAAATGGCTTTAGTCAACTAAATTCAGGGTAACAGATGCGATGAGAACATAAAAGGACATGACAATGGTGAATGTGAACATGCCAGGGACTCATCTCCTTTTCCAAATTCTGGCTATTTTTCATGTGAGCAGGCTTTGCAATCCACTCGTTTTTTAAAACCACTAATAAGAGAATGACTTAAAAGATAAGTAAAGGAGAGAGAAAACCATACTTAGTTCCCAGTTTTTCCTCATGTTCACTTCAGTCATGGTAACTAAATATGGAGGTTCTGCAGGGACTTTATCTCTTTCATTGAAGATTTCCAAAACAACTGGGTATTGTGTGACTGGAAACTTGAAACGATGAACCTAAAATACAAATTTCATGAATGCATCTAAGAATGGGAAATTCAATACTATCATTTCTGGCCAGGAAATGAATGAAATGTTTGCAGAACTTTGGCTATTCTAAGTAGAATGCTTCTTAGGATCTCTGCTTTTCAGACATAGACATGGTCTATCACAACCAAATCCATGAAAATTCCAAGAAATGAGATTCATAACTTTTAAAAACACTGAAGTTAGTATACAAAGTGATACATGTCATTATGGAATTTTCTTATACACACACATCATAAGTATACTATAAATATAATTATCATGGAATTATTTTCCATAACTGTCATTGTACATTGGGTTTTTGTTTTGTACCCTCTTCTCTGAAATCTCCTTGTTCTCCCCAGACAGAGATCCCTTCTGCTTTTAGGTCACATAAATTCTCTTATCTGTCTCCCACAATTTAAGATCTTTCCTCCTCTTGTGTATATTCTTTTATATTTTCTACTCCCCCAATATAAACTTAAGTGTAGAGTCTTTATAAGAGGAAAAACATAGTACTTCTTTTCTAAGCCTGACTTATTTCCCTTAACTCATTGATCTACAGTACCATCAAATGATACTTTTCCTGCAAATGTCATGATTTCCCGTTTTGTATTACTTTGTTTTCTGCTGAAAAATACTCCTGAACAAATATTGCCTATCCATGGACATTTAAAATAGTTTCATTTCTTAATGATTGTGATAATTGCAGTAATAAACATGTGTGAGCATAACTCTCTATGATATATTGATTAAGTCCTTAAGGTGTATATTCTGAAGTGGCACAGCTAAATCCTATGAGAGAGCTGGTCTCCCAGGAGTGCTATCACTCCTAAGTTCATGGGTGAAACCACCACCTTTGCTCCAATAACTGGCCAAAGAGGGACCCAACAGGAGTACACAGGCCACAGAAACTGAGGAGCAGCCAAGGATGGGATCTTTCCAGTTTCCATCAAAGCCCCTGAGCTAACCCTGTGACACAGCTCTCCACACTCAAATCCCATCCAGAGAGAGCTGGTCTCCCAGGAGTGATGACACACCTGAGAGCACAGACAGGCTCTGGTCAGAGACAGCAAGACCAAATAACACCAGAGATAACCATATGGATAGAGGAAAGTGTAAGGATGTAAGCAAGAGAAACCAACGCTATTAGTATTATCAGAACCCAGTTCTCCCAAGACAGTAAGACCTGGATACCCCCAACACACCAGAAAAGCAAGATTAAGATTTAAAAATCACATCTCATGATGATAGGGGAAATTAAGAATGACATAAATAACTCCCTTAAAAAAATGCAGGAGAACACAGGTAAACAACTAGAAGCCCTTAAAGGGGAAACACAAAAATCACTTAAGGAATTACAAGAAAACACAACCAAAGAGGTGAAGGAATTGAAGAAAACCATTCAAGATCTAAAAGTGTAAATAGAAACAATGAAGAAATCACAAAGGGAGACTACCCTGGAGTGAGAAAGCCGAGGAAAGACATCAGGAGTCATAGATACAAGCATCACCAACAGAATACAAAAGATAGAGGAGAAAAATCTCAGGTGGAGAAGATACCATAGAAAACACTGACACAACAGGAAAATAAAATGAAAAATACAAAAAGCTTCCAACCCAAAACATCCAGGAAATCCAGAACAAAACTAGAAGATTAATCCTAGGGATAGTATTACAAAAGAGAGTGATTATTCCCAACTTAAAGGACCATTAAATATCTTCAACAAAATTATAGAAGAAAACTTTCCTAACCTAAAGAAAGAGATGTCCATAAACATACTAGAGGCCTACAGAAAACCAAATAGATTGGAATAGAAAAGAAATTCCTCCTGTCACATAATAGTCAAAACACCAAAAGAGCGGGGCAGCACTGTGGTCATCTGGGCACTAGCTCTGCTGCGGGCCACCTGCAGCTCCGAGAGAGTGCAGGACATCTTTGCTCCAGCAACAGGGCAACTGGAAACTCCAGACACAGGGTCAATCAAGCATAATATCGCTTGGGTCCCAGGCAGCTTGTGTGCTCCCTGCTCCCAAGAGCTGGTCTGGTCTGCGGTAACCTATGCGCCAGCTCTGCTGTGGGACTTTTGCCCTGCAGAGGGACCCAATCTGTGGGAGAGATCACACACCCCCGCACAGGGCGGGAGCCTACCAGCCTCCCCTTGGCGAGAAACAACACCCTGGAAAAAAACGAGATAGTAACCTTCATGCATAAAACCCAAAGGTTTCGACTCTGTCTGTCTAGCAACAGCCATCTACCCAGGTCCATTCTCCTAGGAGAAGGAGATACCTGCAGGGCCGACTGTCAGGAAGTACGTGGGGTAAAGAACCCTAGAACAAAACATAAAGAACTTTATTTTGTTTGGAGGACAAAAAGGCAAATGCTTATATTGAGTATTTAAAATCCTGAGGAAAAGCATACTGATTATTACCAGTTAGGTTTTGCCCATTAACTGTGCTCTACAGAGCTAAGCTTGCTCTTTGGGGTGTCCTGGGAGTTGGCTGTTAGCCAAAATGCTGGAGCATATTTAAGGGTGCATAGTATTGAGTTGGGTATTCCTGAAGCCCTGCATACTTCCTACCCGAGGAGGTTCCTCTGGCTTTGGAGCTGTTCCCAGGAAACGAGCCGGAGTAGCAATCCTAATATCAGATAAAATTGACTTTCAACCTAAAGTCATCAAAAAAGACACGGAAGAACACTACATACTGGTCAAAAGAAAAATCCACCAAGAAGAACTCTCAATTCTGAACATCTATGCTTCAAATGCAAGGGCATTCTCATTCGTAAAAGAAACCTTACTAAAGCTCAAAGAACACATCACACTTCACACAATAATAGTGGGTGACTTCAACACCCTGCTCTCTGAAATGGATTGTTCAGGAAAGCAGAAACTAAACAGGGACACGGTGAATCTAATTGAAGCCTTGGACAAATGGAACTAACAGATATATAAAACATTTCATCCTAGAGCAAAAGAATACACCTTCTTCTCAGCACCTCATGGAACCTTCTCCAAAATCGAGCATATAATTGGTCACAAATCAGACCTCAACAGATATAAGAAGATGGAACTAATCCCATGCCTCCTATCAGATCACTATGGATTAAGGGTGGTCTTCAATGGCAATAAAACAACAGAAAACCCACATACACATGGAGGCTGAACAATGCTCTACTCAATGATAACTTGGTCAAGGTGGAAATAAAGAAAGAAAACAAAGACTTTTTAATATTTAATGAAAATGAAGGCACAACATACCCTAATTTATTGGACAAAATGAAAGCAGTGCTATGAGGAAAATTCATAGCCCCGAGTGCTGCCAAAAAGAAACAGGAGACAGCATACACTAACAGCTTAATGGCACACCTGAAAGCCCTGGAATAGAAAGAAGCAAATACATCCAAGAGGAGTAGAAGGCAGGAAATCATCAAACTGAGGGCTGAAATCAATCAAGTAGAAACAAATAAAACCATACAAAGAATCAACAAAACGAGGAGTTGGTTCTTTGAGAAAATCAACAAGATAGATAAGCCCTTAGCCAAACTAGCCAGAGGACACAGAGACAGTATCCAAATTAACAAAATCAGAACCAAAAAGGGAGATATAACTACAGAAACTGACGAAATTCAAAAAATCATCAGATCCTACTACAAAAGCCTGTATTCAACACAACTAGAAAATCTGGAGGAAATGAACAATTTCCTAGACAGATACCAAATACCAAAATTAAATCAGAATCAAATAGACCATCTAAACCGTCTTATAACCCCTGAAGAAATAGAAGTGGTCATTGGAAGTCTTCCAACCAAAAAAAGCACAGGTCCAGATGGTTTTAGTGCAGAATTCTATCAGACCTTCAAAGAAGCCCTAACACCAATACTCTTCAAACTATTCCACAAAATAGAAACAGAAGGAACACTACCCAACTCGTTCTATGAAGCCACAATTACGCTAATACCAAAATCACACAAAGATCCAACAACGAAAGAGAATCTCAGGTCAATCTCTCTTATGAATATCGATTCAAAAATACTCAATAAAATTCTTGCCAACCGAATCCAAGAACACATCAAAACAATCATTCACCACGATCAAGTAGGCTTCATCCCAGGGATGCAGGGATGATTCAATATAAGGAAGTCCATCAATGTAATCCACTACATAAACAATCTCAAAGAAAAACACCACATGGTCATTTCATTAGATGCAGAGAAAGCATTTAACAAAATTTAGCATCCTTTCATGTTAAAGGTCTTGTAAAGATCAGGAATTCGAGGCCCATATCTAAACATTGTAAAAGCAATTTACAGCAAACAGGTAGCCAACATCAATCTAAATGGAGAGAAACTTGAAGCAATCCCACTAAAATCAGGCACTAGACAAGGCTCTCTCTCTCTCTCTCTCTCTCTCTCTCTCTCTCTCTCTCTCTCCTCCCTCTCTCTCTCTCTCTCTCTCTCTCTCTCTCTCTCTCTCTCTCTCTCTCTCTCTCTCTCCATATCTTTACAATATATAAGTTCTAGCTAGAGCAATAAGGCAACAAAAGGAGGTCAAAGGGATACAAATTGGAAAGGAAGAAGTCAAACTATCACTATTTGCAGATGATATGATAGTATACTTAAGTGACCCAAAGAACTCTACCAGAGAACTCCTACAGCTGATAAACAACTTCAGCAAAGTGACCAGATATAAAATTAACTCAAGCAAGAAGGTCAGTAGCCTTCCTATACTCAAAGGATAAGCAGGCTGAGAAAGAAATAAGAGTAATGATACCCTTCAAGATAGCCACAAACATTATAAAGTATCTTGATTTGACTCTAAACAAACAAGTGAAAGATCTTTATGACAAGAACTTCAAGTTTCTGAAGAAAGAAATTGAAGAAGACCGCAGAAGATGGAAAGATCTCCCATGTTCGTCGATTGGCAGGATTAATATAGTAAAAATGACCATCTTGCCAAAAGCCATATACAGATTCAATGCAATCCCCATCAAAATCCCAACTCAATTCTTCATAGAGTTAGAAAGAGCAATTCAAAAATTCATCTGGAATAACAGAAAACCCAGGATAGCTAAAACTATTCTCAAGCATAAAAGAACTTCTGGGGAATCAATATCCCATACCTCAAGCTATACTACAGAGCAATAGTGTTAAAAACTGCATGGTATTGGTACAGTGACAGGCATGTAGATCAATGGAACAGAATTGAAGACCCAGAATCCACACTCCTATGGTCACTTGATCTTTGACAAAGGAGCTAAAACCATCCAGTGGAAAAAAGATAGCCTTTTCAACAAATGGTGCTGGCTCAACTGGAGGTCAATATGCAGAAGAATGCAAATGGACCCATTCTTATCTCCTTGTACTAAGCTCAATTCCAAGTGGATCAAGGACCTCCACATAAAACCAGACACACTGAAACTAATAGAAAAGAAACTAGGGAAGAGCCTTGAACATATGGGCACAGGGGAAAATTTCCTGAACAGAACTCCAATAGCTTATGCTCTAAGATCAAGAATTGACAAATGGGACCTAATAAAATTGCAAAGTTTCTTTAAGGCAAAGGACAAAGCAGCAGCCAACAAACTGGGAAAAGATCTTTACCAACCCTATATCAGACAGAGGGCTAATACCCAATATATACGAAGTACTCAAGAAGTTAGACTCCAGACAGCCAAACAACCCTATTAAAAATGGGGTACAGAGCTAAACAAAGAGTTCTCACCTGAAGAATATCTAATGGCTGAGAAACACCTAAAGAAATTTTCAACATTCTCAGTCATTAAGGACATGCAAATCAAAACAACTCTGAGATTCCATCTCACCCCAGTCAGAATGGCTAAGATCCAAAACACAGGAGACAGCAGTTGTTTGCGAGGATGTGGAGAAAGAGGAACACTCCTCCACTGCTGGTGGGATTGCAAGCTGGTACAACCACTCTGGAAAGCAGTCTGATGGTTCCTCAGAAAACTGGGCATGACACTCCCGGAGGATCCTGCTATACCACTCCTGGGCATACACCCAGAGGGTTCCACTACATGCAATAAGGACACATGCTCCACTATGTTCATAGAAGACTTATTTATAATAGCCAGAAGCTGGAAAGGACCCAGATGTCCCTCAACGCAGGAATGGATTCAGAAGATGTGGTATATTTACACAATGGAATACTACTCTGCAATTAAAAACAATGAATTTACGGAATTCTTAGGCAAATGGTCATAACTGGACAATATCATCCTTAGTGAGGTGACCCAATCACAAAAGAACACACATGGTTATAGTCACTGATAAGGGGATATTAATCCAGAAACTCGGAATACCCAAGACACAATTTACATGTCAATATATTTCCAAGAAAATGGAAGGAGAGACCCCTGGTCCCACAAAGACCGGATGTAGGGGAATACCAGGACAGAGAACCAAGAGGGAGTTGAATGGGGAACAGAGGGAGGGAAGAGGGCTTATGGGACTTTCGGGGAGGGAGGAACCGGGAGAGGGGAAATCATTGGGAATGTAAATTAAAAATATATAGAAAATAAAAAAAAAAGAATATACCTTCTCAGTACCTCATGATCCATTCTCCAAAATTGACCATATGCTTGATCACAAAACAGACCTCAGCAAATATAAGAAGACCCCTGGTCCTGGAAAGACTGGATGTAGGGGAATGCCAAGACAGAGAAGCGAGAGGGGATTGAATGGGGAAAAGAGGGAGGGAAGGGGGCATATGGGACTTTTGGGGAGGGAGGAAACGGGAAAGGGGAAATGATTTTGAATGTAAATAAAAAAAACTTAGAAAATAAAAAAAAAGAAAGAATTCCATGCACCCTATCAGATCACCACGGATGAAGGCTGGTCTTCAATAACAAAAACAACCAAAAGCCAACATACACTTGGAAACTCAGCAACATTCTACTCAACCATAACTTTGTCAAGGAAGAAATAAAGAAAGAAATTAAATACTATTTAGAATTTAATGAAAATTAAGGCACAACATACCCAAACTTATGGGACACAATGTAAGCAGTGCTAAGAGGAAAACTCATACCTCTGAGTGCCTTCAAAAAGAAACTGGAAAGAGCATATAATAACATCTTAATAGCACAACTGAAGGCTCTAGAACAAAAGGAAGCAAACACACCCAAAAGGAGTAGATGGCAGGAAATACTCAAACTCAGGGCTGAAATCAACCAAGTAGAAACAAAAATAACTATACAAAGAATCAACCAAACTAGGAGCTAGTTCTTTGAAAAAACCAACAAGATAGATAAACTGTTAGCCAAACTAACCAGAGGGCATAGAGGCAGTATCCAAATTAGCAAAATCAGAAATGAAAAGGGAGATATAACAACCAATAATGAGAAATCCACAAAATTATCAGATCTTATTATAAAAGACTATACTCAACAAAACTGGAAAATTTAGAAGAAATGGACAATTTTCTAGACAGATACCAGGTACTAAAGTTAAATCAGGATCACATAAATGATATAACAATCCCATAACTCCTAAAGAAATAGAAGAAGTCATTAATACTCTCCCAACCAAAAAAAGCACAAGACAAGATGGGTTTAACGCAGAGTTCTATGAGACCTTCAAAGAAAACCTAATACCAATACTCTTCAAACTATCCCACAAAATAGAAACAGAAGGAACACTACCTAATTCATTCTATGAAGCTACAATTACTCTGATACCTAAACCAAAGACCCAACAAAGAAAGAGAACTTTAGACCAATTTCACATATTAATATTGATGCAAAAATACTCAATCATCATGATCATGTAGGCTTCATCCCAGGATGTAGTGACAGTTCAATATATGGAAATCCATCAATGTAATCCAGTATATAAACAAACTCAAAAAAAATCACATGATCATTTCATTAGATACTAAGAAAGCATTTGACAAAATTCAACACCTCTTCACCATAAAAGTCTTAGAAATATCAGGAATTCAAGGCCCATACCTAAACATAGTAAAAGAAACATACAGCAAACCAGTAGCCAACATCAAACTAAATGGAGAGAAATTTGAAACAATCCCACTAAAATCAGGGACTAGACAAGGCTGTCCACTCTCTTCCTACTTGTTCAATATAGTACTTGAAGTCCTAGCCAGAGCAATTAGACAACAAAAGGAGGTCAAAGGGATAAAAATTGGAAAGGAAGAAGCCAAACTATCACTATTTGCAGATGATATGATACTATACTTAAGTGACCCCAAAAATTCTACCAGAGAACTCCTAAAGCTGATAAACAACTTCAGAAAAGTGGCTGGATATAAAATTAGCTCAAACAAATCAGCAGCCTTCCTATACTCAAAGGATAATGAGGCTGAGAAAGAAATTACAGAAATGATACCTTTCACAATAGTTACAAACAATATGAAGCATCTTGCTGTGACTCTAACCAAACAGTTGAAAGATCTGTATGACAAGAACTTCAAGTCTCTGATGAAAGAAATTGAAGAAGATCTCAGAAGATGGAAAGATCTCCCATGCTCATGGATTGGCAGGGTTAATATTGTAAAAATGGCCATCTTGCCTAAAACAATATACAGATTTAATGCATTCCCCCATCAAAATTCCAGCTCAATTCTTCAGAGTTAGAAAGAGCAATTGCAAATTCATTTGGAATAACAAAAAAACCCAGGATAATAAAATCTATTCTCTACAATAAAAGAACTTCTCGGAGAATCACCATCCATGACCTCAAGATGTATTACAGAGGAACAGTGATAAAAACTGTATGATATTGGCACAGAGACAGGCAGGAAGAGCAATGGAATAATATTGAAGACCCTACAATGAACCCATATATCTATGGTCACTTGATCTTTGACAAAGGAGCTAAAACCATCCAGTGGAAAAAAGACAGCATGTTCAACAAATGGTGCTGGGTCAACTGGCAGTCAACATGTAGAAGGATGCAAATTGAACCATTCTTATCTCCCTGTACAAATCTCAAGTCCAAGTTGATCAAGAGCCTCCACATAAAACCAGATGCACTAAATCTAATAGAAGAGAAATTAGGGAAGAACCTGGAGAACATGGACACAGGGGAAAATTTCCTGAATAGAACACCAATAGCTTATGCTCTAAGACCAAGAATGGAAAAAATGGGACCTCATAAAATTGCAAAACTTCTGTAAGGCAAATGACACTGTCAATAGGATAAAACAGCAACCAACAGATTGGGAAAAGATCCAGTTCTACATAAGATAGAGGGCTAATATCTGATACATACAAACAATTCAAAAAGTTAGACTCCAGAGAACCAAATAACCCTATAAAGAAATGGGGTACAGAGCTAAACAAAGAATTCTCAACTGAGGAATACCAGATGGCTGAGAAACACCTAAAGAAATGTTCAACATCCTTAATTATCAGGGAAATGCAAATAAAAGCAACCCTGAGATTCTACCTCATACCAATCAGAAGGGCCAAGATAAAAATCTCAGGGGACAGCAAATGCTGGAGAGCATGTGGAGAAGGAGGAATGCTCCTCCAATACTAGTGGGATTGCAAGCCAGTTAAACCACTCTGGAAATCAGTTTCATGTTTCTTCAGAAAATTGGACATAGCACTACCTGAGGACCCAGCTATACCACTCCTGGGCATATGCCCAGGAGTTGCTCCAACATGTAATAAGGACAAAAGCTCCACTATTTTCATAGCAACCTTATTTATAATAGTCAGAAGCTGGAAACCACCCAGATGTCCTTCAACAGAGGTATGGATACATAAAATGTGGTGCATTTACATAATGGAGTACTTCACAGCTATTAGGAATAATGAGTTTATGAAATTTTTATGCTAATGGATGAAACTAGAAAATATCATCCTGAGTGAGGTAATCCAATCACAAAATAACAAACATGGTACATACATGCTGATAAGTGGATATTAGTCTAAAAAGCTCAGAATACCCAAGATACAATTCACAAACCACATGAAGCTCAAGAAGGAATATTAAAGTGTGGATGCTTTGATTCTTATTGGAAGGTGGATCAAAATACCCATGGCTCACAGGCAACCAATAGACTAAGCATAGGGTCCCCAATGGATCAGCTAGTGAAAGGACCCAAGGAGCTGAAGAGGTTTGCAACCCTGAAGGAAGAACAATAATATGTACCAACCAGTACCCCCCAGAGCTCCTGGGGACTAAACCACCAACCAAAGAGTATACATGGAGGGACCCATGGCTCAAGCTACATATGTAGCAGAAAATGGTCATTTCAGACATCAATGAGAGGAGAGGCCATTGGTCCTGTGAAGGTGCGATGCCCCAGAATAGGGTAATGCAAGAGAGGAAGGGGGGGCTGAGCAGGGGGAGGAGGGATGGGATAGGGGTTTTCAGAAGGGTAATGAGGAAAGGGGATACCATTTGAAATGTAAATAAAGCAAATATCTAATAAAAAAAGAAAAGAAAACCACCTAAAATAACAAGAGAGAGAGAGAGCATTAGATTGAAAAAAATATCGAATAAAATTGACTTTTGACCAAAAGCCATCAAAAAAGATAGGGAAGGACATTTCATACTTGTCAAAGGGAAAAATCCACCAAGAACAACTCTCAAATCTGAATGTCTATGCTCCAAATGCAAGGTTACCCACATTCATAAAAGAAACTTTACTAAATCTCAAAGCATACATTGTATCTCACACAATAGTAGTGGGAGACTTCAACACCCAACTTTTATCCATAGACAGATCTTGGAAACAAAGTAAACAGAGACACAGTGAAACTAATAGAAGTTATGACCCAAGTGGATTTAACAGATATCTATAGAATATTTCATGCTAAGTAGAATATATTACACCTTCTCAGAATCTCACGGTACCTTCTCCAAATTGACCATATGATCGGTTACAAAACAGGCCTCAGCAGATACAAGAAGATTGAAATTATCCCATGCATCCTACCAGATCACCACTGAAGAAGGCTGCTGATATTCTACAACAACAAACAAACAAACAGAAAGCCCACATACACATGGAAGCTGAACAACACTCTACTCAATGATAACTTGGCCAGTAAAGAAATAAAGAAATAAAAGACTATTGAGAATTTAATGAAAATAAAGGCACAAATTTCCCAATCTTATGGGACACAATAAAAGCAGTGCTAAGAGGTAAACTCTGAGTGCCTCCAAAAAATAAAGTGGAGAGAGCTTACACTAGCAAATTGACAGCACACCTGAAAGCTCTAGAAAAAAAAAAGAAGAAGCAAATATACCCAAGAGGAGTAGACAGCAGGAAATAATCAAACTCTGGGCTGAAATCAACTCAATAAAAACAAAAAGAGCTATACAAAGACTCAACAAAACAGGATATGGTTCTTTGAGAAAATCACCAAGATAGATAAACCCTTAGCGATATTAAACACAGGGCACAGAGACAGTATTCAAATTTAAACTTTGTTAAAGTCAGGAATGAAAAGGGAGTCATAACAACAAACACCAAGGAAATTCTAAAAATAAGCAGATCCAACTACAAAAGCCTATACTCAACAAAACTGGAAAATGAAGAATAAATGGACAATTATCTGGACAGATAGCAGGTAACAGTTAAATCAAGATCAGATATACCATCTAAACAGTCCCATTACCCCTAAAGAAATAGAAGCAGTCATTAAAAGTCTCCCAACTAAAGAAAGCGCATGACAAGATGGTTTTAGTGCAGAATTCTATCAGACCTTCATAGAAGACCTAATTCCAGTACTTCTCAAACTATTTTATAAAATAGAAACAGAAGGAACACTACCCAATTCATTCTATGAAGCCACAATTACTCTGATACATAAACCACACAAAGACCAAACAAAGAAAGAGAACTTCAGATCAATTTCCCCTATGAATTTTGATGCAAAAATAATCAATAAAATTCTTGCAAACCAAATCCAAGAACACATCAAAAAGATCTTCCATCATGATCAAGCAGGCTTCATACCAGGGACACAAGGATAATTCAATATACAGAAATTCATCAATGTAATCCACTACATAACCAAGCTCAAAGAAAAAAAAATCACATGATCATCTCCTTAAATGCTGAGAAAGCCTTTAACAAAATTCAACACTCCTTCATGTTAAAAGCCTTGGAAAGATCAGAAATTCAAGGCCCATACCTAAACATAGTTAAAGCAATGTACAGCAAACCAGTAGTCAACATCAAACTAAATGGAGAGAAAGTTGAAACAGTTCCATTAAAATCAGGGACCAGAGAAGGCTGCCCACTCTATCCCTAAATATTCATTATAGAACTAGAAATCCTAGCCAGAGAATTTAGAAGACAAAAAGAGGTCAAAGGGATACAAATTGGAAAGCAAGAAGTCAAAATATCACTATTTGCAGATGATATGATAGTGTATATAAGTGACCCCAAAATTTCCACCAGAGAACTCCTAAACCTGATAAACAACTTCAGCAAAGTGACTGAATATAAAATTAATTCAAACAAATCAGTAATGTTCCTCAAAGGATAAAGAGGTTGAGAAAGAAAGTACGGAAAGAACACCTTTCACAATAGTCACAAATAATAGAAAATAACTAGATGTGACTTTAACCAAGCAAGTGAAAGATCTGTATGACAAATTCAAGTCTCTGAAAAAGGAATTGAAGAAGATCTCAGAAGATGAAGAAATCTCCCATGCTCATAGATTGTCACGGTTAATATAGTAAAAATGGCCTACTTAACAAAAGCAATCTACATAATCAATGCAATCTCCATCAAAATTCTTACTCAATTGTTCATGGAGTTAGAGCAATTTGCAAATTCATTTGGAATAACAAAAAACCCAGGATAATAAAAATTATTCTCTACAATAAAAGAACTCGGAGAATCACCATCCCTGACCTCAAGCTGTATTACAGAGCAATACTGATAAAAAAACTGCATGATATTGGCACAGAGACAGGCAGGTAGATCAATGGAATAAAACTGAAGACCCTAAAATGAATCCATACACCTATGGTCACTTGATCTTTGACAAAGGAGCTAAAAACATCTGGTGGGAAAAAAGACAGCATTTTTAACAAATGGTGTAGATTGAGCTGGTGGTCATCAGCATGTAGAAGAATGCAAATCTATCCATTCTTTTTTCCTTGTACAAAGCTCAATTCCAAGTAGATCAATGACCTCCACGTAAAACCAGATACACTGACTCTAATAGAAGAGAAAATGGGGATGAGTCTCGAACACATGGGCACAAAGGAGTAATTCCTGAACAGAACACCAATGACTTATGCTCTAAGATCAACAATTGACAAATGGGACCTCATAAAATTGCAAAACTTCTGTAAAGTATACTGACAATAGGAGAAAACAGCAACCAACAGTTTGGGAAAAGATCTTTTACCAATCTCACATGTAATAGAGGACTAATATACAATATTTAAAAGAACTCCAGAAAACCAAATAACCCTATTAAAAATGGGGTACAGAGTTAAACAAAGAATTTTCAACTGAGTAATATCAAATGGCTGAGAAGCACCTAAAGAAATATTCAACATCCTTAGTCATTAGGGAAATGCAAATCAAAACAACCCTGAGATTCCACCTCACACCAGTCAGAATGGCTAAGTTCAAAAACTCAGGTGACAGCAGATTCTGGTGAGGATATGGAGAAAAGGTCACTCCTCCATTGTCAGTGGAATTGCAAGCTAGTACAACCACTCTGGAAATCAGTCAGGTGGCTCCTCAGAAAATTGGACATAATACTTCCTGAGGACACAGTTATACTGCTCCTGAGCATATACTCAAAAGATGCTCCAACATATAACCAGGACACATGCTCCATTATGTTCATAGCAGCCTTATTTATAATATCCAGAAGCTGGAAACCACCCAGATGTCCTTCACCAGAGGTATGGATACAGAAAATGTGATGCATTAACATGATGGAGTACTTCACAGCTATTAGGAACAATGAGTTTATGAAATTTTTATGCTAATGGATGGAACTAGAAAATATCATCCTGAGTGAGATAATTCAGTCACAAATGAACACACATGGTATGCACTCATTGATAAATGGATATTAGCCCAAAACTTCAGAATAACCAAGATACAATTTACAGACTATATGGAGCTCAAGTAGAAGGAACATCAAAATATAGATGCTTCAATCCTTCTTAGAAGGACCAAAATACTCAAGGGAGGTAGAGAGTGGGTGGTACTTAGGAGGAAGACAGGTGGGAGAGGTGGGAAGAAGGGGGCAGGATCAGGTATTGGAGAAGACAGGGATGATATACAGAGGGTCATGAATTTGAACACAAGTGTGTAGTAATAGGGGATGGGGAACTGAGGGTAGCCACCAGCAAGTCCCAGATGCCAGGAAAGCAAGTGGCTCCCAGGACCAAATGGGGATGAAATTAGCTCTAATGCCCAACAAAGAGGATGGAGAATCAGTACAGACCATATCCAGAGGTTAGGCAAGGCTCTCAGTTGGAGGATGGTGCCACCAACTCATCTCCAAATTTTTAACCCAGAATGGCTCCTGTCTAAAAGAAATATGGGGACAAATTGTGGAGCAGAGAATGAAGGAATGACCATCCAGAAACTGCCCCACCTGGGGATTCATCTTGTATATAGACACCAAACCCAGACACTATTGCTGATGCCAAGAAGTGCTTACTGAAAGGAACCTGTTATAGCTGTCTCCTGAGGGGCTCTGCCAGAGTCTGACAAATATAGAAGTGGATGCTCACAGCCAACCACTGGACTGAGAATGGGGACCCCAGTGGAGGAGTGAAATAACTGAAGGAGTTTAATGGGTTTGCAACCCTATAGGAAGAACCCCAATATCAAGCAACCAGACCCCCCAGAGCTCCCAGGGACTAAACCACCAACCAAAGATTACATGGAAGGACCCATGGCGCTGGCCGAATATATAGCAGAGGATGGCATTGTTTGGCATCAATAGGAGAAATGGTTCTTTGTCCTGTGAAGGCTGGAATCCCTGGCTGTTGGGAAAACATGGTAGTGAACTGGGAATGGGTGCATGAGTGGGGGAGCACCCCGGGATAGGAGGGATGGGATAGAGGAATTCTAGAGGGGAAACCGGGAAAGGGGATAACATTCGAAATGTAAATAAATAAGATATCCAATAAACAGAAAAGAATTAGAGTAAGTTATATTAATTTATTATTATTACTATTACCATTGTTAATTGTGTGTGTGTGTTGATACACATGTATCTTCATGTGTGGAGTTCAGAGCAGGTATTTTTATTTTACCTCAGAGATAAGTTTTGATAACTAAACTCTTCCATTTACAAAAGTCAAATCCTTTTAGCAGTCTCATATTTAGTTCTAACTCATAATGGATGTTATTTCCACATGTGCAATTTTATTGTTTTTTTTATTTTGTTTTTCTAATTTTTTGTTTTATTTACATTCAAAATCATTTCCCCTTTCCCATTTCCTCCCTCCCTGAAAGTCCCATAAGCCCCCTTCCCTCCCTCTTTTCCCAATTCAACCCCCTCTCACTTCTCCGTCCTGGCATTCCCCTACATCCAGTCTTTCCAGGACCAGGGGTCTCTCCTTCCATCTTCTTGGATATCTATTGATATGCGAATTGTGTCTAGGGTATTCTGAGACTCTGGGTTAATATCCCCTTATCAGTGACTGCATACCATGTGTGCTCTTTTGTGATTGGGTTACCTCACTAATGATGATATTTTCCAGTTCTGACCATTTGCCTAGGAATTTCGTGAATTCATTGTTTTTAATTGCAGAGTAGTATTCCATTGTGTAAATATACCACATCTTCTGAATCCATTCCTCCATTGAGGGACATCTGGGTTCTTTCCAGCTTCTGGCTTATTTATAATTTTATTGTTTTTTAAAGATTTGTTTTTATGTATATGGAATTTTGCCTGCATGATTTTCTCAAAGCTGAGTCCACAGCTGCCAGTGGAATCCAGAAGAGGGCATCAGATTTCAAGAACTGGAGTTACAGAAAGTTGTGAGCAGGGTGTGAGTTCTGGGAATTGAACCAGAGTCTTCAGCAAAAGCAGCAAGTGCTCTTATCTGCTCAGCCAACCCTCCAGCCCCCAAGTTTGAGTTTTCATGTCTAACTAAATGGCACATTTCCATTCACAGGACTAGGAAACCACTCCATCATGAGGTAATACAAATTGCCTTACCTTTTCTTTACAATCTGAGAAAGCAACAGCATCTGAAAACTTTTGATGTTCTGAGCAGTTGCACATTGCCCGACTGGTAACATTAGCACACTGTTTGTATTTTCCAGTTTCCTGTAGACAGAAGCAACAAAGGTTGACTTGTTTTTATAATTTGTAGTTTTTCCAAAATAAGTGTTTAGGAAACATTTATTCTCTGAATAATAAAGTTTCAAGAAGTTAAAAGAAGAAAATTCATTAATGATAAAATAATAGGCATTGGTGGTATAGATCTGTATAGAGTGCTTGCCCAGGAGATTAGATGATGAAGGTTGTAATGTAACGATATTTCTGCATAGTTCTTTCAGATTATACATGGACATTTTATTCATAAACATTGTACAAAGACACAAATTCCTTATTGTGATTTTTCACAGAGAGTTTCTCTGGCAAGTGTGCAAAGCCCATAGAGACACCATTTGTCATGTGCAGGGGTTTAACCCTAGAGAATGGCAATCCATGTCTGATAACACTAGAATTGCTGAAATGTTCAACTGTCATATGCCATAAACCCTGCATTCAAAACCCTTTTAGGGGGCAGATGTGACACATTTCGAGAGGATCAGCAGTTCCAAGTCAGCCTGGACTACATAGCAAGTTTGTGCTAACCCTCAGATTATGGTAAGACCATGCTCAACAATACAAAACAAAATAAACAAATTATCAAATCTCCCTCTTAATTAATTGGTATGAATTAGGTATATTTCCTATTTAACACTCAGAAAAATTATGATGGGGAGATATAGGAGGATTATGGCATGCAGCCTCAGAGGCAACTTCTATATGAGGACCAATGGGCCTAAAGATTTGTGACACAGACAATGACAGCCAACAGGGAATTGCCACTTGGAAGACAAACTTGGTTGAGACCAATGGGATGCAGGTTGAGGGTATAAAGGGTACTCCGGGAGAATTAATAAAGGAGATTTCGGCAGCATTCTCATGAGCTTGCTGTGGAGTTCTCACCTGCAACAGGAGTCTGAGCTGTTGATTCCCTGCCACCCTATCCCCAACCCTTGAGGGTGACTATGGTCTGGAGGCAGATGGTCCAAGGTGTAAAGCAACAGGGAGAATCAAAGGAAAGTAAGGCATATCTAAGCAAAAACATGTCAATGGAGAGACTTGGCATTGTAAGAAGACAGGTATTTATTTTTGAAAGGAATCTAGTTGGAGAACTCAGTGTCTTAGTGGCTCACTGTTTAGAGCGGAATTTCTTGCCCTTAAATCCTAGATTAATTCTGCAAGAAGTGTGGTAATCTAGGAATATTTTATGTGTATAAGAACATTCCTATGGTATGTATTATTAGTTTGTACAACTCTACCTCTCTATCTATCTATCTATCTATCTATCTATCTATCTATCTATCTATCTATCTATCTATCTATCTATCTATCATCTATCTATTTATCGGCAGTGTCTATCTGAGGCCTCAGACTTACTGTGTTACACAAAATGTCCTCAAACTCCTGATGCCCCTGTCTTGTATTCTCAACTGCTGAGGTTACATATGTATGGGCCATCATGATATACTCATTCAACAATTTCTGAACACTCCTTTGTCAAATGCTGACTGAACTATGTGGAATATGGTAGTAACAGGTCAAAACAAATAAAACTTTCAACTGGCATGTCCTGGGCCTTGTTTGACTTTTAGCATCAGGAAAAACAAAGCAAACCAGAAATAAATCAGTCTTGTTTTATGAGCTTACTTTCTTTTGAGGACAGAAGGAAACAAAAATAAAACTAATAAAGTGTTAGAGCAGTAACTCATGGTCTGGAGAATATAGGAAGGAATAGGGAGTCAGGGATGGTAGAGATAGGGCTCTTATTCTACAGGGATTGGTCAGGGAAGGCCTCAATCTGAGCTGGGCACTAAAGCAAAAACCCTGACAAAGGTCACAGTGAGGTGTGACATATGACAGAAGATGAAGGAGTGTTCTTGCACTGCAAAGGCCTGACATGGAAACATATCAGAGAAACAGAAAAGAGGCCAACATGGCTAGGATAGAGTGAGCTGCGGGCTGTCATGTTGAAGCATGATGAAAATTCAGGGCAAGGGGAAGGGTAAGTCTCTCATCCCAGAACCTAATATGTATTTCTGTTTGGCTTGGTGTCTAGAACTTCAACACATCTGACAAAATCAAACTATGACTTGGATTTGAAACAGAGACAATAATCCTTTTGCTCCATGATCTGTCACAGCAAAGTATAGAAACAGTGGACTGTGTGTGCTTAGGACCAGAAGTCATGGGACCTTTGAGTTTAACTATGTTAGCACTCCGTTCTCACACTGAAAACTGAACAATGAACTGCACAAACCACCTAATATCTCATCTGCAAAGGGAAATTCTCCTTTGACTAGTCAGTTTGGTCAAGGCCTTGGCTTTACACCTCAAAGATCCTTTGCCTCTAGCATGCTGGAATGTTGTTCCCAACACATCAGGCCAAAAAGAATTACTTAAGGAAGATAAACCAACAAGTGCAACAATCTTTTTTAAAAGCCTCCTTTTAAAACTTTGCTTACTGAATTTTACTTCATTTTTGACATGGTTGTAAATCGCTTATTTTAGCAATGTAATTTCATACATTTCAGAAATCATATGACACGTAAGGTCCCTATCTCTGAACAACAGTGCTTATTTCAAGACCAAGTAACTTTTTCTCTGAACTCTAACATTTCCCTCTGTTCCATCATGCTCTTCTAACCTCCAGATAGGTGGCTGTCCAATTAGTTCCAAGGAGCCAGCCTATTTTCTAGGCATGATATAGCAGGAGTTTAAATGTGACTATCCTAGCACAAGGAATTGCTGAAGACATTAGACAGTTTTAAGTTCTTCTCTCCTTTGAAAGCACAGGGCTCTTTGTATATGTGTCTCCTTTGAGATTTATTTGGGAGCTGAGAAGTCAAGGAGAGAGTCCATTGAGACTTCCTGGCTGGAGAGTAGTGTCTGAGAGTAGCTAAATGTTCCAAAGCAGTGGCTGAAAGAGGGATAGTAGAAGTCCTTGAGAAATATGAAAAATAACTGAAGTATCTCACTGAGTCCTATAACTATGTTCATCTACAGTATAAATAGTTTCTCTTTAAAAACTGAAAGTAGCCAGGCGGTGGTGGCACACGCCTTTAATCCCAGCACTTGGGAGGCAGAGGCAGGAGGATTTCTGAGTTCGAGGCCAGCCTGGTCTACAAAGTGAGTGCCAGGACAGCCAAGGCTACACAGAGAAACCCTGTCTCGAAAAACCAAAAAAAAACCCAACCAACCAAACAAACAAAAAAACCCAAAAAAAACCTGAAGGTATGTGTGTATTAAGTATATATGGGCTGTGTGTGTGCATATGAGTGCATGTGTATGGTGCATTTGTGTGTGTGTGTGTGTGTGTGTGTGTTGAGTTTGTTATGTTGTGTGGATAAGAGTCCAGAGTCAATTCGTTCCTTATACTACTTCCTAGGGGTCTGACTGAGATTCAGGTTTGATGGCAAGTACCCTTATCAGCTCACCTATCAAAATGAAGACAGTGATTTTTATCAAACACTGCAGTAGTTCATTTATAGACAAAATTATTTACCTTTGATTTGTGAAATAGATTTCTTGGTATGGGTTTGCTAGGGTCTGCATGATAAAAATTATCTGTGAGTGGAATAGAAATTCCCATATTAGATGGAGGTCTGTAGTTTATCTGCAAGAGATTAAGCAAAGGAAGAGGGCTATGTGTTATTATTCATCATTGTTTTGTTTTTCCAGACAACCATTCTGTGCAAATACTTCACTTTTAGCTGCAGGTACTATAATATATTTCAACACTTGACTTTCTCTCCCTCTCAGTTTCTGTAATTTCAAAGACCTGACTCTGTGATGATGTAATTTGGATTTTGTAAGGAGGTGAAAATGACTTTTAGTACTTAAAATAGCTTACATAAAGTTAATGCAAGTTGTGTCTAAGCATTTTTAGAGAAGAGTCTCAGTGATGCAGTTAGAACACAGTGTCAAGTTTTTATTATTTGTTTTCTGTCACAGACCTAAATGTAGTACATCAGCTAATTTTTAGTTGTTTTTTTCAGGCACAACTGTTTTATTTTTTTTTTCATTTTGTTTTTAAATCAGTAAAAGAAACTGGGTCCTAGAAGCTGCAGTGATCTAAGCAGCCACAATTTTGTGGATTCATCTTTTGTTTAAATATGTATAAATTATCACACTGCTGGCATACTTCATTTGCATGGAATTCTGCACCATACATGCTAATTGTAGTAAAGTTATTTACCCCCCCATCCCAGGAAGAAATTAAAACAAACTCTGAAAGATAATTTTCACTGAAATGTAATCAAACTTTGCTAAGTGGATTGTGACAAGATTATAAATGATATGAAAATAACATTTTAACATTTGGCCATTAAGAAAATCATTGCTATATAAATTTTTGTCATTTTTAAAGGTATATTCTACTTTCAAATTATCCTCAGAATTAAATCATAATGAACAGGGGAAAAAGGATAAGAATGCAGCTGAGTGTTAAGTCATGAAAGTAGAGTATATACTGACTAGAGTGCAGAATTTCATAGGACCAACAAAGTAACAGTCTGTGTTGTTCACTTACACAGGCCAAGTGGAATTTGCAATTACCAGTTGCATTAAATACACCAAATAAAGCGTCTAAGTTGACACTATAAGGCACCACCTTAAGTTTTCTGGGCTGCAACTGTTCATAATTTTAAAATGGTTTCTTAAATTTATTTTTTTTCCTTTAAACATAACATGAGGAAGATGTTAAAACTGGTGTAATAGCTCAACAGAATAAATATTCCAGATATTGGGAGGGTTGAAGAGGATGATATCAAAATCCTTCACCAGAATGCCTCCAACTCGACCATAATGGATTAATGATATGCTTTGTGGACAGGGTTAGTCAATGACACCAGCTTGACAGATCTTTCTTTCTGCACCACATTCCATTGAGTTATTTGGTCCCCTTGGCTAATGAAGAACCATTAGATATGGAGCACTGGCATCCTCCCCACATTAAAAACAAAAACAAAAACAAAAAACACCACAATGAAATAAATGACTGGGCAGATAGTTCAAATGATAGTATCTGCCACCCAAGTGTGAGGACCTGTGTACATTTGGATCTCCGTACCCAAGTGCAAACCAACTGTGGTATCACTAACCCATAAGCCCAATGCTGGGGTCAAAAGAGGCTGATCCTGGGAGTTGGGGGCCAATCTAGGGAAAATGGTGACATCTAGGCTCAATGCCTCAGAAATAAGGCAGAGAAACTATTGAGGAAGACATTGTGTTGTTAACCACTGGCCTATACATAAGCCTGCATGGCCAAGCACACCTGCACACAACATACCTGCATACACACTTACTTACACATGTATGTGCTGGCCATTCCCATACACATAAAGACAAAATTAAGAGACTCACAGATATTATGAAAACATAAGCAAAAAATGTTATATTGAAATGACACTGTTCACAGGAGAATTGAAACTTTAAATTCAACATTTTGAGACATTTCCTAAGAAAAAAAAATACCCAAACCCGAAGAGAAATAGAATCAGTCAGATACATTAGATTACATAAGACTAGTCATTGTAAGCCAAAAATAGCTGCATGTATTACAGATGCCCACAATCATCCTATTAGTAATGATAAGAAAACTTAGTGAGAAAAACAATTATTTCAGAAAGTTTTCACAGCTTAGAAATGAATCATCACCATCATGTTCTCAGAATGACCCAGGGTTTGAAAAGTGATAGAAATGTTAGAGCCGACAGACCAGAAATGCTAACACAGAATGGCCATAGACACACCCAGGACATGTATATCACTTGTTCTTTAAATGCGCTATAGCTAGATTTCTTACCGGCAAAGTTTTGATCATATTGAAACCCTGACTGTCCTTGTGAACGCCACTAATCCAGTCTTCAGGTGGTATGTACCTGCCAGGAGAGTGGTGCATGGTCCTGAGGTGACTGCAGCTGCTTTTTATGGTTGGCAGCAGTGTGACAACGAAGCATGAACGTGCTCCCTCCCAAATAGTCAGTGCTAGTGAAGTAGAACCCTGGGAACATCCAAAAATGAAGTTTAAAAGCCCAGAAACATACAAACTATATTGTTTTTAATGATCCAGAGAATGACGTATGATAGTTGTATTTTTGGTTATGAATGGATGGATTTATTTAGCATATAGCAAGCTAGCCAAGGGAAAAGAATAAATGACAAATAGAGAGATTCAAAACATCAGATCAGGTATTCAAAATTATTGACACAAGTAGTCTTATCTTTTGTTTGTCTCTTTTCTTTGTTTTTTTGTACACTTTTTTTATTTTTATTACATTTCCCATTTCCTGGTTGCCCCCCACCCCACAACAGTCCCATAAGCACTCTCCCCTCCCCCTATTCCCCAATCAACCCCCTCCCGCTTCCCTATCCTGGTATTCCCCTACACTGCTGCATAGAGCCTTTCCAGGAACCTCTCCTCCCTTTGATGTCCAACAAGGCCATCCTCTGCTGCCTATGCATCTGGAGACATGGGTAACACCTTGTGTACTATCTGGTTGATGTTTTTGTCCCTGGGAGCTCTAGGAGTACTGGGTGGCTGATATAATTGTTCCTCCTATGGCACTGCAAACCCCTTCAGCTCCTTGGGTCCTTTCTCTAGCTCCCCCCATTGGGGACCCTGTGCTCAGTTCAATGACTGGCTGAGAGTGTCCCCATCTGTATTTGTCATGAACTAGCAGAGCCTCTAAGGTGACAGCTATATCCGGCTCCAGTCAGGAAATACTTGTGGGTATCGATAATAGTGTCTGGGTTATGTAACTATATATGGGATGGATCACTAGGTGGGGTAGTCTCTGGATGGTTTTTCCCTCAGTTTCTGCTTCACACTTTGTCTCTGTATCGCCATCTGTGGGTATTTTATTCTCCATTCTAAGAAGGACCAGAGTATCCATACTTGGTTCTTCCTTCTTCTTGGGCATTATTTGATATGTGAATTGTGTCTTGGGTATTCCAAACTTCTGGGCTAATATCCACTTATCAGTGAGTGTATACCATGTGGGTTCTTTAGTGATTGGGTTACCTCACTAAGGATGATATTTTCCAGTTACACCCATTTGCCTAAGAATTTCATGAATTCATTGTTTTTAGTTGCTGAGTAGTATTCCATTGTGTAAATATAGCACATTTTCTGTATCCATTCCTCTGTTGAGGGACATCTGGGATCTTTCTGGGTTCTGGCTATTATAAATAAGGCTTCTATGAACATAATGGAGCATGTGTCCTTATTACATGCTGGGGAATCCTCTGGGTATTTGCCCAGGAGTGGTATAACTGGATCCTCCGGTAGTATCATGCCCAGTTTTCTGAGGAACCACCAGACTGATTTCCAGAGTGGTTATACCAGCTTGCAATCCCACCAGCAGTGGAGGAGTGTTGCTCTTTCTCCACATCCACCCCAGCACATGCTGTCTCCTGAATTTTTGATCTTAGCCATTCTGAGTGGTGTGAGGTGAAATCTCAGGGTTGTTTTGATTTGCATTTCCCTGATGACTAAGCATGTTGAACATTTCTTTAGGTGCTTCTCAGCCATACGATATTCCTCACTTGAGAATTCTTTGTTTAGCTCTGCACCCCAATTTTTAATAGGGTTATTTGGATTCTTGAGTTCTTTGTATATATTGGATATTAGCCCTCTGTCTGATGTAGGGTTGGTAAAGATCTTTTCCCAAACTGTTGGTTGCAATTCTGTGCTATTGACAGTGTCCTTTGCCTTAAAGAAACTGTAATTTTATGAGGTCCCATTTGTCAATTCTTGATCTTAGAGCATAAGTTATTGGTGTTCTGTTCAGGAAATTTTGCCCTGTGCCTATGTGCTCAAGACTCTTCCCCAGTTACTTTTCTATTAGTTTCAGTGTGTCTGGTTTTATGTGGAGGTCCTTGATCCACTTGGACTTGAGCTTAGTACAAGGAGATAAGAACGGATTGATATGCATTCTTCTGCATGCTAGCTGCCAATTGAACCAGCACCATTTATTGAAAGTGCAATCTTTTTTCCACTGCGTGGTTTTAGCTCCTTTGTCAAAGATCAAGTGACTATAGGTATGTGGGTTCATTTCTGGGTCTTCAATTCTATTCCATTGATCTACATGCCTGTCACTGCAACAATACCATGCAGTTTTTAACACTATTACTCTGTAGTATAGCTTGAGGTCTGGGATACTGATTTCCCCAGAAGTTCTTTTACTCTTGAGAACAGTTTTAGCTATCCTGGGTTTTTTATTATTCCAGATGAATTTGAAAATTGCTCTTTCTAACTCTATGAAGAATTGAGTTGGGATTTTGATGGGGATTGCATTGAATCTGTATATTGCTTTTGGCAAGATAGCCATTTCTACTATATTAATTCTGCCAATCCACGAGCATGGGAGATCTTTCCATCTTCTGAGGTCTTCTTCGATTTCTTTTTCAGAAACTTGAAGTTCTTGTCATAAAGATCTTTCATTTGTTTGGTTAGAGTCACACCAAGATACTTTATATTGGTTGTGACTATTGTGAAGGGTATCATTTCCCTAATTTCTTTCTCAGCCTGTTTATCCTTTGAGTATAGGAAGGCTACTGATTTGCTTGAATTAATTTTATATCCAGCCACTTTGCTGAAGTTGTTTGTCAACTGTAGGAGTTCCCTGGTAGAGTTTTTTGGGTTATGTAAGTAGACTATAAAATCATCTGCAAATAGTGATAATTTGACTTCTTCCTTTCCAATTTGTATTCCTTTGACCTCCTTTTGTTGTCTAATTGCTCTAGCTAGAACTTCAAGTACTATATTGAATATATATGGAGAGAGAGGGCAGCCTTGTCTAGTCCCTGATTTTAGTGGGATTGCTTCAAGTTTCTCTCCACATAGTTTGATCTTGGCTACTGGTTTGCTGTATATTGCTTTTACTATGTTTAGGTATGTGCCTTAATTCTTGTTCTTTCCAAGACCATTAACATGAAAGGATGCTGAATTTTGTCAAATGCTTGTTTAAGCATCCAATAAAATGACCATGTGGTTTTTTACCTTGAGTTTGTTTATGTAGTGAATTACATTGATGGATTTCCATATATTGAACCATCCTTGCATCCCTGGGATGAATCCTACTTGATCGTGATGAGTGATAATTTTGATGGTTCTTGAATTCGGTTGACAAGAATTTTATGAGTATTTTTGCATCGATATTCATAAGGGAAATTGGTCTGAAGTTCTCTTTCTTTGTTGGATCTTTGTGTGGTTTTGGTGTCATTGTAATTGTGACTTCACAGAACGAGTTGGGTAGTGTTCCTTCTGTTTCAATTTTGTGGAATAGTTTGAAGAGTATTGGTGTTAGGTCTTCTTTGAAGATCTGATAGAATTCTGCACTAAAACCATCTGATCCTCTGCTTTTTTTGGTTGGTAGACTTTCAATGACCACTTCTATTTCTTTAGGGGTTATGAGGCAATTTATATGGTCTATCTGATCCTGATTTAATTTTGGTATTTGGTATCTGTCTAGGAAATTGTCCATTTCATCCAGATTTAACAGTTGTGTTCAGTATAGGCTTTTGTAGTAGGATCTGATGATTTTTTGAATTTCCTCAGTTTCTGCTATTATATCTCCCTCTTCAATTCTGATTTTGTTAATTTTGATACTGTTTCTGTGCCCTCTGGTTAGTTTGGCTAAGGGTTTTATCTATCTTGTTGATTTTCTCAAAGAACAAGCTTCTGGTTTTGTTGATTCTTTGTATAGTTCTTTTTGTTTCTACTTGATTGATTTCAGCCCTGAGTTTGATTAATTCCTGCCTTCTACTCCTCTTGGGTGTATTCTCTTCTTTCTGTTCTAAAGCTTTCAGGTGTGCTGTTAAGGTGCTAGTGTATGCTCTTTCTAACTTCTTTTTGGAGGCACTCATAGCTATGAATCTTCCTTTTAGCACTGCTTTCATCGTGTCCCATAAAGTTGAGTATATTGTGCCTATATTTTCATTAAATTCTAAAAAGCCTTTGATTTCTTTCCTTATTTTTTCCTTGACCAAGTTATCATTGAGTAGAGCATTGTTCAGCTTCCATGTGTATGTCGGCTTTCTGTTGTTTTTGTTGCTATTGAAGACCACCCTTACTCCATAGTGATCTGATATGAGGCATGGGATTAGTTCGATCTTCTTATATCTGTTGAGGTTTCTTTTGTGACCAATTATATGGTCGATTTTGGAGAAGGTTCCATGAGATGCTGAGAAGAAGGTGTATACTTTTGATTCAGGATGAAATGTTCTATAGATATCTATTAAATCCATGTGGTCCAAAACTTCTGTTAGTTTCACTGTGTCTCTGTTTAGTTTGTATTGCCCTGATCTGTCCATTGAGGAGAGTGGGGTGTTGAAGTCACCCACAATTATTGTGTGAGGTGTGATGTGTGCTTTCAGCTTTAGTAAGGTTTCTTTTATGAATGATGGTGCCCTTGTATTTGGAGCATGGATATTTAGAATTGAGAGTTCTTCCTGGTAGATTTTTCCTTTGATGTGTATAAAGTGTCCTTCCATGTCTTTTTTGATGACTTTTGGTAGAAAGTCTATTTTATCAGATATTAGAATGGCTACTCCAGCTTGTTTCCGGGGACCATTTGCTTCTTCTAATATTTTTCTTCTAATATTTTGTTTTCTTCTATTTTTGTTTCTAATACTATGTTTTCTTCTAATATTTTGTTGAAGATATTTACTGACCTTTTAATTTGGAAATCTTCACTCTCTTCTATACCTATAATCCTTAGGTTTGGTCTTCTCATTTTGTCCTGGATTTCCTGAATGTTTTGGGTTATAAGCTTTTTGCATTTTGCATTTTCTTTGACTGTTGTGTCAATGCTTTCTATAGTATCTTCTGCATCTGAGATTCTCTCTTCTATCTCTTATATTCTTTTGTTGATGCTTGCATCCATGACTCCTGACTTCTTTCGTAGGTTTTGTATGTCCAGAGTTTTATCCCTTTGTGATTTCTTTATTGTTTCTACCTCCATTTTTAGATCCTGGATGTTTTTGTTCAATTCCTTCATGTGTTTTGTTGTGTTCTCCTGTAATTCTTTAAAGGCTTCTTACTGTTTATTCGTGTTCTCCTGTATTTCTTTAAGGGAGTTATTTATGTCCTTCTTGAAGCCATCTATCAGCATCATGAGCTGTGATTTTAAATCCAAATCTTGATTTTCTGGTGTGTTGGGGTATCCAGACTTGCAGTTGTGGGAGAACTGGGTTCAGATGTTGCCATGTTGCCTTGATTTCTGTTAGTAACATTCCTACATTTGCTTTTTGCCATCTGGTTATCTCTGTGTTAATTGGTCTTGCTGCCTCTGGCTGGTGCTTGTCCCTCCTGTGTGCCTGTAAGCCTGTTTCAGCACCTCTGGGTGACCGGCTCTCCCCTGGTACAGAGTGCTCTGTCGCTGTCCAGCTCCTGGGTTCCGGTTGGGCCCTGGCAGACAGTGTCCCAAGTGATCTTACACTTGGGTGTTCCCTGCATTCCTGGCTGTAACAACCCGCTCAGTTGCAGGAGTGAAGATGGAGGCCTCACCTCTAACTGCAAGTCTCCTGGCAGAGCAGATGTTCCCTGACAGGAAAGGTGTACAGATGACTGTGGGTTGTGGTGCTGCCCAGCTCCTGGGTGCAGGTGGGGCCCTGGAAGACTGTGTCCTAAGTGATCTTACACTCAGGTGTTCACTGCGTTCCTGGCTACACCCATCTGCTCAGTCACAGAAGCCTTTCATATACTTTCTTATGCTTGTGTGTTTGTGTGTGAGAGAGAGAGTGTGTGTGAGAGAGAGTGTGTGTGTGTGTGTGTGTGTGTACGCGCATGTGCATGCATGTGTTTTGTAGCTCAGAAGACAGCTTGCATGAGTTGATTCTTTTTTCCTTCCTTGACATTCCAAGTAGTGGGACTATAAGTGTGCATTAACATACCTGGTATAAGTGGTGCTGGGATATAACCCTGGGCTTCACACAGCCTGACAAGCACTTCACCAAGTGAGCCATAGTGTTCATCTTGAAGTGTTAAATATTGCTCCTTTGTTTTCTAATATTAGTAGTTCATAAATATATTGTGACCTAGACATTTATTTTCATGTCCAATCTTTATTAAATTTAGATGTTCCTAATCATCCTCTATTTGGGAGAAATTTTCTTCTGAAATTTCTTTGAACAAAACTTCTATGCAATTTGATTGCACCTCATTTCTTTTTCCTATCCTGTGGATTCTTGAACTTGGTTTAATGATCAAGTTGTCAGGTCTCTGATTCCTTGAAAATTACGGGCATATAAGACTGGTTATTTTTTCTTTAATTGCTGTGTGATTGTATTATTTCCCGGACTGGACCTAATCGACCTAATCTTCAACCTCACATGTTTTTTTCTTCTGCTTGATCAAGGATATTGGCAATGCTTTCCACTGTATTTTTATTTTATCTATTTAAAAAAATGTCCATCTCCAATATTTCTAGTAGTATTTTTTATTTTCAAAATCTCATTTTTTCTCCCTAAATTTCTTGTCCATGATGCCAATGTCTTTTTATGCACCAGAACTGACTTTTTTGTTTTATTCATATGCATATTGAGCCTTCTTCAGATTAATGGTCACTTTTAAACATTTCCTTTTAAGTTTCTGTCTGGGCCTTTAACTATTTTGGTATCTTTGAATTGGGTTCCTTGGGAGTTGAGATCTTTTAGAAGTATCATGCTGCTTTGTCTATTCACGTTGTATTTTTGAGATGTGATTGTGAATCTACTGGGATGGATATGTTATCTGATTTTATCTGACATTCTTCTGGGGGAATAACTTTAAGCCTCTGCTTTAGTTCCTGTTCTTGAGATTACAAAAACAAACACGCAAAACCGTTTTCGAAAGCATCTTAAAAGGGAAAGTGCTTACTTGACTCTCAGTTAACAGTTCTGGTTAGGCAGAAACCTGAATGCAGATAGTCACATGACATGCACAAGCAAGAGTAGACAGCAAGGACTAGAGAGTGACTCCATGTTGAAGAGAGCTCACTGCTCTTGTACAGGATCTCGATTCTGTTCCCAGATCCCACATGGTAGCTCCAAGCTACCTGCAACCCTAGTTACAGGGTATCCAACACCCTTCTCTGGCCTTTGAGGGCATCAGGCACACACATATATGTTTATATGTGAAGACAATGGCATAAATAAAACATAAGTACCTCTTTACAAAAGAGGAGAGAGCAATGAATGAATGCCCCCAGCTTAGTGGTCACATCATACATTTTTATTTGGTTCATTGCCCAGCCCATGCTGTTGCTCTATCCAGAGTGGGTATTGTCCCCTCTGCTAACCTAACTAAAAAAATTATTCTTAGGCATGCTCACAGGGCAACTTAGTCTAGACAAAGTTCATTGAGACCCCTTTCTCAGGTGATTGTAGATTATATCAAGTTGCTAATGAAAGCTGACCATTAAACCTTAGCATTACTTATGGAGGAAGAAACAAACTGATATATTAGCAGCAGCATCGAACTAAATCAGATATAGAAATATAATAAAATATATTAATTAAGGCCAAGTACTATACTATCAATAATCATATAAAATAAAATGGCCAAAAATCCTGTAGAGTGAGGTTTGAAGTTCAAAATATTAAGGTAAAATATGAAACAGGGATAAAAATAAGGAGCAGGGGATGGGGAAAAGAAAAATGGGGTTAAATAGGAAGAAATTATGATTAACAATTTAGAGAACACAAAAAGTTAACTTAGAAAAGAAGTGTAAAAATGTAAAAACATAAAAGTATTTTATTTTTTATTCTTTTAAGGTTTTCCTACTATGTAGCCCTGCTTGGCCTGGATCTCAGTTTGTAGACTCATATATTTGTCTGCTCCTGCCCACAGAGTGCTGGAATTAAAGGTATGCACCATTTCTGGCCAGATCACATATTTCTAAGTTTTATCATAACCTCCAACCTGCCTTATAAGATACCACACATGCTAAATATGCTTACTTATCCTGGATGAAAGCATCAAGTTTCTTATTCACAGCTCTGAGTCAACATTTTCTATATCTAATAAGCAGTTTTGTAATAATAATGATAAAAATGCTTACTTTTTGAAAAAATTTGCCAGCTACATGAATATTTAGATGATAATTTTGAGTGAAGTCAAAAATGCCTTGTGCCTTAACTTCTACCAATGCTGGGTTTCCAACCATCACAGTGACTGGAGGGATAGGATATGTTGACATAGCTATGGAATCAGTGCCAACAGTTAACATTACATAATGGAAATTGTAAAAACAGCTTAATAATGATTGACAATTTTAATAGTTCTTAGAAAAATTTACCTTCAGAGATAGTTTCCTCATAAAATATTTTTTCTCTTCCATTCTTCCTTGCTTACCCAGGTTCTCAGATGGATAGCAAGGTCTCTTGGGTACTACTGGTTATGTTTACTACTAGGCAGGTACTTGTAGGCACAATTACCTACAAGTATGGAGCTGAGGAAGCTGATGTCTGCTAAATGACTATTAGTATCCTTGCAAAGTTTTATGTGTGATGGGAACTGAACTTGGCTCTCTGCAAGAGCCATGTGAGTCTAGTGCTCCATTCAAAGATTTACTGGCTTGTGATAATGTCCTCCAGAGAAATTTAAGGAAGCAGAAAAAACCAGATCAGTCTCTCTGACTCACGCTTTTTAGGTAACCTGGGGTTAACTTTGCTCATTGTAACACTATGTTTTCCGCCCTGTGGCATTTCTAGCTGCCACAACCAGTTATGAACAATGCATGACCTTGGACATGAACTGAGCTTGATCAAAGATGTTCCCCTCTTGAAACACTCCTAGGTGAAGTATGTATAATTTTCCTCAGTAAGAACTTTTTCTGCTTTCGTTTTCTGCGGAGACATTGCTTAGGAAATTATTTCAACTGGATTCTTACTTGCTGGAATTGGACAGCCTTTTCCTCACACTGGCATCTCCTGGCATTGTTTATTAGACTTGGACCCACAGAGGCAAATTCAAGGCAGTTATTGATAGACAGAGCACAGAGGACAAAGAAACTCTGGACCTCTTATCTATCAATAGATAAAAGTGTTACCCATGGAGATTAAAATATTGTGAAGTTTGGATTTCATGCATTATCTTTACACTTGAATCTATGTACATAAGGCCTCTGCTGCAGTGTGGGCTGTAACAGTTGTGCATGCTCCTTTGTAGAGTCGTAAAAGCTTTGTGATAAGCATTGACTTCTTTACTTGAAATTGCAGATGTCTGAAGAGTGATTCAAGTGGGATGAGAAGTTTGACATCTCTGTCTAGACATACCAGAACAGGCACCTAGAAACTTCTTTTGTTAGGCTGGCACTCCTACCTACATTTCAGATCTGTCATTTACTTTGGGCCAGACACCTGCTTAACTTTGCATCCACATATTAATTGTTCAAAGAGTGTCCATAAACAAAGTATCAATCCTATAGGGAATAAAATATGATGTTCCATTTTCCATACACCGATGTCTTAGGGCTTCAGAGAAACATCAGATGCTGTGTATATCATCCCAAAGACTGACTCCTGCTTATCTACCTTTTGGTGACCCTTCTTTCAAAGTTAAGGCCTATCTTTAGTGAAAAATAAAGGACTATGGTAAAGGCATTTGCTCTTTACAATACAGATGGCCTGAGTCCCATTCTGGGGCCCATAGTTTAGATGGAGAGACCTTACTCCCAAAAGTTGTTCTCTGATCACTACACATGCACCATGGTCTATTTGTATAACCATATGGCCTCACAAACACAACCAAAACAAAGGTTGATAAAATCAAAACAATGCAGACAGCCTACTGTGTGACTAAGGGCATGTATGGGCTGGGACATGACTAAAGCTGATGCTGGCACAGTTATATCACACGACAACGTTCACAATAGCTGATGTCCATGACTGAACATTTGCAAAACAGGATGTGGGAATCAATTCCAGAAATAATGAGAGGAGGGTTGCACAAGGGGTGATAAAGTTGAGAAGTCAGATGGGAAGGACTGTACCTTCTGTAAAATCCAATCAATGGGGAAGAGGGAGGGAGGTTATAGAATGGTTGTTTCATGCTCAGTGAGGTACCTGCCACTTTGTCTGGGTTGGCACCTGACTTTGCAAGAGTCTCTGACTGAGTTATCAGAGCTTATTATCATTGAGCAGGAGGCCTGAAACCCCACAGTACTTAACCTATCTCAGGCCTTTTCAAAAATTGAAGGTGCAAAGTAAGAGGAATTGAGGCATTTTCTGTCATTCTGTCCACATGCTAGTCAGAACGCCCTTCCCAGTCATTGCCCTGAAGTGGGAATAATACGAACTGTGCACACAAGCAGGAGCAACCATATCACATGACCTGGTTTGTCTCTTCTGGCTTTCGCAACAGTGAGAACTTTGAACCATCATGTAGTCCCAGCACTGAATGAGCAGCTAGACCACACCTAGACTGAAATTGCTTGATTATTTCTCCTGCTCCAACTCATCCTCTGTTGAAACCTAGATCATGTTAGTACTCTATAAAGACAGACTTAGGACTCTTTATTAAAGAGTCTTCCCTATGTTCCACACTGACTGCATCCTTCTCTTCTGCTTTGCTTCAGTACTCATTTCTTTAACTTTGGCATATTTAGACTTCTAGCCCTTCTTTAGCATGAGGTCAAAATCTATTATAATGTTCCAGAGAAGGTATAGTTACTTTGTTACTGTGTCAAGCCTACAGCCTCACCGACTCCTCTGCCCACAAAAAATCTTCTGACCTGTCTTAGGTCTCTCATTGTTGCTATGACAAAAATACCCTGACAAGGGCAATGTATAAAAGAAGAGTTTATTTTAGCTCACAGTTCAAAGTATAGACTATTCTGGTGGGGAAGTCAGGTTGAAGCAGTTGTGTATTTCAACCACAACCAACAAGCAGAGAACAGTGTGTGAAGGCATACACAAATCCCTCACAAGCATGCTCAGAGGCCTTTCCCCCTGGTGATTCCTATTTGTCAAGTTGACATCAAGAACCCCCATAAACTCTGAGCTTGGGATGACAGAGCTTTAAGGAACTAGCCCTTTTGCTACAGGATACACATTAAACCTGAGTCTTATCCCCTGAAACTTGTCTGCTGAACATTAGTGTTACTGACAATTTGTGTGTGTGTGTGTGTGTGTGTGTGTGTGTGTGTGAGAGAGAGAGAGAGAGAGAGAGAGAGAGAGAGAGAGAGAGAGAGAGAGAGAGAGAGAACCATGATCAACATAGTGGAGGAAGAGAATTGAGAACCAAGTCCCACAAGTGGTCCTCTGACCTTCCCAAGAGCACCATCTCATGTACATACTTGCATTAATATGCAGTCTCTCTCTCTCTCTCTCTCTCTCTCTCTCTCTCTCTCTCTCTCTCTCTCATGCACACACATGCATGCACAGAAACACATATGCATGTACATTGTTAAGTAAACAAATTTTAAAAATAAATAAATCTACAACAATAATAAAACATGTGTGGTTTGTGAGGGCTAGTAAAAAGGCTCAGTTAATATAAGTAACTACCATGCAACTCAGACAACCCAAACTTGTCCTCTGGATCCCACAGCTGAAAGAGAGAATTAACTCCCAAAACTGACTCTCTGGCCTGTACATGCCCACCATGGCATTCATATATGCACACTTGAACACGCACACATCATATACCCACAACAATAATGAATTAGTAAATAATCAGAAGAATTTTTAAGAATGTGAAGTATGTGAAACCAAAACTTTCAGGTCTAAAGTTTCTCAGAAGTAATGGGATATAATGAGTCATTAGAGATATTAGCTAGGAAAGGACTGGGTCCTGGGACAACTACAGGCAGCATGGCAAGGTAGCAATGGAAAAGAGGAAGGCATAGATTGTGTACATTAAAAGATATAGATTGTAGATGAGAGCAGTGGGAGAACTCACAAGAGGGCTGTGTTGAGCTAGATGAATAATCAATAAGAAGTACTTGTTGATTGAGGTTGCCAGACTTCTTTTCTGGTTGGAGTTAATAGGATAGAAATTGTATACATAGGAAAGACAGTGGTGCTGCTTGTGTCCATTATGATTTAACTTAAGGTTTGTGTGTATGTGTGTGTGTGTGTGTGTGTGTGTGTGTGTTTGTGTGTGTGTGTGTGTGTGTGTGTGCTGTGGTGTGTGTGTGGGTGGTGTGGTGTGTGTGTGGGTGGTGTGGTGTGTGTGTGTGTAGTGTGGTGTGGGTGTGGGTGGTGTGGTGTGTGTGTGTGTGTATGTGTGTGTGTGTGTGTGTGAGAGAGAGAGAGAGAGAGAGAGAGAGAGAGAGAGAGAGAGACTGCATATTAATGCAAGTATGTACATGAGATGGTGCTCTTGGGAAAGTCAGAGGACGAATTGTGGGACTTGGTTCTCAAGTCTCTTCCTCCACTATGTTGATCATGGTTCTCAGGTAGCAATCTTGGTGGAAAGTGTCCTAACTTGCTAAGCCATCTTGTCAGCCTAGCTTTACAGGTTTTAAAATAATTATATGAAAATATAAGATATGGTTTAATATTTTCTGTAAAAATTTTTGACTTGAATTAAATACCTGAAATTGGGACTGGAAAGATTGACTGCTCAGTGGTTAAGGGAACTTGACATTTTTGTAGAGGAACTTGGTTTGATTCCCAACACTCACATGGTAGCTTACATGTGTCATTGCATTCCAGGGGATCTGAAACCCCTTTATGGACACCATTGGAGAAACATGGTGCAGATACATGCAGGCAAAATAATCATAGACACACACACACACACACACACAAAAAAACCTATATTCTTTAAAAATACTTAAGATAAATAATGATGTAGTAAAGAAATTAAAGCTTTCCTTTAGGAGGACAACAAAAAGAAATCTATGCTGAAATTTGACTAAAGTGTTGACTATGAATTTACTTTCATTTCAGCATTTTTTTCCCTTTGGTTTTTTGAAACAGGGTTTTTCTGTGTAACAGCCCTGGCTATCCTGGAACTCACTCTGTAAACCAGGTTGTCCTGGAACTCACAGCGATGGCATGTGCCACTATTTGCCTGACTTATTTTAAAAATTTAAAAAATTATTGTCTAGATTATAAGGCGACTATAAACATTAAAAATGTCTATAAAACATTTAGTGTAGAACTTAGGATATAACCATAATTAGAACAACCTCTGATAGTAGTAGAATCGTAGTAATCAGGGAAGCCACACTGAATATCAAAGAGGGTGTATTATACTTAAGAAAAGAAACAAGTTTTTTCTTTTCAATAAAAGGAAGCTTACCTTTTGGGATAATAATAAAATTAAAATCTACTTTGTTTCCCACATCAATATACTTCACAAGATTAAGGGACATAAAATCAAGACCATCTTCTTGAATCCAATAATTACATGGTCCTGCATCTATGGTCCAATTCCGTCCTCCAACTGTGCCAAAGTTGTATAAGAACCAAGAGCCTTCTGAAAACGTCAATGTTGATTTTACAGTTTGAGGCATAGTAGCCAAGGCAGAAGCAGTCCATTGATCTTTAATTTCCAAGATCAGGAAGCTGCTATAGCCAGGTACTAACACAGCCTTTTCTACATCTGTAGATTTAAATGCATTCTGGGGATCTAAAGATAATATAGAGAAAATATGATATAGAAGAAAACAGTTAATGTTCATTAACCAAGTGTGATCATAATTAACAAATGTTTCATCTAGATATTTAAAATAACAATCATAGCCTCAGAACATTTTTCGAACTTCAGTTACAACTAAATTTCAGTATTTTATAGAAAGTTCATTAAGAATATGTCATATGCAAAGCTATCCTTTAATGTTTAGTTTACAATCATTGTATAACAGTCTCAGCAGAAAGTCTGGAGAGATGTGTCAGTACCAGAGGCCAGCCCCAGCTGGTGATCTTCTTTTTTGTTAGTTCTTCTTTAGGCAGTGGAGGGTAAAGAGCAATGGCAGAGGGTAAGACTTGGTCTTAGGAGATACGGGGTAAGTCTTTGTTTTATGAGATACTTAGGGTTGTTGTATAATAATAAGTTTGCTTATCTAAGTCTACATTACTATTCTACTGTAGCTGACCTGCCTTCTGTGTTCCTTTGAGGCCAGAAACTGCGATCTTTGGCACTTAGCACCTCATTCTAAAACAACAGTAGATTAAGGATTAATTGCTAGAGCTTTTTCACTTTCATCCTGATGCCTCTTGTTTGTCAGGCTAGGAGAAAGTTTGGAGCAATAAACTTGTATTGAACCAGGAGAGGAAAGTAACACTCACAGAAGGAAAAGCTTTTACATAAGCAAATATGCATAGATTCACATAAGTTCATATACAGATTCACACATGCTCATTTATACATTTCCATTCAAACCAATTGGGCCCAACTTGCATGCATTCTCATAATTATATACTTACACACACATCCATACTTACATATGAATATGGAGCAGAAAGAACTCACTCATTCTGGATGAAAAAATGAGCTCCAATCTTTATTGCATAGTAAAAAAAAAATCTTCTATCCTTTTAATAACAAATGAATTAAACCCAAGTTTGTAAGAAAGAAGCTTTGTTCCTTTTAATAAGACTAAGCCTGCCTTGTTATTAAGAGTGGACCTGCTCTGCCCCATGGTAAGGAGAAGCCTGCCTACTGCTTCTGCTCTCTGCAGCTTCTTCTTTTTTCCTCTTTCCCTCTGCATTCTACACATTGATTTCTTAGTTTTTTTCTATGTTACCTATAATTTCTAAGTTATTCCACTCTGCATTCTCCTAAATCTTGCTCTCTCCTCCTGCTCTGAAGTCACAATAATGCTCTAACTCTTAATGCCCTTTTCCCAATGCTGTGCCTATTCTTCTAAGTTCTTCTTGAGTTCAGTTCTGTCTAAAAGGCATTCTGTCTAAAAACTTCTAAGCTCAGTTCTGACTCTTCTCTTTGTCCTCAGCACTTAAACATCTTTCAGAATACATGATCACATGTTAAAAAGTTCACATAAAAAATCAAATCATAAATTGAAATAGAAGTTTACAACAGAGAATGTTTACAAGCATATACATTAGGAGTAATTATCAGGCTAAACATTCATCACCTTTCATAGCTCCAGAGATTCATGAGGAGTTAAAAACCATAACAAATTCTTAGTGAAGTTTTACATAGATAGATAAACCCAGTCAACATTTTATCTTCTGTCCTATCACCTTTAATAAATCATTAGTGCCCTTTTTATGATCTTTGGTTAATGGTCTTATAACGTCTTGGAATGTGCTCTGAGTAGAATGTCTGCTTACTATCTAAGAGGCAATTAACTGGTGACACATGGGAGACTGGCAGAGTTCTCAATGCAGTTTTGACTATTGGAAGAGGAAAAGGATCTAATAAGCAGTCCCACTATAATAGAGCTTAATAAATACTGATATAATTTTAGGAATTCTTATAGGATAATCATTAAGAATTAAAACATCATGTATTTGTCTATAAAGCATCACTACAAGACAGTACATCTTCATTATTTGCAGAGAGCTGCTCAAAAGGGTGGGCTAATACCTCATGATTGTTAAATATGTGATAATGACAGGAAAAGCATAATCAATATCAGGAATCTTTCCTAAAATGATTTTCTTCTGGGACTTGCCTACCAGAATTTTATCATAGATTTTAATCTAAAGTGGAGTCATCTCAGGAAGATCACCTGCTAGTTATTAGCTTGTTGGCTCCTGACATGTCTCACCATATATCCTTGGCTAGCTTGGAACTGGATATCTATACCAGATTTCCCTGAAACTTACAAAGATCTGCCTGCCTCAACCTTTGCCTCCTATATGCTAGGATTAAAGGAATTGCATCATCATTCCTGACCTCTTTTTAATAGAGTTTCAAAATATTTCATCAAAATGTAATTTTGATTGACAAAAAAATCCCATTTCTCTTACTTCTTCTGAGCACTGTTCAAAACAAAATAAGTCTCACTGTAATAAATAGTAAACACTACTTATTGAAAATATATTAATGAAGTTATAAGTATATTTTGTAACATTATGAACAACTGATTATGTAACTTAAGTATCTGTTATCTTTTATTGGCTTACAGTTGGACTAGAATTTGGTAATAAGGATGGTATTGAAATGGTAGAATATTTGTCTAATACATACAAGGTTAAGGTTTAATCTTCCAGCAAAACACACACACACACAAACACACACACATATATCTACACTTTCTCACACTCATACACACATAAACATACATACACATACATACACAAACACACACATACATGTACCCACACATTCACAAATACATGCACACACGTACACACTCACAAACAAATAGGGATACATACATCCACATATATAATCACACACAAACACACACAGACACACATACACACACAGACACAGCCACAAATACACACACATAAACATATATACACATTTATATATAGATACACCTATAAACATACATACACATACTTATATATATGCATATACATACGCATTCACAGAAACACTCATATTAAAACAATTACATTAAAAAGGAACATGTAATCTTCTCAAAATGTAACTTTTAACTTTTGAAGCTAACAGAGATAAGTTGTATTATTATACTTACTTTTTGATAGAAGATTGAGTGTGTAGTATATGTTTCCAGAATATTTAATTTCAAGATCGCTAAGTAAACAAGGGCTATCTTTTGAGTCCTCCATCCCAAAAGGGTCTATTACTTCTGTGTGAATAGATGTCTGAAATCCCACAGGCTCAGTTTCATGTATATATACATTTCTGATATAAGCAAGTCCAGTTTTACTAAAAACAAATCAACAAACATAAAAAGAATGGATATCCAAGTAGCTTAAAAAAACAGGCACAATAATGTGTAATTTAAAAATAAAATATACCAATGTTAGGACTGATGATAGTAATATTCCAGCTAACATGACTATTTGTCCAAGAGTTGTTCAAACATTTTAGCTGTTGGCAAAGTGACATATACAACATAATTTTTCACACTGCAAGTGAGCAAAAGTTATCTATAATTTGTCTATCTATCTATCTATCTATCTATCTATCTATCTATCTATCTATCGTCTATGATCATTTAATGCTGGTGATCAAACCTAGAACTTCATGAATGTTATTCAAATTCTAAATCTCCATCCCACAAATATTTTTAAATGTCAGTATTCAGAAGAGATAATGCTTGAATGGAAGGAAATAGATGTGCATTCACTATTAATATGAATATAAATCAAGAAAAGTTTCCTAGAAAGCATTTCACCCTTCACATTTTAATGAAAAACTTAAAAAAGAAAAGAAAATGAAAAAGAGGAAATGACTGCTCCTAGGTGTGGTGGGGGGGAAAGTTTATTGTAGTTAAGATGAAGAGAATAGCCAAGGGCATCCAGAAGAGTGCAGACTAAAGATGGCCATAAAGGAGGGGTTGTGGAGAAAGAAGAGAGAGCAAGCAAAGAGAGTGAGGTAAGGTGGAGAGGGTTTGTAATCTCAACACTGCGGAGATGGATGGGTTCAGGCAGATGCACACACATTTGTGCGTGTGCATATACACCCCACACACACAGAGAGCAAAAGCAAGAGCAAGAGTTAGAGAGACAGAAAGAAAAAAGAGAAAGGGAGGTACACATACACTCACATAGAGGCAAGTAGCACAAAAAAATACAGTCATTCATCATCAGGGAACTGGAAATGAGAAATAACAGAAAGTAACAAAATAACAAAATCCTAACACTATGCAAAACACTGGCCAAATACGAAAAACTCTAATTTATTGCTAGTGGGAGTGTAGAAAGTTATAGCAAGTTAGGCAGTTTATTTAATCTCAAAAATTCTTCAATGCAATATTTCTAGGTATTTCCCTAAATGAACTGAAAAGACATGTCTATACCAAAACCTGCATGTGGATACTATTAGCACTTCCTGAATGTGGACACTAATAGCACTTTGTTCATTGGGAGCAGCTGGAATATCTTTTGGTGCTCTTCTAGAGGACCTGGTTGGGTCCCCCACATAGCAGCTCACAAACACATGTAACTCCTCTTATGGGGGATCCAATGCTCTTTTCTAGCCTTCAAGGGAACAGAATAAAACACCAATGCATAAAATAATAAAAATAGATTTAAAATATGGGTAAATAGTTATATGAAATGTGGTCTAAGCAGACATGGAATACTATTCATCACTAAATAATTATCAAGTCAGTAGAACATAACAGGAGTCAGTGCCCAGAGCTGATCCTGTGCTACAGTGCTCTGTACACAGATACCACCAGGACAGAGCTGGTCTCCCAGGAGTGCTGACAAGCCTGTGAGCACAGATAAGACCACCAGTTCTGCTCTGAGGGACCTGTCCAGAGACCTCAGGACACAGGAAATGAGGAGCAGCCTGGGACAGGATCCTTCCAGTTTCTGTCTGCGCCAGAAGCTGATTCTCTGCTACAGCACTACATATCCAAATCCCACCAGGAAAGAGCTGGTCTCCCATGGGTGATCAATGAGACACACCTGAGAACAAAGGTAAGACCACCACTACTGTTCAAATTCCTGGCCCAAGAGAGACCCGCCCAAGGCCCTTAAGACAAAGGAATCAGGAACAACCGGGGACAGGATCCTTCCAGTTTCCTTCTGTACCAGAGTTGACCATGCACCACAGCTCTGAATACCCAAATTCCTCCTGGAGAGAACTGGCCTTCCATGAGTACTGAAACACAGATTTGAAGGAGGGACATGCCACACTCAGAGACAGCAAGACCAGCTAACACCAGAGATAACCAGTTGGCAAAAGGCAAGGGCAAGAACATAAGCAACAGAAACCAAGGTTACTTGGCATCATCAGAAACCAGTTGTCTCACCACAGTGAGCCCTAGATATGCCAACACACCAGAAAAACAAGACTCTGATTTAAAAATCACATCTCATGATGATAGGGGAAATTAAGAAGGACATAAATAACTCCCTTAAAGAAATACAGGAGAACTCAGGGAAACAGCTAGAAGCCTTTAAGAGGAAACACAAAAGAGCCTGATATGGTTGTCTCCTGAGAGGCTCTGCCAGTGCCTGAAAAATACAGAGGGGGATACTCTCAGCCAACCACTGGACTGAGCACAGGGCCCACAATGGAGGAACTAAAAAAAAGGTCCCACAGACACATAGGAGGAACAACAATATGAACGAACCAGTACTCGCACAGCTCCTAGGGACTAAGCCACCAACCAAAGAGTACACATGGACGGACTAATGGTTCCAGCCCCACATATAGCAGAGGATGGCCTTGTTGGACATCAATGAGAGGAGAGGCACGTGGTCCTAAGAAGACTAGTTGCCCCGGTGTAGGGAGGTGCCAGGGCAGGGAGGCAGGAGTGGGTGGATTAATGAGCAGGGGGAGAGGGGATGGGATAGGGGGTTTTCGAAGGGGAGATGAGGAAAGGGGGTAACATTTGAAATGTAAATAAAGAAAATATTTAATAAAAAATAGGTGTGAAAAAAATCTCTTAAAAATTACAGGAAAACACAACAAAAACGGGTGAAGGAATAGAAGAACAACATCCAGGATCTAAAAATGTAAATAGAAACAATAAAGAAATCACAAAGGAAGACAACCCTGGAGACAGGATATCTAGGAAAGAGAACAGGAGTCATAGATGCAAGCATCACCAACAGATTATAAGAAATAGAAGAGAGAATCCCAGATGCAGGAGATACCATAGAAAACATTGACACAACAGTCAAAGAAAATGCAAAAGGCAAAAAGCTCCAAACCCAAAACATCCAGGAAATCCAGAACAAAACGAGAAGACCAATCCTAAGGATAATAGGTATAGAAGAAAATGAAGATTCCCAACTTAAAGGGCCAGTAAATATCTTCAACAAAATTATAGAAGAAAACTTCCAAAACCTAAAGAAAGAGATACTCATAAACATACAAGAGGCCTACAGAACTCCAAATAGATTGGACCAGAAAAGAAATTCCTCCTGTCACATAATATTCAAAATACCAAGTGCACAAAACAAAGAAAGAATATTAAACACAGTAAGGGAGAAAGGTCAAATAACATATAAAGGCAGACCTATCCAAATTACTCCAGATATCTCACCAGAGACTATGAAAGCTAAAAGATCCTGGGCAGATGCTATCCACACCCTAAGATAACACAAATACCAACCAAGGATACTATACTAAGCAAAACTCTCAATTACCATAGATGGAGAAACCAAGATATTCCTTGACAAAAACAAATTTACACAATATCTTTCCACAAATTCAACACTACGAAGGATAATAGATGGAAAACTCTAACACAAGGAGGGAAATTATACCCTAGAAAAAGCAAGAAAGTAATCTTCTTTCAACAAACCCAAAAGAACATAGCCACATAAGCATAAAAATAACATCCAAAATAACATGAAGCAACAATCACTATTCCTTAATATCTTGTAACATTAATGGTCTCAATTCCCCAATAAAAAAACAGACTGGATATGTAAACAGGACCCAGCATTTTGCTGCATACAGGAAACACACCTCAGTGTCAAACACAGACAATGCCTCAGAGTAAAGGGCTGGAAAACAATTTTCCATGCAAATGGTTCCAAGAAACAAGCTGGAATAGCCATTTCAATATCAAATAAAATAAACTTGTGCAAAAGTCATCAAAATGGATGAGGGAAGACACTTCATACTCATCAAAGGAACAATCTACCAAGAACTCTCAATCCTGAACATCTATGCTCCAAATACAAGGGCACCCACATTAATAAAAGAATCTTTACTAAAGCTCAAAGCAGACATTGCACCTCACACAATAATAGTAGAAAAATTTAATATCCCACTCTCATCAATGGACCGATCATGGAAACAGAAACTAAACAGAGACACAGTGAAACTAACAAGTTATGAACCAAATGGATTTAACAGATATCTATAGAACATTTCATCCTAAAACAAAAGAATGTACCTTCTCAGCACCTCATGGTACCTTCTTCAAAACTGACCATATAATTGGTCAAAAAACAGGCCTCAACATATACAAGAAGATTGAAATAATCCATTGCATCCTATCAGAACATCATGGAATAAGGCTGGTTTTCAATAGCAACAAAAAGAACCGAAAACCCATATACACATGGAAGCTGAACAATGTCCTACTCAATGATAACTTGGTCAAGGAAGAAATAAAAAAAGAAATTAAAGTCTTTTTAGAATTTAATGAAAATGAAGGCACAGCAAACCCAAACGTAAGGGACCCAACGAAAGCAGTGCTAAGAGGAAAACTCAGCTCTTAGTGCCTCTAAAACAAAACTGGAGAGAGCATGTACTAGCAGCTTAACAGCACACCTGAAAACTCTAGAATAAAAAGAAGCAAATACACCCAAGAAGAGCAGATGCTAGGAAATAATCAAACTTAAAACTGAAATCAACCAAGTAGAAAAAAAAAACAGAATTATACAGAGAATTAACAAAAAACCTGGAGCTGATTCTTTGAGAAAATCAAAAATATAGCTGATCCCTTAGCCAGACTAACCAGAGGGCACAGAGACAGTATCCAAATAAACAAATCAGAAATGAAAAGGTAGCTACAACAACAGAAACTGAGGAAATTAAAAAAGTCATCAGATCCTACTACAAAAGCTTATATTCAACAAAAATGAAAAATCTAGATTAAATGAACAGTTTTCTAGACAGATACCAAGTACCAAAGTTAAATCAGGACCAGATAAACCATCTAAACAGTCCCATAACACCCTAAAGAAATAGAAGCAGTCATTAAAAGTGTCCCAACCAAAAAGAGCCCAGGACCAGATGGGTTTAGTACAGAATTCTATCAGATGTTAAAAGAAGGCCTAATAAGGATTGAAATTATTCCACAAAATAGAAACAGAATGATCACTCTCCAGTTCATTCTATGAAGCCATAGTTACACGTGTATTCTCCCTTGGAGATGGAATGGTTTCTATCTAATCAGGAACCTGTCACAATTTCCTTTCATAGAGAACTTCATAAGATATTTTTTCTACTTTGATCATGTTTAACATTCCAAATAGATTTTAAAAACTGGTTGAGTGCATATTACTTTTAGCTTCAGAAGATATCATGTATATTTAAGAGGCATTTACCTGTTATAAATTTTTAATGACTTAAAAATGCTCAATCATACTTTTAACTGTCTTATTTTAATAAACATTATTTTAAAAAAATAATAGGAATCTTTTTTAAAATTTAAATATAATTAAATCACTTGCTACTTTCAGTTCCTCTCTCCAAACCTTCCCATGTCTACTCCTTCTGCATCTGTCCCTTTCTAATTCATTGCCTCTTTTCCTCTAATTATATATATATGTATATATATACATATATATACTTATAATTATATGTTTGTACCTGCTTAGTTTATTTACTGTATGTGTACATGATTTCAGGGCTGACAACTTGGTATTGGATAACCAACAAGGGGCTTATGCCTGAGGAAGACTAATCTTCCAGTTCTCAGCATTCCTTAGTTGCCTGTAGTTCTTTAGTGGTGGGGCCCATGAAATTTCCACTTTCTATCCTAGAATATCAAGTGACTAAATAATTGTTTTGGTCTTATTTAAACAAGGTAATAGGAATCTTAAGGCATACTCCTAAGTGGAAGAAGAAAATTTCTAAAGGGTGTGTAACTCCATCTATGTTGTATTCTAGAGCAGGCAAATCTAAGGAGACAACAAAAACATTGCCAGGAGCTGGGAAGACAAGGATTAGCAGGTGAGTCACAGGAGAATGTTTTGTACAACAAGACTATAGTATGTGCACTACAATGCCAATATACATTTGTTGCAACCAACAGAAAGGGCATCAAAAGTGAAGCCTAGTTTGAGCATAGAGGTACCTGGGTGGCTGAGGCACGAGGATTGAATATTTGAGGCCACCTTTAGGCTACCTACCAATTTCCTATCTCAAACAAATGAATCCTGCCACAGTTATGATCTGTGGGTGAATGTATGTATAGGTTATCAGTTTGAGCAAGGGTACAACTCTGGGGCTGAGTGGAGAGTGGGGAGAACAAAAGAGCGGTGGTGGAGTGCATGAGAACTTTCTGTTCTTTCTCTGAGATTTCATTGTAAAGATAGAATTAATTTAAAAAAAAACTGGCAGAGTGCACTCCGCCATCTTTGCTCCGGCAACCAGGCAACTCGAACCTCCAGACACAGGGACAATCAAGCATAATATCACTTGGGTCTCAGTCAGCTTGTGTGCTCCCTGCTCCCAAGAGCTGGGCAGGTCTGTGGTAACCGACGCGCCAGCTATGCCCCCCAATATAACATCGCTCGGGACACAGCCTGTTGGGCTTCCATCTGTGCCCAAGAGCAGAGCAGCTCTGCAGACGTCTGTGCGCCAGCTCTGCTGTGGGCCATCTGCCCTGCAGAGTGATCTGAGCCGAGAGGGTGCACATTGCACTCCGCCATCTTTGTTCCTGCAACAGAGCAGTTGGGACCTCCAGGCACAGGGACAATCAAGCATAATGTCACTTGGGTCTGAGCCACCTTGTGTGCTCCCTGCTCCCAAGAGCTGGGCAGGTCTGCGGTCACCTACACACCAGCTCTGCTGTAGGACATTTGCCATGCAGAGGGACGGCTGCCCCGCCCCCCACCCCCCCAAACCAACCCCTCCTGACTGGGAGAGAGCACACCCGCACAGGGCAGGAGCGCATCAGCTTCCCCTTGGTGACCTCTGCTCCGGGGATCCACTACGCTGAGCCTTTTGATTTGCAGGGATTCCCCAATATAACATCACTTGGGGCAAGGCACATCAGGGCTCCAAAGTCACTCAGGAGCAGGGCAGGCCCAAGAAATCTGTGCCAGGGGAATCCTGGTAATCCAGGGGGGTCAGAAATAGCCTTGCAAGCTCACAGGAGGTCCAAGAAACAGCCAGTGACAGCAGGACTAACTAACACCAGAGGTAACCAGATGGCAAAAGGCAAGCGTAGGAACGTTACTAACAGAAATCAAAGTAATATGGCACCATCCGAACCCAACACTCCAACAGCAGCAAGTCCTGGATACCCCATCACACCTGAAAGACAAGATCTGGATTTAAAATCACTTCTCATGATGCTATTAAAGGATTTCAAGAAGGATACAAATAAATCTCATAAAGAAACAGAGGAGAACATGAATCAACGGTTAGAAGCCCTTACAAAGGAAACACAAAAGTCACTTAGAGAAATGCAGGAGAACATGGGTCAACAGATGGAGGCCCAGGAGAAGGCAACACAAAAATTGCTTAAAGAAATGAATCAAGAGGTAGATGCACTTTCAAAGGAATCACAAACATTGCATAAAGAAATGCAGAAGAATATGGGTCAACAGATGGAGGCCCATAAGGAGGCAACACAAAAATCGCTTAAAGAAATGAATCAACGGGTAGATGCCCTTACAAAGGAAACATGAGAATTGCTTAAAGAAATGCAGGAGACTATGGATCAACAGATGGAAGCCCATAAAGAGGAAACACAAAATCGCGTAGAGAAATAGAGGAGAACTTGGGTCAACAGGCAGAAATCCTGAAAGAGGAAACACAAAAATATCTTAAAGAAATAAAGGAAAACACAAAAAAACAAGTGAAGGAACTGAGCAAATCCATCCAGGATCTAAAAAAGGAAGTAGAAACAACTAAGAAATCACAAAGGGAGACAACTTTGGAGATAGAAAACCTTGGGAAGAAATCAGGAGTCATAGATGCAAACATCGACAATAGAACACAAGAGATGGAAGAAAGAATCTCAGGTGCTGAAGATACCACAGAAAGCATCAACTCAACAGTCAAAGAAAATGCAAAATGCAAAAATGTGTAACCCAAAACATCCAGGAAATCCAGGACACAATGAGAAGACCAAACCTAAGGATTATAGGCATAGATGAGAGTGAAGATTTGCAACTTAAAGGGCCAGTAAATATCTTCAACAAAATTATGGAGGAAAACTTCCCTAACCTAAAGAGAGAGATGCCGATGAACGTACAAGAAGCCTACAGAACTCCAAACAGACTGGACCAGAACAGAAATACCTCCCTTCACATAATAATCAAAACACCAAATGTACTAAACAAAGAAAGAATATTAAAAGCAGTAAGAGAAAAAGGCCAAGTAACATATAATGGAAGACCTATCCGAATCATATCAGACTTCTCACCAGAGACTATGAAAGTCAGAAGATCCTGGGAAGATCTCATGCAGACTGTAAGAGAATAAAAATGCCAGCCTAGACTACTATACCCAGCAAAACTCTCAATCACCTTAGATGGAGAGACCAAGATATTCCATGATAAAACCAAATTTACACAATATCTTTCCACAAAACCAGCCCTGCAGAGGATAATAGGTGGAAACCGCCAATACAAGGACAGAAACAACATCCTGGAAAAAACAAGATAGTAACCTTCTGCATCAAACCCAAAAGTAGATAACCACTCAAACATAAAGATAGCGTCAAGAATAGCAGGTGGCAATTATCACTATGCCTTAATCTCTCTTAATATCAATGGTCTCAATTCCCCAATAAAAAGACATAGACTAACAGACTGGATACGTAAACAGGACCCAGCATTTTGCTGCATGCAGGAATGCACTTCAGTGTCAAAGATAAACACTACCTCAGAGTAAAAGGCTGGAAAACAATTTTACAATTAAATGGTCCCAGGAAATGAGTTGGAGTAGCCATCCTAATAGCAGATAAAATTGGCTTTCAACCTAAAGTCATCAAAAAAGACACAAAAGGACACTACATACTGATCAAAGGAAAAATCCACCAAGAAGAACTCTCAATTCTGAATATCTATGCTCCAAACACAAGAGCACCCTCATTCGTAAAAGAAACTTTACTAAAGCTCAAAGCACACATCGCACCTCACACAATAATAGTGGGTGAATTCAACACCCCCGCTCTCTGAAATGGATCATTCAGGAAAGCAGAAATTAAACAGGGACACATTAAATCTAATTGAAGCCTTGGACCAAATGGAACTAACAGATATATAGAGAACATTTCATCCTAGAACAAAAGAATACACCTTCTTCTCAGCACCTCATGGTACCTTCTCCAAAATCGACCATATAATTGGTCACAAATCAGACCTCAACAGATATAAGATCGAACTAATGCCATGCCTCCTATCAGATCACTATGGAATAAGGGTGGTCTTCAATGGCAACAAAAACAACAGAAAACCCACATACACATGGAGACTGAACAATGCTCTACTCAATGATAACTTGGTCAAGGAGGAAATAAAGAAAGAAATCAAAGACTTTTTAAAAGTTAATGAAAATGAAGGCACAACATACCCTAATTTATGGGACACAATGAAAGCGGTGCTAAGAGGAAAATTCATAGCCCCAAGTGCCGCCAAAAAGAAACGGGAGACAGCATACACTAGCTGCTTAATGGCACACCTGAAAGCCCTGGAACAAAAAGAAGCAAATACACCCAAGAGGAGTAGAAGGCAGGAAATCATCAAACTTAGGGCTGAAATCAATCAAGTAGAAACAAGTAAAACCATACAAAGAATCATCAAAACAAGGACTTGGTTCTTTGAGAAAATCAACAAGAAAGATAAGCCCTTAGCAAGAGCAGCCAGAGAGCACAGAGACAGTATCCAAATTAACAAAATCAGAAACAAAAAGGGAGAGATAACAACAGAAACTGAGGAAATTCAAAAAATCATCAGATCCTACTACAAAAGCCTGTATTCAACACAACTAGAAAATCTGGAGGAAATGGACAATTTCCTATACAGATACCAAATACCAAAATGCCAGGACAGAGAAGTGAGAGGGGGTTGAATGGGGAAAAGAGGGAGGGAAGGGGGCTTATGGGACTTTCAGGGAGGGAGGAAACGGGAAAGGGGAAATGATTTTGAATGTAAATACAAAAAACTTAGAAAATAAAATAAAATTTAATAAAAAATCAGGATCAAATAGACCATCTAAATTGTCCTATAACCCCTGAAGAAATAGAAGTAGTCATTGGAAGTCTTCCAACCAAAAAAAGCACAGGTCCAGATGGTTTTAGTGCAGAATTCTATCAGACCTTCCAAGAAGACCTAACACCAATACTCTTCAAACTATTCCACAAAATAGAAACAGAAGGAACACTACCCAACTCGTTCTATGAAGCCACAATTATGCTAATACCAAAATCACACAAAGATATGACAGAGAAAGAGAATCTCAGGCCAATCTCTCTTATGAATATCAATGCAAAAATACTCTGTAAAATTCATGCCAACAGAATCCAAGAACACAACAAAATGATCATACACAACGATCAAGTAGGCTTCATCCCAGGGATGCAGTGATGGTTCAATATACAAAAATCCATTAATGTAATCCACTACATAAACAATCTCAAAGAAAAAAACCACATGGTCATTTCATTAGATGCTGAAAAAGCATTTGACAAAACTCAGCATCCTTTCATGTTAAAGGTCTTGGAAAGATCAGGAATTCGAGGCCCATATCTAAACATAGTAAAAGCAATTTACAGCAAACTGGTAGCCAACATCAATCTAAATGGAGAGAAATTTGAAGCAATCCCACTAAAATCAGGGACTAGACAAGGCTGCCTTCTCTCTCCATATCTTTTCAATATAGTACTTGAAGTTCCAGCTAGAGCAATTAGACAACAAAAGGAGGTCAAAGGGATACAAATTGGAAAGGAAGAAGTCAAACTATCACTATTTGCAGGTAATATGATAGTATACTTAAGCGACCCAAAGAACTCCACCAGAGAACTCCTACAGCTGATCAACAACTTCAGCAAAGTGGCCGGCTATAAAATTAACTCCAGCAAGTCAGTAGCCTTCCTATACTCAAAGGATAAGCAGGCCGAGAAAGAAGTAAGAGAAATGATTCCCTTCATGATAGCCACAAACCATATAAAGTATCTTGGTGTGACTCTAACCAAACAAGTGAAAGATCTGTATGATAAGAACTTCAAGTCTCTGAAGAAAGAAATTGAAGAAGACCTCAGAAGATGGAAAAATCTGCCATGCTCATGGATTCGCAGGATTAATATAGTAAAAATGACCATCTTGCCAAAAGCAATATACAGATTCAATGTAATCCCCATCAAAATCTCAACTCAATTCTTCATAGAGTTAGAAAGAGCAATTCAAAAATTCATCTGGAATAACAGAAAACCCAGGATTGCTAAAACTATTCTCAAGAGTAAAAGAACTTCTGGAGGAATCAATATCCCAGACCTCAAGCTGTACTACAGAGCAATAGTGTTAAAAACCGCATGGTATTGGTGCTGTGACAGGCATGTAGATCAATGGAACAGAATTGAAGACCCAGAAATGAATCCACACTCCTATGGTCACTTGATCTTTGACAAAGGAGTTAAACCCATCCAGTAGAAAACAGATAGCCTTTTCAACAAATGGTGCTGGCTCAACTGGAGGTCAACATGCTGAAGAATGCAAATTGTCCCATTCTTATTTCCTTGCACTAAGCTCAATTCCAAGTGGATCAAGGACCTCCACATAAAGCCAGACACACTGAAACTAATAGAAAGGAAACTAGGGAAGAACCTTTAACATATGGGCACAGGGGAGAATTTCCTGAATAGAACTCCAATAGCTTATGCTCTAAGATCAAGAATTGACAAACGGGACCTCATAAAATTACAAAGTTTCTGTAAGGCAAAAGACACTGTCAAAAGGACAAAGCAGCAACCAACCAACTGGGAAATGATCTTTACCAACCCTACATCTGACAGAGGGCTAATATCCAATATATACAAAGAACTCAAGAAGTTAAACTCCAGAGAGCCAAGTAACCCAAAAAAAATTGGGGTACAGAGCTAAACAAATAGTTCTCACCTGAAGAATATCTAATGGCTGAGAAGCATCTAAAGAGATGTTCATCATCCTTAGTCATTAGGGAAATGCAAATCAAAACAACCCTGAGATTCCATCTCACACCTGTCAGAATGGCTAAGATCAAAAACACAGAAGACAGCAGTTGTTGGGGAGGATGGGGAGAAAGAGGAACACTCCTCCACTGCTGGTGGGATTGAAAGCTGGTACAACCACTCTGGAAAGCTGTCTGGCGGTTCCTCAGAAAACTGGGCATGCAGTCCCAGAAGATCCGGCTATACCACTCCTGGGCATATAACCAGAGGCTTTACCTGCATACAATAAGGACACAAGCTCCACTATTTTTATAGCAGCCTTAATTATAATAGCCAGAAGCTGGAAAGAACCCAGATGTCCCTCAAAGGAGGAGTGGATTCAGAAGATGTGGTGTATTTACACAATGGAATGCTACTCTGCAATTAAAACAATGAACTCAAGGAAATTCCTAGGCAAATGAGCAGAACTTGAAAATATCATCCTTAGTGAGGTAACCCAATCACAAAAGAACACACATGGTATGCAGTCACTGATAAGGGGATATTAACCCAGAATCTCTGAATACCCTAGACACAATTTGCATATCAATAGATTTCCAAGAAGATGGAAGGAGAGACCCCTGGTCCTGGAAAGACTGGATTAGGGGAATGCCAGGACAGAGAAGCAAGAGGGGGTTGAGTGGTGAAAAGAGGGAGGGCAGGGAGCTTATGGGACTTTTGGGGAGGGAGGAAACGGGAAAGGGGAAATCATTTGGAATGTAAATAAAAAAACTTAAAAAAAAACCCCACCATTTTAAACAAGTTAAGTTCTTTGTATGTGAAGTCAATGCCCAGGGTCAACAGTCAACTCCATTACCCAATTCCTCCCATTTGAAGTCCTTAAGTGTCAAGAATTGCTATTAGGTTATCAGGTACTGTGTGGTTCAAAAGTCAGAGAGGAATAACCCTTAAAAGAAAGAACGGGGACATAGGCAATACGGGATGGGCTTACATTAGGGGTCAGTGTGTTCTGGAGGTAGGAATAACTGTTGAGCGGACAAATGTTGCATGACTGTCGTCAATGGGAACGGACATCTCTCTGATGCTCTAGCTTGCTTTTTGCCTGGATCCCATGTCAGTGAAACTGCTTCCACCAAGAACATCTTATTCCAGAGTGCATCCAAATCCAAAGTCCTTGGTCCTTATTTTGGCTGCTCTCCAATGCTGGAATCCTTTTGGAAATATCTTCTGTTTGGGGTTTAGATGCCTCCTTCCTTCTAGGCTATATTTTTATTGAATATATTCTTCATTTACATTTCAAATGCTATACTCATTCCCGGTTTCCCCCCTCCCCAAAAACCCCCAACCCATTCTCCCACCCCTTGCCACCAAGAATACGCTCCTCCACCCAACCCACTCCCATGATCCCCACTAAATTTCCCCACACTGGGGCCTCTATTGAGCCTTCACAGGGCCAAGGACCTCTCCTCCCACTGATGCCCGATGAGGCATTCCTCTGCCAGTTTTTTGACTGTAACCACGTGTACCCCATGGTTGATGGCTTAGTCCCTGGGAGCCCTGGGTTGTCTGGTTGACAGACATTGTCATTTTTCCCATGGGACTGCAAACCCACCAACCCAAGCTCCTCCAGTCTGCCCTCCAATTCCTCTATTGTGAACCCCATGCTCAGTCCAATGGTTGGCTAATAGTATTCACCTCTGTGAGTGGTATAACAGGGTCCTCTGGGAGTGTCATGCCCAGTTTTCTGAGGAACCACCAGACTGCTTTCCAGAGTGGTTATACCAGTTTGCAATACCACCAGCAGTGGAGGAGTGTTTCTCTTTCTCCACATCCTCACCAACACCTGCTGTTTCCTGAGCAGGTTTTGATCTTAGCCATTCTGACTGGTGTGAGGTAAAATCTCAGGGTTGTTTTGATTTGCATTTCACTAATGACTAAGGATTGGATATTAGCCTTTTGTCTGGATGTAGGGTTGGTAAAGATCTTTTCCCAATTTGTTGGCTGCTGCTTTGTCCTTTTGACAGTGTCCTTTGCCTTACAGAAACTTTGTAATTTTATGAGGTCCCATTTGTCAATTCTTGATCTTAGAGCATAAGCTATTGGTGTTCTGTTCAGGAAATTTTCCCCTGTGCCCATGTGTTCAAGGCTCTTTCCTAGTTTCTTTTCTATTAGTTTCAGTGTGTCTGGTTTTATGTGGAGGTCCTTGATCTACTTGGAGTGAAGCTTAGTACAAGTAGTACCCTCCGCCATCTTTGCTCTGGCGACAGAGCAGACAGGGTCTCCAGGTGCAGGGATAACCGAGCATAACTTTGCTTGGGACACAACTAGCTGGGGTGCCGCCTGCACCCAAGACCTGGGCAGTTCTGTGGTCATCTGCGTGCCAGCTCTGCTGTGGGACATCTGCCCTGCAGAGTGACCTGCACCTGGAGGGAGCGCAGCAGCCTCCCCTCTGCCACTTTTGCTCTGGTGATAGACTACACAGAGACTCCAGGTACACAGAGATATCCCAAGATATCACTTGGGGCAAGGCACACCAGGGCTCCAAAGACACTCAGGAGCAGGGCAGCCACTCAGCAATTGGTGCCAGGCTAAACCTGGTCACCCAGGGGGGCAGAAATAGCCTTGCAGGCTCACAGGAGGTTCAAGCACCAGCCAGTGACAGCAGGACTAACTAACACCAGAGATAACCAGATGGCAAAAGGCAAATGTAGGAACGTTACTAACAGAAATCAAGGCAATATGGCACCATCCGAACCCAACTCTCCGACAATGGCAAGTCCTGGATACCCCATCACACCCAAAAGGCAAGATCTGGATTTAAAAATTACTTCTCATGATTCTATTAGAGAATTTCAAGAAGGACGTAAATAAATTTTTTAAAGAAATACAGGAGAACATGAATCAATGGGTAGAAGCCCTTACAAAGGAAACACAAAAATCACTTAAAGAAATGCAGGTGAATATGGGTCAACAGATGGAAGCCCATAAAGAGGAATCACAAAAATCACTTAAAGAAATACAGGAGAACTTGGGTCAACAAGCAGAAGTCCCGAGAGAGGAAACACAAAAATATCTTAAAGAAATACAGGAAAACACACACACACACACGCAAGTGAAGGAACTGAGCAAATTCATTAAATTCTAAAGTCTTTGATTTCTTTTTTATTTCTTCCTTGACCAAACTATCATTGAGTAGAGCATTGTTCAACGTCCATGTGTATGTGTTTATTCTGTTGTTTTTGTTTGAACTCAAGACCAGCCTTAGGCCATGGTGATCTGATAGGGGGCATGCAATTATTTCAATATTCCTGTATCTGTCGAGGCCTGTTTTGTGACCAATTATATGGTCAATTTTGGAGAAAGTACCATGAGTTGCTGAGAAGAAGTTGTATTCTTTCGCTTGAGGATGGAATGTTCTATAAATATGTTATATCCATTTGGTCCATAACTTTAGTTAGTTTAACTGTGTCTCTGCTTAGTTTCTGTTTCCATGATTTGTCCATTGTTGAGAGTAGGGTTTTGAAGTCTTCCACTATTAATTGTGTAGGGTGCAATGTGTGCTTTGAGCTTTAGTAAAGTTTCTTTTATGAATGTGGGTACCCTTGCATTTGGAGTATAGATGTTCAGAATTGAGAGTTTATCTTGGTAGATTTTTCCTTCGACCAGTATGAAGTGTCCCGCCTTATCTTTTTTGAGAACTTTTGGTTGAAAGTCGATTTTATCTGATATAAGTATGGCCAATCCAGCTTGTTTCTTGGGACCATTTGCTTGGAAAATTGTATTTCAACCTTTGACTCTTAGGTAATGAGTGTGTTTGTCACTGAGGTGGGTTTCTTGTATGCAGCAAAATATTGGGTCCTGTTTATGTATCCAGTCTGTTAGTCTATGTCTTTTTATTGGACAATTGAGACCATTGATCTTAAGAGATATTAAGGAAAGGTGATTGTTGCTTCCTGTTATTTTCATTGTTAAAGGTAGAATTCTGTTTGTGTGGCTATCTTCTTTTGGGTTTGTTGAAAGAAGATTACTTTATTGCTTTTTCTAGTGGGTAGTTTCCCGCCTTGTGTTGGTCTTTTCCACCCATTATCCTTTGAAGTGCTTGGTTTGTGGAAAGATACTGTGTAAATTTGGTTCTGTCATGGAATATCTTATTTTCTCCATCTATGGTAATTAAGAGTTTTGCTGGGTATAGTAGCCTGGGGTGACATTTATGTTCTCTTAGGGTCTGTATGACATCTGCCCAGGATCTTCTAGCCTTCATAGTTTCCAGTGAGAAGTCTGGTGTAATTCTGATGATCTGCCTTTATATGTTACTTGACCTTTTTCCCTTACTGCTTTTAATATTCTTTCTTTGTTTAGTGCATTTTGTGTTTTGATTATTATGTGCTGGGAGGAGTTTCTGTTCTGGTCCATTCTGTTTGGAGTTCTGTAAGCTTCTTGTAGGTTCATGGCATCTCTTTCTTTAGGGTAGGGAAGTTTTCTTCTATAATTTTGTTGAAGACATTTGCTGGCTCTTTAAGTTGTAAATCCTCGCTCTCTTCTATACCTATAATACTTAGCTTGGGTCTTCTCATTGTGTCCTGGATTTCCTGGCTTTTTTGGGTTACAAGCTTTTTGCATTTCGAATTTTCTTTGACTGTTGTGTCAATGTTTTCTATGGTATCTTCAGCATCTGATATTCTTTCTTCTACCTCTTGTTTTCTGTTGTTGATGCTTGCATCTATGACTCCTGAATTCTTTCCAAGATTTTCTATCTCCAGAGATGTCTCACTTTGTGATTTCTTTATTGTTTCTACTTCCATTTTTAGATCCTGGATAGTTTTGTTCAGTTCTTTCACTTGTTTGTTTGTGTTTTCCTGAAATTCTTTAAGGGATTTTTGTGTTTCCTCTTTAAGGGCTTCTACTTGTTGACACATGTTCTCCTTTGTTTCTTTAAGTGATTTTTGTGTTTCCTCTTTAAGGGTTTTTACCTGTTGACCCATGTTCTCCTGTGTTTCTTTAAGGGATTTGTGTGTTTCCTCTTTAAGGGCTTTTACCTTTTGACCCATGTTCTCTTGTATTTCTTTAAGGGAGTTTTATTTATGTCCTTCTTGAAGTCCTCTATCAGCATCATGATATGTGATTTTAAATCTAGCTCTTGCTTTTCCAGTGTGTTAGGGTATCCAGAATTTGCTCTTGTGGGAGAACTTGGTTCTGATGTTGTCATATTGCCTTGGTTTCTGTTGGTAATGATCTTGCGTCTGCCTTTTACCATCTAGTTTTCTCTGGTGTTAGTTGGTCTTGTGTTCTCTGATTTTGACTTATCTGTCCTGTAGGCCTGTGTATATGTTCTCCTGGGATTCCCATTCTCTCTGTGCACACAGGTATGTAGGCTGTCCTGGGAGAACAACTCTCCTACACTCCCAGACCTCTCCACACTCCAAATGACCTAAATGCAGCTAGTTTTCTAAGAAGGATCAGGAGATGGTGTCTTCCTTGTGGAAGACCTGACAAGATTCTGCCACAGCAGAAAGAGCAAATGCCCTGAGTACAACTGGTTCTCTAGGAAGTATCAGGAGAGGTATCTTCACTGTGGCAGACCTGGCAAGATTCTGCCACAGCAGAAAGGGCAAATGCCCTGAGTGCAGCTGGTTCTCTAGGAAGTATCAAGAGATGGAATCTTCACTGCAGCAGGCCTGGCAATCTTCAACTGCCCTGAGTGGCTGGTTCTCAACTGACCTGAGTGGCTGGTTCTCAACTGCCCTGAGTGGCTGGATCTCTCAGAAGTATCAGGAGATGGAATTTTCACTGCAGCAGAGATGGAAAGGTTCGGCCCCAGCAGGAAGGGCAGGAGGCGGTGGGAGGGAGAGAAGGCTTGGAAGGGGTTGCTATTCAGAAGGGCGGGGTTTTTGGTGGTTGCTGGGTAGTGAGTCATGCTAGAACCCTGGTGGCAGCTCTGAGCCTCTAGAGATGGGAGGGGGATTCTTAACCAACTGCCCTGAGTGGCTGGTTCTCTAGGAAGTATCAGAAGGTGGAATCTTCACTGCAACAGACCTGGCAATGTTCACCCTTCTAGGCTTTTCTACCCTACTGCTCATCTTCAGCCTTCAGACCTGGCCCACAATCCTGTTACTGGAATGTCTCTTCTCTATTTCATAATCTCCTGCAGTGGAGTCACTCATGTGTATATGAACAACTGCCACATGTATGTGACTGCTCTTTTCTGCATAAAGAGTTTGTACATCCAACTATACACTTCAGGGTGTCTTCACCCTGTCTTTTAAATACACAGCAGACATTTAAAACTACATTTCTAACATAGAATTTATAGTTATCCTGCCAAATCTTCAAGTTCTTCATCTCAGAAAATGACAGCATTCACTTGAGTTGCAAACCAAACTTCCATCGGATTCTTTACCAACTGATTTATTATGATGATAATTGTATGTAAGGTTTGTATCACTATAGTCACCTGTGTGCGCAGAGCAGAAGATAACTCTTGGTATTGGTTTCTATACCTCCATTGTGGGTTATAAGGATCAAATACAAGTCATTAGGCTTGTACACCAAGTGTTTTTAATGACTGAGCCATCTTATCAGCCACCTACATGATTCTTGACTCCTCATAACTCTACCATAATCCACCAAGTCCTACCTTCTCTCAGATGTACCTGTTTCAGCACCATTACTGCTTTTTTTTCATAGTATTTGGCACCTTATACTCTTAACTTGTTTCACCCTTTCCATTGCAGTCAGAGTGAATATTTATAAATATGATTTAATTCTTCAATATAGCCTTTTACAATGATTTTTGCTGACATTCCCATGCAGACTGTCTACTGCCATATAATATGACCTTTACCCTCTCACTTTTTGCTATGCCACCTTAACATACTTGCATGCACTGGCCATCTTCCTGCTTATTAAACACTCCCCACTTTATTTCATGACCACTGGATTCTCAACTGAATTTTTTCCACTTGGACAGCTCTCTGCTAGACACTTTGTTATTTGTTCTCTGAATTAAATCCTTATATCCCGTGTCATAGATTAGTTTACTTCATAGTACACATAAGATATAATTGATTTTTCTTTATCCAATTGTTTGCTTGTTTCTATTCATTAGAATGTTGCTATAATTTACTTGTTCTTTGTATTTTAAAGTTCTTGTATTGAGAATTTGTTCCTTGAAGTAACGTCAAGAGGTAGGACTCTGTGTAGTTACATCATCAGAGTTTATTCAAGTTAGGAAATATATTTCTTTATGCATATTAGTGTTTTGCATGCATCTATATATGTGTATTGCTTGTGTGCTTTGTACTGGTATAGGTCAGAAGAAGGCATTCAATCCCTGAGAACCAAATCTGTTTCCCCTGGAAGAGCATCAAATGCTCTTAACCACTTACCTCTCCTGTGCTTGCTAGTTTTAATGACTAAATTGCCACATCCTAGATTCATTTGAGAGGAAAGCCTGTTTGGCATGTCTGTAGGTGACTGCTTTTACTGCTAATTGATGTAGGAAGGTTCATTCCACTAAAGGCAGCACCATTCTTTGGGCAGGTGGATCTCAGCTGCATGTGTGTGTGTGTGTGTGTGTGTGTGTGTGTGTGTGTGTGTGTGTGTTAAATGTGAGGCAGTGAAGTAGCTAGCACACAGACTTGTAACTGTCCAAAGTGCTGATAATAAATGACTATTGTTATGGCATAGCGGACCAGTGCTCATCCCCAAATGGGAAATAAACATCCAAGCTATGTCTCATCCCTAAGGCTCAGGGAACATTGGGAAAGGGAGGGCTGGAAATAATGTAAGAATCAAAGGAAGGGGTAAAGTTGTAGGACTCTCTGTTGCATGCACATAAAATGGGCATTTTCCCCTTGAAGTTTCAACAGTTGTGATTACTCACAAAAGACTCTTACAAAAGTAAGCCTATTTACATTCCCTCATGAAAGTGATGGAGAACTCAGGAGACTTTTGAAGTTTCTCTTTGTTCCTAAGACTTGATAAAAGTATTGCTTGGTCATGGCATAATCTGAAGGGAATAGAAATAACTTCCTAGAAAAAGAAAATTATTCAACATGAGCTGCCACATTCATTCTTCATTTTATTATAAGGTTTTCCATGCCACATAAATTTTATGTTAAATAAAATTGTGTGATTTGCTTCAATTTATGTCAATTTAATTCTCAGACTCAGATATAAAAATTTTCAAAAGGTCAGAGGTAAAAATTTTACTCCCCACAAATATATTTACAATACTTGACTGTATAAGTAGCTTTATTCTTAATATATAAAGTTTCAAAACATTTCCAAAAGCAAACTTTTAAAACAGAGAAAATTAGTATCCTAAGATTTTTCTAGAAAACAATATTTATGAGGTTTTGTAATCTTGTTAACAGACCATAAAATATTTAAAGGGCAAAAAATATATGTGAAAAATTTTTACATAAACTTCATTTTGAACACAGATGCTAAAGTCCTAAAACTAGCAGACTAAGTCAAGAAGTTCAGGATAGAAAACACAAAATGATAAAAACAGGAATGTTAAATCCATAATATAACACAGTATTCACAAAAATTAAAGGAGCAATTCTGTGGATTAGCTTAACATATGTTTAAAACACTTCAAAACTAAATATCTAATCCTTTGCATGACATGGAACTAGTAACTGAACTTGGGCCCTTCTGCCTGAGCATTGTGAGCTCTTAATCACTAAGCCATTGCTTCTGCCACATCTAATTTTTTTTTGAGACAGGCTCTCTCAATAAAACCAGAGATTACTAATGGACTACATGGATTATCCACCAAGTCTCTGGAATTCTCTTGCTTCTCTGCCTTCCAGAACTATCTCAGGCATACTATTGAATACCTGCCTATTCACATGTGTGCTGGGGATCTGACTTCAGATATTTATGTTTGTGATGCATCTCTTGAGCCTCTGTATCACCAAATCATTTAAAAAGAAAGATAAATACTTTATATTTTAATGGGTTAAAAACTATAAAAGAAGCCAGGCGGTGGTGGCGCCTGCCTTTAATCCCAGCACTTGGGAGGCAGAGGCAGGCGGATTTCTGAGTTCGAGGCCAGCTTGCTCTACAGAGTGAGTTCCAGGTCAGCCAGGGCTACACAGAGAGATTCTGTCTAGAAAAATAGACCAAAAAAAAAAACCAAAACAAAAGAATTCATGTTATGGTGAAATATTTAAAATATTCTTTTAAAAACCAGGAGTGACAAGGAAGATATCTTCTATGTAAGGTGCTTATTGTTAGACCTACAAAATGTAATGGGAATAAGATAAAATATGCTAATAAATGTTAAGAAAAATGCAAGTTATTTGCAGGTGGTATGATTGTTTAGTTAGTATTAGATCTAATTCTACTAGGAAAACATAAAGGAATATGTAGAAAATGCACCAGAATTATTAAGAGAATTTAGGGAATGCAATGTTGCTATACAAAAAGAAATGAGAGAACATTCGCTATCGTATAAATTACAAGAAAATAAAAATATGACAGCCATCAAGTAGACATACTTTGAATATTATTTGTGCCCTTCAATACTTATGCTGAGACTTTCTTCCTTATATTGCAGTGCTGTTGGGTGGAGACCAATAGAAATGTGATACTCTTTCTTGGTTGCTAACCTTGCTACATTTTTAATTAACTACAATCATTACCTGAACTCCATTGTTTTCTTCAAGTGAATACTTTTAAATCTCTTTTTCCACTGAATGTTTGTAGGTGTAGTCAGAGGTACATATGCAAAGAAATACATTTCTTGGGAAGAGATAAATTGTGGAACTAATGCAGTTTCAAATCCCAAATCAGGCCTCTGAAATTTGAGAAAAGAAAATATTGTATGATGAATGTCTAATGCTCCAATTGTAAAATAATTCAAATAGTATGCTTGTTTCCCATTGATATCAAAATGATACTGCTTTACTTATTGATTAGAGTAATATACCCATATGATCTTTGGATATCTTTGAATAGCTACATGTGTGAATGAGAAAACTCAGTTTTCTGCAGTGTAGAAAAAAGAAGTTTCTATACCTTTGTAGGAGGGTGTAGTAATATATATGAGGAGATTGGAGATGCAGATTTTTGAGTTATATTTTCTATGGTGACACCATCCTGAACACAGAAGATTTTGTCATAACTGGTTCTAATTGGAGTTCTAATTTGGTTCCAATTTGGAGTTTTATCATGGAAGATCTAATAAAGTGTCTTCCCTTTGAACACTGCTCCCTGAGTCTCCTGTTCTGTGCCTAGATGCTTCTGTCTTTGGTCTCCACCAGTATACCCCATTCATTAAACTTACAGAACATTCAGACTGTCTCTTAAGATACTGTTTACCTAGTTTTCTGACATCTAATTCTTTGATGATGAACTGAACAATTTGGAGTACTTTCAGTGGGTAAAAATAAAAATGAATATGTTGTGGTTTGTATATATTTGTCCCAGGGAGTGGCACTATTATAAGGTGTGGCCTTGTTGAAGGAAGTGCGTCACTGTGGGGTTGGGCTTAGAGATCTTCCTCCTGTATGCCTGAGGATGCTAGTATGTTCCTAGTTTTCTTTGGATAAAGATGTAGAACCCTCAGCTCCTCCTGCACCATGCCTGCCTGGATGTTGCCATGTTTTTGCCTTGATGACAATGAACTAAACCTCTGAATCTGTAAGCCAGACCCAAGCAAATGTCTTTTATAAAACTTGCATTGGTCTTTGGTGTCTGTTCACAGCAGTAAAACCCAAACTAATACAGAATACTAGCTTCAAAAAGGTTGTTGGAGTTGACTCTGCTGCTTAGGATATCAAGTGTATGTGTGGATTGTAAAGAGTTTACAAACCTGTTTGGTTTGGGACCAAAAGTCTGTTAGGAGCCATATTCATCCAATATTGTCTCCAAGAAACACTTCTGTCACATTTTCCTCCCAGTGTTTGAATTTTAGGTACTTACCATGAATGAAAGAGATAGAGAAATAAGGTGTCTAAAAGGACATACCCTGAACCAATTGCCTCAGTAAAAAGCCTGATTCCACTGTCACACAATTTGGGTAATTATTTATTCTCTGGGTGCCTCGCATACCTCATAAGGAAATGAGGACAAATATCTGTTATAAGATGAAGAGTTCACAGCAGTACCTCACACATAATAAGGGCTAGTGATTACTTTTTTCCAGAAAGGATGTGTGTACCATTTGTGTAGAGGAAAAAATAATATTGTTGAATCAGAGTTCTTCAAACTTGTCCTGAGTATAGAAATCCCTATAGTTTCTCCATCTAAACAATTTCAAAGTACACTTAAGAGAACTAAGCCACTTTTTGCAAAACAGTATGTTAGTGAAATTCTGAAGGTTGCTTTTGTTGGTTTTGTCTGGCATATTGCTCACATCATCTGGTTCATAAATTTGCCGAATCCAGAGCCCAGATTCCAGGTACATGGTGGCATGTCCCTCTTGTGGAATTCCTTCTTACATTATGTGTGCTTCTCAGACAGAGGATGCCAAAACACTTTCTATCTATAGCCCTAGCCTGGTATATGGATAGATCGTTTAACTAATATGTGTCCTAGTTTACTTTCTAGTGCTGACCATCGGCAAATCAGGGGATGAAATAGTTTATTTCAGATTATATCTATTACACCAGGAAGGGAAACAATGAAAATAACTTTTGTTGAAAATTTGGAGGCAGGAAACTGAGCAGAGGTCATATAAGAATGCTTCTAGGTAGACTCCTGCCAGTTCTGCCACAGGGAAGACCCCAGTTCCTGATACTTTCTAGAGAACAGATGTAGAGAGTCATATTGAAGTGCCATATAGCCTGGCAGCCATCATTCAGCTGCCTGCATTTTTCCCCGACTCCGTGTTCTGAGCGGAGGATTTCCAGCCACACCACCCCCACCTGGGGAGCTCTGGGAGCAAGCTTTTTGTCTTCAAGGAGCTGCAGCTTCCTGTGAAAGGGGGCCAGCCACCATCTTCCGCAGAGTAGCAGACCCTGTGGAATTAACATCTTCCAAAGAGCTGTGAAGTCAACATCCACCAGCTGCTGACAAGACTTGAAGCTTTGGGAGGGAGGGTCACGCCCCCAAAGCTTATATTTTCGTTTACCCCAAGTAAAAGCGGACTTTGAACCGCTGTGGTGTTGTCTTGGTCCCTGTTCCTTATGTGCCATCCCCCCATGCATCCCTTTGACAGATCACCAGTTCCCGTGTAGCTGCAGGTGGCTACAGAGAACCAGTAGAATGTAGGACATTTGAGAACCAGTAGAACACAGGACATTTTAATGCAGGATATTTGAATGCAGGACATTCAAGAGCCAGCAGTACACAGGGCATTCGAGAACCAGCAGCCTCTAGGAATTCGGCCATTGCCAAGTCTGCCACAGGGAAGACCCCATCTCCTGATACTTCCTGGAGAACCAGCTATATGCAGGGCATTTGAGAGAAAGGGAATTCCAGGAGTACAGATACACAGGTCTGCAGGACAGAGAAGCCACAGTCAGAGACAGCAAGACCAGCCAACACCAGAGATAACTAGATGGCCAAAGGCAAATGCAAGATCATTACCAAAAGAAACCAAGGCAACATGGCACCATCAGAACCCAGTTCTCCCACAACAGCACATTCTGGATACTCCATCACTTCAGAAAAGCAAGAACTGGATTTAAAATCAAATCTCATGATGCTGATGGAGGACTTCAAGAAGGACATAAATAACTCCCTTAAAGAAATACAGGAGGGGGCTGAAGAGATGGCACAGCAGTTAAGAGCACCGACTGTTCTTCCGAAGGTCCTGAGTTCAGATCCCAGCAACCACATGGTGACTCACAACCATCTGTAATGGGATCCAATGCCCTCTTCTGGTGTGTCTGAAGACAGCTACAGTGTACTCACATACATACAATAAATAAAATCTTTAAAAAAAAAAAGAAATAGAGGAGAACATGGGTCAACAGGTAGAAGCACTTAAAGAGGAAACACGAAAATTCCTTAAAGAAATATGAGAGAACATGGGTCACCAGATAGAAGCCATTAAAAAGGCAACACAAAAATCCCATAGGGAATTACGGGAAAACATGGGTCAACAGGCAGAAGCTCTTAAAGAGGAAACACAAAAATCCTTAAAGAATTTCAGGAAAACACAAACTAAAAAGAGAAGGAACTGAACAAAACTATCCAGAATCTAAAAAGGAAGTAGAAACACTATAGAAATCTCAAAGTGAAACATCTCTGGAGATAGAAAACCTTGGAAAGAATTCAGGAGCCATAGATGCAAGCATCAACAACAGACTACAAGAAATAGAAAAAAGAACCTCAGATACTGAAGATTCCATAGAAAACATTCACTTAACAGTCAAAGTAAATGCAAAATGCAAAAAGCTTATAACCCAAAACATCCAGGAAATCTAGGACACAATGAGAAGACCAAACCTAAGGATTATAGGTATAGAAGAGAGCAAGGATTTACATCTAAAAGGGTCAGTAAATGTCTTCAACAAAATCATAGAGGAAAACTTCCCTAACCTAAAGAAAGAGATGCCCATGAACATACAAGAAGCCTACAGAACTCCAAACAGACTGGACCAGACCAGAAATTCCTCCTGTCACATAATAATCAAAGCACCAAATACACTAAACAAAGAAAGAATATTAAAAGTAGTAAGGGGAAAAGGTCAAGTACCATATAAAGGCAGACCTATGAGAATTACACCAGTCTTCTCACCAGAAACAATGAAAGTCAGAAGATCCTGGGCAGATGTCACACAGATCCTAAGAGAACATGAAGGTCAGCCCAGACTACTATACCCCGCAAAACTTTCAATTACCATAGATGGAGAAAACAGGACATTCCATGACAAAAGCAAATTTACACAATATCTTTCCACAAATCCAGCTCTAAAAAGGATAACGGGTGAAAAATACCAACACAAGGCAGGAAACCAAACCATAGAAAAAGCAATAAAGTAATCTTTCAACAAACTCAAAGAAAACTACACAAACAGAATTTCACCTTTAAGAAAGATGAAAACATTAAGCAACAATCACTTTTCCTTGATATCTCTTAACTTCAATAGTCTCAATAAAAAGTCCCAAATAAAAAGACCTAGACTAACAGACTGGATATGTAAACAGGACCCAACATTTTGCTGCATCCAAGAAACCCACCTCAGTGACAAAGTCAGTCACTACTTCAGAGTCAAAGGTTGGAAAACTATTTTCCAAGAAAATGGTCCCAAGAAACAAGCTGGAGTGGCCATTCTTTTATCAGATAAAATTGACTTTCAACCAAAAGTTCTCAAAAAAGATAAGGAGGTACACTTCATACTGAACAAAGGAAAAGTCTACCAAGATGAACTCTCAATTTTGAACATCTATGCTCTGACCGCAAGGGCACCCACATTCATAAAAGACTTTACTAAAGCTCAAAGCACACATTGCACTCCATACAATAATAGTGGGAGACTCTAACACTCCATTCTCAACAATGGACAAAACATGGAAAGAGAAACTAAACATAGACACAGTGAAACTAACTGAAATTATGGACCAAATGGATCTAACTGATGTTTATAGAACATTCCACGATAAAGCAAAAGAATATACCTTCTTCTCAGCACCTCATGGTACCTTCTCCAAAACTGATCAGTATAGGTCGCAAAACAGGCCTCAACAGATACAGAAATATTGAAATTATTCCATGCACCTTATCAGATCCCCACGGCCTAAGGCTGGTCTTAAGATCAAACAAAAACAATGTAAAACACACATACACATGGACTTTGAATAAAGCTCTTCTCAACGATAGCTTGGTCAAGGAAGAAATAAAGAAAGAAATTAAAGACTTTTTAGGATTTAGTGAAAATGAAGACACATCATACCAAAATTTATGGGACACAATGAAAGCACTGCTAAGAAGAAAACTCATAGCTCTGAGTGCCTCCAAAAAGAAAATGGAGAGAGTTTATACTAACAGCTTGACAGTGCAATTGAAAGCTCTAGAACAAAAGGAAGCAAAAATGTACCCAAGAGGAGTAGACAGCAGGAAATGATCAAACTCAGGGTCAAAATCAACCAAATAGAAACAAAAAGAACTATACAAAGAATCAACAAAACCAGGAGCTAGTTCTTTGAGAAAATCAACAAGATAGATAAACCCTTAGCCAGACTAACCAGAGGGCACAGAGGCACTACCCAAATTAACAAAATCAGAAATGAAAAGGGAGATGTAACCACAGGAACTGTGGAAATTCAAAAAAATAATCAGATCCTACTACAACAGCTTATACTCATCAAAGTTTGAAAATCCGGATGAAATGGACAATTTTCTAGATACATACCAGGTGCCAACGTTATAACAGGATTAGATAAACCATCTAAATAGTACCATAAGTCCTGGGGAAATAGAAGCAGTTGTTAACAGTCTCCCATCAAAAAAAAAGCCCAGGACCAGATGGGTTTAGTGGGAAATTCTATCAGATCTTCAAGAAGAGCTAATACCGATACTCTTCAAACTATTCCATGAAATAGAAACTCAAGAAACACTACCAAACACATTCTATGAAGCCACAATAACGCTTATACCTAAACCAAACAAAGACCAAACAAGGAAGGAGAACTTCAGACCAATCTCCCTCATGAACATCGATGCAAAAATACTCAACAAAATTCTGGCCAACCAAATCCAAGAATGAATCAAAACTATAATTTCCCACAATCAGGTAAGCTTCATCCCAGGGATGCAGGAATGGTTCAATAAATGGAAATCCATCAATGCAATCCACTACATAAATAAACTCAAGGGAAAAAACCACATGGTCATTTCATTAGATGCTGAAAAGCCTTTTGACAAAATCCAGCATCCCTTCATGATAAAAGTCTTAGAGAGATCAGGAATCCAAGACCCATAGCTAAACATAGTGAAAGCAATACACTGCAAACCAATAGCCAACATCAAATTAAATGGGGAAAAACTTGAAGCAATTCCACTAACATTGGGGACCAGACAAGGATGCCCACTTATCTATTGCCCATATACCTATTCAATATAGTACTTGAAGTCCTTGCCAGAGCAATCAGACCACAAAAGGAGGTCAAAGGTATACAAATTAGAAAGGAAGAAGCCAAAATATCACTCTTTGCAAATAATGTGATTGTATATTTAAGCGACCCCAAAATTTCCACCAGAGAACTCCTAAAACTGATAAACAACTTCAGCAAAGTGGCAGGATATAAAATTAACTCAAACAAATCAGTAGCCTTCTTCTACTCAAAGGATAAGCAAGCTGAGAAAGAAATTAGGGAAATGACACCCTTCAAAATAGTCACAAATAATATTACATAACTTTGTTTGACTCTAATCAAGCAAGTGAAAGATCTGTATGACAAGAACTTCAAGCCTCTGAAGAAAGAAATCGGAGATCTCAGAAGATGGAAAGATCTCCCATGCTCATGGATTGGAAGGATTAATATAGTAAACATGGCTATCTTTCTGAAAGCAATATACAGATTCAATGCAACCCCCATCAAAATCTCAAATCAATTCTTCATAGATCTAGAAAGAGCAATTCTCAAATTCATCTAGAATAACAAAAACTCAGGATAGCAAAATCTATTCTCCACAACAAAAGATCTCCTGGGGAATCACCATCCCTGACCTCAAGCTCTACTACAGAGCAATAGTGATTAAAAACTATTAGGTATTGGTACGGAGACAGGCAGGAAGATCAATGGAATAGAATTGAAGACCCAGAAAAGAACCCACACACCTACGGTCACTTGATATTTGACAAAGGAGCTAAAAACATCCACTGGAAAAAAGACAGCATTTTTAACAAATGGTGCTGGATCAACTGGAGGTCAGCATGTAGAAAAATGCAAATCGACCCATTCTTATCTCCTTGTACAAAGCTCAAGTCCAAGTGGATCAAGGACATAACATATAAAACCAGACACACTGAAGCTTATAGAGGAGAAACTGGGCAAGAATCTTGAACACATGGGCACAGGGGAAATTTCCTGAATAAAACACCAATGGCTCATGCTCTAAGAACAAGAATCGACAAATGGGACCTCATAAAACTGCCACCCTTGTGTAAGGCAAAGGACACTGTCAATAGGACAAAACGGCAACCAACAAATTAGGAAAAGATCTTTACCAATCCTACACCTGATAGAGGGCTAATATTCAATGTATACAAAGAACTCAAGAAGTTAGACTCCAGAGAGTCAAATAACCCTATTAAAAAATGGGGTACACTGGTCCTGGAAAGACTGGATGTAGAGGAATACCAGGACAGAGAAGCAAGAGGGGGTTGAATGGGGAACAGGTGGAGGGAAGAGGGCTTATGGGACTTTTGGGGAGGGAGGAACCGGGAAAGGGGAAATCATTCGGAATGTAAATAAAAAAATATAGAAAATAAAAAAATAAAAAGAAAAAAAAAGATGACCCCCAACCAAGGAATAGAAAAAAAAATGGGGTACAGAGCTAAACAGAGAATTCTCAACTGAAGAAACTCGAATGCCTCTAAAACACCTAAAGAAATGTTCAGCATCCTTAGTTATCAGGGAAATACAAATCAAAACAACACTGAGATTCTACCTCACACCAGTCAGAATGACTAAGATGAAAAACTCAGGGGACAGCAGATGCTGGAGAGGATGTGGGGAAAGAGGAACAGTTCTCCATTGTTGGTGGGATTGCAAGCTGATAAAACCACTCTGGAAATCAGTTTAACGATTCCTCAGAAAATTAGACAATTATCTGAAAATTGAGGAGCCAGCTATACCACTCCTGGGCATATACCCAGAAGATGCTCCTAATGTAATAAGGACACTTGCTCCACTGTGTTCATAGCAGCCTTATTTATTATAGCCAGAAGTTGGAAAGAACCCAGATGTCCTTCAACAGAGGAATGGATGCAGAAACTATGGTATATACACACAATGGAATACTATTCAGCTATTAAAAACAATGAATTCATGAAATTCTTAGGCAAATGGATGGAACTAGAAAGTGTCATCCTGAGTGAGGTAACCTAATCACAAAAGAATGCACATGGTATGCACTTACTGATAAGTGGATGTTAGCCCAAAAGCTCAAAATAAACAAGTTACAATTCACAGACATCGGGAAGCTCAAGAAGAATGAGAACTGAAGTGGTGCTTTAGTTCCTCTGAGAAAGGGAACAAAATACTCACAGGAGCAATAAAGGAAACAAAGTATGGAGCAGAGAGTAAAGTAATGGCCATCCAGAGACTGCCCTGCCTGGGGATTCATCCTATAAACAGTCACCAAACCCCAACACTATTATGGACGACAAGAAGTGCATACCAAAAGGAGCATGTCATGGTTGTCTCCGGGGATGGGGGTGGGGGGATGGGGGCTGGTTGCCAAAGCCTTACGCATACAGAGGCAGATGCTAGCAGCCAACCACTGGACTGTGCATGGGGTCCCCAATGGAGGAGTTGGAGGGCAGTCCAAAGGAGCTGAAGGGGTTTACAGCCTCATGGGAAGAACAACGATGTCGGCCACCCAGATGCCCCAGGACTCCCGGGGTCTAAACCATCAACCAAGGGGTACACATGGTTCCAGCCAAAAATGTGGCAGAGGAATCCCTTGTCGGGCATCAGTGAGAGGAGTGGTCCCTGGTCTGGTGAATGCTCAATAGATGCCCCAACAAAGCAAAATCAAGAGGGGTCGGCGGTCGGGGTCAGGTGGACGGTCATATACTTGGAAGCAGGGGGTGGGAGGAGGGGTTGGGGGTTTTCAGGGAGGGGGGAACCAGGAAAGGTTTTAGCATTTGAAATATAAGTAGAGCACAGGGTGAGCGGCGCCACGGAGACTGCCCTCCGCCATCTTTGCTCCAGTGACCAGGTAGTTGGGACCGCCAGGCTCAGAGACAGACAGGCATAATATCGCTTCGGGTTCAGGCAGCTTGTGTGTAACCTGCTCCCAGGTGCTGGGCTGATCTGCAGTAACCAGCGCGCCAGTTCCGCGGCGGGACCTTCTGCCTGGTGGAGGGACCCCGCGCAGGGAGGGAGCCTGCCAGCTTCCCTTCCGCGACCTCTGTTCCCGCGGACTGCGCTGGAGAGACCTGTACCCAGGCTCTCCCCCCGATATAACATCACTTGGGACACGGCCTGTTGGGGCTTCCGTCTGTGCCCGAGGGCGGGTTGGCGCTGTGGTCGTCTGGGTGCCAGATCGGCGGGCCATCGTGACCACAGGGTGAGCGGCGCCACGGAGACTGCCCTCCGCCATCGTTGCTCCAGTGACCAGGTAGTTGGGACCGCCAGGCTCAGAGACAGACAGGCATAATATCGCTTCGGTTTCAGGCAGCTTGTGTGTAACCTGCTCCCAGGTGCTGGGCTGATCTGCAGTAACCAGTGCGCCAGTTCCGCGGCGGGACCTTCTGCCTGGTGGAGGGACCCCGCGCAGGGAGGGAGCGTGCCAGCTTCCCTTCCGCGACCTCTGTTCCCGCGGACTGCGCTGGAGAGACCGGTACCCAGGCTCTCCCCCCCCCCCCCCCGATATAACATCACTTGGGACACGGCCTGTTGGGGCTTCCGTCTGTGCCCGAGGGCGGGTTGGCGCTGTGGTCGTCTGGGTGCCAGATCGGCGGGCCATCGTGACCACAGGGTGAGCGGCGCCACGGAGACTGCCCTCCGCCATCTTTGCTCCAGTGACCAGGTAGTTGGGACCGCCAGGCTCAGAGACAGACAGGCATAATATCGCTTCGGGTTCAGGCAGCTTGTGTGTAACCTGCTCCCAGGTGCTGGGCTGATCTGCAGTGACCAGCGCGCCAGATCTGCTGTGGGACTTCTGCCTGGCAGAGGGACGCCCCCGCCCCCCCCCCAGGAGAGATCACACACCCCTGCACAGGGCAGGAGCCTGCCAGCCTCCCTTTGGCGACCTCTGCTCCAGGAATCCACTAGGCTGAGCCTTTAGATGTGCAAGGCCTCCCCAATATAAGATCACTTGGGGCAAAGCACATTAGGGCTCCAAAGTCACTCAGGAGCAGGCAGGCCCCAGAAATCGGTGCCAGGGGAATCCTGGTAATCCAGGGGGGGCAGAAATAGCTTTGCAGGCTCACCGGAGGTCCAACCAACAGCCAGTGGCAGCAGGACCAACTAACACCAGAGGTATCCAGATGGCAAAAGGCAAACGTAGGAATGTTACTAACAGTAATCAAAGTAATGTGGGACCATCCGAACCCAACTCTCCAACAGCAGCAAGTCCTGGATACCCCACCACACCCGAAAGACAAGATCTGGATTTAAAATCACTTCTCATGATGCTATTAGAGGATCACAAGAAGGACACAAATAAATCTCATAAAGAGTTACAGGAGACCATGAATCAACGGTTAGAAGCCCTTACAAAGGAAACACAAAAATCGCTTAGAGAAATGCGGGAGAACATGGATCAAAAGATGGAGGCGCACAAGGAGACAACACAAAAATCGCTTAACGAGATGAATCAACGGGTAGATGCACTCACAAAGGAATCACAAAATTTGCATAAAGAAATACAGAAGAATATGGGTCAACAGACGGATGCCCATAAGGAGGCAACACAAAAATTGCTTAAAGAAATGAATCAACGGTTAGATGCCCTTACAAAGGAAACACGAGAACTGCTTAAAGAAATGCAGGAGACGATGGATCAACAGATGGAATCCCATGAGGAGGAAACACAAAAATCGCTCAGAGAAATGCAGGAGAACGTGGGTCATCAGGAAGAAATCCTGAAAGAGGTAATGCAAAAATACCTTAAAGAAATACAGGAAAATACAAACAAACAAGTGAAGGATCTCAGCAAATCCATCCAGGAACTAAAAAAGGAAGTAGAAACAACTAAGAAATCACAAAGGGAGACAACTTTGGAGATAGAAAACCTTGGGAAGAAATCAGGAGTCATAGATGCAAACATCAACAATAGAATACAAGAGATGGAAGAAAGAATCTCAGGTGCTGAAGATTCCATAGAAAGCATCGACTCAACAGTCAAAGAAAATGCAAAATGCAAAAAACGCGTAACCCAAAACATCCAGGAAATCCAGGACACAATGAGAAGACCAAACCTAAGGATTATTGGTATAGATGAGAGTGAAGATTTGCAACTTAAAGGGCCAGTAAACATCTTCAACAAAATTATGGAGGAAAACTTCCCTAACTTAAAGAGAGAGATGCCGATGAACATACAAGAAGCCTACAGAACTCCAAACAGACTGGACCAGAACAGAAATACCTCCCGTCACATAATAATCAAAACACCGAATGTTCTAAACAAAGAAAGAATACTAAATGCAGTAAGAGAAAAGGGCCAAGTAACATACAAAGGAAGACCTATCCGAATCACATCAGACTTCTCACCAGAGACTATGAAAGCCAGAAGATCCTGGGCAGATCTCATGCAGACACTAAGACAGCACAAATGCCAGCCTAGACTACTATACCCAGCAAAACTCTCAATCACCATAGATGGAGAGACCAAGATATTCCATGATAAAACCAAATTTTCACAATATCTTTCCACAAATCCAGCCCTGCAACGGATAATAGGTGGAAACCTCCAATACAGGGAGAGAAACAACACCCTGGAAAAAATGAGATAATAACCTTCTTGAATCAAACCCAAAAGTAGATAACCACTCAAACATAAAGATAGCGTCAAGAATGGCAGATGGCAATAATCACTATGCCTTAATCTCTCTTAATATCAATGGTCTCAATTCCCCAATTAAAAGACATAGACTAGCAGACTGGATACGTAAACAGGACCCAGCATTTTGCTGCATGCAGGAAATGCACCTCAGTGTCAAAGACAAACACTACCTCAGAGTAAAAGGCTGGAAAACAATTTTACAAGCAAATGGCCCCAAGAAACGAGGTGGAGTAGCCATCCTAATATCGGATAAAATTGATTTTCAACCCAAAGTCATCAAAAAAGACACAGAAGGACACTACATACTGATCAAGGGAAAAATCCACCATCAAGAACTCTCAATCCTGAATATCTATGCTCCAAATGCAAGGGCACCCTCATTCGTAAAAGAAACTTTACTAAAACTCAAAGCACACATCGCACCGCACACAATAATAGTGGGTGACTTCAACACCCCGCTCTCTGAAATGGATCGTTCAGGAAAGCAGAAACTAAACAGGGACACAGTGAATCTAATTGAAGCCTTGGACCAAATGGAACTAACTGATATATATAGAACATTTCATCCTAGAGCTAAAGAATACACCTTCTTCTCAGCTCCTCATGGTACCTTCTCCAAAATTGACCATATAATTGGTCACAAATCAGACCTCAACAGATACAAGAAGATAGAAATAATCCCATGCCTCCTATCAGATCACTATGGAATAAGGGTGGTCTTCAATGGCAACAAAAACAAAAGAAAACCCACGTACACATGGAGGCTGAACAATGCTCTACTCAATGATAACTTGGTCAAGGTGGAAATAAAGAAAGAAATCAAAGACTTTTTGAAAGTTAATGAAAATGAAGGCACAACATACCCTAACTTATGGGACACAATGAAAGCAGTGCTAAGAGGAAAATTCATAGCCCTGAGTGCCGCCAAAAAGAAACGGGAGACAGCATACACTAACAGCTTAATGGCACACCTGAAAGCCCTGGAACAAAAAGAAGCAAATACACCAAAGAGGAGTAGAAGGCAGGAAATCATCAAACTCAGGGCTGAAATCAATCAAGTAGAAACAAATAAAACCATACAAAGAATCAACAAAACGAGGAGTTGGTTCTTTGAGAAAATCAACAAGATAGATAAGCCCTTAGCCAGACTAACCAAAGGGCACAGAGATAGTATCCAAATTAATAAAATCAGAAACGAAAAGGGAGAGATAACAACAGAAACTGAGGAAATTCAAAAAATCATCAGATCCTACTACAAAAACCTGTATTCAACACAACTAGAAAATCTTGAGGAAATGGACAATTTCCTTGACAGATACCAAGTACCAAAATTAAATCAGGATCAAATAGACCATCTAAACCGTCCTATAACCCCTGAAGAAATAGAAGTTGTCATTGGAAGTCTTCCAACCAAAAAAAGCACAGGTCCAGATGGTTTTAGTGCAGAATTCTATCAGACCTTCAAAGAAGACCTAACACCAATACTCTTCAAACTGTTCCACAAAATAGAAACAGAAGGAACACTACCCAACTCGTTCTATGAAGCCACAATTACACTAATACCAAAAGCACACAAAGATCCGACAAAGAAAGAGAATCTCAGGCCAATCTCTCTTATGAATATCGATGCAAAAATACTCAATAAAATTCTTGCCAACCGAATCCAAGAACACATCAAAACGATCATTCACCACGATCAAGTAGGCTTCATCCCAGGGATGCAGGGATGGTTCAATATAAGGAAATCCATCAATGTAATCCACTACATAAACAATCTCAAAGAAAAAAACCACATGGTCATCTCATTAGATGCTGAGAAAGCATTTGACAAAATTCAGCATCCTTTCATGCTAAAGGTCTTGGAAAGATCAGGAATTCAAGGCCCATATCTAAACATAGTAAAAGCAATTTACAGCAAACCAGTAGCCAGTATCAATCTAAACGGAGAGAAACTTGAAGCAATCCCACTAAAATCAGGGACTAGACAAGGCTGCCCTCTCTCTCCATATCTTTTCAATATAGTACTTGAAGTTCTAGCTAGAGCAATTAGACAAGAAAAAGAGGTCAAAGGGATACAAATTGGAAAGGAAGAAGTCAAACTATCACTATTTGCAGACGATATGATAGTATACATAAGCGACCCAAAGAACTCCACCAGAGAACTCCTACAGCTGATAAACGACTTCAGCAAAGTGGCCGGATATAAAATCAACTCAAGCAAGTCAGAAGCCTTCCTATACTCAAAGGATAAGCAGGCTGAGAAAGAAGTAAGAGAAATAATACCCTTTACGATAGCCACAAACCATATTAAGTATCTTGGCGTGACGCTAACCAAACAAGTGAAAGATCTGTATAACAAGAACTTCAAGTCTCTGAAGAGAGAAATTGAAGAAGACCTCAGAAGATGGAAAAATCTGCCATGCTCGTGGATTGGCAGGATTAATATAGTAAAAATGAGCATCTTACCAAAAGTAATACACAGATTCAATGCAATCCCCATCAAAATCCCAACTCAATTCTTCATAGAGTTAGAAAGAGCAATTCAAAAATTCATCTGGAATAACAGAAAACCCAGAATAGCTAAAACTATTCTCAAGAGTAAAAGAACCTCTGGGGGAATCAGTATCCCGGACCTCAAGCTGTACTACAGAGCAATAGTGTTAAAAACTGCATGGTATTGGTACAGTAACAGACATGTAGATCAATGGAACAGAATTGAAGACCCAGAAATGAATCCACACTCCTATGGTCACTTGATCTTTGACAAAGGAGCTAAAACCATCCAGTGGAAAAAAGATAGCCTTTTCAACAAATGGTGCTGGCTCAGCTGGAGGTCAACATGCAGAAGAATGCAAATTGACCCATCCTTATCTCCTTGCACTAAGCTCAATTCTAAGTGGATCAAAGATCTCCACATAAAACCAGACACACTGAAACTAATAGAAGGGAAACTAGGGAAGAACCTTGAACATATGGGCACAGGGGAGAATTTCCTGAACAGAACTCCAATAGCTTATACTCTAAGATCAAGAATAGACAAATGGGACCTCATTAAATTACAAAGTTTTTGCAAGGCAAAAGACACCGTCAAAAAGACAAAGCGGCAACCAACTAACTGGGAAATGATCTTTACCAACCTTACATCCGACAGAGGGCTAATATCCAAGATATACAAAGAACTCAAGAAGTTAAACTCCAGAGAGGCAAGTAACCCTATTAAAAAATGGGGTACAGAGCTCCACAAAGAGTTCTCACCTGAAGAATATCTAATGGCTGAGAAGCACCTAAAGAGATGTTCATCATCCTTAGTCATTAGGGAAATGCAAATCAAAACAACCCTGAGATTCCATCTCACACCAGTCAGGATGGCTAAGATCAAAAACACAGGAGACAGCAGTTGTTGGCGAGGATGTGGAGAAAGAGGAACACTCCTCCACTGCTGGTGGAATTGCAGGCTGGTACAACCACTCTGGAAAGCAGTCTGGCGGCTCCTCAGAAAACTGGGCATGACACTTCCGGAGGATCCGGCTATACCACTCCTGGGCATATACCCAGAGACTTTACCTGCATGCAATAAGGACACATGCTCCACTATATTCATAGCAGCCTTATTTATAATAGCCAGAAGCTGGAAAGAACCCAGATGTCCCTCAACGGAGGAATGGATTCAGAAGATGTGGTATATTTACACAATGGAATACTACTCTGCAATTAAAAACAATGAATTCACGAAATTCCTAGGCAAATGGTCAGAACTTGAAAATATCATCCTTAGTGAGGTAACCCAATCACAAAAGATCACACATGGTATGAAGTCACTGATAAGGGGATATTGACCCAGAATCTCAGAATTCCCTAGACACAATCAGCATATCAATAGATTTCTAAAAAGATGGAAGGAGAGACCCCTGGTCCTGGAAAGACTGGATGTAGGGGAACGCCAGGACAGAGTAATGAGAGGGGGTTGAACGGAGAAAAGAGGGAGGGAAGGGGGCTTATGGGACCTTCGGGGAGGGAGGAAACGGGAAAGGGGAAGTGATTTGGAATGTAAATTAAAAAAATAAAATAAAATTAAATTAAAAAAAAAAAAAGAAATATAAGTAGAAAAAAATTAAAAATTAAAAAAAGAATGCCTCTAGCTGTGACTGCACACATTAATCATTAATCAAGAAAATGCCTCAAAGACCTAGCTCTAAGCCAGTCTGATGTAGGCAATTCCTCTAGTGACATTCCTCTTCCCAGATGTATCTAGGTTTGTGTCAAATTGACAGAACCAAAAGAGCATAGTGTGCATATATGTGTGATATATATGTACCTACTGTTTTCAGAGGTTTTAAACATGTATTGGATACTCTGGAGCTATAGTTATAGATGATTGTGAGCCACTCTGAGGGTGAGTACCAAATTTTGGTCCTCTAGGAGAATGGCAAATGCTCTTAGGCACAAAATTACCTCTCTAGGCCTGGAGGGACCTAGAAAGAGATCCATCCGTTTCATAATTTTCTTTAAGACAAATGAAACACATTTTAATCTTGACTGCTTTGTTGATGAGTATTCATTTTTATGTCTCTGTGCCAGTAATACTTTTCTATGGTCTTCTCTCTCTCTCTCTCTCTCTCTCTCTCTCTCTCTCTCTCTCTCTCTCTCTCTCTCTCTCTCTCTGTGTGTGTGTGTGTATGTGTGTATAACATTATATATTAAAAATATGTATCTACTATTATCTGTGAAGGACTGGAAAACTCTGCTCTATGTTGGCGTTAAACAAGGAATAAACTAGTGGTCAGGACTATTTAAAATGGAAGGTGTCAAAAATCATATTTCTTCAAAGTCAACATAGAAAATAAACTCCACCAGGACCCAAGTTGCTTATAACAGATCATTCTTAGATGTTTTCCTGTTCTGCTGGGAAATCTTATATGATGATAACTAGAGGGCACCTGTGAGACTTGGAGAAGATTTTGGAGGTGTTCAATGTTGTGTATAAAATTTTCCTCTAGCAAAGAATGTTTGTCCTAATGGATCTAAAGTTATGGCTCAGCTGTTAGGAGCACATACTTGATCTTTGCAATGGACCTGAGTTTGGTTCTCAGGTACCCTACCAAGAGGCTTTCAACTGACTGTAACTTTACCTTCAAGGTAGACTCAGCATGCCTAACATAAACACCTGTACTTATATTCACACACATATAATTTAAAAACCTTATAAGTGTTGTGTTAAAGAAAACACCCTGTCAAAACACAAGCAAAGAAATGAAACCCCCCCAAAAAAAAGCCCAACCAACTGACCAAACAAACAAAACACCCTCTCATAAACGTGCACAGAGAATGTGCCATCTGTTTTCAAAAGAAGGTAAACAGTTTCAACACATGTACTGACCTTTCCAAAAATACTGCCAGAACTTCCATGTCCTAAAAGTTTTGAACCAGCATCAAAGTTATGTGGAGTCAGTTTGTGTATGTATCCCAACTGATCATAGTACAATGTGAAAACTTTATCGTTAATTGTCCCCAAGTCACCATAAGTATGCATTCCTGTTAGGAAAGAAACAGAACCCTATTGTTACTGATATACTACAACTAGAAAAAATTTTACATTATACCTATAAAATTTGTTTAAATTAGGGGTGGAGGTAGGGCTCTGAGACCCCTAAAGTAGTAAAAATACACTGCCTTGCATTACATCCTGGGAAAGTCTTTTGCAGTTCTACTTAATTATAGATCATGTTCACCAAAGTAGGGGGTAGTAAAGAACAAAGGGGTTGTCTAATCAAAAGATATGTAAGGTGGGTGTTTCATTACCCTAGTGTTGTTTCCTCTTCCTGAAGTTATCAAATTAGATTTCTGCCTAGGTAGAAACCATGAGAAAAACTTAGGCTGCCAAGAATAATCAGTAGCTACCACTAGGATGTTGATACCAAAGAGAGTGGGTTGTATATTATTTAAGGTAAAAATCCTAGGAGATCTTCAAGTTAGGTCCACTTGATTTCTGTGTCCTAAAACCAAAGAGTTTCGTGTTCTCAGAAATAGTGTCTTATAATCTAGCTATGGTAGGTCAAGAACAATGGCAAAACCCTGTACTGTTATGGGGACTTTTGGGCTTCTTGCTGAGTAGTGGCTCATAAGGGGTTGTCTCAAGTCCGGCACTAATATTTTTCTTTAATAACCAATGTTTCAGGAAATACAGGGTGCCTGCATACAAGTTCCTTTTTAAAAACTATATTTAAAATTAACTTAAAAAGTACTGCTCCCTTCTCTTTTAAACCCCCATTCCCACTTACACCTTTAACCTCCAGTATTCCTCCACTTCCCCTTACATATCAAGTCTTCTACTATCTTCCCACCCTTTAATTCCCACTCCTTCTCTAGATTCCTGACCTTTCTTTTGGGGGGGGATGAGTTTTTTAAAATTTTTATTAGATATTTGCTTTATTTATGTTTCAAATGTTATCCCCTTTGCTACTTTCCCCCTCCAAAAACCTCCTATCATTTTCTAGATTACTGATCTTACAGAAATTACAAATAAAACACAAATCTGACCTTTGAATGTTAGATCCAGAACATGTGGAATTATCTTTGGGGGCATGGGTAACTACATATAGTGTAACATTTTCCAGTTCCTCCTATTTTCCTTAATATCACAGGAAAAGGTGCTACTTAAGAACAGAGAGAAGGGAGGGGAGAATAAGGAGGGGGAAGGAAGGTAAGCAGACAGACAGACAGACAGACAGAGAGGTGGTACAGTGGTAGTGGTACATGTATGGAAGTTCTCCATGAACAGTTTTACAGAGAGGCCACACAGAAAAAGCTAGGCACACATGAAGACAGAACAAGTCTGAGTATGAGAAGGATCCAGAAGATTTGAACATATTGCCAAAGTTTATATGAGGCCAAACAGAGCAATTGAGTCAGAAGCTGAGAGAAGCCAGATTGAAAGAGTAAACTTGGAAGATGTACAAAGGCTAGAAGCTTCCAGGACTAGGACTAGGGATAGTTAGAACAGACACCATAAAAAGGATAAAATGGCAGCCTACAAAATGGGCAAAGATCTTCACCAAACCTATATCTGACAGAGAGCTGATACAAAGAACTCTAGAAACGAGACAGCAATAATCCAAACAACCCAATTAAAAAAATGGGGTGCAGAGCTAAACAGAATTCTCAACAGAGTAATCTCTGATGTCTGAGAGGCACTTAAAGACATGTTCAACATTCTTAGTTATCAGTGAAATACAAATCAAAACAACTCAGAAATTCTATCAGAATTCTATCAGAAATAGGGTGACTAAGTACAAAACTCAAAGAGACAGCTCATGCTTGCAAGGGTATGAAGCAAGGGGAATTTTATAAGTGCAAACTTGTACAACCACTTTTGAAAGCAATATGGCATGTTATCAGAAAACTGGGAATTCATTTACCTCAAGACCCAGCTATACCAGCCCTGGGCATATTCTCAAAAGATGGTTCAACATACCACTAGGAGACTTGCTCAACTATGTTCATAGCAGCTTTATTGTAATAGACAGAAAATGGAAGCAATCAAGATGTCCCCAAACTGAAGAATGGCAAAACAAAATGTGTTACATTTACATAATGGAGTATTACTCAGGTATTAAAAACAATAATTTTATGAAATTTGCAGGCAAATGAGTTTACTAGGAAATATCATCCTGAGTGAGGTAGCCCAGACCCAGAAAGACAAACATGATATGTACTCGCTTACAAGTGGATATCAGCTCTAAAACAAAGGATACAATGTTACAATCCACAGATCCAAAGAAGCTATGTAACAAGGATGGCTTAAGTTGGACAAGGCATGTGAATCTCTTGAGAAGGAGAAATAGGTTAGACATTGCAGGCAGATGGGAGAGCGGACTGGAAAAAGAGAAGGGATAGGGAGGGGAACAGGAGGTATCAGGTAGGAGAAGGATGAAGAGAGAGAGTACTGTGAGAGACAACTCAGGGAGGGCATGCATCTTTCAGATGAGCTAGAAACCCAGGACTATAGAAACTTCGAGAAACTGCTGAAGGTGGCATAGCTAAGACTCCTAGAGAAGTGGGATGCAGAGTCCGAACTGACCATCTTCTGGAACCAGACAAGACTTCCATTGGAGGGATTAGAAAATCAACACAGGAACACAACCTTCCAGCTACAACTTGTTCTGCCTACAAGACGTGCTGGTGTAAAAGTGGTGCAGAGATTGCAGGAGTGACCTACCAAGGACTGATCAAGCGTGAGACCTATGCCATGAGAGGGAGCCCATGCCTCACATTGCCTGGAGAGACAAGAAACAGAAGCTAGATTGACCAGAGTCCCACAGTAGAATCAAACATGAATAAAAAAAAATAAATGAAATTATTCCTAATTCTATTCTGTTATATTTATATATTAGCATTTAGCCCACTAGTCATAAGAAAGGTTTCACCCAGCAACTGATCATAACAGATGCAAACACCCAGAGTCCCACACTAGGAGGAGGTTGGGGAATCCTGCAAAAGGGGAGGAAGAATTGGAAGAATCAGAGGGGTCAAAGACACCATAGGAAAACTCAGAGAAACAAATACCCAAAGCCCATAGGGGCTCAGAGGTACTGAACTGCCAGCCAGAGAGTCTGTATGGGCCTTACATAGGCTCTCTGCACATTTGTTACAGTGTGTAGATTTCTTTTCCTGGGAATGCTAACAGTGGTTGCAGGAACTATCTCTGGCTCTGTTCTCTGCTCTTACTCCCTTTACTTTGTGTTGCCTTGCCTGTCACAATAGGAGAGGAGGTACCTTGTCTTACTGTAACTTGTTATGCCATGGCTGGTGATATCCATTAGGAGACTGTCTTTTTCTGAACAGAATGAGGAGGAGTGGATGAGTAGAAGAGGGAGGAGGGGAAGTTGTGGTGAAGGGACTGGGGGAGAGGATGGAGGGGAACTGCATTGGATTGTAAAATGAATAGTAATAAAAAACACAATGTGTCTAGGAGATTAAAAAAAATCAGGAAAGGGAGAATTCAAAGAATTCTAACTTGAAGATGATATGAACATTTTCACACTCTCTCTCCCCATCTCCCCCTCCCTCTCCCCTCCCCTTCCTTCTACCCTCCTCCCATCCTCCTCTCTCTCTGTGTTTATGACCTAAATGCTGCAATGAGAAGTTTCTACTTTTAGAAAAGTAGCAGGATATAAAATCAACACACAATTTCACTAGCCTTCCTATATACAAATGACAAGTACACCAAGAAAGGAATCAGAGAAGCAATATCTTTCACAATAGCAGCACATTAGAAAATATATTGGGACTCCGCCATCTTTGCTCCAGTGACTGGGAAATTGGGACAGCCAGGTTCTGAGACAGACAGGTTTAATATCGCTTGGGTCTCGGGCGGCTTGTGTGTGTGCGGCTCCCAAGTGCTGGGCTGATCTGCAGTAACCAGCGCACCAGCTCTGCTGTGGGACTTCTGCCTGGCAGAGGGACCCCACACTGGGCGGGAGCCTACCAGCTTTCTTTCCGCGACCTCTGCTCCCGCAGACTGCACTGAAGAGACAGGTACCCCAGGCTCTCTCTCCCCAATATAACATCACTTGGGACACGGCCTGTTGGGGCTTCCGTCTGCGCCCAAGAACGGGTCAGCGCTGTGGTCGTCTGGGTGCCAGATCGGCAGGCCATCTCGTCTGCAGGGTGAGCGGCTCCACGGAGTATGCAGATTGCACTCCGCCATCTTTGCTCCAGTGACTGGGAAGTTGGGACAGCCAGGTTCTGAGACAGACAGGCTTAATATCGCTTGGGTCTCAGGCGGCTTGTGTGTGTGCAGCTCCCAAGTGCTGGGCAGATCTGCAGTAACCAGCGTGCTAGCTGTGTTGTGGGACTTCTGCCTGGCAGAGGGACGCCCCCTCCCCCCCCAGGAGAGATTACACACCCCTGCACAGGGCAGGAGCCTACCAGCCTCCCTTTAGCGACCTCTGCTCCAGGAATCCACTAGGCTGAGCCTTTGGATGTGCAAGGCCTCCCCAATATAAGATCACTTGGGGCAAGGCACATTAGGGCTCCAAAGTCACTCAGGAGCAGGCAGGCCCCAGAAATCGGTGCCAGGGGAATCCTGGCAATCCAGGGGGGGCAGAAATTGCTTTGCAGGCTCACAGGAGGTCCAACCAACAGCCAGTGGCAGCAGGACCAACTAACACCAGAGGTATCCAGATGGCAAAAGGCAAACGTAGGAATGTTACTAACAGAAATCAAAGTAATGTGGGACCATCCGAACCCAACTCTCCAACAGCAGCAAATCCTGGATACCCCACCACACCCGAAAGACAAGATCTGGATTTAAAATCACTTCTCATGATGCTATTAGAGGATCACAAGAAGGACACAAATAAATCTCATAAAGAGTTATAGGAGACCATGAATCAACGGTTAGAAGCCCTTACAAAGGAAACACAAAAATCGCTTAGAGAAATGCGGGAGAACATGGATCAAAAGATGGAGGTGCACAAGGAGACAACACAAAAATCGCTTAACGAGATGAATCAACGGGTAGATGCACTCACAAAGGAATCACAAAATTGGCATAAAGAAATGCAGAAGAATATGGGTCAACAGACGGATGCCCATAAGGAGGCAACACAAAAATTGCTTAAAGAAATGAATCAACGGTTAGATGCCCTTACAAAGGAAACACGAGAACTGCTTAAAGAAATGCAGGAGACAATGGATCAACAGATGGATTCCCATGAGGAGGAAACACAAAAATCACTCAGAGAAATGCAGGAGAACGTGGGTCATCAGGAAGAAATCCTGAAAGAGGCAATGCAAAAATACCTTAAAGAAATACAGGAAAATACAAACAAACAAGTGAAGGATCTCAGCAAATCCATCCAGGAACTAAAAAAGGAAGTAGAAACAACTAAGAAATCACAAAGGGAGACAACTTTGGAGATAGAAAACCTTGGGAAGAAATCAGGAGTCATAGATGTAAACATAAACAATAGAATACGAGAGATGGAAGAAAGAATCTCAGGTGCTGAAGATTCCATAGAAAGCATCGACTCAACAGTCAAAGAAAATGCAAAATGCAAAAAACGTGTAACCCAAAACATCCAGGAAATCCAGGACACAATGAGAAGAACAAACCTAAGGATTATAGGTATAGATGAGAGTGAAGATTTGCAACTTAAAGGGCCAGTAAACATCTTCAACAAAATTATGGAGGAAAACTTCCCTAACTTAAAGAGAGAGATGCCGATGAATGTACAAGAAGCCTACAGAACTCCAAACAGACTGGACCAGAACAGAAATACCTCCCGTCACATAATAATCAAAACACCGAATGTTCTAAACAAAGAAAGAATACTAAATGCAGTAAGAGAAAAGGGCCAAGTAACATACAAAGGAAGACCTATCCGAATCACATCAGACTTCTCACCAGAGACTATGAAAGCCAGAAGATCCTGGGCAGATCTCATGCAGACACTAAGACAGCACAAATGCCAGCCTAGACTACTATACCCAGCAAAACTCTCAATCACCATACACGGAGAGACCAAGATATTCCATGATAAAACCAAATTTTCACAATATCTTTCCACAAATCCAGCCCTGCCACGGATAATAGGTGGAAACCTCCAATACAGGGAGAGAAACAACACCCTGGATAAAATGAGATAATAACCTTCTTGAATCAAACCCAAAAGTAGATAACCACTCAAACATAAAGATAGCGTCAAGAATGGCAGATGGCAATAATCACTATGCCTTAATCTCTCTTAATATCAATGGTCTCAATTCCCCAATTAAAAGACATAGACTAGCAGACTGGATACGTAAACAGGACCCAGCATTTTGCTGCATGCAGGAAATGCACCTCAGTGTCAAAGACAAACACTACCTCAGAGTAAAAGGCTGGAAAACAATTTTACAAGCAAATGGACCCAAGAAACGAGGTGGAGTAGCCATCCTAATATCAGATAAAATTGATTTTCAACCTAAAGTCATCAAAAAAGACACAGAAGGACACTACATACTGATCAAGGGAAAAATCCACCCTCAAGAACTCTCAATTCTGAGTATCTATGCTCCAAATGCAAGGGCACCCTCATTCGTAAAAGAAACTTTACTAAAACTCAAAGCACACATCGCACCGCACACAATAATAGTGGGTGACTTCAACACCCCGCTCTCTGAAATGGATCGTTCAGGAAAGCAGAAACTAAACAGGGACACAGTGAATCTAATTGAAGCCTTGGACCAAATGGAACTAACAGATATATATAGAACATTTCATCCTAGAGCTAAAGAATACACCTTCTTCTCAGCACCTCATGGTACCTTCTCAAAATTTGACCATATAATTGGTCACAAATCAGACCTCAACAGATATAAGAAGATCGAAATAATCCCATGCCTCCTATCAGATCACTATGGAATAAGGGTGGTCTTCAATGGCAACAAAAACAAAAGAAAACCCACGTACACATGGAGGCTGAAAAATGCTCTACTCAATGATAACTTGGTCAAGGTGGAAATAAAGAAAGAAATCAAAGACTTTTTGAAAGTTAATGAAAATGAAGGCACAACATACCCTAATTTATGGGACACAATGAAAGCAGTGCTAAGAGGAAAATTCATAGCCCTGAGTGCCGCCAAAAAGAAACGGGAGACAGCATACACTAACAGCTTAATGGCACACCTGAAAGCCCTGGAACAAAAAGAAGCAAATACACCAAAGAGGAGTAGAAGGCAGGAAATCATCAAACTCAGGGCTGAAATCAATCAAGTAGAAACAAATAAAACCATACAAAGAATCAACAAAACTAGGAGTCGGTTCTTTGAGAAAATCAACAAGATAGATAAGCCCTTAGCCAGACTAACCAGAGGGCACAGAGATAGTATCCAAATTAATAAAATCAGAAACAAAAAGGGAGAGTTAACAACAGAAACTGAGGAAATTCAAAAAATCATCAGATCCTACTACAAAAACCTGTATTCAACACAACTAGAAAATCTTGAGGAAATGGACAATTTCCTTGACAGATACCAAGTACCAAAATTAAATCAGGATCAAATAGACCATCTAAACCGTCCTATAACCCCTGAAGAAATAGAAGTTGTCATTGGAAGTCTTCCAACCAAAAAAAAGCACAGGTCCAGATGGTTTTAGTGCAGAATTCTATCAGACCTTCAAAGAAGACCTAACACCAATACTCTTCAAACTGTTCCACAAAATAGAAACAGAAGGAACACTACCCAACTCGTTCTATGAAGCCACAATTACACTAATACCAAAAGCACACAAAGATCCGACAAAGAAAGAGAATCTCAGGCCAATCTCTCCTACGAATATCGATGCAAAAATACTCAATAAAATTCTTGCCAACCGAATCCAAGAACACATCAAAACGCTCATTCACCACGATCAAGTAGGCTTCATCCCAGGGATGCAGGGATGGTTCAATATAAGGAAATCCATCAATGTAATCCACTACATAAACAATCTCAAAAAAAAACCACATAGTCATCTCATTAGAAAGCATTTGACAAAATTCAGCATCCTTTCATGCTAAAGGTCTTGGAAAGATCAGGAATTCAAGGCCCATATCTAAACATAGTAAAAGCAATTTACAGCAAACCGGTAGCCAGCATCAATCTAAATGGAGAGAAACTTGAAGCAATCCCACTAAAATCAGGGACTAGACAAGGCTGCCCTCTCTCTCCATATCTTTTCAATATAGTACTTGAAGTTCTAGCTAGAGCAATTAGACAACAAAAAGAGGTCAAAGGGATACAAATTGGAAAGGAAGAAGTCAAACTATCACTATTTGCAGACGATATGATAGTATACATAAGCGACCCAAAGAACTCCACCAGAGAACTCCTACAGCTGATAAATGACTTCAGCAAAGTGGCCGGATATAAAATCAACTCAAGTAAGTCAGAAGCCTTCCTATACTCAAAGGATAAGCAGGCTGAGAAAGAAGTAAGAGAAATAATACCCTTCACGATAGCCACAAACCATATTAAGTATCTTGGCGTGACTCTAACCAAACAAGTGAAAGATCTGTATGACAAGAACTTCAAGTCTCTGAAGAAAGAAATTGAAGAAGACCTCAGAAGATGGAAAAATCTGCCATGTTCAAGGATTGGCAGGATTAATATAGTAAAAATGAGCATCTTACCAAAAGTAATACACAGATTCAATGCAATCCCCATCAAAATCCCAACTCAATTCTTCATAGAGTTAGAAAGAGCAATTCAAAAATTCATCTGGAATAACAGAAAACCCAGAATAGCTAAAACTATTCTCAAGAGTAAAAGAACATCTGGGGGAATCAGTATCCCGGACCTCAAGCTGTACTACAGAGCAATAGTGTTAAAAACCGCATGGTATTGGTACAGTAACAGACATGTAGATCAATGGAACAGAATTGAAGACCCAGAAATGAATCCACACTCCTATGGTCACTTGATCTTTGACAAAGGAGCTAAAACCATCCAGTGGAAAAAAGATAGCCTTTTCAACAAATGGTGCTGGCTCAACTGGAGGTCAACATGCAGAAGAATGCAAATTGACCCATTCTTATCTCCTTGCACTAAGCTCAGTTCTAAGTGGATCAAAGATCTCCACATAAAACCAGACACACTGAAACTAATAGAAGGGAAACTAGGGAAGAACCTTGAACATATGGGCACAGGGGAGAATTTCCTGAACAGATCTCCAATAGCTTATGCTCTAAGATCAAGAATAGACAAATGGGACCTCATTAAATTACAAAGTTTTTGCAAGGCAAAAGACACTGTCAAAAAGACAAAGTGGCAACCAACTAACTGGGAAATGATCTTTACCAACCTTACATCTGACAGAGGGCTAATATCCAAGATATACAAAGAACTCAAGAAGTTAAACTCCAGAGAGGCAAGTAACCCTATTAAAAAATGGGGTACAGAGCTACACAAAGAGTTCTCACCTGAAGAATATCTAATGGCTGAGAAGCACCTAAAGAGATGTTCATCATCCTTAGTCATTAGGGAAATGCAAATCAAAACAACCCTGAGATTCCATCTCACACCAGTCAGGATGGCTAAGATCAAAAACACAGGAGACAGCAGTTGTTGGTTGCTGTTTTTCTCCTATTGACAGTGTTCTTTGCCTTGAAGAAGCTTTGTAATTTTATGAGGTCCCATTTGTCAATACTTGATCTTAGAGCATAATCTATTGGTGTTCTATTCAGGAATATTTCCCCTGTGCCCATGTGTTCAAGGTTCTTCCCCCACTTTCCTTTCTATTAGTTTCAGTGTATCTGGTTTTATGTGGAGGTCCTTGATCCACATGGACTTGAGCTTTGTACAAGGAGATAAGAACAGATTGATTTGCTTTCTTCTGGATGCTAACCTCCAGTTGAACCAGCACCATTTGCTGAAAAGGCTATCTTTTTTCCATTGAATGGTTTTAGTTTCTTTGTCAAAGATCAAGTGACTGTAGGTGTGTGGGTTCATTTCTGGGTCTTAAATTATATTCCATTGATCAACCTGTCTGTCACTGTACCAATACCATGCAGTTTTATCACTATTGCTCTGTAGTACAGCTTAAGGTCAGGGATGCTGATTCCACCAGAGAGAAGTTCTTTTATTGTTGAGAAGTTTTCCCTATCCTGGGTTTTTTGTTATTCCAGTGAATTTGGGAATTTTCCTTTCGAATTCAATGAAGCATTGAGTTGGAATTTTGATGGTGATTGCATTGAATCAGTAGATTGCTTTTGGCAAGATGACCACTTTTACAATATTAATCCTGCCTATCCACGAGCATGGGAGATGTTTCCATCTTCTGAGGTCTTTGAATTCTTTCTTCAGAGACTTGAAGTTCTTGTTATAGAAATCTTTCACTTGTTTGGTTAGAGTCACACTAAGATACTTTATATTGTTTGTGACTATTGTGAAGGGTGTTGTTTCCCTAATTTCTTTTTTTTAAAGATTTATTTTATATATGTGAGTACACTGTTGCTATCTTCAGACATACCAGAGAGGGCATTGGATCCCATTACAGATGGTTGTAAGCCACCATGTGGTTGCTGGTAATTGAACTCAGGTCCTCTGGAAGAGCAGTCAGTGCTCTTAACTGCGGAGCCATATCTCCAGTCTGTTTCCCTAATTTCTTTCTCAGCCTGTTTATCCTTTGAGTATAGCAAGGATACTGATTATTTCTCCATTGTGTAAATGTACCATATTTTTTGTATCCATTCCTCTGTTGAGGGACAACTGGGTTCTTTCCAGCTTCTGGTTATTGTAAATAAGGCTGCTATGAACATAGTGGAGCATATGTTCTTGTTGTATATTGGACCATCTTTTGGGTATACGCACAGAAGTGGAATACCTGGATCCTCAGGTAGCACTATGTCCAATTTTCTGCGGAATTGCTAGACTGATTTTCAGAGTGGTTGTACCAGCTTGCAATCCAACCAACAGTGGAGGAGTAGTCCTCTTTATCCTCATCCTCGCCAGCATCTGCTGTCACCTGAGTTTTTGATCTTAGCTATTCTGACTGGTGTGAGGTGGAATCTCAGGGTTGTTTTGATTTACATTTCCCTGATGACTACGGATGTTGAACATTTCTTTAGGTGTTTCTTAGTGTATTAGTTTGGGTTTTACTGCTGTGAACAGACACCAATGACCAATGCAAGTTTTATAAAAGACATTTACTTGAGGCTGGCTTACAGGTTCAGAGGTTTAGTCCATTGTCATCAAGGCAGAAGCATGGCAACATCCAGGCAGGCATGGTGCAGAGGAGCTGAGGGTTCTACATCTTTATCCAAAGGAAGCCAGGAACAGACTGGGCATCCTCAGGCATCCAGGAGGAAGATCTCTAAGCCCAACCCCACAGTGACACACTTCCTTCAACAAGGCCACACCTTCTAATAGTGCCACTCCCTGGGATGAACATATACAAACCACCACATTCCACTCCCTGTCTCCCATAGACTTGTTCAAACATGAGTCTATGGGGGCCATATCTAAACATAGCATAATGCAAAATACATTTAGTCCAACTTCAAAAGTCCCCACAGTCTGTAGCAGTCTCAAGAGTGTTAAAAGTCCAAGGTTCAAAGTCTCTTCTGAGATTCATCCAATCACTTAACTGTAATCCCAAAAGCAAGACAGTAAACCAGCTGGGCAGTGTCCAAACTGCATCTCCATGTCTGACGGCAAAGCAGCCTTCAGATCTTCAACTGGCTTTTCATCTTTGTTGACTGCAACAAGGTTCTTTCTCCTGGGCTGGTTCCACTCCCTGTTAGCAGCTTTCCTGGCAGGCATCCTGTGGCTCTGGCATCTTTAACATCTTGGGGTCCCCAAGTCAACTTTAGCTTCGCAGCTTCTTGTTTCAGTGTCTGAGTTCCACACATGATCTTCTGTGCATCTCCAAAGGGCTGGTGTCACTTCTCCAGCTCTGCCCTCTGTAGCAATCTAAGTTCAAGTTGATCCATTCTGCTGCCACTGCTGTTCTTGGTGGTCATCCCATGGTACTGGCATCTCCAATATGCTAGAGTCTTCTATTGCAACTACGCTTCACCAAAGCCTCTCATAGGCTCTCTTCATGGTACCAAGCCTCAACTCCTTTGCATGACCCCCTTCAGTCCTTGGATGTCAACTACAACTGAGGCTACACTTTCACCAATGGCCTTCCATGGACTCTCACAGTGCCAAACCTCAGCTTTTCTTCATGATGCCTTCATGCCTTCAAAACCAGTACCACCTGGATGATTCTTACACATTACCAAGTACAGCTGCAGCATGAGGTACAACCTTGGCTATCTCTGGAACACAGCTTCTTTGTGCTCTCAGGAAACACTTTTCAGAAGATGTCACCTAAGCGATGCTGGTCTTTTCTTAATCACCACTAATTTCTTAGCTCCAGCTAACCAGCATCAATTGTCCCAGTAGTTTCCTTCTTCTCTTGAATATAAAGCCAGAGACACATGGCCAAAACTGCTGAGTTCTGCTGTTTGCAGGAGCTGGAACATTGGCCCCTTGTTCTATTACACTATCACTAGCTTCCTTTATTCCAACTCCTTCACTGCCTAAGCTTGGCTGTCCTGGATCTTGCTTCATAGACTGATTTTAAATTCAGAGATCTGCATGCCTGTCTCCTAGTCACTGGGATTAAAGGTGTGGTTCACCAAGTATGGATTTAAATTTTTCTTCACCTAGAATTTGCTCTGTTCTAGGCTTGCCTTGAACTCAGAGATCTGCTTAACTTGGTCTCCTAGGTTAAAGGCTTGTACTACCATGCCTGGACCTAAATTTAGCTGGGAGGAATCTTGCCTCAAAATCACTACTTCCTTAATACAATTTAATATCCTTGAATTCAGCTCCATTTCACTTCCTGATGTCCCTTTAATATTCAAACTATATTTTTTGTATGTTTCCTTTCTCGGCTTGCTATGTTTGTTCAAAATGCTCTTCATCAGACTTAACCAGAGAACAAAGTCTCTGTTGGGCTTTATTGAGACTTCCTTTGTCAATACAATTAATATACATATCTTTTCCTTAGCCTTAGGCAGTCTCTTCAAACAATGGCAAAAAGCAGCCATGTTCTTCACCAAAACATCACAAAAACAGTCTCTCAGCCACATATGAAAGTTCTTCTCCACTGAAACCTCTTGGGCCATCAGGCCTACACAGTTCAAATGACCCTCAATACCACTGTCTTCCATATTCCTACTAGGCTGGTCCATTAGGCCCCACTTAAAGCATTCCATGGCTTTCCAAATCCCAAGTCCCCAAATCCACATTCTTCCAAACAAAAGCATGGTCAGGCCTATCACAGCAATACCCCAGTTGCTGGTACCAACTCCTGTATTAGTTAGGGTTTTACTGTTGTGAACAGACACCATGACCAATGCAAGTTTTATAAAAGACAACATTTAATTGAGGCTGGCTTACAGGTTCAGAGGTTCAGTCCATTGTCATCAAGGCAGAAACATGGCAGTATCCAGGCAGGCATGGTGCAGAGGAGCTGAGGGTTCTACATCTTTATCCAAAGGAAGCCAGGAACAGACTGGGCATCCTCAGGCATCCAGGAGGAAGATCTCTAAGCCCAACCCCACAGTGACACACTTCCTTCAACAAGGCCACACCTTCTAATAGTGCCACTCCCTGGGACGAACATATACAAACCACCACACTCAGCCATTTGATATTCCTTAGTTGAGAATTCTTTGTTTAGCTCTGTACCCCATTTTTAATAGGGTTATTTGATTCTCTGTAGTCTAACTTCTTGAGTTCTTTGTATATGTCGGATATTAGCCCTCTAACAAATGTAGAGTTGGTAAAGATCTTTTCCCAACCTTTGGGTTGCTGTTTTGTCCTATTGACAGTATCCTTTACTTTACAGAAGCTTTGCAATTTTATGAAGTCCCATTTTTTTGATTCTTGATCTTAGAGCATAAGCCATTGTTGTTCTGTTCAGGAAATTTTCCCCTGTGCCCATGTGTTCGAGGCTCTTTCCCACTTTCTCTTTTATTAGTTACAGTATATCTGGTTTTATGTGGAGGTCCTTGATCCACTTGGACTTGAGCTTTGTACAAGGAGATAAGAATGAGTTGATGTACATTCCTCTACATGCTGACCGCCAGTTGAAACAGTGCCATTTGTTTGAAAATGCTGTCCTTTTTCCATTGGATGGTTTTAGTACTCAGTTATCAAAAACAATGAATTCATGAAATTCTTAGGCAAATGGATGGAACTAAAAAATATCATCCTGAGGAGTGAGGTAACCCAATCACAAAAGAACATTCATGGTATGTACTCACTGATAAGTGGATATTAGCCCAAAATCTCGGAATTCACAAGACAAGAGTTGGCATCTGGGTAGAGAGAATTAAAAGGAAAGAGACTTTCCCCTGTATATCATTTAGCAGATTCATTCTTGAACTACGTGAATGTACTATTAATTTAAAATGCATTTCCTCTGTTGGGGCACAGTTTTTGTCCTGTCCACACCTTTCACCCCATCTCCAGAACTAGAAATCAATTACTTTTTGAGTTGTTGGCTAATGCCATAGACCTCCCCGCCCAAACACAATAGGCTACTGACAATGCTTACTCTCTAGAAAATGACAGTGACCCTATTGCTGAAGACACCACTTACTTGAATCACAGAATATTGGGAAATCCAGTAGGCACAAACCTAGAAGCTTCAGCTTCATTGACTAGCTTTCAAGGTACCAGAAAGAGCTATGCAACAAAATTAAAATAATCACCCATATGTGAGCCCTATGAGCTACAGTGCCAAACTGCTTGACAAATGCCCACAGGTGCAATAGTGTCCCAGACATTACGGAGTAGCCAACCATTTTCTCATTGGAGCTAAGGCCTACTGCATGAAACAGATCCTGTATTTGGCATTGTTAATGTGGCCAAGAGGGTAGGAACCAGACACCCCAGAGCTCCCAAAGACTAAACCCCCAACCAAAGAGTACACATGGAGAGACCCATGGCTCCAGCCACATATATAGCAGAGGATGGTCTTGTTGTGCATCACTGGGAGGAGAGGCCCTTGGTCCTGTGAAGGCTCGATGCCCCAGTATAGGGGAATGCCAGGACACGGAAGTGGGAGTGGGTAGGTGGGGGAGCACCCTCATGGAAGTAGGTGGAGAGGGATGAGATAGGGGTTTTCTGGAGGGGAAACCTGGAAAGGAGATAACATTTGAAATGCAAATAAAGAAAATATCCAATAAAGGAAAAGAAAAAAAGGAAGGAAGGAAGGCTACTGATTTGTGTGAGTTAATTTTATATCTGGCCACTTTGCTGAAGTTGTTTATCAGATGTAGAGATTCTCTGGTAGAATTTTTGGGGTCACTTAAATATATTATCATACCATCTACAAATAGTGATATTTTGACTTCTTCCTTTCCAATTTATATCACTTTGAACTCCTTTGATGTCTAATTGCTATAGCTAGAACTTCAAGTACTTTATTGAATACATAGGGAGAGAATGAACAGCCTTGTCTAGACCCTGATTTTAGTGGGATTGCTTCAAGTTTCTCTCCATTTAGTTTGATGTTGGTTACTGGTTTGCTGTATATTGCTTTTACTATGCTTAGGTATGGGCATTGAATTCCTGATTTTTCCAAGACTTTTAACATGAAGGGATGCTGAATTTTGTCAAATGCTTTCTCAGCATCTAACAAAATGATCATGTGTTTTTTTTTTCTTTGAGTTTGTTTATGTAGTGGATTACATTGATGGATTTCCACATATTGAACCATCCCTGCATCCCTGTAATGAAACCTACTTGATCATGGTAAATGATTATTTTGATGTGTTCTTGGTTTCAGATGTCAAGAATTTTATTGAGTATTTTGCATCAATATTCATAAGGGAAATTGGTTTGAAGTTCTCTTTCTTTGTTGGATCTTTGGGCGGTTTTGGTATCAGTGTAATTGTAGCTTAATAGAGTGAGTTGGGTAGTGTTCCTTCTGTTTCTATTTTGTGGAATATTTTGAAGAATATTGGTATTAGGTCTTCTTTGAAGGTCTCATAGAATTCTGCACTAAAACCATCTGGTCCTGTGCTTTTTTTGGTTGGGAGACTTTTGATGACTGCTTCAATTTAATTTCTTTAGGAGTTATGGGACTGTTTAGATGGTTTTTCTGATCCTGATTTAACTTTGGTATTTGCTATCTTTCTAGAAAATCGTCCATTTCATCCAGATTTTCCAATTGTGTTGAATATAGGCTTTTGTAGTAGGATCTGATGATTTTTTGAATTTCCTCAGTTTCTGTTGTTATATCTCCCTTTCATTTTTGTTAATTTGGATACCATCTCTGTGCCCTCTGGTTAGTCTGGCTAAGGGTTTATCTTGTTGATTTTCTCAAAGAACCAACTCCTGGTTTTGTTGATTCTTTCTATAGTTTTTTGTGTTTGTTTGTTTCTACTTGGTTGATTTGAGTCCTGAGTTTGATTATCTCCTGCCATCAACTCCTCTTGGGTGTGTTTTCTTCTTTTTGTTCTAGAGCTTTCAGATGTACTGCCAAGGTGCTAGTGTATGCTCTTTCCAGTTTCTTTTTGGAGGCACTGAGAGCTATGCATCTTCCTCTTAGGATTGCTTTCATTGTGTCCCATAGGTTTGAGTATGTTGTGCCTTCATTTTCATTAAATTCTAAAAAGTCTTTAATTTCTTTATTTCTTCCTTGATCAATTTATCACTGAGCAGAGTGTTGTTCAGCTTCCATGTCTTTCTGGTATTTTTGTTGATATTGAAGACCAGCCTTAGTCCATGGTGATCTGATAGGGTACATGGAATTATTTCAATCTTCTTATATCTGCTGAGGTCTGTTTTGTGATCAAGTATATGGTCAGTTTTGGAGAAGCTAACATGAGGTACTGAGAAGACGGTATAGTCTTTTGATTTAGGATGAAATGTTCTATAGATATCTGTTAAATCTATTTGGTTCATAACTTCTGTTAGTTTTACTGTGTCTCTGTTTAGTTTGTTTTCCTGATCTGGCCATTGGTGAGAGTGGGGTGTTAAAGTCTCCCATAATTATTGTGTGAGATGCATTGTGGGCTTTGAGCTTTAGTAAAATTTATTTTACAAATGAGGGTGCCCTTGCATTTGGAGCATAGATGTTCAGAACTGAGAGTTCTTCTTGGTAGACTTTTCCTTGGATGAGTAGGAAGTGTCCTTCCTTATCTTTTCTCATGACTTTTGGTTGAAAGTTGATTTTATCTGCTATTAGAATGGCTACTCCAGCTTGTTTCCTAGGACCACTTGCTTGAAAGATTGTTTTCCAGCCCTTTACTCTAGGTAGTGTTTGTCTTTGACACTAAGGTGGGTTTCCTGTATTCAGCAAAATGCTGGGTCCTGTTTATGTATCCAGTCTGTTAGTCTATGTCTTTTTATTGGGGAACTGAGTCCATTGATGTTAAGAGATATTCAGTAATTGTGATTGTTGCTTCCTATTATTTCTGATGTTATTTTATGTTTGTGTGGTTATCTTCTTTTGGGTTTGTTGAAAGAAGATTGCGTTCTTGCTTTTTCTAGGGTGTAGTTTCCCTCCTTGTGTTGGAATTGTTTATCTATTATCCTTTGTAGGACTGAATTTGTGGAAGAATAATGTATAGATTTGTTTTTGTCACAGAATATCTTGGTTTCTCCATCTATGGTAATTGAGAGTTTTGCTGGGTATAGTAGTCTGGGCTGGCATTTGTGTTCTCTTAGGGTCTGTATGAGATCTACCCAGGATCTTCTACATTTCATAGTCTCTGGTGAGAACTCTGGTACAATTCTGATAGGTCTGCCTTTGTATGTTACTTGACTTTTTTCCTTTACTGCTTTTAATATTCTTTCTTTGTTTAGTACATTTAGTGTTTTGATTATTATGTGACAGGAGAAATTTCTTTTCTGGTCCAATCTATTTATAGTTCTGTAGACTTCTTTTATATTCATGGGCATCTCTTTCTTTAGGTTAAGGAAGTTTTCTTCTAAAATTTTGTTGAAGATATTTACTGGCCCTTTAAGTTGGGAATCTTCACTTTTTTCTCTACCTACTATCCTTAGGTTTGGTCTTCTCATTGAGTCCTGGATTTCCTGAATGTTTTGGCTTAGGAGCTTTTTGTATTTTGCATTTTCTTTGACTGTTGTGTCAATGTTTTCTATGTTGTCTTCTGCCCCTAAGATTCTCTCTTCTATCTCTTGTATTCTGTTGTTGATGCTTGTATCTATGAGTCCTGATCTCTTTCCTAGGTTTTCTATCTCCAGTATTGTCTCCCTTTGTGATTTCTTTATTAGAAATCAATATTTAGATCATGGATAGTTTTATTCAGTTCCTTCATCTGTTTTGTTGTGTTTTTCTGTAATTCTTTAAGGGATTTTTGTGTTTCCTCTTTAAGGTCCTCTACCTATTTACCTGTGTTCTCCTGTATTCCTTTAAGGGAGTTATTTATGTCCTTCTTAAAGCCCTCTAACATTATCATGAGATGTGATTTTAAATCAAAGTCTTGCTTTTCTGGTGTGTTTGGGTATCCAGGGCTCGCTGTGGTGGGAGTACTCTGTTCTGATGATGCCAAGTATCCTTGGTTTCTGTTGCTTATGTTCTTGCCCTTGCATTTAGCCATCTGGTTATCTCTGGTGTTAGCTGGTCTTGCTGTCTCTGATTGTGGCCTGTCTGTCTTGCAAGCCTTTGTGTCAGAACTCCTGGGAGACCAGTTGTCTCTGGGAGGAATTTGGGTATGAAGAGTTGTGGTACAGTGTCATCTCTAGGGTGCAGAGAGAATCCAGAAGGATCCTGTCCCTAGCTGATCCTTGGTTCCTCTGTTATGATGGCTCTGAACAGGTTCCTCTTGGGCCAGGAATCTGAAGAGTAATAGTGGTCTTACTTGTGCTCGCAGGTGTGTAGGCACTCCTAGGAGACCAGCTCTATCCTGGCAGTATTTGGGTATTTAGCTCTGTGGCCCTGGATTAGCTCTGGGCACAGACAGAAAATGGAAGACTCCTGTCTGAGGCAGACCCTTGTTTCCTGAGTTCTGAGGATTCCAGGAAAGTTCCTCTGAGCAGAACTGGTGGTCTTACCTGCACTCACAGGCCTGTTTGCATTCCTGAGAGGCTAGCTTCCTCCTTGTGCCACCTGGGTATGGAGCCCTGTAACAGAGGATCAACTCCAAATTCAGACAGAAACTAGAAGGCTCCTGTTGCAGGCAGTCCCTGGGTTCCTGTGTCCTGAGGGTTTGGGGTGGGTTCCTCTGAGCAGCTATCATATCTATGAATTACAACAATTACCAGCATACATGATAACTCCAAGTGTGCAATAGTGGCATGCATATGTTGGTGGTAACCAACAGCTCTCTTCCTGGTCTCAACAAGAGATACATCATGACTTGTATAGGAAACCTAGCTAAGTACTTTGGGTTTCTTGGGTAAGAATTTATAACTACCATTTCATCAAACCAACAGAGCTCCTAACTGCATTCTAAATTTTTATCCTTATATCCACAGTTAGATGAAGCTTCTACGTCTCATCAATTAAATTTCTCTTTTCAATAGACAGCCATTACAGAAAGCACAACCAACCAAATGGCAGAGAACAGGTGATCATGTGGTACCCAGCTGCAAATGATACATTGATAGTACAACTCCTGTACCTAAGGTTCAGTTCACATTTTGGAAGATTGGGAAGAAAGACTGTATGAGCCAGAACAGTAAGTCAAGATATATCCAGTGTGTGTCCACTAGAAATATCAGGGGAGCCTCCGCCATCTTTGCTTCAGTGACCAGGTAGTTGGGACCGCCAGGCTCAGAGACAGACAGGCATAATATCGCTTCGGTTTCAGGCAGCTTGTGTGTAACCTGCTCCCAGGTGCTGGGCTGATCTGCAGTAACCAGCGCGCCAGTTCCGCGGTGGGACCTTCTGCCTGGTGGAGGGACCCCGCGCAGGGAGGGAGCCTGCCAGCTTCCCTTCCGCGACCTCTGTTCCTGCGGACTGCGCTGGAGAGACCGGTACCCAGGCTCTCCCCCCGATATAACATCACTTGGGACACGGCCTGTTGGGGCTTCCGTCTGTGCCCGAGGGCGGGTTGGCGCTGTGGTCGTCTGGGTGCCAGATCGGCGGGCCATCGTGACCACAGGGTGAGCGGCTCCACGGAGACTGCCCTCCGCCATCTTTGCTCCAGTGACCAGGTAGTTGGGACCGCCAGGCTCAGAGACAGACAGGCATAATATCGCTTCGGTTTCAGGCAGCTTGTGTGTAACCTGCTCCCAGGTGCTGGGCTGATCTGCAGTAACCAGCGTGCCAGTTCCGCGGTGGGACCTTCTGCCTGGTGGAGGGACCCCGCGCAGGGAGGGAGCCTGCCAGCTTCCCTTCCGCGACCTCTGTTCCCGCGGACTGCGCTGGAGAGACCGGTACCCAGGCTCTCCCCCCAATATAACATCACTTGGGACACGGCCTGTTGGGGCTTCCTTCTGTACCCGAGGGCGGGTTGGCGCTGTGGTCGTCTGGGTGCCAGATCAGCGGGCCATCGTGACCACAGGGTGAGCAGCGCCACGGAGAGTGCCCTCCGCCATCTTTGCTCCAGTGACCAGGTAGTTGGGACCACCAGGCTCAGAGACAGACAGGCATAATATCGCTTCGGGTTCAGGCAGCTTGTGTGTAACCTGCTCCCAGGTGCTGGGCTGATCTGCAGTGACCAGCGCGCCAGATCTGCTGTGGGACTTCTGCCTGGCAGAGGGACGCCCCCTCCCCCCCCCCAGGAGAGATCACACACCCCTGCACAGGGCAGGAGCCTGCCAGCCTCCCTTTGGCGACCTCTGCTCCAAGAATCCACTAGGCTGAGCCTTTAGATGTGCAAGGCCTCCCCAATATAAGATCACTTGGGGCAAAGCACATTAGGGCTCCAAAGTCACTCAGGAGCAGGCAGGCCCCAGAAATCGGTGCCAGGGGAATCCTGGTAATCCAGGGGGGGCAGAAATAGCTTTGCAGGCTCACAGGAGGTCCAACCAACAGCCAGTGGCAGCAGGACCAACTAACACCAGAGGTATCCAGATGGCAAAAGGCAAACGTAGGAATGTTACTAACAGTAATCAAAGTAATGTGGGACCATCCGAACCCAACTCTCCAACAGCAGCAAGTCCTGGATACCCCACCACACCCGAAAGACAAGATCTGGATTTAAAATCACTTCTCATGATGCTATTAGAGGATCACAAGAAGGACACAAATAAATCTCATAAAGAGTTACAGGAGACCATGAATCAACGGTTAGAAGCCCTTACAAAGGAAACACAAAAATCGCTTAGAGAAATGCGGGAGAACATGGATCAAAAGATGGAGGCGCACAAGGAGACAACACAAAAATCGCTTAACGAGATGAATCAATGGGTAGATGCACTCACAAAGGAATCACAAAATTTGCATAAAGAAATGCAGAAGAATATGGGTCAACAGACGGATGCCCATAAGGAGGCAACACAAAAATTGCTTAAAGAAATGAATCAACGGTTAGATGCCCTTACAAAGGAAACACGAGAACTGCTTAAAGAAATGCAGGAGACGATGGATCAACAGATGGAATCCCATGAGGAGGAAACACAAAAATCGCTCAGAGAAATGCAGGAGAACGTGGGTCATCAGGAAGAAATCCTGAAAGAGGTAATGCAAAAATACCTTAAAGAAATACAGGAAAATACAAACAAACAAGTGAAGGATCTCAGCAAATCCATCCAGGAACTAAAAAAGGAAGTAGAAACAACTAAGAAATCACAAAGGGAGACAACTTTGGAGATAGAAAACCTTGGGAAGAAATCAGGAGTCATAGATGCAAACATCAACAATAGAATACAAGAGATGGAAGAAAGAATCTCAGGTGCTGAAGATTCCATAGAAAGCATCGACTCAACAGTCAAAGAAAATGCAAAATGCAAAAAACGCGTAACCCAAAACATCCAGGAAATCCAGGACACAATGAGAAGACCAAACCTAAGGATTATAGGTATAGATGAGAGTGAAGATTTGCAACTTAAAGGGCCAGTAAACATCTTCAACAAAATTATGGAGGAAAACTTCCCTAACTTAAAGAGAGAGATGCCGATGAACGTACAAGAAGCCTACAGAACTCCAAACAGACTGGACCAGAACAGAAATACCTCCCGTCACATAATAATCAAAACACCGAATGTTCTAAACAAAGAAAGAATACTAAATGCAGTAAGAGAAAAGGGCCAAGTAACATACAAAGGAAGACCTATCCGAATCACATCAGACTTCTCACCAGAGACTATGAAAGCCAGAAGATCCTGGGCAGATCTCATGCAGACACTAAAACAGCACAAATGCCAGCCTAGACTACTATACCCAGCAAAACTCTCAATCACCATAGATGGAGAGACCAAGATATTCCATGATAAAACCAAATTTTCACAATATCTTTCCACAAATCCAGCCCTGCAACGGATAATAGGTGGAAACCTCCAATACAGGGAGAGAAACAACACCCTGGAAAAAATGAGATAATAACCTTCTTGAATCAAACCCAAAAGTAGATAACCACTCAAACATAAAGATAGCGTCAAGAATGGCAGATGGCAATAATCACGATGCCTTAATCTCTCTTAATATCAATGGTCTCAATTCCCCAATTAAAAGACATAGACTAGCAGACTGGATACGTAAACAGGACCCAGCTTTTTGCTGCATGCAGGAAACGCACCTCAGTGTCAAAGACAAACACTACCTCAGAGTAAAAGGCTGGAAAACAATTTTACAAGCAAATGGCCCCAAGAAACGAGGTGGAGTAGCCATCCTAATATCGGATAAAATTGATTTTCAACCCAAAGTCATCAAAAAAGACACAGAAGGACACTACATACTGATCAAGGGAAAAATCCACCATCAAGAACTCTCAATCCTGAATATCTATGCTCCAAATGCAAGGGCACCCTCATTCGTAAAAGAAACTTTACTAAAACTCAAAGCACACATCGCACCGCACACAATAATAGTGGGTGACTTCAACACCCCGCTCTCTGAAATGGATCGTTCAGGAAAGCAGAAACTAAACAGGGACACAGTGAATCTAATTGAAGCCTTGGACCAAATGGAACTAACTGATATATATAGAACATTTCATCCTAGAGCTAAAGAATACACCTTCTTCTCAGCTCCTCATGGTACCTTCTCCAAAATTGACCATATAATTGGTCACAAATCAGACCTCAACAGATACAAGAAGATAGAAATAATCCCATGCCTCCTATCAGATCACTATGGAATAAGGGTGGTCTTCAATGGCAACAAAAACAAAAGAAAACCCACGTACACATGGAGGCTGAACAATGCTCTACTCAATGATAACTTGGTCAAGGTGGAAATAAAGAAAGAAATCAAAGACTTTTTGAAAGTTAATGAAAATGAAGGCACAACATACCCTAACTTATGGGACACAATGAAAGCAGTGCTAAGAGGAAAATTCATAGCCCTGAGTGCCGCCAAAAAGAAACGGGAGACAGCATACACTAACAGCTTAATGGCACACCTGAAAGCCCTGGAACAAAAAGAAGCAAATACACCAAAGAGGAGTAGAAGGCAGGAAATCATCAAACTCAGGGCTGAAATCAATCAAGTAGAAACAAAGAAAACCATACAAAGAATCAACAAAACGAGGAGTTGGTTCTTTGAGAAAATCAACAAGATAGATAAGCCCTTAGCCAGACTAACCAGAGGGCACAGAGATAGTATCCAAATTAATAAAATCAGAAACGAAAAGGGAGAGATAACAACAGAAACTGAGGAAATTCAAAAAATCATCAGATCCTACTACAAAAACCTGTATTCAACACAACTAGAAAATCTTGAGGAAATGGACAATTTCCTTGACAGATACCAAGTACCAAAATTAAATCAGGATCAAATAGACCATCTAAACCGTCCTATAACCCCTGAAGAAATAGAAGTTGTCATTGGAAGTCTTCCAACCAAAAAAAGCACAGGTCCAGATGGTTTTAGTGCAGAATTCTATCAGACCTTCAAAGAAGACCTAACACCAATACTCTTCAAACTGTTCCACAAAATAGAAACAGAAGGAACACTACCCAACTCGTTCTATGAAGCCACAATTACACTAATACCAAAAGCACACAAAGATCCGACAAAGAAAGAGAATCTCAGGCCAATCTCTCTTATGAATATCGATGCAAAAATACTCAATAAAATTCTTGCCAACCGAATCCAAGAACACATCAAAACGATCATTCACCACGATCAAGTAGGCTTCATCCCAGGGATGCAGGGATGGTTCAATATAAGGAAATCCATCAATGTAATCCACTACATAAACAATCTCAAAGAAAAAAACCACATGGTCATCTCATTAGATGCTGAGAAAGCATTTGACAAAATTCAGCATCCTTTCATGCTAAAGGTCTTGGAAAGATCAGGAATTCAAGGCCCATATCTAAACATAGTAAAAGCAATTTACAGCAAACCAGTAGCCAGCATCAATCTAAACGGAGAGAAACTTGAAGCAATCCCACTAAAATCAGGGACTAGACAAGGCTGCCCTCTCTCTCCATATCTTTTCAATATAGTACTTGAAGTTCTAGCTAGAGCAATTAGACAACAAAAAGAGGTCAAAGGGATACAAATTGGAAAGGAAGAAGTCAAACTATCACTATTTGCAGACGATATGATAGTATACATAAGCGACCCAAAGAACTCCACCAGAGAACTCCTACAGCTGATAAACGACTTCAGCAAAGTGGCCAGATATAAAATCAACTCAAGCAAGTCAGAAGCCTTCCTATACTCAAAGGATAAGCAGGCTGAGAAAGAAGTAAGAGAAATAATACCCTTTACGATAGCCACAAACCATATTAAGTATCTTGGCGTGACGCTAACCAAACAAGTGAAAGATCTGTATGACAAGAACTTCAAGTCTCTGAAGAAAGAAATTGAAGAAGACCTCGGAAGATGGAAAAATCTGCCATGCTCATGGATTGGCAGGATTAATATAGTAAAAATGAGCATCTTACCAAAAGTAATACACAGATTCAATGCAATCCCCATCAAAATCCCAACTCAATTCTTCATAGAGTTAGAAAGAGCAATTCAAAAATTCATCTGGAATAACAGAAAACCCAGAATAGCTAAAACTATTCTCAAGAGTAAAAGAACCTCTGGGGGAATCAGTATCCCGGACCTCAAGCTGTACTACAGAGCAATAGTGTTAAAAACTGCATGGTATTGGTACAGTAACAGACATGTAGATCAATGGAACAGAATTGAAGACCCAGAAATGAATCCACACTCCTATGGTCACTTGATCTTTGACAAAGGAGCTAAAACCATCCAGTGGAAAAAAGATAGCCTTTTCAACAAATGGTGCTGGCTCAGCTGGAGGTCAACATGCAGAAGAATGCAAATTGACCCATCCTTATCTCCTTGCACTAAGCTCAATTCTAAGTGGATCAAAGATCTCCACATAAAACCAGACACACTGAAACTAATAGAAGGGAAACTAGGGAAGAACCTTGAACATATGGGCACAGGGGAGAATTTCCTGAACAGAACTCCAATAGCTTATACTCTAAGATCAAGAATAGACAAATGGGACCTCATTAAATTACAAAGTTTTTGCAAGGCAAAAGACACCGTCAAAAAGACAAAGCGGCAACCAACTAACTGGGAAATGATCTTTACCAACCTTACATCCGACAGAGGGCTAATATCCAAGATATACAAAGAACTCAAGAAGTTAAACTCCAGAGAGGCAAGTAACCCTATTAAAAAATGGGGTACAGAGCTACACAAAGAGTTCTCACCTGAAGAATATCTAATGGCTGAGAAGCACCTAAAGAGATGTTCATCATCCTTAGTCATTAGGGAAATGCAAATCAAAACAACCCTGAGATTCCATCTCACACCAGTCAGGATGGCTAAGATCAAAAACACAGGAGACAGCAGTTGTTGGCGAGGATGTGGAGAAAGAGGAACACTCCTCCACTGCTGGTGGAATTGCAGGCTGGTACAACCACTCTGGAAAGCAGTCTGGCGGCTCCTCAGAAAACTGGGCATGACACTTCCGGAGGATCCGGCTATACCACTCCTGGGCATATACCCAGAGACTTTACCTGCATGCAATAAGGACACATGCTCCACTATATTCATAGCAGCCTTATTTATAATAGCCAGAAGCTGGAAAGAACCCAGATGTCCCTCAACGGAGGAATGGATTCAGAAGATGTGGTATATTTACACAATGGAATACTACTCTGCAATTAAAAACAATGAATTCACGAAATTCCTAGGCAAATGGTCAGAACTTGAAAATATCATCCTTAGTGAGGTAACCCAATCACAAAAGATCACACATGGTATGAAGTCACTGATAAGGGGATATTGACCCAGAATCTCAGAATACCCTAGACACAATCAGCATATCAATAGATTTCTAAAAAGATGGAAGGAGAGACCCCTGGTCCTGGAAAGACTGGATGTAGGGGAACGCCAGGACAGAGTAATGAGAGGGGGTTGAACGGAGAAAAGAGGGAGGGAAGGGGGCTTATGGGACTTTCGGGGAGGGAGGAAACGGGAAAGGGGAAGTGATTTGGAATGTAAATTAAAAAAATAAAATTAAATTAAATTAAAAAAAAAAAGAAAAAAAGAAAAAAAAAACCTAAATTTGTGAATGAAAATGAAATATGGCATGACCTTATTGTTAAGGGTGAATTCTGTTTCCCAACTAAGGTGTTGACTTGAGATCTGTCCCCTCTGTCTATGCTAAATGGAATTTTGCATCTGTGATTATAATATGTAATAGGGACTCAACTGATCATGCTATCACAAGTGAGTAGAATAAACGACATTTCAGTGTGAAAAAAAAAAAAAGAAATATCAGGGGAGATATACCTATATGACTCTCAAAACAAGACTTGAACAAACAAACAACAGACATGATAACATGAGAAGGGGAACCCTCACAGACCCCAACACTAGATAAAGAAGTACAGGTAAGTAATAATTGCTAAGAGGAGGAGAAATTGTCTTAACCAGGAAAGAGTAGCATGATAGATTTGCCAACATCAAGTGGTCAGCATTGAAATAATATACATACTGGTAACATTATATTAAATTATATTATATTTTGTTACATTGTATATACACATGAACTGAACAGATAGTGTGCCTATATATACATATTTTACAACAATTAATAAAATAAAACCATGAGTTTGAGAGAAAGAGGAAGAACATATATGGAAGGGGTTGGAGGGAAGAAAGGGAAGGGGAAATCATGCAATCATATTTTAATTAATAATTATTAACAAAATGGAAACACTAAGTTACTACAAGAAGGTTTTAAAAACTCATTGATAAAATGACAAAATGAAATGTAGATTACAGAGATGCAGAAATACCAGGACCATGCCCTTCATGATTCAGGTACTGAGTCTGGCTGACAGCCTTCAAATCTATTATTATTTATTTGGTGTGGGAGAGGGAAGCAATGCTGGGTACATAGCATGCTAATGCAGGGTTCCTCTTTTTTGTGGCTGTTCATATAATTTGTCTGTGTAGGTCCAACCAATCCATTACCCACTGTTGAGATCTTATTGTCAGTTGATTAACACTACATGTTTTTCGAACAGCTTACATTTCTGACCCACATGTAAAATTGAACAAATAACACCAAATAGAAAATTTCTCACCTGCTTTTGTTACCAAAATTCTTCCATCTTCTACCATAAAAACAATATCTGAAGTATAAAAGCTATGAGAAGTCTTTCTTGCATAGTGTGAGAATAAGTTACACAGCATTTCAAAAGAATTACCACCATCCATTGAAATCCATATCTAAAGGAATAAAAAGATAACACCTCACTAAGAACTGCTTCTAACCCTCAAAATTACCTATTAGACTGATCTCCCTACAAAAGAAAATATATACAGTACTATTTTCCTCATTCTCTATGTCCATCATAAACCCAGGTACACATCAACTACTTTCCCACTCACTCATTTGATTTTCCTTTCCAGTATTTGTATTGTCAAAGGTAATTAGTTCAAATAAATGGTTGAGAGTGGTATCTTATTACATTCTCTTTTTTTCAGTGTGTGTGTGTGTGTGTGTGTGTACATGTGTGTTGCATGCACATGTATGGGTACATGTGTAGGAAGACTACAGGATGAAATTGGGTGAATTCCTATAGTGTTTTCTGATTTATTGATATAGAGTTTTTATTGAACAAGAACTTTTATTTTTTTGGCCCTACTGGCTGACCAGTGAGCTTCTGGAATCTACCTGTCTCTGCTTCCTAATGTTGGGGTTTGTAGATCTGCACAGTCATGCTCAACCTTTTACACTAGTTTTGGGGATTTGAACTCAGGTCCTCATGTTTTCAGAGCAAGTGATTTTACCAGCTGAGCCACCTTCCCAGTCCCACATACTACATTTCTGATTTGTATTTTCCTGGAACTTAGGGATTATAGCATCTCTTCACATGTTTATTTGTTTCTATTTTCATTTAAATGATGTACCACTGTTTCATTTATCTCTTTTTTCCTTTTCAAAAGATTTTCCTTTTGAAAGAAATTTGTATGAATTTTTTCATTATTGTTATTTTTAATTCTGCCCTCTATTGCCATCCTTAAACATTGTGGGGTCTATATTGCATTTTGTGTCTCCAAGCTGGGACAAGTGGTACATTTCTATAATACTAGCACTTGGGAAGATGAGGCATGAAAGGGGCAGTTCTGATGCTAAGGCCCTGTTCCTCAATTGGTTCCTGATTTTTCAGTAAAGAATACCAGGGGCTAATTGCTGGGCAGAAAGTACAGGTGGGACTTCTAGGTCCCAGGAAGATAGGCAGACCCAAGGAAGGAGAGAGGAGTTTCTGTCATGCTTCAGAGGAAAAAGAACACATCTACCATGTAAGGTCTTGTGGGGGCGGAGGCCTGTGGCCACTACTAGGCAGGTGGCCAGGGATGTTGGACAGAGGCTAAGTGGGAGTAGTCACTGAAGTTTAGGGCAAATGGAGAGATGGTGATAATATATTGGTAAGGGCATGCTTTTCCAGATGGGAGATATGAGTGCCCAGAAATTGTGCATAGAAGGCAAGTTGTAAAGGGACAAACCGTGTGCATGTCTTTTGTCCAAGGATAAAAGGGAAGCCAGATGGGGCCTGGTAGCACAGCTGTTCCTGGAGCAAAGGCAGTAGCATAAAACTACATGCAACAGTGGCAGGCAGGTTCAATACTAGATTGGCTACATAGTGAGGTCCAGGACAGGCTGGACCAGAGTGTAAGAATCTGTCTCAAAGAAAAACAAAATACATTCATGAAAAACTTGAATTATAGGGTCTTCTGGTATTTCTGACTTATATGTATTCGAGCCATCAAATCTGAGTATAGTAAGTTCTTCAAAAATCACTTTTCAATCCATAATACCAAGAATTCCAGAACAGAAGATAATGAAGCAGTCACATGGCAAAAACTGACAGGAAACTGTGAGATGAAGACTGAGAATTTGACTACAGTTTGTGTAATACAGAGAAAAAGCATGCAACTTATATTGAGAAGAAAGCATGCCGAGGAATATAAGATGCTTGCCTATAGAATGTGTGGAGTAAACTAGAAACAGCAGGATGATTGGGTAAAAAGAATTCCAATGGCCAGTGGAAAAAAAATGAGTTTGTAACCTGTTAGTATAAAAACCAAAATAAGGGAGTTCCAAGAAGTCCTACTACTAGGATGTCAGATGTGTATATGCTCAATCCTGCATACAGTAGAGAGTGTAAGCCAAGAAATCATGAGCATGGCTAAAATAGATAGTTTTTGTTCACATATACACTAGATTCACAAGTTGGGAGGCACAGATTCAATAGAAACCGCTTGTGTGTTGTGTCAAGTGAGAAAGACTGAATGAATTAACAATGAGGCACAGTGCTAAAAATCAACCTAAACAATTTTGGTTGGCCTTGTCAGTTGCCCAAGTTGTTTTTAGTTGAGGCAGAATCTCACACTGGAGCTAAAACTGGCCTTGGACTCACAGCAACTCACCTACCTCAGCCTTCGAACTGCTGGAATTGCAGTCTAGACGAGTCATCATGTTTCACTTCCCTGATTGTTTTCAATAGGTTTAGACTAGTACTCAATGTCTTTCTGTGACGGCTCCAGGGAGTTGTTATTCATAAGCAGTAGATGTTCTCAGAGAGTCATCAAGTGATCAGAAATTCTAGGATTCAACTGCCAACCTCTGAAATCTTTAACCACTTTCTATCCAAATAGAAATCTTACTTTGAAGTTAATGACTGAGGATCTCATGTCTTTAAAGTAAAGCTGTAACCTACATTGTGATCTTAGAATCTCACAGAGAAACTCTGTTCCTCTCTTGACTGAATTGCAGCCATTAAAATTTTCATTTCCCAGGAAGAAATCTCACTGTGAAAGATACCTCAGCACCTCTTAGTACTGAATGCCTTCAGGTTTCATATTTTGTGACCTTACTTTTAACTTGGGTGATAACCATAGGTATTTGGCAAAGCTTCACAAAGTTTTCAGGTTACTGATAATAGAACTGACTGGAAACCCAAGGATGAAGAACATTACCAGAAAGAGCTCAGATAACAACAGAGCCAGAAGAGAATGTGTTGACAAATTCAGGTAGAGAGAATGCAATACCAAATTGCAGAAACACCAGATAAAAACCATACTTTTAATGGATTAATGGCAAAATCTAAGTCTTTCAATGTTGTAAAGAAATGAGTTATTCCCAGTAATATTCAGAAACTTGGTGTTCCATGTCTCATTTTTATCAGCCAGTGAACAAATTGAAAGGTTACAATCAACTCCAGGCTACTAAGCTTAACACACAATAAACAGTTGATAAGCATTTATTACCTCCCCTTCTATTTCTACCCCCTAGATCACCAGAATTCTCCAGTTCTTCATGTATATAATCACACAGTCGATCAAAGTTGGACTACTACTCTTATTCCAAAAAAAAAAGAAACTTTATGTCTGCTTACCTGATTGCCATAAACATACAGAAAGTGACTTCGGGGATGGAACACCATTCCAAGTGGAAGAATGAATGTGGAAGGAAATTGGAAACTAGGAAATTTTGGTCGAGGACTTGGTTTCCCATCCTTGAGCATAGATACAGTGACAAAGGTCTGTTTGGTATCCTAGATAAAGCAAAGGAAGTCTTAAGATTTGTCCTTTGATTCTTTGATTCACATTATAATTTCTAGACTTTTCCATTATTTCAGTTGTAACTGAGACAAGGGCATACCCATTATCACAGCAAAGATTTCAAAAAATAAATTAGAAATCACTGATAACTCTACTCCATTACCCCAGCTATCAGTTTTATAAATGCTGAGATGTAGTATAAGAACCTAAGGAATCTGTTCCAAACTAAGTGCTGCAAATTGTACTAAAGGATGCCACCACGAATTTCGTCTCACAGCAGACCTATTCTTAGAAGACAGCAAATAATATTTACCCTACATCATTTTTTCAGGGAAGTCTTATAAGTATGAGAGTGACACATATACAGGCCTACACTATCACCTCTGTAGTTCTGAAACCTATTTATCTATTAAAAAGAGGATTATTTTTTCAGGAAAACATCAGTTTAATCTAAAATATGTTCAGTTAAGCATGGGCAGGCATGGTGACAAATGCCCCTAATTCCAGCACTCAGGGTCAGAGGCAGGCATATCCTATGAGCTCAAGGATACATAGTATTATATGGTGAGGCTCTGCCTTAAAAAAATTCATCTGAAAAAGCAATTTATTTTAATGTTATATTGGGGTTTACAGGGGTGATATATATGTCCCACTTAGGACTTAGTGCTGAACAGCCACTTGGAGAATCCTTGAGTTTTCTAATGGTTCTGAGAATAATTATAATAATAGTCATGGTTAAGGACCTATGCAACAAATATATATATATCTGTGGCAATGGGTTCCCCTTCTTTGTCCATTTAAACTAACCCTTTCAAGGAACTTTAGATTTATGTGGAAAATGTTCAGCTTATATTTCCCTAGAGAATCAGAAAACAATTAGCATTGTGACTTTTATTTTTACACACTTGAATGACAAATACAAAGAAATGTTCAGGAGCAAACTATTCCACAAATGATTTTATCAATTTCTATGCCAGAGATCATGACAAACTGGATATGATGCCTGCTAAGATTACTTTGTAGTACTTGGTGACAGACAAAACCCCTCTGAGATATAAAACTTACTTTCATATGCAAGAGATAAATTCCACTTTCAGTTTCTTGGTCAATAAGAAATGTTATCACATTTGGAACGGATCTTTCACTTTTATAAGTAGAATATAAGCAAGGTAACCATTGAAGAAAAGGTTCTTTACTGAAAAAACAAGAACTGGACTACAAAATAGAAAGAGAGAAAATTGTTTCTGAAACATAAATTCCAACTACTTACTGTAGAAAAACAAGCTAATGAATCATTGTGCTCTTCTGACAAGCCGCAAATAAATCCATAAGCCCTCTCCCTCTTTTCTTATGAATGCATGCATGGCACAGACACATTCACAGAATTGTTCTTACTATGTGACCAAAGCTGTTCTAAATCTATGTAGCACAGGTTTGTGAGCCTCCACCTACTGATTGCTAGAATTACATGTGTGTAATTCTGCACATGGCTCAGAAATCATAATTTAAATTCCTTAAAATCTATTCCTTTCTACTGGGTAGATTTTATTTTTAGAAAACACTGAAAAGAAACTCTTCTCTGGTATGGAGTATTGTTCTAGAGACATTAGATACACGTAGCTTTAACAACAGTAGGTATCTGCTATTAAGTATACCAGGAGACACTACTGGAACTGGGTAAGTATTTCTGTGTGTTCAAGTACAAAATTGCAGATCAAGAACAGTTCTTGAAATCACGCTTAACAAGATGTCCTACCTTTGAAAGTTTTCTATATCATACCTCACTGAGGGTCCTGTTTCTGTTGAAAGTGATAGTAACATAATCAGCTGTAAAGTACAAAGGTGCAGAAATTATGAACAACATCTATACTTTTTTTTACTTGGCAAGTATTAGTATTATTAAATCTGCCTGCATAAGATAAAATGGCAGTTTGTGCCATATATTAATGTATCTGGACACAGCTCTCTTGCAATTTGGCAGCAGTGCCACTCTCATTCATTTTTAGAAAAGGTCTCTCAGCATGTGGCCCAGGGTAGCCTCATGTCTGCAGTGTTCCTGCTTCTTCCTCTGAGTGTTAAAGGAATTAACAGGTATATACCACTAGTAAGCCTGGCTTACTCATTTCTAGGCCATTAATTCATACATAATCGTTATCTTCATATCTTATTCAATTTTACATTTAATGCATTTTATTTGATCTATATATGTAATCTATAGTGATAAAAGACTGTCTTAAAAGTTACCTTCAATCTTTGCTCCTGTGACAGAGCAGACGGGTGCAACCAGGAACATAGGGAACACCCAAGTGTAAGATCAATTGGGACACAGTCTGCCAGGGCCCCATCTGCACCTAGGAGCATGGCAGTACCACAGCAGTCCATTCACCTATCCTGACAGGGAATATCTACTATGCAGGGAGGCCAGCAGTTAGAGGTGAGGCTACCATATTCACTCCTGCAACTGAGCAGGCTGCTACAGCCAAGAACACAGCGAACACCTTAGTGTAACATCACTTGGGACACGGTCCACCAGGGCCCCACCTGTACCCAGAAGTTGGGCAGCACCAAGCTGTCTATGTACCTATCCTGACAGGGAACATCTGCCCTGCAGGAGGTCCCGCATTTAGAGGGAGTCTCACATTTAGAGGTGAGACTGCCATCTTTGCTCCTATGACTGAGCAGACAGGTACAGCCAGAAACGTAGGGAATACCTGAGTGTAAGATCACTTAGGACATGGTCTGCCAGGGCCCCACCTGCACCCAGGAACTGGGCAGCACCACAGCACTCTGTGCTAGGGGAAAGCCGATCACCCAGGGGTGCTGAGACACGCTTGCAGGCACACAGGAGGGACAATTACCAGCCAGAGACAGCAGGACCAACTAACTCCACAGATAACCAGATGGCAAAAGGCAAACATGGGAACATTACTTAACAGAAATCAAGGCAACATGGCACAATCCAAAACCAATTCTCCCACAACAGCAAGTCCTGGATACCCAATACACCAGAAAAGCAAGATTTGAATTTAAAATCACAGCTCATGATGCTGATAGAGGGCTTCAAGAAGGACATAAATAACTCCCTTAAAGAAATACAGGAGAACACAAGTAAACGGGGAGAAGCCCTTGAAAAACTACAGGAAAACACAACAAAAAAGATGAAAGAATTGAACAAAGCCATCCAGGATCTAAAGATGGAGGTAGAAACAATAAAGAAATCACAAAGGGACACAACTCTGGACATAGAAAGCCTAAAAAAGAAGACATAAGTCATAGATGCAAGCATCAACAACAGAATACAAGAGATAGAAAAAAGAATCTCAGATGCAGAATATACCATAGAAAGCATTGACATAACAGTCAAAGAAAATGCAAAATGCAAAAAGCTCCTGACCCAAAACATCCAGGAAATCCAGGACAAAATGAGAAGACCAAACCTAAGTATTATAGGTATAGAAGAGAGTGAAGTGAAAGATCTGTATGACAAGAACTTCAAGTCTCTGAAGAAAGAAATTGAAGAAGACCTCAGAAGATGGAAAAATCTTCCGTGCTCATGGATTGGCAGGATTAATATAGTAAAAATGACCATTTTGCCAAAAGTAATATACAGATTCAATGCAATCCCCATCAAAATCCCAACTCAATTCTTCATAGAGTTAGAAAGAGCAATTCAAAAATTCATCTGGAATAACAGAAAACCCAGGAGAGCTAAAACTATTCTCAAGAGTAAAAGAACCTCTGGGTGAATCAGTATCCCGGACCTCAAGCTGTACTACAGAGCAACAGTGTTAAAAACTGCATGGTATTGGAACAGTGACAGGCATGTAGATCAATGGAATAGAATTGAAGACCCAGAAATGAATTCACACTCCTATGGTCACTTGATCTTTGACAAAGGAGTTGAAACCATCCAGTGGAAAAAAGATAGCCTTTTCAACAAATGGTGCTGGTTCAACTGGAGGTCAACATGCAGAAGAATGCAAATCGATCCATTCTTATCTCCTTGCACTAAGCTCAATTCCAAGTGAATCAAGGAGCTCCACATAAAACCAGACACACTGAAACTAATAGAAGGGAAACTAGGGAAGAACCTTGAACATATGGGCACAGGGGAGAATTTCCTGAACAGAACTCCAATAGCTTATGCTCTAAGATCAAGAATTGACAAATGGAACCTCATAAAATTACAAAGTTTCTGTGAGGCAAAGGACACTGTCAAAAGGACAAAGCAGCAACCAACAAACTGGGAAATGATCTTTACCAACCCTACATCCGACAGAGGGCTAATATCCAATATATACAAAGAACTCAAGAAGATAGACTCCAGAGAGTCAAGTAACCCTATTAAAAAATGGGGTACAGAGCTAAACAAAGAGTTCTCACCTGAAGAATATCTAACGGCTGAGAAGCACCTAAAGAGATGTCCAACATCCTTAGTCATTAGGGAAATGCAAATCAAAACAACCCTGAGATTCCATCTCACACCAGTCAGAATGGCTAAGATCAAAAACACAGGAGACAGCAGTTGCTGGAGAGGATGTAGAGAGAGAGGAACACTCCTCCATTGATGGTGGGATTGCAAGCTGGTACAACCACTCTGGAAAGCAGTCTGGCGGTTCCTCAGAACACTGGGCATGACACTCCCAGAGGATCCTGCTATACCACTCCTGGGCATATACCCAGAGGCTTCCCCTGCATGCAATAAGGACACATGCTCCACTATGTTCATAGCAGCCTTTTTTATAATAGCCAGAAGCTGGAAAGAACCCAGATGTCCCTCAACGGAGGAATGGATTCAGAAGATGTGGTATATTTACACAATGGAATACTACTCTGCAATTAAAAACAATGAATTCACGAAATTCCTAGGCAAATGGTCAGAACTTGAAAATATCATCCTTAGTGAGGTAACCCAATCACAAAAGAACACACATGGTATGCAGTCACTGATAAGGGGATATTAACCCAGAATCTCGGAATACCCTAGATACAATTCGTATATCAATAGATTTCCAAGAAGATGGAAGGAGAGACCCCTGGTCCTGGAAAGACTGGATGTAGGGGAATGCCAGGGCAGAGAAGAAAGATGGGGTTGAATGGGGAACAGAGGGAGGGAAGGGGGCTTATGGGACTTTCGGGGAGGGAGGAAATGGGAAAGGGGAAATCATTTGGAATGTAAATAAAAAAACTTAGAAAATAAAAAAAAAAGAAGAGAGTGAAGATTTCCAACGTAAAGGGTCAGTAAATGTCTACAACAAAATTATAGAAGAAAACTTCCCTAACTTAAAGAAAGAGATTCTCACGAACATACAAGAAGTATACAGAACTCCAAATAGATTTGACCAGAAAAGAAATTCTTCCTGTCACATAATAATTAAAATGCCAAATGCACTAAGCAAGGAAAGAATATTAAAAGCAGTAAGGGAAAAAGGTCAAGTAACATATAAAGGTAGACCTATCACAATTATACCAGACTGGAACTGGAAAATATCATCCTAAGTGAGGTAACCCAATCACAAAAGAACACACATGGTATGCACTCACTGATAAGTGGATATTAGCCCAGAAACTCGGAATACACAAGATAAAATTCACATATCAAATGATGCCCAAGAAGAGGGAAGAACAAAGTATGGATACTCTGGTCCTTCTTAGAAGGGGGAACAAAATACCCTCAGAAGGAGATTCAGAGACAAAGTGTGGAGCAGAGTCTGAGGGAAAGACCATCCAGAGACTACCCTACCTAGGGATCCATCCCATATACAGTTACAAAACCCAGACACTATTATCAATGCCCACAAGTACTTACTGACTGGAACGAGATATACCTGTCACCTTGGAGACTCTGCTAGTGCATGACAAATACAGAGGGGGACACTCTCAGCCTGCCATTGAACTGAGAACAGAGCTAGAAAAAGAACCCAAGGAGCTGAAGGGGTTTATAGCACCATAGGAGGAACAAATATATGAGTCAACCAGTACTCCCAGAGCGGGGGATGGGAACCAGAAAAGGGGAAATCATTTGAAATGTAAATAAAGAATATATCTAATAAAAAGTAGAAGTTACCTTCAAAATTTTCTCTGTTCGCAAAACATTTTTCATTATACCACAGTTTTCCTTTGATATAGTCAACCTATATAAATATATAAATGAAAACATCAAGTGGGTCATATATAGAGTTATATGCTAAACAGAAAGAAACTTACTTTAAAATTCCAAAGTTTTGATCATTTGTGAATGTGAGGCCAACTAAGAAAAAAAATCTGTATTCATATAAGAGTTTGAAGACTAAAGTCAAGAACCTGAAATTCACATGGTCAACAGTCACTAAGAAAGAAATACATAGACATGATGGTGTTCTTGGCTATGCAGTGTCTTTTTAAGGCACCCAAAGCTTCTTTGTCTTCACCCCAGTTAGAATGGTGCATGTGCTTATTTTGTTGTTGTTGTTCTACATCTTCTGCAACAGGGCACAGAAGACTGATAATGACAATTAGCAGTAATATAAAGGCAATCAGAACTGATCATAAGAAAGAAATGGTAGACAAGTAAAATTATTTTTGTTGAATATTAACTATAATAAGATAAGAAAGTTTGTTAGGGGAAGGATTCAACTTTCCAGTAGGAGTTGAGACAAGGAAATCCTCTTTTTTCTTTCTTTTTTTCTCTTTAAAACTGTTTATTAGTTAGGTGTAGGATAATATAGCAAGGAATATATCCATATAATTATTGACAGTAAATATTCTCTTGATTTATTAATTGAGGAAGAAGAGAAAGACAAGTAGTCAGTATTTTATGGCCCTTATGATGTACATGGATCCATTCCAAAGGTTTATTTTCTTGTGCTTTAATATGTATAGGAGACAACTTAATGGAGAAAATAAGTGTAAAGGCAGCAAAGGATCCACAATATAAACAAATGCCTCTTTTAGTTTGGATTCAAATAGCTGTAATACTTTTGATTCTCGATATGAAAATCAAGGATTATCCAATGCCATTTCTTCTCTTAGAGCTTAAATAGATTGGTTAGTCCAAAATTACGTATTCTCAAAATAGTATGTGGGCAATTAGTATTCCCTAATAATTTTGAAATTTGCTGGGTGTTTCTATTATTTTTTTATTGTTTATTTATTTCCATTTCAAATGTTAGTCCCCTTCACTGTTTCCCCCCTGGGAACCTGCTATCCCATCCCCCATTCTCCCTGCTTTTTTTTTTAATCTTTCCATTCGTTTACATCTCAAATAATATCCCAATTCCTGGTTACCCCTCCACAAGCCCCCTATCCCACAACTTCCCTCTCCTCCCTTCCCTTTGCCTCTAGGAGCGTGCTTCCCTACCCACTCATCTTCTCCTGCCCCATGTCTCTAGCATCCCCCTATGCTGGAACATCAAATCTCCACAGGACCAAGGCCCTCCCCTCCCATGGATAAAGAGTAATTTATCCAGGAACCATGATTCTTTCAGTAGTCACTGATGCAAGTTATATAGGAGAAATTGCAGTCCTGATCACAGTACCTACTAATTGGCATTTAAAAGCTATAGGTAAAATTACACAGTTATTATTATTGCCTATATAGTCACTTCATGAAGAAAATGTGCTTCATGAGGGAGGATTCAGTAGTACAAATAAGACTGTAACTTTAAGCCCCTTAATAAAGGAAAACAATAAATAACTAGTGGATTTAAAAATAAGAGGAACTTTTATCACATTAATTGATTCTGGAACTGATGTTCCTTTTATAATTATTGAAAAGTGACCACCTAAATGGCATATTATAGAAGTAAATAAACACTGATAGAGTTGTAAACTAAGAGCTCTATTGAGATTAGACAAAATTAAAATGTATAAATTCAGAAGGTATAATGTTAAGTCCTATAGTCTTGTGTTAAACATGTTATTATTAATCTTTTGTGAACATATTTTCTATAACAAACTTATGCAGAGATCTACATTCCTAATGCTAATGCTACCTACTGTTTATAATCTAAATTTCTAAGGTAAAGTTTGGGATATCAAAGGGGTTAAGGGTAACAAGGGGTTATGGAACCTCTATTCCCACATGGACTGGGTTTTGCATAGTGGCCAAAAACAAAATAAAATATTAGTTAGTCTGTCTGAACATCTCTTTTGTGTGTGTGTGTGGTATTTTTTTTAAATTTTTTAAATAATATTTTTTCTTAGATATATTCTTTATTTACATTTCAAATGATTTTCTCTTTCCTAGTTCCCCATTCCCTGAAAGTCCCATAAGCCCTCTCCCCTCACCCTGTTCCCCAGTCAACCCCTCTGGCTTCCCTGTCCTGGTATTCGCCTACATTGTTGCACTGAGCATTCCAGGAGCAGGGGCCTTTCCTCCCTTCCTCTTGGGGGTCATTTGACATGTGAATTGTGTCCTGGGTATTCTGAGCTTTGGGCTAATATCCACTTATCAGTGAGTGCATACCATGTGTGTTCTTTTGTGATTGGATTAACTCACTTAGGATGATATTTTCCATTTCCACACATTTCTTGTTGTTTTTCTCAAAAAACCATCTCCTGGTTTTGTTGATTACTTTGTATAGTTCTTTTTGTTTCTAATTGGTTGATTTCATCCCTGAGTTTGGTCATTTTCTGCCATCTACTCCTCTTGGGTATATTTGCTTCTTTTTGTTCTAGAGCTTTCAGGTATGCTGTTAATCTGCTAGTGTATGCTCCCGCCAGCTTCTTTTTGGAGGCACTCAGAGCTATGAGTTTTCCTCTTAGGACTGCTTTCATTGTGTCTCATAAATTTGGGTATGTTGTGCCTTCATTTTCATTAAATTCTAAAAAGTCTTTGATTTCCTTTCTTATTTCTCCCTTGACCAAGTTATCATTGAGTAGAGCATTGTTCAGCTTCTATGTGTAAGTGGGCTTTCTGTTGTTTTTGTTGCTATTAAAGACCACCCTTACTCCATAGTGATCTGATAGGAGGCATGTGGGACCGTGGTGTGAGACAAGGCCAAGTCCATAATCCTGTGGCCATCAGTCACATATTGCCATGACCCAGGTCCCTAGCGTTCTGGCTGGGCTTCACCTCTGCAGTCACCTGGCTACAACCAGGCTTTCCCTGCCCCTTGGTTATCTGTCAGCAGCCAGGTAACCCAGGCCATTAATCAAGGTTTCATGCTCCTCCTCCTCCTCTTTATCTCTCTTATCTCTCCCCTGCTCTTCTCCTCATCTCTCTTTCTCCTTTCCATGTGCCTTTCTCTTTATTTCTCTATCTCCTTTTCTCCTTCTATTTTCTTAATAATAAAGCATTAAAGCTATGAAAAGTCTCTTATTAAATTCACTGCACAGAGCTAGCCTCAGCGTTTCCAGTCACCAGGAAGGATCCAGCCAGGCTGCCTCTCATCACAGCCAAGCCATCTCAGTCAGTCAATTAAGTTTCTCTAACAGGTACTCGGGAGTCCACGCCAGAATGGCACTGCCTTCTGAGCAGGACCTCCCTCTCCACTAGCCAGGCAGCCTCCTGCCCTACAATTTCCCAGGAGAGCTCTCCCCGGTGTGAGGTGAGGCATGCATGTCCTGCCACATTTCCGGGCAGCCCCTTTCGCTGCGGTCCCTGCCGTCCCAGCACTCTCTAGTGTCGAGCAGTGTGGTGCACAAGTCCTGCCAGTTTCCCTATCCCCATGTGGTCTCGCCCACCAGTGTTTTCCTCTGCAGGATCTGTGCACCGCTTCCGCACCTAGCGTTCCATCCAAGCCCATTCCTTCTCCCCACTCCCCCGACAGAGGCATGGAATTAGTTAGATCTTCTTATATCTGTTGAGGTCTGTTTTGTGACCAATTATATGGTCAATTTTGGAGAAGGTACCATGAGGTGCTTAGAAGAAGGAATATTCTTTTAATTTAGAATGAAATGTTTTATAGATATCTATTAAGTCCATTTGGTCCAAAACTTCTGTTAGTTTCACTGTGTCTCTGTTTAGTTTGTGTTTCCCTGATCTGTCCATTGAGGAGAGTGGGGTGTTAAAATCACCCACAATTTCTATGTGAGCTACAATGTGTGCTGTAAGCTTTAGTAAAGTTTCATTTATGAATGAAAGTGCCCTTGTACTTGGAGTATAGATGTTCAGAACTGAGAGTTCTTCTTGGCAGATTTTTCCTTTGATGAGTGTAAAGTGTCCTTCCGTGTCTTTTTTGATGACTTTTGGTTGAAAGTCTATTTTATTGGATATTAGAATGGCTACCCCAGCTTATTTCCTGGAACCATTTGCTTGGAAAAGAGTTTTACTCTGAAGTAGTGTTTGTCTTTGACACTGAGATACGTTTCCTGTAAGCAGCAAAATGTTGGGTCCTGTTTACGTATCCAGTCTGTTAGTCTATGACTTCTTATTGGGGAATTTTGTCCATTGATGTTAAGGGATATTAAGGAATAGTGATTGTTGCTTCCTGCTATTTTTGACGTAATTTTTATGTTTATGTGGTTATCTTCTTGTGGGTTTGTTGAAAGAAGATTACTTTCTTGCTTTTTCTAGGTTGTAGTTTCCCTCTTTTTGTTGGTGTTTTCCATTCATTATCCACTGAAGGACTGGATTTGTGGAAAGATACTGTGCAAATTTGTTTTTGTCATGGAATACCTTGGTTTCTCCATCTGTGGTAATTGAGAGATTTGCTGGATGTAGCAGTCTGGGTTAACATTTGTGTTCCCTTAGGGTCTGTATGACATCTGCCGAGGCCCTTCTGGCTTTCACAGTCTCTGGTGAGAAGTCTGGTGTAATTCTGATAGGTCTACCTTTATATGTTACTTGATCTTTTTCCCTTACTGATTTTAATAATCTTGCTTTGTTTAGTACATTTGGTGTTTTAATTATTATGTGACAGGAGGAATTTCTTTTCTGGTCAAATCTATTTGGAGTTCTGTAGGCTTCTTGTATCTTCATGGGCATCTCTTTCTTTAACTTAGGGAAGTTTTCTTCTATAATTTTGTTGAAGATATTTACTGGGGCCTTTAGTTGGAAATCTTCACACTCTTCTATACCTATAATCCTTAGGTTTGGTCTTCTCTTTTGTTTCCTGGATTTCCTGGATGTTTTGGGTCAGGAGCTTTTTAGATTATGCATTTTCTTTGACTGTTCTGTCAATGCTTTTCTATGGTATCTTCTGCATCTGAGATTCTCTCTTGTATCTTTTGTATTCTGTTGTTGATGCTTGCATCCATCACTTCTGTCTTCTTTTTGAGGTTTTCTTTTTTTTTATTTTCTAAGTTTTTTTATTTACATTCCAAATGATTTCCCCTTTCCTGATTCCTCCCTCCCCGAAAGTCCCATAAGCCCCCTTCCCTCCCTCTTTTCCCCATTCAACCCCCTCTCACTTCTCTATCCTGGCATTCCCCTACATCCAGTCTTCCCAGGAGCAGGGTCTCTCCTTCCATCTTCTTGGAAATCTATTGATATGTGAATTGTGTCTAGGGTATTCCAAGATTCTGGGTTAATATCCCCTTATCAGTGACAGCATACCATGTGTATTCTTTTGTAATTGGGTTACCTCACTAAGGATGATATTTTCAAGTTCTAACCATTTGCCTAGGAATTTCGTGAGTTCATTGTTTTTAATTGCAGAGTAGCATTCCATTGTGTAAATATACCACATCTTCTGAATCCATTCCTCCGTTAAGGGACATCTGGGTTCTTTCTAGCTTCTGGCTATTATAAATAAGGCTGCTATGAACATAGTGGAACATGTTTACCTTATTGCATGCAGGTAAAGCCTCTGGGTATACGCCCAGGAGTGGTATAGCCGGATCTTCCGGGAGTGTCATGCCCAGTTTTCTGAGGAACCGCCAGACTGCTTTCCAGAGTGGGTGTATCAGCTTGCAATCCCACCAGCAGTGGAGAAGTGTTCCTCTTTCTCCACATCCTTGCCAACAACTGCTGTCTCCTGTGTTTTTGATCTTAGCCATTCTGACTGGTGTGAGATGGAATCTCAGGGTTGTTTTTGATTTGCATTCCCTAATGACTAAGGATGATGAACATCTCTTTAGGTGCTTCTCAGCCATTAGATATTCTTCAGGTGAGAACTATTTGTTTAGCTCTGTACTCCATTTTTTAATAGGGTTACTTGGTTCTCTGGAATTTAACTTCTTGAGTTCTTTGTATATATTTGATATTATCCCTCTGTCGGATATAGGGTTGGTAAAGATCCTTTCCCAGTTAATTGGTTGCCACTTTGTCTTTTTGACAGTGTCTTTTGCCTTACAGAAACTTTGTAATTTTATGAGGTCCCATTTGTCAATTCTTGATCTTAGAGCATAAGCTATTGGTGTTCTGTTCAGGAAATTTTCCCCTGTGCCCATGTGCTCAAGGCTCTTCCCCAGTTTCTTTTTTATTGGTTTCAGTGTGTCTGGTTTTATGTGGAGGTCCTTGATTCACTTGGAATTGAGCTTAGTGCAAGGAGATAAGAATGGGTCAATTTGCATTCTTCTGCATGTTGACCTCCAGTTGAGCCAGCACCATTTGTTGAAAAGGCTATCTTTTTTCCACTGGATGGTTTCAACTCCTTTGCCAAGATTAAGTGACCATAGGAGTGTGGATTCATTTCTGGGTCTTCAATTCTGTTCCATTGATCTACATGCCTGTCACTGTACCAATATCATGCAGTTTTTAACACTATTGCTCTGTAGTACAGCTTGAGGTCCAGGATATTGATTTCCCCAGAAGTTCTTTTACTCTTGAGAATAGTTTTTGCTCTCCTGGGTTTTCTGTTATTCCAGATGAATTTTTGAATTGCTCTTTCTAACTCTATGAAGAATTGAGTTGGGATTTTGATGGGGATTGCATTGAATCTGTATATTACTTTTGGAAAGATGGTCATTTTTATTATATTAATCCTGCCAATCCTTGAGCATGGCAGATTTTTCCATCTTCTGAGGTCATCTTCAATTTCTTTCTTCAGAGACTTGAAGTTCTTGTCATACAGATTTTTCACTTGTTTGGTTAGAGTCACACCAAGATACTTTATATTTTTTGTGGCTATCGTGAAATGTATCATTTCTCTTATTTCTTTCTCAGCCTGCTTATCCTTTGAGTATAGGAAGGCTACTGACCTTCTTGCTTGAGTTAATTTTATATCTGGCCACTTTGCTGAAGTTGTTTATCAGCTGTAGGAGTTCTCTGGTGGAGTTCTTTGGGTCGCTTAAGTATACTATCATATAATCTGCAAATAGTGATAGTTTGACTTCTTCCTTTCCAATTTGTATCCCTTTGACCTCCTTTTGTTGTCTAATTACTCTAGCTAGAACTTCAAGTACTATATTGAAAAGATATATAGAGAGAGGGCAGTCAAAGGGTGGTCTTCAATGGCAACAAAAACAACAGAAAACCCACATGGAGGCTGAACAATGCTTTACTCAATGATAAGTTGGTCAAGGAGGAAATAAAGAAATCAAAGACTTTTTAAAATTTAATGAAAATGAAGGCACAACATACCCTAATTTATGTGACACAATGAAAGCAGTGCTAAGAGGAAAATTCATAGCCCTGAGTGCCGCCAAAAAGAAATGGGAGACAGCATACACTATCAGCTTGATGGCACACCTGAAAGCCCTGGAACGGAAAGAAGCAAATACACCCAAGAGGAGTAGAAGGCAGGAAATCATCAAACTCAGTGCTGAAATCAGTCAAGTACAAACAAATAAAACCATACAAAGAATCAACAAAACTAGGACTTGGTTCTTTGAGAAAATCAACAAGATAGATAAGCTCTTAGGCAGACTAGCCAGAGGGCACAGAGACAGTATCCAAATTAACAAAATCAGAAACGAAAAGGGAGATATAACAACAGAAACTGAGGAAATTCAAAAAAATCATCAGATCCTACTACAAAATCCTGTATTCAACACAACTAGAAAATCTGGAGGAAATGGGCAATTTCCTAGATTGATATCAAATACCAAAATTAAATCAGGATCATATAGACCATCTAAACCGTCCTATAACCCCTGAAGAAATAGAAGTGGTCATTGGAAGTCTTCCAACCAAAAAAAGCACAGGTCCAGATGGTTTTAGTGCAGAATTCTATCAGACCTTCAAAGAAGCCCTAACACCAATACTCTTCAAACTATTCCACAAAATAGAAACAGAAGGAACACTACCCAACTCGTTCTATGAAGCCACAATTACGCTAATACCAAAATCACACAAAGATCCAACAACGAAAGAGAATCTCAGGCCAATCTCTCCTATGAATATCGATGCAAAAATACTCAATAAAATTCTTGCCAACCGAATCCAAGAACACATCAAAACGATCATTCACCACGATCAAGTAGGCTTCATCCCAGGGATGCAGGGATGGTTCAATATAAGGAAGTTCATCAATGTAATCCACTACATAAACAATCTCAAAGAAAAAAACCACATGGCCATTTCATTAGATGCTGAGAAAGCATTTGACAAAATTCAGCATCCTTTCATGTTAAAGGTCTTGGAAAGATCAGGAATTCAAGGTCTATATCTAAACATAGTAAAAGCAATTTACAGCAAACCGGTAGCCAACATCAATCTAAATGGAGAGAAACTTGAAGCAATCCCACTAAAATCAGGGACTAGACAAGGCTGCCCTTTTTTAGGCTTTCTATGTCCATAGTTGTGTCCCTTTGTGATTTCTTTATTGTTTCTTCCTCCATCTTTAGAACCTGGATGGCTTTGTTCAATTTTTTCATCTTTTTTGTTGTGTTTTCCTGTAGTTTTTCAAGGACTTCTCTCTGTTTACATGTGTTCTCCTGTATTTCTTTAAGAGAGTTATTTACGTCCTTCTTGAAGCCCTCCATCAGCACCATGAGGTGCGATTTTAAATCCAAATCTTGCTTTTCTGGTGTTTTGGTGTATCCAGGACTTGCTGTTGTGGGAGAACTTGGTTCAGATGGTGCCATATTGCCTGATTTCTGTTAGTAATGTTCCTACATTTGCCTTTTGCCATCTGGTTATCTGTGGTGTTTGTTGGTCCTCCTGTCACTGGCTGGTGCTTGTCCCTCCTGTGTGCCTGCAAGCCTGTCTCAGCACTCCTGGGTGATTGGCTTTCCCCTGGCACAGAGTGCTGTGGGGTTGCCCAGCTCCTGAGTGCAGGTGGGACCCTGCCCAACCAAGTCCCCAGTGATCTTACACTTGGGTGTTCTTTGCATTACTGGCTGTAACAGCCTGCTCAGTCGCAGGAGTGAAGATGGTGGGCTCCCCTCTAACGCAGGACTCCCTGGAGATGCAGGGATGCACAGATGGCCATGTGGGCCCTGCTCAGCTCCTGGGTATAGGTGGGACCCTGGCAGGCCGTGTCCCAAGCGATTTTACACTTGGGGGTTCCCTGCATACCTGGCTGCACCTGGCTGCTCAGTCCGGTAATCCTCTTTTATTTTTAATGTGTGGGCCAGTGAGAAAATTACCATAACTTGTTAGTGGCAATTATATAAATGGTGAGGTTTTTCTCTTAACCCTATTAGCTCCCAAATAATAGATGCAGTAGTATTTTATTTATTTAGCAGCTTTATGGCACAACAATTGAGCAGTGATGATTTCTTTTTTAATCCCATAAACTAATCTGGCTATCTCCCAACTAAAATCTCCAAGATACATGCACTTTATGGTTTTCTCTGTTCCACCTGGTTTCTTATGATTTCTCCTAGACCCTCCCCTCATGGCTGAATCCCTATTTCCCTCACTCACCCACTCCCCTAGCTAGGAGGAAGTTAAGCCCTACTCTCTCCCCTGTTCCATCACTGACTTTTCAGATTCTATTGACAAATCAGAGAATAAATGGGGAACAATGTTTATACTATGTTGAAGCAGGAGATATTTAGACTAAGCATTACAATGCCATGTTCAGATTGCAACCACCCTTCCCTTCCAGCCGCCATTTGCAGCAGAGAACCAGGCAACTCCACAGCCTTCAGTGCTTAGCCCACCAGAAGAGAATGATCTCCCAGCAGCTATTTCACTTCTGAGCACGGAGGTGAGATCTCCACCTTCTCTCTGGAGGGGTACAGCTAGGAGCGCACAAGGCATATGATCATTGGAGTAGCTGGGACAGGAGTCTTCCCTTCCAGCCGCCATCTGCAGCAGGGAACCAGGAAGCTCCACAGCCTTCTGTGCTTAGCCCACCGGGAGGGAATGATCTCCCAGCAGCGATTTCACTTCTGAGCGCTGAGGTGAGAGCTCCACCTTCTCTCTGGAGCAGTACAGCTAGGAGCGCACAGGGAATATGATCAGTGGAGGAGCTGGGACAGGAGTCTTCCCTTCCGGCTTCCATTTGCAGCAGGGAACCAGGAAGCTCCACAGCCTTCTGTGCTTAGCCCACCGGGAGGGAATGATCTCCCAGCAGCGATTTCACTTCTGAGCGCTGAGGTGAGAGCTCCACCTTCTCTCTGGAGCAGTACAGCTAGGAGCGCACAGGGAATATGATCAGTGGAGGAGCTGGGACAGGAGTCTTCCCTTCCGGCTTCCATTTGCAGCAGGGAACCAGACAGCTCCACAGCCTTCTGTGCATAGATCCTGCCAGAAGAGAGTTGGTCTCCCAGGAGTACAGACACAGGTTTACAGGCCCATAGGAGGGGCAAGCTCCTGCCAGAGACAACAAGACCAACAAACACCAGAAATAGCCAGATGGCGAAAGGCAAGTGCAAGAACCCTACCAACAGAAACCAAGGCTACTTGGCAACATCAGAGCCCAGTTCTCCCACCATAGCAAGTCCTGGATGCCCCAGCACACCAGAAAAGCAAGAGTTGGATTTAAAGTCTCTTCTCACGATGCTGTTAAAGGACATCAAGAAGGACATAAATAACTCCCTTAAAGAAATACAGGAGAACATGGGTCAAATGGTAAAGGCCCTTAAAGAGGAAACACAAAAATCCCTGAAAGAAATACAGGGAAGCATGCATGGGTGAACAGGTAGAGGCCCTTAAAGAGGAAACACAAAAATCTCTGAAAGAATTACAGGAGAACACAAACAAACAAGTGAAGGAGCTGAACAAAACCATCCAGGATCTAAAAATGGAAGTAGAAACAATAAAGAAATCACGAAGTGAGACATCTCTGGAGATAGAAAATCTTGGAAAGAATTCAGGAGACATAGATCAACAACAGAATAAAAAGAGATAGAGGAAAGAATCTCAGGGGCTGAAGATACCATAGAAAACATTGACTCAACAGTTAAAGAAAATGCAAAATGCAAAAAGCTGCTGAGCCAAAACATCCAGGAAATCCAGGACACAATGAGAAGACCAAACCTAAGGATTATAGGTATAGAAGAGAGTGAAGATTTCCAACTTAAAGGGCCAGTAAAAATCTTCAACAAAATTATAGAAGAAAACTTCCCTAACCTAAAGAAAGAGATGTCCATGAACATACAAGAAGCCTACAGAACTCCAAACAGACTGAACCAGACCAGAAAGTCCTCCCAGCACATAATAATCAAAATACCAAATGCACTAAACAAATAAAGAATATTAAAAGCAGTAAGAGAAAAAGGTCAAGTAACCTATAAAGGCAGGCCTATCAGAATTACACCAGACTTCTCACCTGAGACGATGGAAGCCAGAAGATCCTGGGCAGATCTCATACAGACCCTAAGAGAACACAAATGCCAGCCCAAACTACTATACCCAGCAAATCTCTCAATTACCATAGATGGAGAAACCAAGATATTCCATGATAAAACCAAATTTACACAATATCTTTCCACAAATCCAGTCCTACAAAGGATAATGGAAAACGCCAACATAAGGAGGGAAACTACATCCTAAATCCCCCACAAACCCAAAGGAAAGTAACCACACAAACATAAAAAGAACATCAAAATAGCAGGAAGCAACAATCACTATTCCTTAATATCTTAGAATGTCAATAGACTCAATACCCCAACAAAAAACATAGTCTAACAGAGATGTTTTTCATGTGGATCTTCGATTTTATCAGAAAATGTTTGTGACTCCTCTTTCAATTCAGTAATGCATTTTGTGTCTACCATTTTGACTATATTATTTTCCATGATAATCTTTAATTTAAACATTTTTTTTCTGTGTATTTCTTTGATTTTTTCGGAGGTGTTTTTTTCAGGTAGATCTTTGGTTTCATCGGTGGGGTGTTTGTAGTTCCACTTTCAATCAATTTAGGAATGTTTCTGTGCCTACCATTTTGTCGATATAATTGTCCATGATAATCTTCAATTTTAACGTTTTTCTGTATTTTTCTTAAATTTTGTCAGAAGTATTTTCCATGTAGATCTTCAGTTCTATCAGACAATGTCTATAATTTTACTTTCAATCAATGTAGGAACATTTTTATACCTTCCATTTTATCTGTATAATTTTCCATGTAATAGTCAGTTTTAACATGCTTTTCTATATATTTCTTGAATTTTTTCAGGAATATTTTCCTTGTAGATCTTCAATTTTATCAGAAAGTGTTTATAATTCCACTTTCAAAAAATATAGGAATATTTTTATGCCTACCATTTTATCTGTATAATTTTTCCATGAAATACTCAATCTTAACACGACTTTTATATATTTCTTAAATTTTATCAGAGATATTTTCCAGGTAAATCTTCAATTTTATCAGAAAATGTTTATAATTTCAATTTCAATCAACTTAGAAATATTTTTATGCCTACCATTTTATCTGTATAATTTTCCATGATAATCTTCAATTTTAATGTTTTTCCATATTTTTTTAATTTTATCAGAAATATTTTCCATGTAAATCTTCAATTTTATCAGAAAATGGTTGTAATTCTACTTTCAATCAACTTAGGAATATTTTAATTCCTACCAATTTATCTGTATAAATTTCTTCAATTTTATCAGAGATAGTTTGCATGTAAATTTTCAATTTTATAAGAAAATGTTTTTAATTCTACTTTCAACCAATTTAGGAATATTTTTATGCCTACCATCTTATCTGTATAATTTATCATGAAATAGTCAGTTTTAACGTGTTTTTCTATATATTTTTTGACTTTTATCAGAAATGTTTTCCTTGTAGATTTTCAATTTTATCAGAAAATGTTTATAATTTCACTTTCAATCAACTTAGGAATATTTTTATGCCTACCATTTTATCTGTATAATTTTTCCATGAAATAGTCAATTTTAATGTGTTTGTCTATATATTTCTTCAATTTTATCAGAGATATTTTCCATGTATATTTACACAATGGAATACTACTTAGCAAATAAAAACAATGAATTCATGAAATTCTTAGGCAAATGGGGAACAGGGGGAGGGAAGAGGGCTTATGGGTCTTTTGGGGAGGGGGGAAGTGGGAAAGGGGAAATCATTTGGAATGTAAATAAAGAATACAGAAAATTAAAAAAAAAAACAAACTTTATACCATGTGAATTTTACCTTGATAAAACTGCTAAGCAAAGAAAAAGAACTTTCAAGAGTGAATGCCCCATTATTTATTTGAATTATGCTATATTATCACTGAAATTATCCAGTTAAAATAAAACTTTTGAGTTTTCTTAAAAGCCTTAAGGTTTTCTGGATACCATAATTATCATTATTAATCTGGGCAATTTTAACATAGAACCTTTACTAGGCCTTGTACTATGCTATATCTCTTCCTTCTGTTTAGATTATGCCTGCATTTTTCTCTATTAATCAAAGTGAAATAGCCCAGTGATTAGCCTTAGGAATGATTTCACTTATGTGAGGCTGACCTCAAGCCAAGAATGTTCTGACCCAGAACAGGATTGGTAGTTCTTAGACTCCTGAGGATAAGCTTTTTCTCTGCAGGGTCCTCTACTTGCCTGTCCTCTACTACTCTACCATGCCATGAGCCATGTCCTCATTAGTTTGGTTTGTATTCTATTGTTTATACAGAGTACCCTGAGTTTGGGGAAATAATTTCCATGCTCTATAGTTTCTCCAGAACCACAAGTAAATCTTTATGTACATTGAATATATTGGTGTTGCTGGGAATTGAACCCATAGCCTGTACATGCAAGGCAAAGACTCTACCATTGACCTACATCTCCTGATATAGAAATGTGAGTAATCTCCAGGGCAATCTCAGCAAGGCCAGAGAGAACAGTACAGTAGGATATTGGGGCTACTGAAATGAGGAAGGCCTGAGAGCTATAGAGAAAGATTTTAATTTAAACTGAAAATAACTTTATAGTAGCAAGAAAAAAATCTAGATTGTGATTTACTGCTTTGCAAGCTACCAAGTGAATAGGTAAATCAATATTAGGAAATCAAAAGTCTTACCCTTTCAAATCCACAAAACTCTGCTCTTGAAAGCTGTAGGAAGAAGAAGAAGAAGAAGAAGAAGAAGAAGAAGAAGAAGAAGAAGAAGAAGAAGAAGAAGAAGAACAAGAAGAACAAGAAGAACAAGAACAAGAAGAACAAGGAGAAGGAGAAGAAGAGAAGGAGGAGGAAGAAGAATAGAAAGTTTAAAATGTAGTACCTTTTCAGAAGTTATAATAAACTTTGTATTTAATTTTACCACAAAAAAATCCTTTGGTTTTTGTGTACCAGCAAATATGTGGTCAAACATTAATGTAGCTTCTCCTTTAGTTTCTTGATGGAACTTAATTGTATGCATATAGCTCCATCTAAATGTACATTTTCTTCTCTTCATCCCAGCATTATGTTAGCTTTTATTTTTTTATATGTCTTTCTGCCTGAGGAAACTTTCTATTCTCTGTAGCTAGGCTTGGATAAACAGTCCCAACTTCACTTCTACTTACTTCTTTGTGGAATAATTTTCAATTGCCCTATCACAGAAATTCTCAGCAGGATTGAATATAGTTCTATACAGAATTTTTGGGTCTTCTCTATTGTTAATCAGTTTGTAATTTTATGTATGTATGGGGACAGCATAATGTTTCAATATACTGGTAGTTTTATAATTATCATCAGTATAGTTGGCACATCCATCATCATAGGCATGTCTCATTTCTTGGACAACATTTCATTTCTGTTAATTTTAATATAATGTAGAGTTCTATAAATTATCTTATAGCATTTTGGGACCCTATTGACCAGTAAACAAATATACAAGAATATAGGTAAATGATATCTTTCCCATTGCATATGTTTAAAATTACTGTGGAAATTAAGCAATAAAACTAGTGACAATTCTAATTCATACTCCAAATAATATGAAGCAAAGGGAAAGGTTGCTGAATCATATTCATCTTTTTAATTTTTACAATTTTTGGTTCTAAGATATATTACTTGTTGGGAGATTTGCACCAGACTGGGTCCTCTCTGAAGCAACTGAGGGAGAAGAGCATAGGGTTGCTTTCTATAATAACTTATGCCTATTTTGACTTTAAGTTACTCTGAGGTCAGAAGCTGCAGGCCTCTGGATCTATTGAAGCTTGTTGCTAATAGCTGGATAATATTAGGTAAAGGATTTATTGCCATTGCTTCTTTCTCTGTCCAGGCAGTCAGAAGCCTCTCTGGCTAGGCTGGTTAACTCTTTGTGAACCAGAGAAGAAGGAAAGGAAAAGAATTAAAATATTTTACACAGGCAAATATGCACAGACCCATATATATTCATAAACCACAATGTCCAGGCCCAACGATCTGGCTCAATTAACTGCAAAAGCATTCATGGATGCTTACAAATGTGCACATATACCTACACACATGCACGTAGACAAACAGACATATACAGTTGGATGGATAAAGGGATGGATGGATGGATGGATGGATGGATGGATGGATGAATGGATGGATCGGGCAAATCTCCTCAAGCCAAACCATTCAAACAACAAAGCTATTTCTTTTCCCTGGAATTTTTATGCCTTCTTAGACAAAAAGTTCTTTAGAAACACACCTCAGAGTTAAATGTTACATAAAATGGGAGTTGCAGAAGGATTTTGATATTAAATTCAAAGCACTGTTTCATTCTAATATGTGCATTGTATGTTTAAAGGAACAATTTTGCATAGCCTTGTCTTCTCATAGTGCACACCTGTGGTTTTATCCTTGGAAATAAATGTTTTTCCTTGAACCCATTTTTTTCTCAGCCTGTTTTTCTTTTTTCTGTGATTATGAAAGCTCACTGTATTTATTATTCAGCTTTGACTTACTTTTATGAGGAGTGAGTATATTCTATTCTTGATTCTAACTTTATTACATTTTTCTACCAAAGCAACTAAGGGCGTTCCTTAAACCTTGCTTCCTAAAATTATTTTAATCAAATCAAAAATTGTACAGAATCAATAATTCATCTAAACAGCATTAATTCGTGGAAGTTCATCTTTATGTTGATCTGTACGAAATCTGGTCAACAGGAAGGGATAATGCTGAGGGATTATTATATTAATTTAATAATGTGAGGAAAAGCATCTCAGCTGCAAGAAGCAATCCTGAGATCTCTTTGGGAGCTTGCCTCATAGAGCTCACCCACCACTGACCATGTGAAAAACAGTGGACCACCTGCAGGAAGGCTATCTGCTAGCCTTAGCCTATCATAGATGACTCATCACTCAATTGAAAGATATTTCTTTGTATACCACAGACAATATTAAGAGTTAACAAGGAAATACAAAGCAATTTTCATACCTTTAACTGTGAAGTGGTTGGATAACGAAGATCACTACTTACATAAAGACCCAAAGAGGTGAGGATGACTAAAAAATGATTTGTTAAAACCAAATCTATCACTGTGAGTCCTTGGTGTTCTAAAGGAAGAAAGCAAATCACACCATAGATTAGAAACATGAGCTCTTTAGCAAAGATATTTCAGAAGTACTGGATGAAGTTTGATATAAATGAAATGATGAAGATAAAGACAGCCAGAAAAATTACCATCATTAAGTTCTGCATAGATGATCTCTGTCAGGTCGTACCATATGCATTCCTCGTATGTCCAAAATCCAGAAATGGTTCTGCCTATGAAAACACCTACCATGAAAAAAAAAGTGATTAGAGCCAGGCAACTTTAGAGAACTCTGCAAACACAAACATGCTACACCTCCAACCCAGGCTCCTCCATGCTGTATTAGACAAGGTTGACTAGAACTGACAGAATGAATATCTATCTATCTATCTATCTATCTATCTATCTATCTATCTATCTATCTACCAACCTTGAATATATATTAAGTCATCACAAATCCAAATTTCCAAATGAAAGAAATCACATGTATGTATGTATGTATGTATGTATGTATGTATGTATGTATATATATATATGCCATAAACACACATTTATATGAGGAAGATTAATTAAAATGTCATACAGGCTATAGTCCAGCTACTCCAACAATGACTGTCTACCAACAGAAAGTCCAGGAATGCAGCAATTGTTCAGTCAGCCAGGCTCAGTGTCCCAGCTGATCTTGAGTATATTCCAGAATCCTGAAGAAGTAGGATCTAATGCCCATGAAAAAATGCACATTTTAGCAATGGTAAGGAAAAACCCAAAAGCTTACTTCTTTCATGTCCTCTATATAAGACACCACCAGTGGATGTATCCCTGATTAAAGGTGAATCTATTCACTTTATATGAATTAATTAAGAAAAAAATCCTTCACCAGTTCTGGAGAGCTTTGGGGGACACTTGGCAGGAATCTGACATTGGGCCAGGACAAGGAAGTGGGCTTCAGGCAGGAATCTAATTTTAGGTTAGAACAAAGAAGTAGGCTTCAGGCAAGAATCTGACTTTGGCTAGGATAGGGAAGTAGACTCAGATATCTTGGTCATCCTGATAAGCCCTTAGAAACAGTGATCAAGAGCAGTGATCATGGAACTTTGTTTATTGCCTTGCATGTTCCTTGACTAACTGTGTTTATTATATTGCTTGTTCCTCAACCTAGACCTGACCTTAATACTTGCATGTAACTAAACTGGTATAAAAGCAGATTGGGAAAAATTAAAAAATTAAAAATTAAACCTGCCTTGGCCTCAGAACTGGCTGGAGTCATGATACAATGTTGTCTAATTGTCTTTTTTTCTTTTTAATTCTCACTTCTGCCCTGGAGAACCTGTTGACTGACTAAGCTGTCCCAGTCACCAAGTGTATCCAGTTTTTTGTTTTGTTTTACAGGATGGGTGGTTTTTTTATTCCATTTCCAAATTAGTTTTTAATTTTAAAAAAAGTTACATGAGACATAGTATACAGTGGCAAATAATTTATAAGCCTTAGAAAACAGGAACTCTTCAGCCTTCTGCCCCTCTACTTGGTGGAAGACATCATGTTCGCACTTGTAACTTCAGCTATTTGGTTTGCTTGCTTCTAAATAACACACATGGGTAAATTCTGATTCTTTCAGATGCTCCAATTGTCCCAGGGCAGCTATTTGAAACTATTTTTTTTATCACTAAGCAGTACAGTTTTGAATTTTCTGAGACAAGACTTGTGAGTCTATTTACATACACAGTGCTGGACACCAGGCAACCTGATGCTGGCATGGAAATGATTACATAATGGGAGACTTTAAATGTCTTCTTTGTTTTTTGCTTCATTATTATTTGTAATGTCTCTCTAATTTTCTTAATTCCTACAACAGTTTTGCACACTTTCTTCTTTCTGCTTTCTAGGAGAGTCCTTTTATCTTTAGCCTCCTGGCTGTGGTTTCATCTAGTTTTGCTTGACCTTTCCAATTTCCAAAATATTTTATTTTTCTTTAACTTCATGTCGCACTGTGTTTTATTTTTTATAATGATTATACACACTATCTATCTATCTATCTATCTATCTATCTATCTATCTATCTATCTATCTATCTATCTATCTATAATCTCTATCTATCTTATCCAAAGATATTAATGTTGTTTCTGAAGATTTGTTTTCCATTCAAAATTTTGTCCCATATGGCCTCTTGCTTTCCTGGTAGAATCTTTCCCTAAATATTTTAGCAGTTGAAATAGACTGGAGAAGGAAAAATACAATGTTGGTGGGAAGTCTGAGCTCACTGGTAGGACTTGCTTGCTGGGTTTTTCTTTTAAGATCTTTGACTGACACACATTGACAGCTAATACTTGAAACCCATTTTGTCTGCTCTTCCATCAGCTGCACAAAAGACAATTCACTCTCATGTTTCCTGTTGCAAGTCTAGCTGACAGAAGTCTTACATCCAACAAATTTAGGAACTCAACAATCAGGATATACAATATCCTAATCATCTCAGTTTCAACATGGCAAACCATATATTCCCCAATCAATGAAAGCTTAGTATCCGTTTCAATGTTTAGCTTTTTCCCAGAATTAGGGAGCACAGTGGCCTAGCTACACAAGTGTGTGATCTCACTTTTCCCATTAACTTATTTATTCACTTTACATCTTTTTTCATGATAAGTAATTTTACTCTCAACAGAAATAAACATTGTCCAAAAATTACAGTTCTAAAATAAATCAGAAATTCCAGTGAAGAAAAAAATTCTCTATCATTGAAACTATTGAAGCAGAGTCTGGATGACTCCTGGTTACCAGGATGAGATTTGTAACTTTCCTATGGGGCATTCCCCTATACTGAGGCATCTAGCCTTCTCAGGTGCCATAAAACCATGAGATTCTGAGGTAATGGTTACAAGTAAATAACAATACTGAATAAGCTTTTTAGCAGAATACAAAAACATCATTGTAAGAGCAGAGACTTGACAGTGATAATTTTCATTTGTGTTTCCTTTGATTGAGAGAGACGGTTTTTTAAAAGCTTAATCTCTTAATACTATACTAATTCCCCGCCAGACATTTTTTTATTAGATATATTCTTTATTTACATTTCAAATGTTGTCCCCTTTCCTGGTTTCCTCCCCGAAAATCCCCTAACCCATCCCCCTCCCCCTGTTCACCAATCCATCCACTCCTGTTTCCCTGTCCTGGCATTCCCCTATACTGAGGCATCTAGCCTTCTCAGGTCCAAGGGCCTCTCCTCCCTTTGATGTCCAACAAAGCCATCCTCTGCTGCATATGCCTCTGGAGCCATGGGTCCCTCCATGTGTACTCTTTGGTTGATGGTTTAGTCCCTGGTAGCTCTGGAGATACTGGGTGGTTCATATTGTTGTTCTTCCTATGGTGCTGCAAACCCCTTCAGCTCCTTGGGTCATTTCTCTAGCTCCTCCATTGGGGATCACCTTTTTAGGTTTTAGTAGATTCTAGAAGTAGTGAGGCTGACAGCCAAGAATTGCCATCATGAGTTCACCTCTTATCAACCTGATAAACAATCATATCTCTTTATGTCATGGTTAATTTCCAAATGAATCCAATAATCAGGTCATAATTACACCTCCCATGATATACCTTTTGCCCTTGTGGGGCTGAGGTACAGGGGAACTAGGGAGAGCTCATCTGGAGTAGGAGTGGGGATGAGTCATGTCCAAACCCAGAAATCTTGTCTTGAGATCAGTAGGAGTTTGGACCTCTGCTTCCCCTGCCTTGGACCTTTGTGTCCTGGAGTACATAATCCTGCACAGCCCCCTACCTTTTTCCCCACCAGAAGAGGTCACGTAGTCATAGCCAAGTTAAACTTAAGCTCTCCTTATATCGTCATGGTCAAGTTCAGCTAAGTTAAACTCAACATGTCCTTATATTGTCAGGGTCAACAGAACTTAAAGTTCTAGGAATAGGAAGTTAAAAATTTTCCAATGAGTCACTAGAAGTGATAGTGATCTCCAAGCCAACCTCTCCAGCCAGCTACCCACTAATTTCCTGTCCCTAAACAGCAACAAAGAAAGCAAAGGTTTTCACTGAAACTACCTACATTTCTTGGAACACAACTGCTAGTATTTTTCTTTGTTTTTTCCTCATTCTTTTACCTCATAGTTTCCTTTATTCTACAGCCTCTTCCTTATTTTTCTTGGTGTGCTGTTCCTTCATAGCAATTACATAGTGTCTTTGTTGCAGGGCACATGTAGTAAAAGGAGAATGAATGTTGGGAGCTTTTGATCTAGCCTTCTTACCTTCTTTGTTTATAAAGACTTTAGACAGTAAATTGAGGGAAACCATCGTCTTTAGAGATTGAGAAGAATACATACCCTACTTGTTCTCTTGGTCCCCAACTGACAAAGTAGAATAGTGTCTCTCAGTCCAGTAACCAATCTCTCTCTCCTCTCTCCTTCTCCACACACTCAGATTGGCATCCACAAAGCATCCCTGAACAGACTTGCATATGCTCTCCTCAGTTCTCCTTGGCTTACAACATGAATGACCCTTACTCAATAGCAGGCACACTCTGCCCTGAGTCAAGACACCTTTCTTAAGTAGAAAACCTTGTCACTCTGACAATATTCTCTTTCACTCTTCACCTGAACATCAGCAGCAATTTTGGCACCATGTACTTCTCATAGGAAGCATGAAATTTGCATTCATTGTCTACTTTGATGAGTTTCTGAAAACCGGTGGCTAGGAAGGAGACTTTCACTGCATCTGGACACAGTCAAGACAAAATCCTACATTGAAGTTGAGACTTGCCCCTTCGTACCTAGGCCCAAGAAGGGAGAGGCTAGGAGTTGAGTTAACGATTGATCATTCCTACATAGTAAAGCCTACAATCTGTAAATTACAGGCTTTGGAGGAATTCCAGCTTGACCCATGTCCTAGGAGATCATGTACTGCATGGCCATGGGACAGAATTTCCTATGCTTGGGAACTGTCTAGATCTTATTCTTGGTACCTTTTTGTTTGCTGTTCACCTGCATCATTGGAACGTAATTAACAGCACCCTGGTACTGTTAAAGATGCCTAATTTTGAATGCATCCAGACAGAGAAGGAGAAATTCCCCTGATTTCTTTGAACAGTCTGAAAAATTACTGAATTTCCGAAGGGGCATATGGGATCCTATGATTTATAGCAGTCAGGTAAGAAGTATAGGTCATAGCCTGGGACTTGTTACTGGAATCTGAAATAGGAGACAGTGGATTTTTTTTAATTTTTTATTAGATATTTTCATTATTTACATTTCATGTGCTATCCATTTCCTTATTTCCCCTCTGAAAAACCCCTATCCCATCACCCTCCCACTGTTCACTAACCCACCCACTCCTACTTCCCTGACCTGGCATTCCCCTACTCTGGGGCAATGACCCTTCATGGGTACAATGGCCTCTCCTCTCATTGATGTCCCACCAGACCATCCTCTGCTACCCATGTGGCTAGAGCCATGGGTCCCTCCATTTGTACTCTTCGGTTGGTGATTAAGTTCCTGGGAACTCTGAGGATACTGGTTGGTTCATATTGTTGTTCCTTCTCTGGGACTGTAAAACCCCTTCAGCTCCTTGGGTCCTTTCTCTGGCTCCTCTGTTGGGGACCCCATGCTCAATCCAGTGGTAGGCTGAGAGCATCCTACTCTGTATTTGTCAGACACTAGCAGGGCCTCTCAGAAAATAGCTAAATCAGGCTCCTGTAAGTAAACACTTGTTGGAATTCATAATAGTGTCTGTTTTTGCTAACTGTATATGGGATGGATCCCCAGGACGGTCTTTCCTTCAGTCTCTGTTCCACACTTTGTCTCTGTATTTCCTCCCATGACTATTTTGTAACCCATCTAAGAAGGACCACAGTATCTACACTTTGGTGTTCCTTCTTGAGATTCATATGGTCTGTGAATTAAATCTTGGGTATTCCAAGCTTCTGGCCTAATATCCATGTATCAGAGAGTACATACCATGTGCATTCTTTTGTGACTGGGTTGCCTCACTCAGGATGATATTTTCTAGTTCCATCCATTTGCCTTGGAATTTCATAAATTCATTGTTTTTAATAGCTGAGTAGTACTCCATTGTGTAAATGAACCTCATTTTCTGTATCCATACCTCTATTGAGGGACATCTTGGTCCTTTCCAGCTTCTGGCTATTATAAATAAGGCTACTATGAACACAGTGGAGCATGTATCCTTAATATATGTTGGAGTATCTTCTGGGTATATGCCCAGGAGTGATATAGGTGGGTCCTCAAGTAATACTATGTCGAATTTTCTGAGGAAGCACCAAATTGATTTCCAGAGTGGTTTTACCAGCTTGCAATCCCATCAGCAATGGAAGAGTGTTCCTCTTTCTCTGAATCCTCTCCAACACCTGCTGTCCCCTGAGGTTTTGATCTTAGCCATTCTGAATGGTATGAGGTGGAATCTTAAGGTTGTTTTGATTTGTATTTCCCTGATGACTAAGGATGTTGAACATTATTATTATTTATTATTATTATTATTACACCAAGGTAGTTTATATTATTTGTGACTGTTGTGAGGGGATTTGTTTCTCTAATTTCTTTCTCAGCCTGTTTATCCTTTGAGTAGAGGAAGGCTACTGATTTGAGTTGATTTTATACCCAGCCACTTTGCAGAAGTCATTTATCAGCTATAGGAGTTCTCTGGCGGAAGTTTTGGGTTCATTTAAGTATAATAGCATATCATCTGCAAATAATGATATTTTGATTTATTCCTTTCTAATTTATATCACTTTGACATCTTTATGTTGTCTAGTTGTTCTGGCTAGGATTTCAAGTACTATATTGAATAGGTATGGAGAGAATGGACAGCCTTGTCTTGTCCCTGATTTTAGTAGGATGGCTTCAAGTTTCTCTCCATTTAGTTTGATGTTGGCTACTGCTTTGCTATATATTGTTTATACTATGTTTAGGTATGGGCCTTGAATTCCTGATCTTTCCAAGACTTTTATCATGAAGGGGTGTTGAATTTTGTCAAATGCTTTTTCAACATCTAATGAGATGATCATGTGATTTTTTTCCCCTTTGAGTTTGTTTATGTAGTGGATTTCATTGATAAATTTCCTTATATTGAACCATCCCTGAATCCCTGGGATGAAGCCTACTTATTTATGATGGATGATCGTTTTTGATGTGTTCTTGGATTCGGTTTCTGAGAATTTTATTGAATATTTTTGAATCAATATTCATAAGGGAAATTGGTATGAATTTCTCCTTCTTTGTAGAGTCTTTGTGTGGTTAGGGTATCAGAGTAATTGTGGCTTCATAGAATGAATTGGGTAGTGTTCCTTCTGTTTCTATTTTATGGAATAGTTTGAAGAGTATTGGTATGAGGACTTCTTTGAAGGTCTAATAGAACTCTGCACTAAACCCATCTGGTCCTAGACTTTTCTTGATTGGGAGTCTATGATGACTGCTTCTATTTCATTAGGGGTTATGAGGCTTTTTAGATCATTTATCTGATCCTAATTTAACTTTGATACCTGGTGTCTGTCTAGGAAATTGTCCATTTCGTCCAAATTGTCAGGTTTTGTTGAATAAAGGCTTTTGTAATAGGATCTGATGATTTTTTGGATGTCCTTAGTTTCTGTTGTTATGTCTCCCTTTTCATTTCTGATTTTGTTAATTTGGATACTGTCTCTGTGCCCCTGGTTAGTCTGGCTAAGGATGTATCTATTTTGTTGATTTTCTAAAAGTACCAGCTTCTACATGGTTGATTTCAGCCCTGAGTTTGATTATTTCCTGGCATCTACTCCTCCTGGGTGTATTTGCTTCTTTTTGTTCTAGAGCTTCTAGATGTCCTGTCAAGCTGCTAGTGTATGCTCTCTCCAGTTACTTTTTGGAAACACTCAGAACTATGAGTTTTCCTCCTAGGACTGCTTTCATTGTGTCCCATAGGTTTGGGTATATTGTGGCTTCATTTTCATTAGATTCTAAAAATTCTTTAATTTCTTTCTTTATTTCTCCTTTGACCAAGTTATCGTTGAGTAGAGTGTTGTTCAACTTCCACGTATATTTGGGCTTTTAATTGTTTTTGATGTTATTGAAGATCAGCTTAATCTGAGATGATGTTAGGATACATGGGATTGTTTCAAAATTCTTATATCTCTTGAGGCCTGTTTTGTGATCGTTTATATGGTCAGTTTTGGAGAAGGTACCATGAGGTGCTGAGAAGAGCCTGGCTCCCTGGTGCAAATCTAGACAGTGCTTAAGTTTGAATGTTGATGGTGATTCTATCTCCTATTGCCAAAGGTGAATTATATCTCAGGATGCCCACTAGGCCACTTCATTAAACAGAAAAATTCTCCTGTGTTGGACAATCCATACATTTGATACCAAAAGTGTTGTATATGAGAGTCTAGAGAAAAACAGCTATTTTTTTTTACTGCATATGTCACTAGACATTTAGCAATAGGTTGAAAATACTTTTTAAATAAAGAGATAAATAAATAAATAGTGTCAATAAATAGTGTCTCCAGAATAACAATACTGATGTATACATGGCTGAAAAGAAGATAGACTAGAAACAATATAAATATGTGGAGAGCTCTTGATGCCACTTCAAGGAAATTGGCAAGAATATTGACATTGGGCTAGGACACAGAAGTAGGCTCAAGTAAAAATACAGCTGAGGAATGTGTTCCTTAGATCTTGTTCATCTTAATAAGTCCCTGGATACAGTAATAAACAGGACTGTTGTTTATGCTTGTTTATTTCTTGACCAAGAACTGACCCTAATTTTTGCATGTACTTAGAATGGTATAAAAGCAGCTTGGGAAAAAATAAACTTACTTCAGTGCTTGCTGAAGTCCTGATATAGTGATGTCTAATTGTCTTTTTTTCCTTTTATCTTCACTCCCTCCCTCAATACCCTGTTGGCTGACTGAGTGGGCTTGGTCATTTCTGGGAATATGCAACAAAATTAGAAAACAGAGGGCTAGTCAGTCAGGACAGCTAGCTACTGATTTACTGATGGGCTTGCTTGTTTGGTTTTTGGAGCAGGGTCTAAAAGAAGGGGCTCAAGTTAACCTTAAACTTGGTTGCTTTGCCTCAGACTGCCAAGTAGCTGGGATTATAAGCATATGCCATCATGCCCAGATATGAGTCACCATTCACATGACAAAGGCCACAACAGAGGAGTATCTCTCCTAGCATATCACACCGGCATGTAAAAGAGGCAGAGTGAAAAACAATACATTTTACTCTCTGTATGCATTCTGTGTGTACTTCCACTTAAAACCACCCTTAACAACTACAAAACATGGGTTACTTCTAACATTCAATCAGACTGTAAACTTACCATTAGATGATGCTTCCATATGAAGGCCTATTAAAGCCACATCATTGGCACAGGGGCTCTTTGTTACTTTGATATCTTCCACATCTGGATACAAACTTTTGACCTCCATTTCTGTAAGTATACGTCCAAGATTCCACTGAAGAATAGGCTCTGTGGATGACAAATTTAGGCACATAAATCAAAGCAGTATTGAAACTGTAACATCATTACTTTAAAAAAAAGGTTTTAAGAAAACTATGTAAGGGAAATATTTGATTGTCTGACGTGTGTAGGCAACATAGTAGAGGCTAGAGAGATGGGTCAGCAGTTAAGAACATTGGCTGTTCTTTCAGGTTACTTACATTTGATTCCCAGCGCACAGAGCAGCTCAATATTGTTTGAACCTCCAGTTGCAGGAGATCCAATGCTCTCTTCTGGTGTCCCAGAGCACCAGTCACCACATCTGATGCACAGACATGTGTACAGGCAAAACACCCATGAACATATGAATTTACACTTAGTTAAAATTGGTAAATGTTTATTATGCAAAGGAAAAAGAATGAAATTCTCTTAATAATTCTGTGGCAAAGTCACATTGCTGAAGAACATTTAGAATGGGAGACATTGCTTTGTCCATATATGGCAAATACATGGTCATGTGGTCTATGCTTGGACTGACAACAGCTGGAACACAGAACAGGAATATTTATAATTTAGGGAGCAGCATCTGCTTCAAAAGCAAACATTTCTCTTTGGTTTTTTGTTTGTTTGTTTGTTTGCTTGTTTTGGTTTTTTGCAATCCTATCAAATCAGCAGTAGATAAATTGAAAAGGAGAATAAACCTAGAGTATAAGCAGATGTTATCATCAGTGAATAAGTGGCTAAAGTCTCTAGGAAATAGGTAGCCATTGGGAGTGGATTATCAGAATAAAGCAAGCCAATGTGAGACTCTTCAGCCAATCAAAGGATGCATATCAACTCACACAGTCAGGGTCTTTCCTATGGCAAAGCAAGTATTCCAGGAGCTGATGGATTTCTTTGTTTTGTTTTGTTTTGTTTTAATTCCTCTGCTTTGTTTTTTGCCAAGTTCTAACTCAGAAGTTACTGCTTTTCACCATATCTGTTCTTTCCTCTCTGAGAAGCATTCCATGCAATGCTAGAATGAGTGGGTCTCTCCCTAGACCTCAGTGCAGCTGAGTGTCACTGGAACTCAAGAGTCATAATGTACTCTTACTCAGCAGGCTAGAGTAGGTCAGGATCCTCTTTGACAGATGACTGTTACAGTTTTAAAACTTAGAAATCCTACAAGGGTATAAAAAGGTTAAAGTTAAGTCAATTTAAAATATATAAAAACAGTTTTCCTTCTGGTGAAAACATTTTTACAAACTAAGATATTTTAAAACTCCAGAAGAATAAAAATTCTTCCTCTTTTGGAAAAAAAAAATAGAGACAAGAGAAACAGAAAAGTACAAAAGTAGCCCAGGACAACTTGAAAGATACTGCTATGTGATTTTAAAACAATCAATGCACTTTTAACAACAGAGACAACAAGTAATAAGTTGTTAGTTGTTTACATTCTGCAATATGGTTCTATCTACTCAAACTGCCATAGTCAACTGCAGACCCAAACATCTTAGGAAGCTCCTCTCTTCCCCCAACTTTGTGTAAAGGAAGAAAAGCAGTTGTATTTCTGTCTTTTGTTGGGTATTATGCAGTCTAGCTACAGCCAGGAAGGGGAAAAGCAATGTCAAAAGCAAAGACTTCTGAGGAGCTTGAGGTAAAGAACTGATTTCTGGGCTGTAGAGTGTTTGCAAGCCATTCACATCAGACCATAGAGAATAAGAAAGTTTGATTTACTGACTCCTTCCTTAAGGTAAAAGCTGCTTGGGGCCAGATGCTGTATTTTAAGAAGTGTCATAGGGGACCTCTGTTCCCGCGGACTGCGCTGGAGAGACCGGTACCCAGGCTCTCCCCCCGATATAACATCACTTGGGACACGGCCTGTTGGGGCTTCTGTCTGTGCCCGAGGGCGGGTTGGCGCTGTGGTCGTCTGGGTGCCAGATCGGCGGGCCATCGTGACCACAGGGTGAGCGGCGCCACGGAGACTGCCCTCCGCCATCTTTGCTCCAGTGACCAGGTAGTTGGGACCGCCAGGCTCAGAGACAGACAGGCATAATATCGCTTCGGTTTCAGGCAGCTTGTGTGTAACCTGCTCCCAGGTGCTGGGCTGATCTGCAGTAACCAGCGCGCCAGTTCCGCGGTGGGACCTTCTGCCTGGTGGCGGGACCCCGCGCAGGGAGGGAGCCCGCCAGCTTCCCTTCCGCGACCTCTGTTCCCGCGGACTGCGCTGGAGAGACCGGTACCCAGGCTCTCCCCCCGATATAACATCACTTGGGACACGGCCTGTTGGGGCTTCCGTCTGTGCCCGAGGGCGGGTTGGCGCTGTGGTCGTCTGGGTGCCAGATCGGCGGGCCATCGTGACCACAGGGTGAGCGGCGCCACGGAGACTGCCCTCCGCCATCTTTGCTCCAGTGACCAGGTAGTTGGGACCGCCAGGCTCAGAGACAGACAGGCATAATATCGCTTCGGTTTCAGGCAGCTTGTGTGTAACCTGCTCCCAGGTGCTGGGCTGATCTGCAGTAACCAGCACGCCAGTTCCGCGGTGGGACCTTCTGCCTGGTGGAGGGACCCCGCGCAGGGAGGGAGCCTGCCAGCTTCCCTTCCGCGACCTCTGTTCCCGCGGAGTGCGCTGGAGAGACCGGTACCCAGGCTCTCCCCCCAATATAACATCACTTGGGACACGGCCTGTTGGGGCTTCCTTCTGTGCCCGAGGGCGGGTTGGCGCTGTGGTCGTCTGGGTGCCAGATCGGCGGGCCATCGTGACCACAGGGTGAGCAGCGCCACGGAGAGTGCCCTCCGCCATCTTTGCTCCAGTGACCAGGTAGTTGGGACCACCAGGCTCAGAGACAGACAGGCATAATATCGCTTCGGGTTCAGGCAGCTTGTGTGTAACCTGCTCCCAGGTGCTGGGCTGATCTGCAGTGACCAGCGCGCCAGATCTGCTGTGGGACTTCTGCCTGGCAGAGGGACGCCCCCTCCCCCCCCCAGGAGAGATCACACACCCCTGCACAGGGCAGGAGCCTGCCAGCCTCCCTTTGGCGACCTCTGCTCCAGGAATCCACTAGGCTGAGCCTTTAGATGTGCAAGGCCTCCCCAATATAAGATCACTTGGGGCAAAGCACATTAGGGCTCCAAAGTCACTCAGGAGCAGGCAGGCCCCAGAAATCAGTGCCAGGGGAATCCTGGTAATCCAGGGGGGGCAGAAATAGCTTTGCAAGCTCACAGGAGGTCCAACCAACAGCCAGTGGCAGCAGGACCAACTAACACCAGAGGTATCCAGATGGCAAAAGGCAAACGTAGGAATGTTACTAACAGTAATCAAAGTAATGTGGGACCATCCGAACCCAACTCTCCAACAGCAGCAAGTCCTGGATACCCCACCACACCCGAAAGACAAGATCTGGATTTAAAATCACTTCTCATGATGCTATTAGAGGATCACAAGAAGGACACAAATAAATCTCATAAAGAGTTACAGGAGACCATGAATCAACGGTTAGAAGCCCTTACAAAGGAAACACAAAAATCGCTTAGAGAAATGCGGGAGAACATGGATCAAAAGATGGAGGCGCACAAGGAGACAACACAAAAATCACTTAACGAGATGAATCAACGGGTAGATGCACTCACAAAGGAATCACAAAATTTGCATAAAGAAATGCAGAAGAATATGGGTCAACAGACGGATGCCCATAAGGAGGCAACACAAAAATTGCTTAAAGAAATGAATCAACGGTTAGATGCCCTTACAAAGGAAACACGAGAACTGCTTAAAGAAATGCAGGAGACGATGGATCAACAGATGGAATCCCATGAGGAGGAAACACAAAAATCGCTCAGAGAAATGCAGGAGAACGTGGGTCATCAGGAAGAAATCCTGAAAGAGGTAATGCAAAAATACCTTAAAGAAATACAGGAAAATACAAACAAACAAGTGAAGGATCTCAGCAAATCCATCCAGGAACTAAAAAAGGAAGTAGAAACAACTAAGAAATCACAAAGGGAGACAACTTTGGAGATAGAAAACCTTGGGAAGAAATCAGGAGTCATAGATGCAAACATCAACAATAGAATACAAGAGATGGAAGAAAGAATCTCAGGTGCTGAAGATTCCATAGAAAGCATCGACTCAACAGTCAAAGAAAATGCAAAATGCAAAAAACGCGTAACCCAAAACATCCAGGAAATCCAGGACACAATGAGAAGACCAAACCTAAGGATTATAGGTATAGATGAGAGTGAAGATTTGCAACTTAAAGGGCCAGTAAACATCTTCAACAAAATTATGGAGGAAAACTTCCCTAACTTAAAGAGAGAGATGCCGATGAACATACAAGAAGCCTACAGAACTCCAAACAGACTGGACCAGAACAGAAATACCTCCCGTCACATAATAATCAAAACACCGAATGTTCTAAAGAAAGAAAGAATACTAAATGCAGTAAGAGAAAAGGGCCAAGTAACATACAAAGGAAGACCTATCCGAATCACATCAGACTTCTCACCAGAGACTATGAAAGCCAGAAGATCCTGGGCAGATCTCATGCAGACACTAAGACAGCACAAATGCCAGCCTAGACTACTATACCCAGCAAAACTCTCAATCACCATAGATGGAGAGACCAAGATATTCCATGATAAAACCAAATTTTCACAATATCTTTCCACAAATCCAGCCCTGCAACGGATAATAGGTGGAAACCTCCAATACAGGGAGAGAAACAACACCCTGGAAAAAATGAGATAATAACCTTCTTGAATCAAACCCAAAAGTAGATAACCACTCAAACATAAAGATAGCGTCAAGAATGGCAGATGGCAATAATCACTATGCCTTAATCTCTCTTAATATCAATGGTCTCAACTCCCCAATTAAAAGACATAGACTAGCAGACTGGATACGTAAACAGGACCCAGCTTTTTGCTGCATGCAGGAAACGCACCTCAGTGTCAAAGACAAACACTACCTCAGAGTAAAAGGCTGGAAAACAATTTTACAAGCAAATGGCCCCAAGAAACGAGGTGGAGTAGCCATCCTAATATCGGATAAAATTGATTTTCAACCCAAAGTCATCAAAAAAGACACAGAAGGACACTACATACTGATCAAGGGAAAAATCCACCATCAAGAACTCTCAATCCTGAATATCTATGCTCCAAATGCAAGGGCACCCTCATTCGTAAAAGAAACTTTACTAAAACTCAAAGCACACATCGCACCGCACACAATAATAGTGGGTGACTTCAACACCCCGCTCTCTGAAATGGATCGTTCAGGAAAGCAGAAACTAAACAGGGACACAGTGAATCTAATTGAAGCCTTGGACCAAATGGAACTAACTGATATATATAGAACATTTCATCCTAGAGCTAAAGAATACACCTTCTTCTCAGCTCCTCATGGTACCTTCTCCAAAATTGACCATATAATTGGTCACAAATCAGACCTCAACAGATACAAGAAGATAGAAATAATCCCATGCCTCCTATCAGATCACTATGGAATAAGGGTGGTCTTCAATGGCAACAAAAACAAAAGAAAACCCACGTACACATGGAGGCTGAACAATGCTCTACTCAATGATAACTTGGTCAAGGTGGAAATAAAGAAAGAAATCAAAGACTTTTTGAAAGTTAATGAAAATGAAGGCACAACATACCCTAACTTATGGGACACAATGAAAGCAGTGCTAAGAGGAAAATTCATAGCCCTGAGTGCCGCCAAAAAGAAACGGGAGACAGCATACACTAACAGCTTAATGGCACACCTGAAAGCCCTGGAACAAAAAGAAGCAAATACACCAAAGAGGAGTAGAAGGCAGGAAATCATCAAACTCAGGGCTGAAATCAATCAAGTAGAAACAAAGAAAACCATACAAAGAATCAACAAAACGAGGAGTTGGTTCTTTGAGAAAATCAACAAGATAGATAAGCCCTTAGCCAGACTAACCAGAGGGCACAGAGATAGTATCCAAATTAATAAAATCAGAAACGAAAAGGGAGAGATAACAACAGAAACTGAGGAAATTCAAAAAATCATCAGATCCTACTACAAAAACCTGTATTCAACACAACTAGAAAATCTTGAGGAAATGGACAATTTCCTTGACAGATACCAAGTACCAAAATTAAATCAGGATCAAATAGACCATCTAAACCGTCCTATAACCCCTGAAGAAATAGAAGTTGTCATTGGAAGTCTTCCAACCAAAAAAAGCACAGGTCCAGATGGTTTTAGTGCAGAATTCTATCAGACCTTCAAAGAAGACCTAACACCAATACTCTTCAAACTGTTCCACAAAATAGAAACAGAAGGAACACTACCCAACTCGTTCTATGAAGCCACAATTACACTAATACCAAAAGCACACAAAGATCCGACAAAGAAAGAGAATCTCAGGCCAATCTCTCTTATGAATATCGATGCAAAAATACTCAATAAAATTCTTGCCAACCGAATCCAAGAACACATCAAAACGATCATTCACCACGATCAAGTAGGCTTCATCCCAGGGATGCAGGGATGGTTCAATATAAGGAAATCCATCAATGTAATCCACTACATAAACAATCTCAAAGAAAAAAACCACATGGTCATCTCATTAGATGCTGAGAAAGCATTTGACAAAATTCAGCATCCTTTCATGCTAAAGGTCTTGGAAAGATCAGGAATTCAAGGCCCATATCTAAACATAGTAAAAGCAATTTACAGCAAACCAGTAGCCAGCATCAATCTAAACGGAGAGAAACTTGAAGCAATCCCACTAAAATCAGGGACTAGACAAGGCTGCCCTCTCTCTCCATATCTTTTCAATATAGTACTTGAAGTTCTAGCTAGAGCAATTAGACAAGAAAAAGAGGTCAAAGGGATACAAATTGGAAAGGAAGAAGTCAAACTATCACTATTTGCAGACGATATGATAGTATACATAAGCGACCCAAAGAACTCCACCAGAGAACTCCTACAGCTGATAAACGACTTCAGCAAAGTGGCCGGATATAAAATCAACTCAAGCAAGTCAGAAGCCTTCCTATACTCAAAGGATAAGCAGGCTGAGAAAGAAGTAAGAGAAATAATACCCTTTACGATAGCCACAAACCATATTAAGTATCTTGGCGTGACGCTAACCAAACAAGTGAAAGATCTGTATGACAAGAACTTCAAGTCTCTGAAGAAAGAAATTGAAGAAGACCTCGGAAGATGGAAAAATCTGCCATGCTCATGGATTGGCAGGATTAATATAGTAAAAATGAGCATCTTACCAAAAGTAATACACAGATTCAATGCAATCCCCATCAAAATCCCAACTCAATTCTTCATAGAGTTAGAAAGAGCAATTCAAAAATTCATCTGGAATAACAGAAAACCCAGAATAGCTAAAACTATTCTCAAGAGTAAAAGAACCTCTGGGGGAATCAGTATCCCGGACCTCAAGCTGTACTACAGAGCAATAGTGTTAAAAACTGCATGGTATTGGTACAGTAACAGGCATGTAGATCAATGGAACAGAATTGAAGACCCAGAAATGAATCCACACTCCTATGGTCACTTGATCTTTGACAAAGGAGCTAAAACCATCCAGTGGAAAAAAGATAGCCTTTTCAACAAATGGTGCTGGCTCAGCTGGAGGTCAACATGCAGAAGAATGCAAATTGACCCATCCTTATCTCCTTGCACTAAGCTCAATTCTAAGTGGATCAAAGATCTCCACATAAAACCAGACACACTGAAACTAATAGAAGGGAAACTAGGGAAGAACCTTGAACATATGGGCACAGGGGAGAATTTCCTGAACAGAACTCCAATAGCTTATACTGTAAGATCAAGAATAGACAAATGGGACCTCATTAAATTACAAAGTTTTTGCAAGGCAAAAGACACCTGTCAAAAAGACAAAGCGGCAACCAACTAACTGGGAAATGATCTTTACCAACCTTACATCCGACAGAGGGCTAATATCCAAGATATACAAAGAACTCAAGAAGTTAAACTCCAGAGAGGCAAGTAACCCTATTAAAAAATGGGGTACAGAGCTCAACAAAGAGTTCTCACCTGAAGAATATCTAATGGCTGAGAAGCACCTAAAGAGATGTTCATCATCCTTAGTCATTAGGGAAATGCAAATCAAAACAACCCTGAGATTCCATCTCACACCAGTCAGGATGGCTAAGATCAAAAACACAGGAGACAGCAGTTGTTGGCGAGGATGTGGAGAAAGAGGAACACTCCTCCACTGCTGGTGGAATTGCAGGCTGGTACAACCACTCTGGAAAGCAGTCTGGCGGCTCCTCAGAAAACTGGGCATGACACTTCCGGAGGATCCGGCTATACCACTCCTGGGCATATACCCAGAGACTTTACCTGCATGCAATAAGGACACATGCTCCACTATATTCATAGCAGCCTTATTTATAATAGCCAGAAGCTGGAAAGAACCCAGATGTCCCTCAACGGAGGAATGGATTCAGAAGATGTGGTATATTTACACAATGGAATACTACTCTGCAATTAAAAACAATGAATTCACGAAATTCCTAGGCAAATGGTCAGAACTTGAAAATATCATCCTTAGTGAGGTAACCCAATCACAAAAGATCACACATGGTATGAAGTCACTGATAAGGGGATATTGACCCAGAATCTCAGAATACCCTAGACACAATCAGCATATCAATAGATTTCTAAAAAGATGGAAGGAGAGACCCCTGGTCCTGGAAAGACTGGATGTAGGGGAACGCCAGGACAGAGTAATGAGAGGGGGTTGAACGGAGAAAAGAGGGAGGGAAGGGGGCTTATGGGACTTTCGGGGAGGGAGGAAACGGGAAAGGGGAAGTGATTTGGAATGTAAATTAAAAAAATAAAATAAAATAAAATTAAAAAAAAAATAATTAAATTAAAAAAAAAAAAAAAAAGAAGTGTCATAGGGACTGGAGTGTTACTGACCAAAGCTGCAGATAAGCTGAGAACTGATGTGGAAAGTTGATCTGACAGAGGGCAAGAGTAGCACACTAACATTCGTTGACATTTACCATCTTTGGGGTTTTTTTTAGATATTTTCTTTACTTACATTTCAAATGTTATCCCCTTTCCTGGTTTCCCCTCCAAAAGCACCCTATTCCATCCCCCCTCCCTGAGCTTCCCAATCCTCCCACTCCTATTTCTCTGTCCTGGCATTCTCTAATACTGGGGCGTTGAGTCTTCTCAGAACCAAGGGCCTCTCCTCCCTTTAATGTCCAATTTACCACCTTTCAAGTGCAGGGGAACTCGCTTATGGTAAAGACCATTCCCGAATGTCTCCCTTTTGTCCATCTTAGTCTTTTATTGGTGTGAAGAGACAATGTTACCATAGCAACACTTATAAAGGAAAATGTTTAATTGGGTCTGGTTTATACTTTCAGAGGGTTAGTTTATCATCATGGAGCAAGCATGGTGGCCTGCGTGCAGACATGGTGCTGGAGAAGTCAAGAGTTCTATGTCTTGACTGAAGACAACAGGGAGTGAGTGTGTCACTGGGTGGAGCTTGAGCATATATAAGACCACAGAGCCTGCCTCCACATTGACATACTTCCTTCAACAAAATCACACCTATCCCAACATTATCACACCTACTAATAGTGCCATTCCCTATGAGCCAAGTATCAAAACACAGGAGTCTCTGGGGCCATTCCTATTCTAACACTGTAACCCGTCATCTGCCACATGCATAGTTTCCACTCCTGAGGCCCTTCAGTTGTTCTGATTATAAAAACAACTCTGTTTCTGGAAAATGAAAACAAAAACAGGGAAACTAGAGAGTGGTTAAGGTTTTATGACTGTTAAAGTAAGAAAGAGAGAAGTGGTTGGTGTGAAGGTCACTGTTGACCTGTGATTAAAAAGCAGTTTATGTGTAGGAGACATAATTTAATTCATGACTTGAGGTTTACTGTAGTGTCTATTAGATATAAAGCAGTTAGAGGATTTTGATGCATCTCTTTGTGTTGAGTAGGTAAAAAAGCCTTAGAACCATGCCCTCACCTTTTCCTTGACACTCCCTTCCGTTTGTTGCCTCATATCTCTAAATTGTAGCAACTGATACTGTTCTACTTGATTGCTCTGTAGCAGTGGAGGGTTCATCCTTGTTCCTCCCATTTTCATTAACCCTGGTCATCAGGAATCCCATCTGCTCTCCTTACAAAGTATATTCTTTGGGCTGCTACTGCTCAACTCCTGTACTTCATGCTCCACAGCCTGAGGATACCTCTTGTTTGTAATGATGCAACGGCCACCAGTCATGGCCTTTTTTCCATTCCTGTCATCCCCTCCGAGATTCAGATCCCTGCATGACAAGCACCCAACACTGGGACCTTTTCTAAACACAAGTCAGAATTACTTATGTTTAGAAAGTAGGTAATGTACTCCATTCATGCAGTTTTGTTATTGCTCGTTAAATCCCACATCTTCCCCACAATCTCTGCCAGCATTCACAAACTCAGGACACACCAACCCAACCACACCCTCATTTTCTATGCTTCAACAAGGAGTGGAGGGACTCTGGTCCTGTCAAGCATGGAAGCTTGGTGCTGTCAGGTCTTGCCCTTCTTCCCCATTTCCTTTACCTTGTTAAAAACCATTAGATTGCATTCCTAAAGCAGCCACCAAAATCTATTCCCTTATTGGCCACTTCCTCCTCCTGAATTCTAGGTATCATGTTTTAAAGTCCAGAATAAACGCCCCCCTTTGGTTCAGCTAAGTAATATGCTCAATCAAAATATACCACTACATCACAGCTCATTCTAACACAGACCTCCCCTTTCTTCTCTTCTTTGAGATTGCACACACAAGTTCATTGGCTGCTGCTTTTCTTCCTAAGTCATAAAGCAGCCACTTAAACTTTTCTTCCTACAGTAAAAAAAGTTCTCTCTGTTAAACCAGGTATTTAGGTGTGGCTTGTGCTTAATGTGGGGTCCTAGGGAACCCCGCAATGTGCAGTATTTTCCAAGGAAGAGTCCTTTCAGATCAAACAGAGCAATCCTATGTTTGCATTTGTCATAGTATTTCTGATGTCTCAGCAACTGTAAACATGAAACATTAATGCAGTGTACCTCACTATGTGAGATTTCAGAGTTTCTAATATTTGAAATGATATAATATTGATATGTTAATGTTTAAAATTAGCACATTACCCAAGTATTAAAATCCCAAATCCAGTAGTATAATTACCATTGAATAATTGCCTTTTCTTAATTTTTAGAAAACATGAACAAAGTAAACAGGGTACAATATTTTGTCAGTTTAATTTCAGATATATTTTTAAGGCTTGGGGAGTCAAACCCAGGGCCTCACATGAAGGTAAAGCCTTCAACCACTGAACTACATATACCCTTAGTGGCAAGTATTTTAATTTTGTTTAAGCAAATAAAAACAGTACAGATACTATTTAAAATTTGTCTGCTTCTTTCCATGGTCCCATGCCCAAACTATAATAAAATACACAAAATGTTTGAGAGAGAGAGAGAGAGAGAGAGAGAGAGAGAGAGAGAGAGAGAGCATGTAAAGGCCAAAAGGCAACTTCAGTGTTACTCCTGTTAGACAGAGATTTTCATGAGCCTGACATTCTTGATTAGCCTAAGTTGGCTAGCTAGTGAGTCCTAGGAATCCACTTGAGTGCTGGAATTAAAGCTCTATTTCACAACAGTCAAATTTTCAGGTTTGTTCTAAGGATCAAATTCAGATCCTCATCCTTGAAAAACACTTTAATATTTGAACTGTTTACTCAGGCCCTAGTCCATGTATTGCATTTTATGTTTTTACTATTCTCTATGCATACATGTAGAATTCAGAGTAATTCTTTGCACAATTTTTAAAGTTTAATTATGGTATTTTTCTAATTATTAAACATTCAATTAATTTTGCTGTGTGTGTGTGTGTGTGTGTGTGTGTGTGTGTGTGTTGCATATATAATTTTGTACCACATTGGAGCCTGGTGCTCTCAGAAGCCAAACTATAGCATGAAATGCTCCTAGAACTAGAGTTGAGGTAGTTATTGGCTACCATTTCTGTTCTGGGAACCAAACTTGGTTCCTCTGCAAAAGGAACAATTGCTCTTAGCTGCTGAGCAATCTCTCCAGCCCTTCTTGCTCATTTCTTTTAAAAAAAATCACTTTCTTATATTGTAGACATCATGCAGGAGGAGCTGCCGTGGGCAAATGAGCTTCTTGGTGATGGTTCACTATTTTGCTCAGGTCTGATGGGTGCCCTCGAGAGGCACAGCCCCAGTTCCTTCATCTCCAGAATGCTTCTTGCTGCTGCTGTACATTCTCATGGTTGTCATTACCATATTTCTCATCTATCTACCATGGTGTGATTGAGCATGGGGAGATTTTCACTTCCGATAATTTGGTGTGATCGTCTCTTGGGAGATAGCCCACCATATTGGGCACTTTTCCTGCAAATCAAAATGAAGATGGACTTTCTTTTAAAAATATCATTTAGATGGAGTAATGATTTTACAGAATTCCTGATTTGACTTAGTTTTAGAAAATTAGGATACTTGATAGAAATTTTGAAGAGATGGTTGAAGTTGTTCTGCCAGAAAGATCTAATAAAATTAGAATCAAGAATAGAGTGCCCCCTCCTTGTAGAATTAAGTGCCACATAGGTTAGGAAAAGAGTACACTGAGCTTTATTGCCTTGCAAGCACATAATTGTATTTCGAAGAAAAAAAATAGGCTTGGTAAATATTAATGATCAAAGAAAACATTTCACTCAAGGTTGGGACTGAGTTCCAGACTCTTGTCGTCTAGGGATTTGACCACAGGTTTCACTGTGCACCATGAATAGATGGGGTTATGAATAAAGAATAAATAATACTATTATAAGAATAGAGAATAGATGATTAACCTGTTTAGACGAAAAAGACTTCAAATATAAAACATAGATGTTGATCTCTTTCTTACTAGATGCAAATTGTCATCAGCAAAGTATAGGTAAAAAAAATGTTTCTATGGACCAGATTGCTTAAAGTTTGTTAATTAAAGACAAAGGAATTATTGTTTTGGATGAGCTTGTGCAAAGAAAGTTGGATGGAAAATGTTTAGTCAGGTCTTGGACTGAAAAGAAGATTCCATAATCAAAAATTCTGTGGGAACTTCCTTTTGTGTAATTATTTCAATCATTTTTTGGAGAATATGTTTTTTGTGGTAATTGGTTTTAAATATTAAAGAATATGTAATTTCTAGCTATGAGGTAATCTTTGCTTACATATAGAACTTTGTCTTAGATGGTATAAAAAGGCTAAGAGAAAAAAAATAAAGTTGTTGATTAAGTTCTAGGCCAGGAACCATCTTCTCTCCAGCAACTGAGCAAGCAGATATAGCCAGGAACTCAGGGAACAACAGAGTGCCAGAAAAGCTGGGACAGGGTCCACCAGGGCCCCACCTGCACCCAGGAGCAGGGCTGAGCCACAGCACTCTGTGCCAGGGGAGAGCTAGTCACCCAGGGGTGCTGAGACAGGCTTACAGGTCCACAAGAGGGACAAGCACCAGCCAGAGCCAACAGGATCAACTAAAAACAGGGATAACCAGATGGCCAAAGGCAAACACAGGAACTTTACCAACAGAAATCAAGGCAACATGGCACCATCCGAACGCATTTCCCCACAACAACAAGCCCAGATATCCCAACACACCAGAAAAGCAAGATTTGGATTTAAAATCACAGCTCATGATGCTTATAGAGGACATGAAGAAGGACATAATTGGCTCCCTTAAAGAAATACAGGAGAACACAGGTAAACAGGAGGATGCCCTTAAAGAATTACAGGAAAACACAAACAGGTGAAGGAATTAAACAAAACCATCCAGGATCTAAAAATGGAGGTAGAAACAGTAGAGAAATCAAAAAGGGAAACAACTCTCGACATAGAAAACCAAGGAAAGAAGTCAGGAGTCATAGATGCAAGTGTCAACAACAGATTACAAAAGACAGAAGAGAGAATCTCAGATGGAGAAGATACCATAGAAAGCATTGACACAACAGTCAAATAAAATGCAAAATGCAAAAAGCACCTAACCCAAAACCTCCAAGAAATCCAGGACACAATGAGAAGACCAAACCTAAGGATCATAGGTATAGAAGAGAGGGAAGATTTCCAACTTAAAGGGCCAGTAAATGTCTTCAACAAAATTATAGAAGAAAACTTTCCTAACCTAAAGAAAGAGATGCCCATAAACACATAAGAAGACTACAAAACTCCAAATAGTTTGAACCAGAAAAGAAATTCCTCCTGGCACATAATAATGCACAAAGTACACATTTCACCTCACACAATAATTGTGAGAGACTTCAACACCCAACCCTCATCAATGGACAGATCAAGAAATCACAAACTAAACAGAGGCAAAGGGAAACTAATAGAAGTTATGGACCAAATAGATTTAACAAATATCTATAGAATATTTCATCTTAAATCAAAAAAAAAATATACCTTCTTCTCAGCACCTTCTTCTCACTATGGACTAAGGTTAGACTTCAATAGTAACAAAAACAACAGAAAGCCCACATACACATAAAAGCTGAACAACACTCTACTCAAGGATAACATGGTCAATGAAGAAAAAAAGAAAGAAATCAAAGACTGTTTAGAATTTAATGAAAATGAAAGCACAACATAACCAAACATATGGGACACAATGAAAGCAGTACTAAGACGGAAAAGTCATAGCTCTGAGTGCCTCCAAAAAGAAACTGGAGAGAGCATACACTAGCAGCTTAACAGCATACCTGAAAACTTTAGAACAAAAAGAAGCAAATACACTCCAGAGGAATAGACAGCAGGAAATAATCAAGCTCAGGGCTGAAATCAACCAACTAGAAACAAAAAGAACTATACAAAGAATCAACAAAACCAGGAGCTGGTTCTTTGAGAAAGTCAATGAGATAGATAAACCCTTAGCCACACTAACCCGAGGGCACAGCGACAGTATCCAAATTAGGAAAATCAGAAACGAAAAGGGAGACATAACAACAGAAACTGAGGAAATTCAAAAAATCATCAGATGCTACTACAAAAGCCTATACTGAACACAACTGGAAAACCCAGAAGAAATGGACAATTTTCTAGACAGATACCAAATACCAAAGTTAAATCAGGATCAGATAGACCATCTAAACAGTCCCATAACCCCTAGAGAAATAGAAACAGTCATTGAAAGTCTCCCAAACAAAGAAAACCCAATACCAGATGGTTTTAGTGCAGAATACTATCAGACCTTCAAAAAAGACCTAATAGTAATATTCTTCAAACTATTCCACAAAATAGAAACAGAAGGAACACTACCCAACTTGTTCTATGGAGCCACAAAGATCCAACAAAGAACGAGAACTTCAGATCAATTTCCTATATGGATATCGATGCAAAAATACTCAATAAAATTCTTGTCCACCGAATCCAAGAACACACCAAAATGATCATTCACCAAGATTAAGTAGACTTCATCCCAGGGATTCAGGGATGGTTTAATATACAGAAATCCATCAGTGTAATTCACTACATAAAAGAAACTCAAAATTAAAAAAAAACACATGGTCATTTCATTAGATGCTGAGAAAGCATTTGACAAAATTCAGCATCCCTTAATGTTAAAAGTCACACCCCTTCATGATAAACGTCTTGGAAAGAACAGGAATTCAAGGCCCATACCTAAACATAGTAAAAGCAATATACAGCAACTCAGTAGCCAACATCAAACTAAATGGAGAGAAACTTGAAACAATCCCACTAAAATCAAGAACTAGACAAGGCTGCCCTCTCTCTCTCCCTACCTGTTCAATATAGTACATGAAGTTCTAGCCAGAACAATTTGAAAACAAAAGGAGGTCAAAGGGATTCTAATTGGAAAGGAAGAAGTCAAAGTATCACTATTTGCAGATGATATGATAGTATACTTAATTGACCCCAAAAAAATACCATCAGAGAATGCCTAAACCTGATAAACTTCAGCAAAGTGGCTGAATATAAAATTAACTCAAACAAATTAATAGCCTTCCTATACTCAAAGGATAAAGATGTGGAGAAAGAATTTAGGGAAATGACACCCTTCACAATAGTCACAAATAATATAAAATACCTTGGTGTGACTATAATCAAGCAAGTGAAAGATCTGTATGAGAAGATCAAGTCTCTGAAGAAAGAAATTAAAGAAGATCTCAGAAGATGGAAAGATCTCCCATGCTCATGGATTGGCAGTTTGGTAAAAATGGACATATTGCCAAAAGAAATCTACAGATTCAATGCAATCCCCATCAAAATTCCAACTCAATTCTTCATAGAGTTACAAAGAGCAATTTTGAAATTTATCTGGAATAACAAAAAAAACAGGATAGCGAAAACTATTCTCAACAATAAAAGAACTTCTGGCAGAATCAATATCCCTGACATCAAGATCTACTACAGAGCAATAGTGATAGAAACTGTATGGTATTGGTATGGAGACAGGCAGGAAGATCAATGGAATAGAACTGAAGACCCAGAAATGAACCCACACACCCATGGTCACTTGATCTTTGACAAAGGAGCTAAAACCATCCACTGGAAAAAAGACAGCATTTTCCACAAATGGTGCTGGGTCAACTGGCAGTCAACATGTAGAAGGATGCAAATTGATCCATTCTTATGTCCTGTTCAAAGATCAAGTACAAGTGGATAAAGGACCTCTACATAAAACCAGATACACTGAATCTAATAGAAGAGAAAGTGGGGAAGAACCTGGAGCATATGGGCACAGGGTAAAATTTCCTGAATAGAACACCAATAGCTTATGCTCTAAGATCAAAAATTGACAAATGGGACCTCATAAAATTATAAAGTTTCTGTAAGGCAAAGGACACTGTCAAGAGGACAAAACAGCAACCAACAGATTGGGAAAAGATCTTTACCAACTCTACATCCGACAGAGAGCTAATATCCAATATACAAAGAACTCTAGAAGGTAGACCCCAGAGAGCCAAATAACCCTATAAAGAAGTGGAGTTCAGAGCTAAACAAAGAATTTTCATCTGAGGAATATAGAACGACTGAAAAGCACCTAAAGAAATGTTTAATATCCTTAGTCATCAGGGAAATGCAAATCAAAACAACCCTGAGATTTCACCTCACACCAGTCAGAATGGCTAAGATCAAAAACTCAAGAGACAGCAGGTGCTGGCAAGGATGTGGAGAAAGAGGAACACTCCTCCATTGCTGGTGGGATTGCAAGTTAGTACAACAACTCTGGAAATTAGTCTGGCTGTTCCTCAGCAAACTGGGCATGATACTACCAAAGGACCCTGTTGTACCACTCCTGGGCGTATACCCAGAGGCTTCCCCTGCATGCAATAAGGACACGTGCTCCACTATGGTTATAGTAGTCCTATTTATAATAGCCATAAGCTGGAAAGAACCCAGATGTCCCTCAACAGAGGAATGCATACAGAAAATGTAGTATATTTACACAATGGAATACTACTCAGTATTAAAAACAATGAATTCATGAAATTCTTAGGCAAAAGGGTGGAGCTAGAAAATATCATCCTGAGTGAAGTAACCCAATCACAAAAGAACACACATGGTATGCACTCATAAGTGGATATTAGGCCAAAAGCTCAGAATACCCAAGATACAACTCACAGACCCCATGAAGCTCAAGAAGAAGACCAAAATGTGGATACATTTGATCCTTATTGGAAAGTGGATCAAAATACCCGTGACTCACAACCAACCAATAGAATGAAAATAGGGTCCCCAATGGAGCAGTTAGAGAAAGGAACCAAGGAGATGAAGAGGTTTTGCAGCCCTGCAGGGGGAACAGTATCAACAGTACCCCCAGAGCTCCCAGGAACTAAACCACCAACCAAAGAGTACACATGGAGGGACCTATAGCTCCAGCTACATATGTAGCAGATGACCATTTCAGATATAAGTGAGAAGAGAGACCATTGGTGCTGTGAAGGCTTGATTTCCCAGAACAGAGGAATGCAAGTCAGGAAATTGGGGGGGGGCATAAACAGGGAGAGGGGGGATGGGATAGGGGATTTTCGGGGGGTAACAAGGAAAGGGAATACCATTTGGAATATAAATAAAGCAAATATCTAATAAAAAAATAATTTAAAAAAAAGTTCTAGACCAGCAAGGTGTACAAAACAGAAAAAAAAAAGTTGAAGCTTTCTCATTGGAGCTTTGCTCCATCTATCCAATATGTCTGTGTCTGTCTGTGTGTCTTTCTGTACATATGTATGTATGGTATGTATTGGTATATATGAAGTTGGAACTTGTTTTGCTTCATCTGTTCAGTGTGTGTGTGTGTGTGTGTGTGTGTGTGTGTGTGTGTGTGTGTGTGTGTTTGGGTGTGTGTTTGGGTGTGTGTTTGGGTGTGTGTATTTGTGAATGTGTGTGTGTGTTTGTGTATGTGTTTATTCTCCTTTACTCTTTTCCTTCTCATCACCTTTGAAAGAGTTTATGGTGTTCAGAAAGTTTCTTGCCAGTCACAGGGATTGCTAGCCTCATTGAATCAGTATTTATTCATTTAGAGAAAAATCTGGTGAGTGATGAATCATTTACTCCAGAATCAACTCTCTTTAGTTTACAAATTTGGCCTCCAGCACTTGTATTCATGAGTATGATTTGTGTATATGTTTGTAGAGAGGCAGTATGGGCATGTACAGTGTAAGTTTTCTTCTTTCACCCTGGGCTCTAGTACTTAAATTCATGTTGTCAAGTTTGTGGGACAAGTACTGTCTTAGTTAGGGTTTTACTGTTGTGAACAAACACCATGACCAAGGCAACTCTTATAAGGACAACATTTAATTGGGGGATAGCTTACACGTTCAGGGGTTCAGTCCATTATCATCAAGGCAGAAACATGGCAGCATCCAAGCAGGCATGATTCAGGAGGAGCTGAGAGTTCTACATCTTCATCTGAAAGCTGCTAACAGAATACTCACTTCCAGGCTGCTAGGACTAAGGTATTAAAGCCCCACACCCACAGTGACACATCTACCCAACAAGGCCATATCTTCTAATAGTGCCACTCTCTGATCCAAGCATATACAAACCATCATGAGTACTTTTACTGGTTGAACCATTTCAACAGTCCTCATATTCTATTTTTTTTTAAAAAATTGTGTGTGGTGTGCATTTGTATGTGTATTGGTGTATATGTAGTTACACATAATTATATAGGTGCACATGCACAAGGAGGCTCAAAGTTGATATTGGGCATTTTTCTTTGATTGCTCCCCAGTTTATTTATTGAGGCAAGATCGATCTTTCCCAAACCTGAAAACCTGGTGCTCCCAGGTTCTGCCTAGTCTAGCTAGCTAGCTTGACCTTGACCTCCTAAGATGGCCTCTGTTTTTGTCTACCCAGTGTAATTAAGGCCCATTGCCACAGCTGCTCAGATTTTGTGTGTGTCCTGTGAATGTGCACTCCAGTCCTCAAACTTTTGCAGGCAGTGCTTTATCTGTTGAACAATCAATCTCCCAAGCCCTTTTCTATGATACTTTGAAACTCAGTCTTTTCAATTTCTATGAGTTCAGTTCTCTCTAATATGTGTCTATTTTGGTACTTGAGTCACATACCTGTATGCTTTTGTTCCTCTCCTTACTTATAGACACTTATGTTGTTTAAAATTCTTTCTTATCACAAACAATACTGCATTAAAAAGAATGAACAGTTCTCTTAGGCTTATAACTTATTCCAGTTCTCAGTGGAGTTTGTAATTATGGTGGAAGACTTACTAAAACTACAATTGCCTGGCCTATCTATAGAGACAGATTTTAATTTGTGTATGTATAATGGAGGCAAATGATAATTCATTACTTTTTGTAAGTCTACCCAAGTATTTCTTTCATAAAATGTAATTTTATATATTTTTATTCGTCAGTCTAAACAGGATTATATCAGATTGGTATTAATACCAGTAAAAAAGTAATGCAATGAAAGATAGAGAACTTGAGGAATATTAATAGCTTACGCTACCGATAGTACTAGAGGTGATCAATAAAATTAGGGCTAGGTATGGTGACACATGTTTTTAATCCCAATAGTTTAGGATAGAGGCAGGTGGATTTCTGTAAGTTTGAGGCCAGACAAGTCCCTCAACAGAGGAATGGCTACAGAAAATGTGGTACATTTACATAATGGAATACTACTCAGCTATTAAAAACAATGAATTTATGAAATTCTTAAGCAAATGGATGGAACTAGAATATATCATCCTGAGTGAGGTAACCCAGTCACAAAAGCACACATGGTAAGCACTCATTGATAAGTGGATATCAGCCCAGAAGCTTGGAATACCCAAGACACAATTCACAGATCAAATGAAGCTGAAGAAGAAGAAAGAACAAAGTATGGATACGCTGGTCCTTCTTAGAATGGAAAACAAAATACCCACAGAAGGAGATACAGAGACAAAGTGTGGAGCAGAGTCTGAGGGAAGGAGCATCCAGAGACTGCCCCACCTAGTGATCAATCCCATATACAGTTACAAAACTCAGACACTATTGTGGATGTTCACAAGTGCTTGCTGACCGGAACCGGTTATAGCTGTCACCTGGGAGGCTCTGCTAGTACATGACAAATACAGAGGCGGACACTCTCAGTCAGCCATTGAACTGAGCATAGGGTCCCCAATGAAGGAGCTAGAGAAAGGACCTAAGGAGCTGAAGGGGTTTGCAGCACCACCGAAGGAACAGCAAGATGAGCCATCCAGTACTCCCAGAGCTCCCAGGAACTAATCCATCAACCAAAGAGTACACATGGAGTTACCCATGGCTCCAGACACATAGGCAGCAGAGGATGGCCTTGTTGGACAACAAAGGGAAGAAAGTCCCTTGGTCCTGGGAAGGCTCGATCCCGAAGTGTAGGGGAATACCAAGACATGGAAGTGGGAGTGGGTTGATTGGGGAACAGGGGGAGGGGAGATGGGTTATGGTATTTTCTGGTGGGGGGAACCAGGAAAGGGGACAACATTTGAAATGTAAATAAAGAATATATCTAATAAAGAAGAAGAAGGAGGAGGAGGAGAAAAAGGGGAGGAGGAGGAAGGCCTGCCAAGGCTGGCCCCCAGAAAAAATACCCTCTTTTTTTCTCTTTGAGTTCCCTACATGCATATACATATATATACACACAACACGATCACACACATAAATAAAAATAATACCTTTTTTAAAGTACTAGAAAACATATCACTAGCAGAGTAAAATATTATTCAAATGAAATTCTTTCCAGAGATTCAAATATATTTATAATTTGAATATATATTCAAATATACTATATATATTATATATAAAAGCAATGGTCCTGGCCTCTGGAACTTGGCACTATAAGTTAATCATCAAAGTTTGTTCAGAGAGTATGTGAATGACATTCTACTTTATATGTTGATATTTACCTCGGACAAGGTCCAATAAAGTCCCATCAGTATCATAAATGTTTAATCCTTCATGCATTGTGATCTTTATCATCCATTGTTCTATGGCTGCGATGTCTAAAAATAAAAGATAAATAATTTTTCATATGTCATGTTGGTGAAAATGGAAGCTATGTGAACACTACTCTTTTACAATCATTTTGAGTATATGAATGTGTCAAATTTCATACATTTTTCTGCAAATATTTTTTCTGTTAAAATAATAAATAATTATGAAATTATGTTACTGCCATAATAATGTATTCTATGCTAATAAGTTTTGATAATAATTTCTCTCTTAAAACTATATCAAGGAAAATGAAATTCATAACCCCTTTGTTAAGTGGTATAATATTATTTTAGAATATCTGTCAGAGAAATGTATAGGACCTGTGACTGTGGCAATGCTAAATTTGATGAGACAGGTAAGGAAGAGTTAACAGCACCTCTCACAAAACTAGTCCTCAAAAATGAAGCAAAAGGGTTACTTCTAAACACATTCTGCAAGCCAGTATTATCCTGATACCAAACCAATAAAGACAGACCATAAAGAGAAAACTTGAAGTCAACATTCCTGGTGAACCTTAAAGTAAAATAACCTCAAGCAAATACTAGAATGGTGGGAGCTGAAGAGATTGCTTATGTTAAGAGCACTTGCTGCTCTTTTAGAGGATCCAGGATCAGTTCTCAGCAACATAAGACCAACACAGCCATTTCTAACTCCAGTTTCAGGCTTCAAACACCCTTTGAGATCAATATGCACATAATGAACCTGCCTATGTGCAGACTTATCTGGCCTCAGTGGCAGAGGAAGTGCATAACTTCACAGAGATTTGAAGTATCAGGTGGGAGGGATACCTAGGGTATCCCCCACCTCCTCAGAGGAGAAGGGGAGGAATGAAGGGGGAAGGGTTGTAGGAGGAGGTGATGGAGATGGGGTAGTGGATAGGATGTAAAGAGAATAATTTAAAAAAATGAATAAAATTAAATTAAAAAATAATCTTTAAAAATACTACAAAAAATAAGTTAGTGGAATAATAAAAGATGTCTCACCATGGGATTCACAGTTCAGTAACAAGAGAGCAAACATGAGGAAGACTGCTTTAACCAACATTGAGACCCCTGCCCTAACCCTCACACCAGCTATGACCCCACAGAGCTCAGCAGATATGGGATCCTTCCTGCCCTGCTGGACTACTATCTCCCTTCTGGTCTGCACCTCCATCTGCATTTAGGGTAGGTTGGCACCGCCACCCACCCAGAATTGCCTGTCTCACAAGAGGACTGATCTAACCAAAGACATAGCATCTCCCATGTCCTGTGAGACCTGCTCCAATTCACGACATCAAGGCCAACTACCACCAGAGACAATCAGAAGGTGAAAGGCAAGCACAAGAACACAATCAACAGAAGGCAATGCCATTTGTCACCATCAGAACCCAACTTTCCTACTGCAGCAAGCCCTGGAGAAACTAACAGACATGAAAAGCAAGAATCTGACCTGTAATCCAATTCCATGAAGATGATAAAGGCCTTTAAAATGTAAATAATTCCCTCAAAGAAATGCAGGAAAGTGCAGTCAAAAACCAGAAGATTCTGGACAGGTAGAATTGTTAAAGAGAAAAGCAAAAGAAAAAATAAATCCCTTAAAGAAATACTGGAAAATACAATTCAACGGGTGAAGGAAATAGACAAAATGTTCCACTACCTAAAAATGGGAAGATAAACAATAATAAAACCAAAAATGGACAGAAAACCTTGGAAAGAGAACAGGAATTGCAGACACAGCATTACCAACAAATACAAGAGTTATAAAAGAGAATCTCGGGCATAGAAGATACCACAGAAGACATTAATATATAAGTCAAACAAAATGTCGAGGATAAAATGTTCCAAACCCAAAACATCCAGAAATTTTGGGACACAATGAAAAGGTCAAACATAAGAATAATAGGAATGGAAAAGGTGAAGATTCCCAGTTCAAAGAACCATAAAACATCTTCACCAAAACCGTAGAAGAAAACTTCCCTAACCTAAAAAAAGAAGTGACCACTTATGTACAGAGTATACAAAAAAGCTACAAAACACAAAGTACATTGGACCAGAAAAGAAAATCTTCCCACCACATAATAATTGAAAACTGGGCATGATACTACCGAAGGACCCTGCTATACCACTCCTGGGCATATACCCAAAGGATTCTTCAGCATGTAATAAGGACACATGCTCCACTATGTCCATAGCAGCCTTACTTATAATATCCAGAAGCTGGAAAGAAACCAGGTGTCCCTCAATAGAGGAATAGATACAGAAAATGTGATACATTTACACAATGGAATACTACTCAGCTATGAACAACAATGAATTTATGAAATTCACAGGCAAATGGATGGAACTAGAATATATCATTCTGAGTGAGGTAACCAAATCACAAAAGAACACACATGGTATGTACTCACTGATACGTGGATATTAGCACAGAAGCTTGGAATACCCAAGATACAATTCACAGACCAAATGAAGCTCATGGAAGAACAAAGTGTGGATACTCTGGTCCTTCTTAGAAGGGGGAACAAAATACCCACAGGAGGAGATACAGAGACAAAGTGTGGAGCAAAGATTGAGGGAAAGACCATCCAGAGACTGCCCCTCCTAGAGATTCATCCCATATACAGTTACAAAACCCAGACATTATTGTGGATGCCAACAAGTACTTGCTGACAGGCGCCTGATACAACTGTCACTGGGAGGCTCTGCCAGTGCATGACAAATACAGAGGGGGACACTCTCAGCCAACCATAAAGCTGAGCACAGGGTCCCCAATGGAGGAGCTAGAGAAAGGACCCAAGGAGCTGAAGGGGTATACAGCACCATAGGAGGAACAACATTATGAGTCACCCAGTACTCCCAGAATTCCCAGGGACAAAACCACCAAGCAAAGAGTACACATGGAGTTACCCATGGCTCCAGATGTATAGACAGCAGAGGATGGCCTTGTTGGACACCAAAGGGAGGAGAGACCCTTGGTCCTGAGAAGGCATAGGGGAATGCCAAGAGAGGGAAGTGGGAGTGCTTGGATTTGTGAGCAAGGTGAAGGGGGATGGGTTAGGGGATTTTCAGAATGAGGGGAGCCAGGAAAGGGGACAACTTTTGAAATGTAAATAAAGAATATATCTAATAAAAAATTTAAACAAGAGGAAACACAAAAAACCTTAAAGAATTACAGGAGAACACAAACAAACAAGTGAAGGAACTGAACAAAACCATCCAGAATCTAAAAATGGAAGGAGAAACAATAAAGAAATCACAAAGGGAGACAATTCGTTAGATAGAAAAACTTGGAAAGAAATCGGAAGTCATAGATGTAAGCATCAATGACAGCATACATGAGATAGAAGAAAGAATCTCAGATGCTGAAGATACCATAGAAAACATGGACTCAACAGTCAAAGAAAATGCAAACATCAAAAACCTTATAACCCAAAAGATTCAGGAAATAGGGACACAATGAGAAGACCTAACCTAAGGATTATAGATATAGAAGAGAACAAAGATTTACAACCTAAAGGGCCAGTAAATATCTTCAACAAAATTATAGAAGCATACTTCCCTAACCTAAAGAAAGAGATGTCCATGAATATACAAGAAGCCTACAAAATTCCAAACAGACTGGACCAGAACAGAAATTCCTCCTGTGACATAATAATCAAAACACAAAATGCACTAAACAAAGAAAGAATATTAAAAGCAGTAAGGGAAAAAGGTCAAGTAACTTATAAAGGCATATCTATCAAAATTGCATCAGACATCTCACCAGAGACCATGAAAGCTAGAAGATGCTGGGCAGATCTCATACAGACCCTAAGAGAACACAAATGTCAGCCCAGACTACTATACTCAGCAAAACTCTCAATCACCATAGATGGAGAAAACAAGATATTCCATAATAAAACCAAATTCACACAATATCTTTTCACAAATCCAACTCTTCAAAGGATAATAGATGGAAAACACCAACATGAGGAGGGAAACTATACCCTAGAAAAAGCAAGAAAGTAATCTTTCAACAAACCCAAAAGAAGATAACCACATGACTAAGATCAAAAACACAGGAGACAGCAGTTGTCGGTGAGGATGTGGAGAAAGAGGAACACTCCTCCACTGCTGGTGGGCTTGCAAGCTGGTACAACCACTCTGGAAAGCAGTCTGGTGGTTCCTCAGAAAACTGGGCATGACACTCCCGGAAGATCCTGCTATACCACTCCTGGGCGTATACCCAGAGGCTTCCCCTGCATGCAATAAGGACACATGCTCCACTATGTTCATAGCAACCTTATTTATAATAGCCAGAAGCTGGAAAGAACCCAGATGTCCCTCAATGGAGGAATGGATTCAGAAGATGTGGTATATTTACACAATGGAATACTACTCTGCAATTGAAAACAATGAATTCACGAAATTCCTAGGCAAATGGTCAGAACTTGAAAATATCATCCTTAGTGAGGTAACCCAATCACAAAAGAACACACATGGTATGCAGTCACTGATAAGGGGATATTAACCCAGAATCTCAGAATACCCTAGACACAATTCACATATCAATAGATTTCCAAGAAGATGGAAGGAGAGACCCCTGGTCCTGGAAAGACTGGATGTAGGGGAATGCCAGGACAGAGAACCGAGAGGGGGTTGAATGGGGAACAGAGGGAGGGAAGGGGGCTTATGGGACTTTCGGGGAGGGAGGAAACAGGAAAGGGGAAATCATTTGGAATGTAAATAAAAAAACTTAGAAAATAAAAAAAATATCAAGCACAGTATTAACATTGCACATGTTAGCATAGTCAACTTGTAAGGTTGCCAGATAAAATAGTCAGTTACATTTGAATTTCAGATAAGCCATAAATAATTATTAGTATGTCCACACAACTATATTGGACATTTACATGATGTTATATGGCATTGCCCCAAATAAAACATTTCTTTCTTTGGCAGTGGGAGATGGCAATCTCCAGGATAAGCTGTAGATCTTGGAAGGGGGAAGGCCTAAGAGGGTCTATAGGGGTGACTCTAGCCAAGATTCCTAGTATTTAGGGATATGGATCCTGAAGAGGCCATTTCCTGTAGCCAGGAGACACACTCCCCTTTGAGGGATAAGTACAGAAATCCATGCATAAAACCTATGACCCAAAATGTATCTTTGTACAGGGACAAAGATAGATGGAGAGAATGACCAACCAAAGACTGCCCTAAATTGAGACCCATCCCATCTGCAAGAACCAGTCTTTGACACAACTAGTGATACTCTGTTATGATTGCAGATAGGAGCCTAGAATAACTGTCCTCTGAGAGGCTCCACCCAGCAGCCAACAGAAAGAGATGTGGAGACTCTAATTCTAACATTAGATTGCTCAGGGAGTCTTATGGAAGAGTTGGGAGAAGCATTGAGGGACCTGAATGGATTACAAGGAAGGCCAATAGAGTCAACTAACCTGGACCCTTGGGGGCTCCCAGGGACTGAATCAACAAAAGAGTGAACACAGGAGGAACCTAGACCCCTTGCATATATTTAGCAGATGAGCAGCTTGGTCTTCATGTAGGTCCCCTAATAACTGGAGCAGGGACATTCCCCAAATCTGTTGTCTGTCTGCCTGTGGATCCCTTTCCCCTAAATGGAACTCCTTGGCTGGTCTTATTGTGAAGGATGTGCCTAGTCCCTCAGAGACGTGGCAGGGACTGGCAGGTTAGTGTGGGTGGGTGACACCCGTAGAGGCACTTCCCAGAGAACAGGAAGTTGGATTAAGGGGAAAGACTTGCATGAATGGGTACTAGGAGGAGAGGGGGCCTGACATTGGGATATAAGGTGAATATGTAAATACAGTTTTTTAAAATTAAAAAATTATTTGATTATTTCAACTAAATATTCGTTCATAATATTGAATAATACATATCTTATTCTGAAACCATTAAACAAAACAAAACAGAACAAAATTTCCGCCAGAGGGCTTGCCTTGGCTCCCCAGCTTTAGTAGGTTAACCAAAAGGTACAAACCCAGAGCAGAAAGGAAGTTTCTTGGGTGCCCTCACCCAGCTGTGTAAGGGAGTATACATTTCCTGAGATAGAGACTGATGAGACATCCCTGAAGAGAGAGATTTTCTGACTATGGGTCTGCACGCATGCTTGTGGAGAGCTATAGTACTACAGGTTTTGGAGACTCACAACCCATGTGAGGGTGGGCTTTCTGGTGATGTGGCTGCATTTGAGTTATCTGTGTTTCTCATAAGTAACCCCTCACATCATGTCTCAGAAAAATTCAGTTCACCAAAATGGACATGGTGCAATAATTATTCTTGGTCTGTTGTTGGCTTCCTTTCTGGATCGAATAGACATGCATGTTGTATTTCTCCGTGAAAAGTCTGTCACATAATAACAAAGACCTGAAAGATCTGATTTATTATACCAAGTCAATGCTGCTAAATTTGGCAATGCAGGCCCATGAGTATAAGAATTACTTATATCACTCTTACCTGTGTTTACTGTGATGTTTTCTCTAGGAATATCAATTATCCACTCAAGCCGATTACTGAACTTGGAAGAAAGAAGAAAGCAGATTACATTATTCTGCAATGTTAATAACAAAACTTATTTTGGCTATTCTGCCCAATTTTTTAAAAACAAAATTAGTCAACAATATTCACATACAAACGTATATGTATGCCTATAGAGAAAGGGTTTTCACTAGCAAATTTCACTGTTAGGGATTTTTTTTTCCCATCGACACAGATGAGTGAAATGACACACACTCAAGGATATTTTGCATCATTGTTGGTAGTCGCTGATTGATAGCACTGTTAATAAGATATATAATTATATAGCGCATAGAGTAACCCAAGAAGCACAAAGCTGAATCATCACTGACCTGATAAGTTATCAAGGAATGGGGCTGACAGAACATTTGGAAATTCAAGAAGGAAATTCCATGAAAAAGAGAACAATAAGAACGGGGAGTTCTAAGATTTGTGGCAGAAAACATGTCTAAGTCCTCCTGCTATGCCAGTCCACCAAACACCCCAGAACACCTTAGAAGATACCCACACAAACATAAAAATAACATCAAAAGTAACAGGAAGCAACAATCACTATTCCTTAATATCTCTTAACATCAATGGACTCAACTCCCCAATAAAAAGACATAGACTAACGGAAATATTTTTCATATAAATCGTCAATTTTATCAGAAAATGTTTGTAATTCCTCTTTCAATTAATTTAGTAATGTTTTTTATGTCTACCATTTTATCTGCATTACTTTACATGATAATCTTCAATTTTAACATGTTTTTCTATATATTTCTTCAACAAGCTTTGGTATGTATATGTAATTTGAACATCCTTTAGAGTCCATTGTCTAGAAAGAACCTCAAAACCTCACCCAATGTAATTGATTATAAAGCAGTATTTTGGAACACCGAAATCTTTAATTTTCCTTTCAATTCAAAAATAAAACAATCTTAACACAGAAGTTTTCCTATCTAAAGGAAATGCAGGAACAAAGAGTGGAGCAGAGACTGAAGGAAAGGCCATCCAGAGACTGCCCCACCTAGGGATCCAGCCCATCTGCAGACACCAAACCCAGACACTGTTACTGATGCCAAGAAGTGCTTGCTGACAGAATCCTGGTATGGCTGTCCTCTGAGAGGCTCTGCCTCAGCCAACCATCGGACTGAGCACAGGATCCCCAATGAAAGAGTTAGGAGAAGGACTGAAGAAGCTGAAGGAGTTTGCAATCCCATAGGAAGAACAACAGTATCAATTAACCAGACCACCCAGAGGCCCCAGGGACTAAACCACCAACCAAAGAGTACGAATGGAGGGACTCACGACTCCAGCTGCATATGTAGCAGAGGATAGCCTTATCTGGCATCAGTGGGAGGGGAGGCCCTTGGTCCTGTGGAGGCTCGAAGCCCCAAAGTAGGGGAATGCTAGGGCAGTGAGGCAGGAATGGGTAGGTGGGTGAGGGAGCACCCTCATAGAAGCTTGGGGCAGGGATGGGATAGGGGGTTTGTGGAGGGGAAATTGTGAAGGGGATAACATTTGAAATGTAAATAAATAAAATAAAAAAATCTTCAGCTAAATAATGAATAAAAAAAAGAAAAGAAAAGAAAAGCAATGGAAGCCAAAAATCAAGCCTTAGAGATAATAACCATCAGAACTACAAGTAAGAGAGTTTGCAGGATTTTTGATTGTTACCAAGGAAACCATCTGCCTTTTAGACTAAGAGTAAAAATAACATCTTTTAGAACAAACCAGAATCCGGAGTCAACACACGTTAGCTTCAGTGTCCAGTATTCAACAACAACAAGAAACATGACAGGGAGATAAACAGACAAATGGAACTGATGTTATGGGTGGGGTAAGTGAAGACAATCAGTTGTGTCACATTTCAGCAAACAGACAATGGGTTAAACATTGTTCTTACAAATCTGTGCAAGGCTCAGCAAACCGTCCTAATGTGTGTACGCATAGGTAATTACAAACAGTAGAAAAGCTACACAGACAAAATCACATGCAAGCAATAAGTCTGTGAAGATGGTAAGTAAATACATGCTAAATAGGACTGAAAAAGATCCATTAGGAAAACCTGAATTTATAGATATTCAAGCCACCCAAAAATACAAGAGAAGAAAGCAGGAGCATGGCTGAAGACACTAACAATGCACTACAGATATTAAAACGTCAAAAAGGAACTTCAGTATTTTTATCATAAGATATGAGACACTGCCTCAAATAAAAAGAAAACAACATTACAAAGCAAAACCAGAAACAAACACAATATATATTTGAGAGACTATATTTAAACTAATGCAAACTTTGCACGATATGTACTTTTATGGAAATACCATCTGATACCCCACTAATATGCTCAATTTTTATATCTTTATGCATCCGTTAAATTTAGAAAAAAATGAAAATGTCCAAAGAAATCTAATAGTTTTAGAAATGTGTGGGTGGGACAATGTCTTGCCTTCCAAAATTTGTATAATTAGAGTCCTAAGAAGAAAACAAACAAACAAAGGGGCAACAAACAATGCAGAAATAATTATTCAGGGCTTTTAACATTTGGCAGACACAAAATATGGAGCTCAGATATCCAGACAGGAAGGTCTAAAGAGAAAAATTTAAACATGTGCAGAAAAGAGTGACAAATTACATACAGAGAGAATGATTAAATTTATGGCCACTTCTTATCTAGAAACAGTAGTGCCAAGTGACTTTAGAATGGGGTATTACAAGTGCTGAAAGAAAATTAAGTCAATGAGAAATGGTATATCTGACAAAACTATCTTTCAAAACTTAGGTGACTAATAAAAATCTGTTAGAAGTCACATTATGTCTAGAAAAGTTGTGAAAGAAAAGTACACAAAAATGAAATGTTGGGAATAGATTTAATAGTGTAAATAAAAGTGAATACCCTTGAATATCACATGTCATTGCTGGCAGATATCAAAGGAGATCTACATAAACAGAATGATGTCTCATCGTTATCAGTTGAAAAGTCTACATTATAAAAATGCCAGTCTTAACCATTTGCAGACTGAACACAGTCCAAGCAGACTATTTTGTAGTCACTTGCAAGGTTGTCCTAAAAACTAAGGAAATCAAAGGGAGTCAGACTAGGCAAAAAGCAGTCAATTGAAGAAGAGTGAATAGAGATTTCTTCATATTAAGATCACATGGTATTAACATAAAGGTTAGACACACAGATCAGAGCACTAGTATATTTTTCAACAGAGATGCTAAAAACATTCCACCAAGATAAAAAATTCAAACAAAAGATCCTCCTCAATATAAGATGACGGTGTGCACTCAAAACAATAACTAAAGCCGCCTGGGGCTCTGCCCACATGCTGCAGATCTCTATATGACCATAACGCACTAAAAGAAAAGTTCTTAGTCACCAGGGAAATGCAAATCAGAGGTTCCTTCTGATACCTACCAGAATGGCTAAGATCAAAAACTAAGATAATACATGCTGGTGAGGAAGTGAAGCAAGGGAAAAACTCTCCCATCACTGGTGAGAGTCAAACTTGTACAACCACTTTGGAAATCAATTTGGAGTTTTCTCAGAAAACTATCATCATTTTAATTATGTTCTAATCATTTTTTAAAAAAAAATCAACAGTATAGTATACCATACTCTATTATTGGATTTAAAGCATTTGTAGAGATACAACATTACTGATTTTTTAACTTGTAAAAAGACATCCAATTAAAAAAAAAAGTATAGTCAATAACATGCCATAGAATAAAACAAAGCATAATTACCGGAGATAATTTGAAATAGTAGCCACCGTAGTATGTACTGTTCATAATTATCATGTTGGGAGCAAGGCCTCCTGATGTAAAAAGACCCAAAATTTCCCTTGAAGGACTTTGGTTTTCATTTCGGAAGAAGCAGTAAACTTTCTTTAGGAAAGAAAGAAACATAACAATCAATGAGACCTTGATAGGAAGAAGCAGAATTTATTATTGAGAAGAAATTTGTGAAAAAGACTGCTATCTTTAGTGATTCCCATCTCCATGGGGAAAAACTCTGTTTACAAGCATATCCTCAGAACTCAGGAACTTGTTAATTGTTCTAAGGATTTTCACTTCATCCTTATGGGAGTGCTCTTAGTCATAAAAATAGTGAGCTTATATTTTTCATACTCAGAAAATGAAAATGATCTAGTCATACATATAGAAAAAATGATTTTATTAAAAGAATTGTTTTCTGACAAAGTAAAAAAAAATAGTAAATAATTGTCCACTTTCCAGTTTTAAAAGGGATGTAGAAATATCACACCATGAAACATGAACTTTACTAAAAAGCCTAGACAGACACTGAGATTTATCTGTTGGTTATCCTACTAAATCCAGACATTATTGTGGATGCCAAGAAGTGCTTGCTGACAGGAGCCTCTTATACCTGTCTCCTGAGAGGTTCTGCCAGAGCCTAACAAATACAGAGGCAGATGCTCACATCCAACCATTGTACTGAGCATAGGACCCCAATGGGGGAATTAGAAAAAAAACTGAAGGAGCTGAAGGGGTTTGCAACCCCATAGGAAGAACCACAATGTCAACCAAACAGACCCCACCCCCCCCGACCCCCACCCAGAAGTCCCAGGGACTAAACCAGCAGCCAAAGGGTACACATGGAGGGGCCCATGGCTCCAATGGCATATGTAGCAGAGAATGGCCTTGTTGGACATCAATGGAAGGAGAGGCCCTTGGTCCTCTGAAGCCTCAATTCCCTAGTATAGGGGAATGCCAGGGAGGGGAGGCAGGAGTGGGTGGGTGGTTGGGGGAACATCTTCATAGAAACAAGGGGAGGGAGGATTGGATAGGGGGTTTTAGGGGTGAAACCAGGAAGTGGAATAACATTTGAAATGTAAATAAATAAAGAAAATATCCAATAAAAAAAGAGAATATTTTGTCAATGTGAGAAGACTTTCACCAACTCTACATCCAATATATATAAATATGTAATATCCCTAATATATAAATGATTCAAGGAGTTAGACACCAAAAAAACCAATTAATCCAATTAAAATAATGGGGAAAAGAGCTAAACTGAAAATTTTCAACAGACAAATCTCTAATGGCCTAAAAACACCTAAAGAAATGTTCAGTTTCCTTAGTCATTAGGGACTTACAAATCAAAACATCTCTGAGATTCCACCTTACACCTAAGAGAAAGGCTAAGATCAAAAACTCAAGTGACAGCACTTGCTGGTGAAAATGTGGAGCCAGGGAACTTTGCTGGTGGGAGTGCAAACTTGTACAACCAATCTGAAAATCCATTTGGTGATTTCTCAGAAAACTGGGAATAGTTCTACTTCACCACTCAGCTAAACCACACCTTGGCATATACCCAAAACATGCTCCATCATACCACAAGAATATTTGCTCAGCTATGCTCATACCAGCCTTATTTCTAATAGCCAGAAACTGCAAACAACCCTGATACCCTGTGGTGAGGCAGGGCTCCCACTGAAGGGAATCACAAAACCTTTGTCACCAAATTTTTCCTGCCTGTAAGAAGTGCAGGAAAAAAAAGATGAAACAGTGAAGAAGGGAATGGTCAAGCTATATCTGGCTCAATTTGACACCCATCCCATGGACAAGAACCATTTCCTGACAATATTAGCTTTCATGAGAAGATGGAAGTACATGGGGTTTCTGTTGTTTTTGTTGTTATTGAAAACCATTGCTGTTAGTTTCACCATGTCTCTGTTTAGTTTCTGTTTCCATGATCTGTCCATTGGTAAGAATGGGGTATTGAAGTCTCCAACTATTATTGTGCGAGGTGCTATGTGGGTTTTGAGCTTTAGTAATGTTTCTTTTACAAATGTGGATGCCCTTGCATTAGGGGCATAAATGTCCGGAATTGAGAGTTCTTCTTGGTGGATTTGTCCTTTAATGAGTATGTAATGTCCTTCCCCATCTTTTTTGATAACGTTTGCTTGAAAGTATTTTACTGGCCATCTTTCCTCTGGAGACAGACCAGAAAGGGACAACCAGATATAGAGAGATATCCCAGGTATAACATCGCTTCGGACACAGCCCACTAGGGTTCCACCTGCACCCAAGAGCTGGGCATCTCTGTAGTCATCTGTGCATCATCCATGCCTTGGGACATTTGCCCTGCAGGGTGACCATGCTGGGAGGGGGTTCCGCAGTCTCTGCCATCTTTGCTCCGATGACAGACCAGATAGGGACAACCAGGTACACAGAGATATCCTGAGTATAACATCGCTTGGGGCAAGGCACACCAGGACTCCAACGGCACCCAGGAGCAGGGCAGCACCTCAGCAATCTGTGCCAGGGAAAACCCGGTCATCCAGGGATGCAGAAATAGCCTTGCAGGCTCACAGGAGGTTCAAGCACCAGCCAGTGACAGCAGGAACAACTAACACCAGAGATAACCAGATAGCAAAAGACAAACTTAGGAACGTTACTAACAACAGAAATCAACGCAATATGGCACCATCTGAACCCAACTCTCTGACAACAGCAAATCCTGTATACCCCAACACACCAGAAAGACAAGATTTAGATTTAAAATCACATCTCGTGATGCTATTAGAGGATTTCAATAAGACATAAGTAAATCTCTTAAAGAAGTACAAGAGAATATGAATCAACAGGTAGAAGCCCTTACTAAAGAAACACAAAAATCACTTAAAGAAATACAGGAGGCACCCACACCAGGAGAGAGCGCACCAGCCTCCCCTTAGCGACCTCTGCTCCAGGGATTGACTAAACTGAGCCTTCAGGTACGCAGGGACTCCCCAATATAAGATCGCTTGGGACACAGCCTGCTAGGCTCCCATCTACGTCCAAGAGAGGGGAAGCTCTGTGGGCATCTGGGCGCCAGCTCTGCTGTGGGACATCTGCCCTGCAGAGTGATCTGCACTGAGAGGGTGCACAGTACACTCCACCATCTTTGATCTAGCAACAGAGCAGTTGGGACCTCCAGGCGCAGGGATAACCGAGCATAACATCGCTTGGGACACAGCCAGTTTGTGTGCTCCTTGCACCCAAGAGCTGGGCAGTTCTGTGGTGATCTACACGTTAGCTCTGCTGTGGGACATCTGCCCTACAGAGGGACCCACACCTAGAGAGAGCTCACCGGGAGGGAGCGCACCAGCCTCCCCTTAGCCACCTCTGCTCCAGGGATTGACTACTCTGAGTCTCCAGGTACACAGGGATTTCCCAAGTATAAAATAACTTGGGACAAGGCACATCAGGGCTCCAAAGTGACTCAGGAGCAGGGCAGCCCCTCAGCAATTGGTGCCAGGGGAAACCCGGTCATTCGGGAGGGGCAGAAATAGCCTTGCAGACTCACAGGAGGTCCAAGCAACAGCCAGTGACAGCAGGACCAACTAACACCAGAGATGACCAGATGGCAAAAGGCAAATGTAGGAATGTTACTAACAGAAATCAAGGCAATATGGCACCATCCGAACCCAACTCTCCGACAGTAGCAAGTCCTGGATACCCCATCACACCCAAAAGGCAAGATCTTGATTTAAGATCACTTCTCATGATGCTATTAGAGGATTTCAAGAAGGACATAAATAAATCTCATGAAGAAATAGAGAACATGAATCAACAAGCCCTTACAAAGGGAACACAAAAACCGATTAAAGAAATGCAGAAGAATATGGATCAGCAGATAGAAGCCCATAAGGAGGAAACACAAAAATCAATTAGAGAAATACAGGAGAACTTGGGTCAACAGGCAGAAATCCTGAAAGAGGAAACACAAAAATATCTTAAATACAGGAAAACACACACACACACAAGTCAAGGAACTGAGCAAATCCATCCAGGATCTAAAAAAGGAAGTAGAAACAACTAAGAAATCACAAAGGGAGACAACTTTGGAGATAGAAAACCTTGGCAAGAAATCAAGGGTCATAGATGCAAACATCAACAATAGAATACAAGAGATTGAAGAAAGAATCTCAGGTGCTGAAGATACCATAGAAAGCATCGACTCAACAGTCAAAGAAGATGCAAAATGCAAAAAACGTGTAACCCAAAACATCCAGGAAATACAGGACACAATGAGAAGACCAAACCTAAGGATTATAGGTATAGATGAGAGTGAAGATTTGCAACTTAAAGGGCCAGTAAATATCTTCAACAAAATTATGGAGGAAAACTTCCCTAACCTAAAGAAAGAGATGCCGATGAATGTACAAGAAGCCTACAGAACTCCAAACAGACTGGACCAGAACAGAAATACCTCCCTTCACATAATAATCAAAACACCAAATGTACTAAACAAAGAAAAAATATTAAAAACAGTAAGAGAAAAAGGCCAAGTAACATATAATGGAAGACCTATCCGAATCACATCAGACTTCTCACCAGAGACTATGAAAGCCAGAAGATGCTGGGCAAATCTCATACAGACTCTAAGAGAACACAAATGCAAGTCTAGACTACTATACCCAGCGAAATTTTCAATCACCATAGATGGAGAGAACAAGATAAACCTTGATAAAACCAAATTTACACAATATATTTCCACAAACCCAGCACTGCAAAGGATAATAGGTGGAAATTGCCAATACAAGGAGAGAAACTACACCCTGGGGAAAAAAATGAGATAGTAGCCTTCTTGCATCAAACCCAAAAGTAGATAACCACTCAAACATAAAGATAGAATTAAGAATAGCAGGTGGCAATAATCACTATTCCTTAATCTCTCTTAATATCAATGGTCTCAATTCCCCAATCAAAAGACATAGACTAACAGACTGGATATGTAAACAGGACTCAGCATTTTTGCTGTGTGCAAGAAACGCACCTCAGTGTCAAAGACAAACACTACCTCAGAGTAAAAGGCTGGAAAACAATTTTACAAGCAAATGGTCCCAGGAAACGAGCCGGAGTAGCCATCCTAATATCAGATAAAATTGACTTTCAACCTAAAGTCATCAAAAGAGACACAGAAGGACACTACATACAGGTCAAAGGAAAAATCCACCAAGAACTACTCTCAATTCTGAACATCTATGCTCCAATGGAAGGGCACCCTCATTCATAAAAGAAACTTTACTAAAGCTCAAAGCACACATCGCACCTCACACAATAATAGTGGGTGACTTCAACACACCACTCTCTGAAATGGATCGTTCAGGAAAGCAGAAACTAAACAGGGACACAGTGAAACTAATTGAAGCCTTGGACCAAATGGAACTAACAGATAGATAGATAGATAGATAGATAGATAGATAGATAGATAGATAGATAGATAGATAGATGGATGGATGGATGGATGGATGGATGGATGGATGGATGGATGGATGGATGGATGGATGGATAGATAGATAGATAGATAGATAGATAGATAGATAGATAGATAGATAGATAGATAGATAGATAGACAGACAGATAGATATAGAACATTTCATCCTAAAGCAAAAGAATATACCTTCTTCTCAGCACCTAATGGTACCTTCTCCAAAATCAACCATATAATTGGTCACAAAACAGTCCTCAACAGATATAAGAAGACTGAATTAATCCCATGCCTCCTATCAGATCACTATGGAATAAGGGTGGTCTTCAATAACAACAAAAACAACAGAAAATCCACATACACATGGAAGATAAACAATGCTCTACTCAATGATACATTGATCAAGGAAGAAATAGAGAAAGAAATCAAAGACTTTTTAAAATTTAATGAAAATGAAGGCACAACATACCCAAATTTATGGGACACAATGAAAGCAGTGCTAAGAGGAAAATTCATAGCCCTGAGTGCCTCCAAAAAGAAACGGGAGAGAGCATACATTAGCAACTTAATGGCACACCTGAAAGCCCTGGAACAAAAAGAAGCAAATACACCCAAGAGGAGTAGAAGGGAGGAAATCATCAAACTCAGGGCTGAAATCAATCAAGTAGAAACAAATAAAACCATACAAAGAATCAACAAAACTAGGAGTCAGTTCTTTGAGAAAATCAACAAGATAGATAAGCCCTTAGCCAGACTAGCCATAGGGCACAGAGACAGTATCCAAATTAATAAAGTCAGAAACGAAAAGGGAGAGATAACAACAGAAACTGAGGAAATTCAAAAAATCATCAGATCCTACTACAAAAGCCTGTATTCAACACAACTAGAAAATCTCGAGGAAACAGACAATTTCCTAGACAGATACCAAATACCAAAATTAAATCAGGATCAAATAGACGATCTAAACTGTCCTATAACTCCTGAGGAAATAGAAGTGGTCAATGGAAGTCTTCCAACCAAAAAAAGCACAGGTCCGGATGGTTTTAGTGCAGAATTCTATCAGACCGTCAAAGAAGACCTAACACCAATACTCTTCAAACTATTCCACAAAATAGAAACAGAAGGAACACTACCTAACTCGTTCTATGAAGCCACAATTACGCTGATACCAAAATCACACAAAGATTTGACAAAAAAAGAGAATCTCAGACCATTTCCTCTTATGAATATTGATGCAAAAATACTCAATAAAATTCTTGTCAACCAAATCCAAGAAAACATCAAAATGATCATTCACCACGATCAAGGAGGCTTCATACCAGGGATTCAGGGATGGTTCAATATAAGGAAATCCATCAATGTAGTCCACTACATAAAGAATCTCAAAGGAAAAAAAAACACACCCATGGTCATTTCATTAGATGCTGAAAAAGCATTTGACAAAATTCAGCATCCTTTCATATTAAAGGTCTTGGAAAGAACAGGATCAAGGCCCATACCTAAACATAGTAAAACCAATATTCAGCAAAGCGGTAGCCAACATCAAACTAAATGGAGAGAAACTTGAAGCAATCCCACTAAAATCAGGGACTAGACAAGGCTGCCCTCTCTCTGGGTATCTTTTCAATATAGTACTTGAAGTTCTAGCTAGAGCAATTAGAAAACAAAAAGAGGTCAAAGAGATACAAATTGGAAAGGAAGAAGTCAAATTATCACTATTAGCAGACAATGTGATAGTATACTTAAGTGACCCATAAAACTCCACCAGAGAATTCCTACAGCTGATAAACAACTTCAGCAAAGTGGCCAGATATAAAACCAACTCAAACAAATCAGTAGCCTTCCTATACTCAAAGGATAAGCAGCCTGGGAAAGAAATTAAGGAAATGCTACCCTTCATAATAGCCACAAAGAATATAAAGTATCTTGGTGCGACTCTAACCAAACAAGTGAAAGATCTGTATGACAAGAACTTCAAGTCTCTGAAGAAGGAAATCAAAGAAGATCTCAGAAGATGGAAAAATCTTCCATGCTCGTGGATTGGCAGGATTAATATAGTAAAAATGGCCATCTTGCCAAAAGCAATATACAGATTCAATGCAATCCCCATCAGAATCCCAACTTTATTCTTCATAGAGTTGGAAAGAGCAATTATCAAATTAATCTGGAATACCAAAAAACCCAGGATAGCTAAAACTATTCTCAACAGTAAAAGAACTTCTGGGGGAATCGGTATCCCAGACCTCAAGGAGTACTACAGAGCAATGGTATTGGTACAGTAACAGGCATGTAGATCAGTGGAACAGAATTGAAGACCCAGAAATGAACCCACACACCTATGGTCACTTGAACTATGACAAAGAGGCTAAAACCATCCAGTGGAAAAAAGATAGCCTTTTCAACAAATGGTGCTGGTTCAACTGGAGGTCAGCATGCAGAAGAATGCAAATCGATCCATTCTTATCTCCTTGTACTAAGCTCAAGTCCAAGTGGATCAAGGAACTCCACATAAAACCAGACACACTGAAACTAATAGAAAAGAAACTGGGGAAAAGCATTGAGCACATGGGCACAGGGGAAAATTTCCTGAACAGAACACCAATAGCTTATGTTTTAAGATCAAGAATTGACAAATGGGATCTCATAAAATTACAAAGTTTCTGTAAGGCAAATAACACTGTCAAAAGGACAAAACAGCAATCAACAAATTGGGAAATGATCTTTACCAACCCTCCATCCGATAGAAGGTTAATATCCAATATATACAAAGAACTCAAGAAGTTAGACTCCAGAGAGTCAAATAACCCTATTAAAAATGGGGTACAGAGCACCTAAAGAAATGTTCAACATCCTCAGTCATTAGGGAAATGTAAATCAAAACAACTCTGAGATTTCACCTCAGTCAGAATGGCTAAGATCAAAAACTCAGGAGATGAGGAGTCTTCCCTTCCAGTTGCCATTTGCAGCAGGGAACCAGGCAGCTCCACAGCCTTCTGTGCTTAGACCACCAGGAAAGAATGATCTCCCAGCAGTGATTTCACTTCTGAGCGCGGAGGTGAGATCTCCACCTTCTCTGGAGAGGTACAGCTAGGAGCACACTGGGCATACAATCAGTGGAGCAGCTGGGACAGGAGTCTTCCCTTCCAGCCGCCATTTGCAGTAAGGAATCAGGCAGCTCCATAGCCTTCTGTGCTTAGCCCACCAGGAGAGGATGATCTCCCAGCAGCGATTTCACTTCTGAGCGCTGAGGTGATATACCCACCTTCTCTCTGGAGGGGTACAGCTAGGAGCCCACAAGGCATACGATCAGTGGAGCAGTTGGGACAGGAGTCTCCCTTCCAGCCACCATTTGCAACAGGGAACCAGGCAGCTCCACAGCCTTCTGTGCACAGACCCTGCCAGAAGAGAGTTGGTCTCCCAGGAGTACAGAAACAGGTTTACTGGCCCACAGGAGGGGCAAGCTCCAACCAGAGACAACAAGACCAACTAACACTAGATATAACCAGATGGCGAAAGGCAAGCGCAAGAACCCTACCAACAGAAACCAAGGCTACTTGGCAATATCAGAGCCCAGTTTCCCAACACAACAAATCCTAGATACCCCAACACACTGGAAAAGCAAGAGTTGGATTTAAAGACTCTTCTCATGATGCTGTTAGAGGACATCAAGAAGGACATAAATAACTCCCTTAAAGAAATGCAGGAGAACATGGGTCAAATGGTAAAAGCCCTTAAAGAGGAAACACAAAAATCCCTGAAAAATATTCAGGGGAGCATGGATGAACAGGTAGAGGCCCTTAAAGAGGAAACACAAAAATCCCTGAAAGAATTACAGGAGAACACAAACAAACAAGTGAAGGAACTGAACAAAACCATCCAGGACCTAAAAATGGAAGTAGAAACAATTAAGAAATCACAAAGTGAGACATCTCTGGAGATAGAAAATCTTGGAAAGAATTCAGAAGTCATAGATGCAAGCATCAACAACAGAATACAAGACAGAAGAAAGAATCTCAGAGGCTGAAGATACCATAGAAAACATTGACTCAACAGTCAAAGAAAACGCAAAATGCAAAAAGCTCCTGAGCCAAAACATCCAGGAAATCCAGGACACAATGAGAAGACCAAACCTAAGGATTATAGGTATAGAAGAAAGTGAAGATTTCCAACTTAAAGGACCAATAAATATCTTCAACAAAATTATAGAAAAAAAACTTCCCTAACCTAAAGAAAGAGATGCCCATGAACATACAAGAATCCTACAGAACTCCAAACAGACTGGACCAGACCAGAAAGTCCTTCCGGCACATAATAATCAAAACACCAAATGCACTAAACAAAGAAAGAATATTAAAAGCAGTAAGAGAAAAAGGTCAAGTAACCTATAAAGGCAAGCCTATCAGAATTACACCAGACTTCTCACCTGAGACGATGAAAGCCAGAAGATCCTGGGCAGATCTCATACAGACCCTAAGAGAACACAAATGCCAGCCCAAACTACTATACCCAGCAAATCTCTCAATTACCATAGATGGAGAAACCAAGATATTCCATGATAAAACCAAATTTACACAATATCTTTCCACAAATCCAGCCCTACAAAGGATAATAGATGGAAAATGCCAACATGGGCAGGGAAACTACACTCTAGAAAAAGCAAGAAAGTAATCTTTTTCCAACCAAAAGAAAGTAACCACACAAACATAAAAAGAACATCAAAAATAACAGGAAGCAACAATCACTATTCCTTAATATCTTGTAATGTCAATAGACTCAATTCCCCAACAAAAAACAGTCTAACAGAGATGTTTTTCATGTGGATCTTCGATTTTATCAGAAAATGTTTGTGACTCCTCTTTCAATTTAGTAATTCATTTTGTGTCTACCACTTTGATTGTATTATTTTCCATGATAATCTTTAACTTTAACATTTTTTCTATGTATTTCTTCAATTTTGTCAGAGGTGTTTTTCATGTAGATCTTTGGTTTCATCGGGGAAGGGGGTGTTTGTAGTTCCACTTTCAATCAATTTAGGAATGTTTTTGTACCTCCCATTTTGTTGGTATAATTGTCCATGATAATCTTCAATTTTAACATTTTTCTGTATTTTTCTTCAAATTTGTCAGAAGTATTTTCCATACGGATCTACAGTTTTATCAAACGATGTCTATAATTTTACTTTCAATCAACTTAGGAACATTTTTATACCTTCCATTTTATCTGTATAATTTTCCAAGTAATAGTCAGTTTTAACATGTTTTTCTATATATTTCTTGAATTTTTTCAGGAATATTTTCCTTGTAGATCTTCAATTTTATCAGAAAATATTTATAATTCTACTTTCAAAAAACTGAGGAATATCTTTATGCCTATCATTTTATCTGTATAATTTTTCCATACTCAATCTTAACACGTTTTTTATATATTTCTTTAATTTTATCAGAGATATTTTTCAGGCAAATCTTCAATTTTATCAGAAAATGTTTATAATTTCACTTTCAATCAACTTAGAAATATTTTTATGCCTACCATTTTATCTGTACATTTTTCCATGATAATCTTCAATTTTAATGTTTTTCCATATATTTTTTTCAATTTTATCAGAAATATTTTCCATGTAAATCTTCAATTTTATCAGGAAATGTTTACCATTCTACTTTCAATCAACTTAGGAATATTTTTATTCCTACCAATTTATCTGTATAAATTTCTTCAATTTTATCAGAGATATTTTCCATGTATATTTATACAATGGAATACTACTTAGCAATTAAAAACAATGAATTCATGAAGTTCTTAGGCAAATGGGGAACAGGGGGAGGGAAGAGGGCTTATGGAACTTTCGGGGAGGGGGGAAGTGGGAAAGGGGAAATCATTTGGAATGTAAATAAAGAATATAGAAAATAAAAATAATAATAAAAAAAAGACCTCAGTAGACAGCAGGTGCTGGCAAGAATGTGGAGAAAGAGGAACACTCCACTGCTGATGGGATTGCAAGTTGGTACAACCACTCTGGAAATCAGTCTGGCAGTTCCTCAGAATACTAGGCATGACACTTCCGGAGGACCCTGTTATACCACTCCTGGGCATATACCCAGAGAACTCCCCAGCACGCAATAAGGACACATGCTCCACTATGTTCATAGCAGCCTTATTTATAATAGCCAGAAGCTGGAAAGAACCCAGATGTCCCTCAACGGAGAAATGGATACAGAAAATGTGGTATATTTACACAATGAAATACTACTCAGCAATTAAAAACAATGAATTCATGAAATTCTTAGACAAATGTGTGGAACTGGAAAATATCATCCTAAGTGAGGTAACCCAACCACAAAAGAACACACATGGTATGCAGTCACTGATAAGTGTATATTACCCCAGAAGCTCGGAATACCCAAGACACAATTCACATATCGATTAATTCCCAAGAAGAAGGAAGGAGAGGCCCCTGGTCCTGAAAAGACTGGATGCAGCAGTGTAGGGGAATACCAGGACAGAGAAGTGGGAGGGGATTGACTGGGGAACAGGGGGAGGGAAGAGGGCTTTTGGGACTTTCGGGGAGGGGAAAGGGAAAACATTTGGAATGTAAATAAAGAATATAGATAATTTAAAAAAAGAAAGAAAAGAAAGTATTTTATTGGATATTAGAATTGCTACACAAGCTTGTTTCATGGGATCATTTTCTGGGAAAATTGTTTTCTATATTTTTACTCTGAGGTAGTGCCTGTCTTTGTCACTGAGTTGTGTTTCCTTTATCCTGAAAAATGCTGGGTACTGTTTACATAGCCATTATGTTAGCTTGTGTCTTTTTATTGAGAATTGAGTTCATTAATGTTGAGAGATATTAAGGACCAATGGTTGTTGCTTCCTGTTATTTTTGTGGTTACAGGTGGATTTATGTTTGTGTAGTTATCTTCTTTTGGGTTTGTTGTGAGAAGATTACCTTCTTGCTTTTTCTTGGGTGTAGTTTCCCTCCTTTTGTTGGAGTTTTTCTTCTATTATCCTCTGTAAGCCTGAATTAGTAGAAAGATATTGTTTAAATTTGGTTTTGTCATGGAATATCTTGGTTTCTCCACCTATAGTAATTGAGAGTTGCTGAGTATAGTAGCCTGGGCTGGCATTTTTGTTCTTTTAGAGTCTGTATGGCATCTGTTCAAGCTCTTCTGACTTTTAGAGTCTCTGGTGAGAAGTTTGGTGTCATTCTGATAGATCTGCCTTTATATGTTACTTGACCTTTTTCCCTTACTGCTTTTAATATCCTTTCTTTGTTTAGTGAATTTGGTGTTTTGATTATCATGTGATGGGAGGAATTTCTTTTCTGTTCCAATCTAATAGGTCTTCTGTAGGCTTCCTGTATATTTATGGGCATCTCGTTCTTTAGGTTATGGAAGTTTTCTTCTACAATTTTGTTGAAGATGTTTCCTGGACTTTTTCATTGGTTATCTTTGTTCTCTTCTATAACTATCATTTTTAAGCTTGGTCTTTTCATTGTGTCCTGGGTTTCTTGAATATTTTGAGTTAGGAGCTTTATGCTTTTTTGTATTTTCTTTGACTGTTGTGTTAATTGTCTTCTCTGATATCTTCTACAGCTGAGATTCTCTCTTCTATCTCTTGTATTCTGTTGGTGATGCTTACATCTGTGACTCCTGCTGTCTTTCTTAGGTTTTACATTTCCAGAGTTATCTCACTATGTGCTTTCTTTAATGTTTCTATTTTCATTTTTATATCCTAGATGGTTTTGTTTAAGTCCTTCATCTCTTTGATTATGTTTTCCTGTATTTCTTTAAGAGATTTATGGGTTTCCTCTTTAAAGACTTCTTGTTTGCCCTGTTCTCCTGTATTTCTTTGAGTTATTTATATCCTTCTTAAAGTCCTCTATCATATTCTTGAGGTGGGATTTTACATCTGAATCTTGCTTTTCTGGTGTGTTGGGTTTTCCAGGGCTTGCTGTGGTGGGGGAACTGGGATGTTGCCAAGTAACATTGGTTTCTGTTACTTATATTCTTGCACATTCCTCTCACCATTTGGCTATCTCTGGTGCTAACTGTCCTTGCTGTGAGCCTGTGATTCTGTGATCCAGGAGTTGTGTCAGAACTCCTGGGAGTCCAGTTGTCTCTGTAATCCCATGACCCTGAGATTCTGGGTGTGTCAGAGCTCCAGGGGGTCAAGCTACCTCTGGGTGTGGGTGGAGTGGGTGGAGAGCCAGAGCGCAGGGTCTGCAAACAGGAGCAGGTGCAAACCAGAAGGTCCCACTATTAATAATACTATGTTATGCTTGGAGACAGAAACCTAGCATAACTGTCCTCTGAGAAGTTCCACCTAGCAGCTGATGAAAACAGATGCAGAGACCCACAGTCAAACATTAGATTGAGCTCAGGGGAGTCATATAGAAGATCTGGGGGAGGATTGAGGGACCCAGAACAGATAGGGACTACACAAGAAGACCAAAAGAATCAACTAACCTGGAACTTTGTGGGTACCCAGAGACTGAACCATTAACCAAAGAGGATTCATGGGCTGGATCCCATCACATACGTAGCAGATATCCAGCTTGGTATTCATGCAAGTCCCCCAACAATTAGAGCAAGTGCTTTCACTTATTCTGCTGCCTGCCTCTGGATCCTGTACCCCTAACTGGGCTGCCTTATGTGGCCTCAGTGGAAGAGGATGTGCCTAGACTTGTACTGACATTATTTGCTAGGGTGTGTTGGCACCCCAGGGGGCTCCTTCCACTTCTCAAAAGGGAAGGGGGGATGGGAGGACAGACTATGTGAATTGGGGCCTGAGGAGAGGGGAGCTATAATAGGAATGCAAAGTGAATAATAAATTAATGAGGGGGAAAAGAGTACTTTGTATGGGACCAGAGAGATGGATTAGCAGTTAAGAGAGCTTGCTGCTCATGCAGAGAACCTGGGTTCAATTCTCAGCACATACATGTTCATAACTGTTTGTAACTCTAGTTCTGGGGAATCCAACAACCTCTTCTGACATGTCTAAGCACTAGTCATGATATATATATATATATATATGTATATATATATATATATATATATATACATGCATGCAGTAAAAACACTCAAGAACAGAAAATAAACGAAATTTTAATTGAAAAGAATACATTGTAAAAATGAAGGAGGCCATGACAACATATAAGATATATACTATAATTTGGGCAGAGGTGAAGGTACAGGTGATATAAAAGGAATAAAACTTACAAGATGCCTGCTTCTTTCTTATAATTTACATTCAAGTTAGGGAGGGCAGGAAGACAAATTTGTTGGTTAGAACAGTGGGTAAATTTGTATGTGGATGGAGGGAAAGATAGACCAAAAGCATTAATCATAGACTAAAACAGTGAAGGGGGAGTGGAGAAAAGGTGTTGGAGAAGTTTGATATTTTTAAAAAAAGTTAATACAATTGTGTGCTTGGGCATGTATGTATGTGTGTATGCTTGTGCATGTGCATGTGCATATGCGTGTGCGTGTATGTGTGTGTGTGTGTGTATGTTTCTATATTGAACCCAAGGCTATGAATATAGTAGGCAAGCATTCTATCATTGGGTTATACAAAGAAAAATTTATTTAAGGTCATGTGAGGTATGTTTCTCTGGCAGGCTACTTCTGTCACTCTTCAAAAGAACATATTGGATTCGCATCAGATGAAGAGTGTTGCAGCTGGTTTAGAAATGAAAGGTAAGCATCATTTGCTTACAGCAGTCACAGAACATGGCTACCCAGGTTGCTCAATGGTAAATGAATATATACTTCTCTATCTAACTACAGAAACAATTCCATAGAACTTCACCATACAGTATGGGCAGTGGAAAGTACTTGAAAGAGGACAGTGTCATTACTTTTCTACATGGGCTTAAAAGGAACACAAAGGGCTATTATAATACATGCAATTGGTGGACTTTACCAAATTGTCAGTGGTAAGGAACAACTTGATTGTATGCAGGCCTGTGAGGATCCCATCACCGGAACAAGAAAAGTAAGTTCGCTCCTTACCTAAACATATAAAAACAAAAACAAAAACAAAAAACAGACCAAGGTAGAAATACTTATGTAAAAGGCACCACACATTTTTTTCAAACTGACAAAATATTTTAAAAGAAGAATTGTACATTTAAAGCTGGGTACGGAGCTGTACATCTGTACTTCACCTCTCAAGAAGTAGAGGCAAGAGAATAAACAGTAAGAAGCCATTCTTGGCTACAGGAGATCTTGTCTACGTTACATTCCCATCCTTCACAAAAGTAGAATTGTAATTTTGAATTCACTGACTTTAGAGAAAACTCAAATCTTGCACTTTTTGCTTCTTAAAGCTATACTATCAGGAGTCAGAAACAACTTATTGGGCTAAAGCATTAAACTTGATGTTGCTTTGTTTATTTGCTTGTTTAAAAATCTCTCATCGCTTGAATAGAACAGTCATATCACTCCTTACACAAACTGGCAACTGAACAATGGTCCTGACTACAGTAAATATATATATATATGTATGTATATATATATATATATATATATATATATATATATATATATACATATTTCTTAAGGGCATGTGATGCATGTGTCTCTAACAGGCTAAAGCAATAAATATAGTGCAGGGTATGCTGGACCATGATTTCAAGTTTGCAGAGGGTGACAAAACCAGGTCATGACTCTTTAGTTCCTCTCTCTTGCTATGAGCATAAGATTATTAAAAGCTGGAGTGTGGAGAAAGACTTGGTGCTTTAGTGACAGGATTTCATAGTCTAATCCTGGATTGTCATGAACTTGCTGTGTAGTTCAGGTTAACCTCTGAATAACTGCCACCTTCCTGTCTTCACCCTATTAAGTGCTGAAATTTTAGATTTACACCATCACACCAGGCTAGAGAGGGAATGATGAACTCAGAGAACAACTGGCAGGAAGAGGTTAGAAGGAGAACCCATTCACCTTATCCTGGAGGAAAAAGGCTATAATGGGTATAATAGAAAATGTAACATATAACTCTCTAGTTTGGAACACAGCCTTGGACTCCTGCTTAGCAAAAGAACAGGGGTGCTTTGACAGATTAAACAAGGCATGGTACTGTGAGAAAGACAGTTATTTTAGAAACCCTGCACAACCACAATTTGCTAAAAACATATGTGTGTGTATGTATATGTGTGTATGTATATGTATATGTGATATATATATATGTTTACTTTAGGTTGCGAGCAAGAACATACCAGCTTAAGGTCACATAGGGTCCTGATCTCAACATTATTTTGGAATGACAGACACCTGGATCTCAACAGAAAGTATTTCAATGCATGACTGAATATTTTTACAGAGCTGGTGAAAGAATATACAACTCCTTGGGCCATGGAAGTGCTTTTCCAAGTTTGGAACTACTATAGCTCTTACATAGCTAGCAGTACAGTGGAGCAGAGGTAATATGAAGGGCCTAGTGAAGCATCTACAGATGGAGGGTAAGCTTTATATCTACTGGATCAAGAAGGTGCAGTTGTGTGACTGTCATATAAGGATCTGCTAGGTAAGGCCAGGGACACCTTGTACCTTCTCCCTCCCTATCTACAGTGTGGAAGCATAAAGGTTCCAAGTTAAAGCAAGAAAGTGAAACATTAAGCCAAGGAGGAGGAAATAGAAATGCAGGCTTCTTGCAATTTGGCCCAAACAGGGGGAAAGGAGCCTCTATAGTAGAATAGAGTTGTGTTTAGAATGTTTCATAGGACTGGAGACTTTAGTTACAACTATTAGAAAAAAAAAAAGTTACAACTATTAGAACGTAAACCCGTATCCATTGCCAGAACATATTTCAGATTTCAAAAGAAAATAAAACAACTGCATGGAATTGGTACAGTGACAGGCAGGTAGATCATGGAATAGAACTGAAGACACAGAAATGAACCCACATACCTATGGTCACTTGATCTTTGGCAAAGGAGCTAAAATCATCCAGTGGAAAAAAGATAGCCTTTTCAACAAATGGTGCTGGTTCAACTGGAGGTCAGCATGCAGAAGAATGCAAATCGATCCATTCTTATCCCCTTGTACAAAGCTCAAGTCCAAGTGGATCAAGGAACTCCACATAAAACCAGACACACTGAAACTATTAGAAACAAAAGTGGGGAAGAGCCTCGAGCACTTGGGCACAGGGGAAAATTTCCTGAACAGAACACCAATAGCTTATGCTCTAAGATCAATTGACAAATGGGACCTCACAAAATTACAAAGTTTCTGTAAGGCAAAGGACACTGTCAATAGGACAAAATGGCAACCAACAAATTGGGAATATATCTTTAACAAACCTACATCTGACAAAAGGCTAATATCCAATATATACAAAGGAGTCAAGAAGTTAGACTCCAGAGAGCCAAATAACCCTCCTAAAAAATTGGGGTACATTTAGTTTATATATTTGTATCAAACAAAACTAAATTCTTTTTTCTTTCAATTGGCTTAATGAGATGATTACAAACAGCTGTTCTTTATTAAGCATCTACTTGTTTATCGGATACATTTAGGAAAAAAAGTAGTTTTTTGAGAGATTTTAAGCCACAGAGCTTTAGTTGGTGGATACTTGACTCAGTTTTATGGTTTTAAATTGATATTGACATTGGCATAAGAATTCTAGTAATTAAAACTGAAACCTGAAGTAAAATGACAGAAATCTATTAATATACAATAGTGGTATCAGAGTCACTGATAAAGTATTGATATGACATCAGTATATCAAACTTTTCTATAAGATTTTCCTTCATTTAAGAAATATATTACAGACTTCTGAGTGTGGAGGTGAGATCTCCACCTTCTCTCTGGAGGGGTACAGCTAAGAGCACACTGGGCATACAATCAGTGGAGCTGCTGGGACAGGAGTCTTCTCTTCCAGCCACAATCTGCATCAGGGAACCAGACAGTTCCATAGTCTTCTGTGCCTAGCCCACCAGGAGAGAGTGATCTCCCAGCAGCGATTTCACTTCTGAGTGTGGAGGTGAGATCTCCACCTTCTCTCTGGAGGGGTACAGCTAGGAGCCCACAAGGCATACGATCAGTGGAGCAGTTGGGACAGGAGTCTCCCTTCCAGCCACCATTTGCAACAGGGAACCAGGCAGCTCCACAGCCTTCTGTGCACAGACCCTGCCAGAAGAGAGATGGTCTCGCAGGAGTATAGACACAGGCTTACAGGCCCACAGGAGGGGCAAGCTCCAGCCAGAGACAACAAGACAACTAACACCAGAGATAACCAGATGGCGAAAGGCAAGGGCAAGAACCCTACCAACAGAAACCAAGGCTACTTGGCAACATCAGAGCCCAGTTCTCCCAAAACAGCAAGTCCTAGATACCCCAACACACTGGAAAAGCAAGAGTTGGATTTACAGTCTCATCTCACAATGCTGTTAGAGGACATCAAGAAGGACATAAATAACTCCCTTAAAGAAATACAGGAGAACATGGGTCAAATGGTAAAAGCCCTTAAAGAGGAAACACAAAAATCCCTGAAAGAATTAAAGGAGAACACAAACAAACAAGTGAAGGAACTGAACAAAACCATCCAGGACCTAAAAATGGAAGTAGAAACAATTAAGAAATCACAAAGTGAGACATCTCTGGAGATAGAAAATTTTGGAAAGAATTCAGGAGTCATAGATGCAAGCATCAACAACAGAATACAAGAGATACAAGAAAGAATCTCAGGGGCTGAAGATACCATAGAGAACATTGACTCAACAGTCAAAGAAAATGCAAAATGCAAAAAGCTCCTGAGCTAAAACATCCAGGAAATCCAGGACACAATGAGAAGACCAAACCTAAGGATTATAGGTATAGAAGAGAGTGAAGATTTCCAACTTAAAAGGCCAGTAAATATCTTCAACAAAATTTTAGAAGAGAACTTCCCTAACCTAAAGAAAGAGATGTCCATGAACATACAAGAAGCCTACAGAACTCCAAACAGACTGGACCAGACCAGACTCCTGTCCCAGCAGCTCCACTGATTGTATGCCCAGTGTGCTCCGGCACATAGTAATCAAAATACCAAATGCACTAAACAAAGAAAGAATATTAAAAGCAGTAAGAGAAAAAGGTCAAGTAACCTATAAAGGCAGGCCTATCAGAATTACACCAGACTTCTCACCTGAGACGATGAAAGCCAGAAGATCCTGGGCAGATCTCATACAGACCCTAAGAGAACACAAATGCCAGCCCAAACTACTATACCCAGCAAATCTCTCAATTACCATAGATGGAGAAACCAAGATATTCCATGATAAAACCAAATTTACACAATATCTTTCCACAAATCCAGTCCTACAAAGGATAATAGATGGAAAACGCCAACATGAGGAGGGAAACTACACTCTAGAAAAAGCAAGAAAGTAATCTTTTCCAACCAACCCAAAAGAAAGTAACTACACAAACCTAAAAAGAACATCAAAAATAACAGGAAGCAACAATCACTATTCCTTAATATCTTGTAATGTCAATAGACTCAATTCCCCAACAAAAAACATAGTCTAAGAGAAATATTTCTCATGTAAATCTTCAATTTTATCAGAAAATGTTTGTGATTCCTCTTTCAATTTAGTAATGTTTTTTATGTCTACCATTTAACTGTATCATTTTCCATGATAATCTTTAATTTTAACATATTTTCTATATATTTCTTCAATTTTATCAGAAATATTTTCCATGTAAATCTTCAATTTCGTCAGAAAATGTTTATAATTCCACTTTCAATCAATTTAGGAATATTTTTATGCCTACCCTTTTATCAGTATAATTGTCCATGATAATCTTCAATTTTAATATTTTTCTAATTTTTTCTTCAATTTTATCAGAAATATTTTCCATGTAAATCTTCAATTTTATCAGACAATGTCTATAATTTTACTTTCAATCAACTTAGGAACAGTTTTATACCTTCCTTTTTATCTGTATACTTATCCATGTAATAGTCAGTTTTAACATGTTTTTCTATATATTTCTTGAAAATATAGAATATATATTTTCTATATATATCTTGAAATATTTTAGGAAATATTTTCCTTGTGGATCTTCAATTGATACAGAAAATGTTTATAATTCCACTTTTAAAAAAAACATAGGAATATTTTATATTTTATCTGTGTGTAATTTTTCAATGAAGTGCTCAATCTTAATGTGTTTTTTTATATATTTCCTCAATTTTATCAGAGATGTTTTCCATGTAAATCTTCAGTTTTATCAGAAAATGTTTATAATTTCACTTTCAATCAACTTAGAATATTTTTATGCCTACCATTTTATCTGTACATTTTTCCATGATAATCTTCAATTTTAATGTTTTTCCATATATTTTTTTCAATTTTATCAGAAATATTTTCCATGTAAATCTTCAATTTTATCAGGAAATGTTTACCATTCTACTTTCAATCAACTTAGGAATATTTTCATTCCTACCAATTTATCTGTATAAATTTCTTCAATTTTATCAGAGATATTTTCCATGTAAATCTTCAGTTTTATCAGAAAATGTTTTTACTTCTACTTTCAATCAATTTAGGAATATTTTTATGCCTACCATCTTATCTGTGTAACTTTTCATGAAATAGTCAGTTTTAACGTGTTTTTCTATATATATCTTGAGTTTTATCAGAAATATTTTCCTTGTAGATCTTCACTTTAATCAGAAATTGTTTATAATTCCACTTTCAATCAACTTAGGAATATTTTTATGCCTACCATTTTATCTGTATAATTTTTCCATGAAATAGTCAATCTTAACGTGTTTTTCTATAGATTTCTTCAATTTTATCAGAGACATTTTTCATGTATATTTACACAATGGAATACTACTCAGCAATTTAAAACAATGAATTCATGAAATTCTTAGGCAAATGGGGAACAGGGGGAGGGATAAGGGCTTATGGGACTTTTGGGGAGAGGGGAACTGGGAAAGGGGAAATCATTTGGAATGTAAATAAAGAATATAGAAAATAAAAAGAATTAAAAAAATTAAAAAATTTTAAAAAAAGAATGAATCGATGTGCATTCTTCTGCATGCTAGCCACCAGTTGAACCAGCACCATTTGTTGAAAAGCTATCCTCTTTCAATTGGATGGTTTTAGCTCCTTTGTCAAAAATCTAGTGACCATAGGTGTGTGGATTCATTTCTGGGTCCTCAGTTCGATTCCATTGATCTACATGCCTGTCACTGTACCAATAGCATACAGTTTTTAACACTATTGCTCTGTAGTACTGCTTGAGGTCTGGGATACTGATTCCCCCAGAAGTTCTTTTACTCTTGAGAATAGTTTTAGCTATCCTGGGTTTTTTGGTATTCCAGATGAATTTGATAATTGCTCTTTCTAACTCTATGAAGAATGGAGTTTGGATTTTGATGGGGATTGCATTGAATCTGTATACTGCTTTTGGCAGGATAGCCATTTTTACTATATTAATCCTGCCAATACACAAGCATGGAAGATTTTTCCATCTTCTGAGGTCTTCTTCGATTTCCTTCTTCAGAGACTTGAAGTTCTTGTCATACAGATCTTTCACTTGTTTGGTTAGAGTCACACCAAGACACTTTATATTGTTTGTGGCTGTTGTGAAGGGTATCATTTCCTTAATTTCTTTCTCAGCCTGTTTATCCTTTGAGTATAGGAAGGCTACTGATTTGTTTGAGTTGGTTTTTTATCCGGCCACTTTGCTGAAGTTGTTTATCATCTGTAGGAGTTCTCTGGTGGAGTTTTTTGGGTCACTTAAGTATACTATCATATCATCTGCAAATAGTGATAATTTGACTTCTTCCTTTCCAATTTGTATCCCTTTGACCTCCTTTTGTTGTCTAATTGCTCTAGCTAGAACTTTAAGTACTATATTGAATAAATATGGAGAGAGAGGGCAGCCTTGTCTAGTCCCTGATTTTGGTGGGATAGCTTCAAGTTTCTCACCATTTAGTTTGATGTTGGCTACTGGGTTGCTGTATATTGCTTTTACTATGTTTAGGTATGGGCCTTGAATTCCTGTTCTTTCTAAAGCTTTTAGCATGAAAGGATGCTGAACTTTGTCAAATGTTTTTTCTGCATCTAATGAAATGACCATGTGGTTTTTTTCTTTGAGGTTGTTTATGTAGCGGATTACATTAATGGATTTTTGTATATTGAACCATCCCTGCATCCCTGGGATGAAGCCTACTTGAACGTTGTGAATGATAATTTTGATGTGTTCTTGGATTCTGTTGGCATGAATTTTACGGAGTATTTTTGCATTGATATTCATAAGGGAAATTGAAGTTCTGTTTCTTTGTTGGATCTTTGTGTGGTTTTGGTATCAGTGTAATTGTGGCTTCATAGAACAAGTTGGGTAGTGTTCCTTCTGTTTCTATTTTGTGGAATAACTTGTAGAGTGTCAGTGTTAGGTCTTCTTTGAAGGTCTGATAGAATTCTGCACTAAAACCATCTGGTCCTGTGCTTTTTTTTGGTTGGGAGGCTTTCAGTGATCACTTCTCTTTCTTTAGGGGTTATGGGACTATTTACATGGTCTATCTAATACTGATTTAACTTTGATATTTTGTATCTGTCTAGGAAATTGTCCATTTCCTCCAGATTTTCCAGTTGTGTTAAGTATAGGCTTTTGTAATAGGATCTGATGATTTTTTGAATTTCCTCAGTTTCTGTTGTTATATCTCCCTTTTCATTTCTGATTTTGTTAACTTGGATACTGTCTCTTTGCCCTCTGGTTAGTCTGGCTAAAGGTTTATCTATCTTTTTGATTTTCTCAAAGAACAAGCTCCTGGTTTGGTTGATTCTTTGTATAGTTCTTTTTGTTTCTACTTGGTTGATTTCAGTCCTAAGTTTGATGATTTCCTGCAGTCTACTCCTCTTTGGTGTATTAGCTTCTTTCTATTCTAAAGCTTTCAGGTGTGCTGTTAAGCTGCTAGTGTATGCTGTCTCCAGCTTCTTTTTGGAGGCACTCAGAGGTATGAGTTTTCCTCTTAGCATTGCTTTCTTATGTGTCCCATAAATTTGGGTATGTTGTACTTTCATTTTCATTAAATTCTAAAAAGTCTTTGATTTCTTTCTTTATTTCTTCCTTGACCAAGGTATCATTGAGTAGAGTATTGTTCAGCTTCCATGTGTATGTGGACTTTCTGTTGTTTTTGTTGCTATTGAAGACCACCCTTACTCCATAGTGATCTGATAGGAGGCATGGGATTAATTCGATCTTCTTATATCTGTTGAGGTCTGTTTTGTGACCAATTATATGGTCAGTTTTGGAGAAGGTACCATGAGATGCTGAGAAGAAGGTATATTCTTTTGATTTAGGATGAAATGTTCTATAGATATCTTTTAAATCTATTTGGTCCAAAACTTCTGTTAGTTTCACTGTGTCTCTGTTTACTTTCTGTTTCCCTGATTTGTCCATTGAGGAGAGTGTGGTGTTGAAGACACCCACAATTATTGTATGAGGTGCAATGTGTGCTTTAAGCTTTAGTAAAGTTCCTTTTACAAATGAAGGTGCCCTTGTATTTGAAGCATAAATGTTCAGAATTGATAGTTCTTCTTGGTAGATTTTTTTTGATGTGTCTAAAGTGTCCTTCGATGTCTTTTTTGATGACTTTTGGTTGAAAGTCTATTTTATTGGATATCAGAATGGCTACTCCAGCTTGTTTCCTGGAACCATTTGCTTTGAAAACTGTTTTCCAGACTTTTACTCTGAGGTAGTGTTTGTTTTTGACACTGAGATACATTTCCTGTATGCAGCAAAATGTTGGGTCCTGTTTACATATCCAGTCTGTTAGTCTCTGTCTTTTTATTGGGTATTGAGTCCATTGATTTTAAGAGATATTAAGGAATAGCGATTGTTGTTTCCTGCTATTATTGATGTAATTTTTATGTTTGTGTGGTTATCTTCTTTTTAGTTTGTTGAAAGTAGATTCATTTCTTGCTTTTTCTAGTGTGTAGTTTCCCTCCTTTTGTTGGTGTTTTCCATTCATTATCCTTTAAAGGGCTGGATTTCTGGAAAGATATTGTGTAAATTTGTTTTTGTTATTAAATACCTTGGTTTCTCCATCTATGGTAATTGAGAGATTTGCTGGGTATAGCAGTCTGGGCTGGCATTTGTGTTCCCTTAGGGTCTGTATGACATCTGCCCAGGCTCTTCTGGCTTTCACAGTCTCTGGTGAGAAGTCTGGTGTAATTCTGATATGTCTACCTTTATATGTTACTTGAACTTTTTCCCTTACTGCTTTTAATATTCTTTCTTTGTTTAGTACATTTGGAGTTTTAATTATTATGTGACAGGAGGAATTTCTTTTCTGGTCAAATCTATTTGGAGTTCTGTAGGCTTCCTGTATGTTCATGGGCATCTCTTTCTTTAGGTTAGGAAAGTTCTCCTACAATTTTGTTGAAGATATTTACTGGCCCTTTAAGTTGGAAATCTTCACTCTCTTCTATGCCTATAATCCTTGGGTTTGGTCTTCTCATTGTGTCCTGGATTTCCTGGATGTTTTGGATCAGGAGCTTTTTGCATTTTGCATTTTCTTTGACTGTTTTGTCAATGCTTTCTATGGTATCTTCTGCATCTGAGATTCTCTCTTCTATCTCTTGTATTCTGTTGTTGATGCTTGACTTCTTTCCTAGGTTTTGTATGTCCAGTGTTGTTTTACTTTGTGATTTCTTTATTGTTTCTACCTCCATTTTTAGATCCTGGATGGTTTTGTTCAATTCCTTCACGGTTTTGTTGTCTTTTCCTGTAGTTCTTCAAGGGCTTCTCCCTGTTTACTTGTGTTCTCCTGTATTTCTTTAAGGGAGTTATTTATGTCCTTCTTGAAGCCTTCTATCAGCATCATGAGCTGTGATTTTAAATCCAAATCTTGCTTTTCTGGTGTGTTGGGGTATCCAGGAGTTGCTGTTGTGGGAGAATTGGGTTGGGATGGTGCCCTATTGCCATGATTTCTGTTAGTAACATTCCTACATTTGCCTTTTGCCATCTGGTTATCTCTGGTGTTATTTGGTCTTGCTGTTCCTGGCTGGTGCTTGTCCCTCCTGTGTGCCTGCAAGCCTGTTTCAGCACCCCTGGGTGACCAGCTTTCCCCTAGCACAGAGTGCTGTGGGGCTGCCCAGCTCCTGAGGGCAGGTGGAGCCCTGGCAGACCGAGTCCCAAGTGATGTTACACTTGGGTGTTCTCTGCTCTCCTGGCTGTAACAGCCCGCTCAGTCGCAGGATTGAAGTTGGTGACCAAACCTCTAACAGTGGGACTCCCTGCAGAGCAGATGTCCCCTAGCAAGATAGGTGCACAGATGGCTATTGCACTGCCCATCTCCTGGGTGCAGATGGGGCCCTGGCGGGCTATGTCCCAAATGATCTTACATTCGGGTGTTCCCTGCATAACTGGCTGCACCTGTCTGCTCAGTCAAAATAAAATATTCCTAAGACAGGTCAAAATTTCGGCTAGTGTTAGAGAAGATATTGCGATTAGATTAGTTTTTAATAAGAACTAAGAATTAATTTACTTTATACTGCCTATTGTTTGTACACCACAAATCGTTTTGATGTTGTTCTTAAATCTGTCTATGTAACAATATCGTGTAAGCATGACACATGCAGTTTACAGTGTGTCAGGTGGTTATGGAAAACAGTTATGTTCATTATCTGTCCTTCAAAGTGCTCCCAAGCTTGTTTTTAAGCTATAATTTGACTCTAAAGTTCAAATTGCTTCTCTGTTCGCTAAAAGTGGGCAAAAACCCTGCTGATGATGTTTAATGAATAAGAGTAAAAGTAAGGGAAGGAAACAATAAAACAAAATCAAAGCAAAAAAAACACCTAGCTGTTTTTAAAACATACTTTGAGCCACCCATAGGGTTTATAAGACATGTAATGTCATTGCACAATTTTTGTGCTTTCTGTGTCACTGTAACCTCTCTTTAGAAAGAAGCAACCAAGATTCAAGTCACTGAGATCATAAGTCACATACCTGACAATCTACCTGATAGTAAGTCAGACTGGAGAAAGGTCTGTGAGGAAATTCATCTATCCTACCAGACAATCTTCCAACAAGCAGGCCCTCTTTTCACTCTTTTGAATTAAACTTATACCCAAGCCCACCCAAAATGCTCCTACATGCTCTTAACTTCTGTACTTAGCACAGATTTTTAACTTACTTTGATCTTCTTCAAATAAAAGTTATCTACTATTTTTTTCAATGAGATTAACTGAGAGTTGTGTGTCATATCAGCAGGCTTTTTTGATGCTGGCATGCAAATGATAAGTCAATGTTGTAGCCAGAGACAGAAGCAAATTCCAGGCCTGTACCTTTGCATGAAGAATCTTTCTAGAAACTCTCAGAGCATAGAGTTTACTATATTTTTAATACTAGAATGGTAATAATATTTAAGTGCATCTAGGAAAGATGGAACCAGAGAGGTGGCATCTTTAACACTTTTAGACATCACAAAAGTATAATTCCTGTGGGATCGTCTGTTCCAAATAGAATAAGGTGATACTCTGGGACAAACTTGGAAAACCAGTGTTGTGTATTAAATGCATTCATTGTTCTGCTCACAGTTACACAGGTATACCAATGAACATGTAACCAGAGGCAACAAAACTCCCTTTTCTCACCAACAATTCAGTTCACACAGTGCTGTTGGAAGAGATCAGAAAATGCTACCCTGAACATAAGCCACTTTGGCATGGGTATTATTTCAAGCTTAAAAAACTGTACTGTTTCTATCACCAAAAAAAGAAATGTCATTGAGTCTGATCAAACCTACTAAAACAGTGTTTATCTTCCATCATTTCCCTCCTATATATATCCTATTAGACTCATCCTCTGATAATTATCCCCAACCCCCCCCCTTTTTTTTTTCTCTTTTCCCATCTCCCCAACTTGCTACTTTTTGTTGATATGGTACATTAGCTTATTGAATTAACCACTTCTTTAGGAGCTCTCTGCTTTCCTCAAAGACCTCAATGCTCCATAAAATGTTGATATCAAATGAAATCCATATGTCTTTTCCCTTGTTGGTCTGTCCTTTGTTAGATTAAGAACATCAGCCACAGAATATAACAGAATAGGGAAAAAAGTGTTTCTCATCCTATGTTGCCATATTGATCCAAATTCCAGCTATGTTATATATCTATCTGACCTAGTTTATTAGATTTAAATAAGAAGTGGGAATAAATATCCTTTATACTGAACATTGTTTGTACAATATGATTGTTCTAGTGTTATTCTCAAATTTGCCTATGTAAGGATATCAGTATCAGTGTGTATAGCCTTCCAATTATTGTAGTTTGACATCAATATTCCTTTGCCTCATATGAAAGCACCTTTGATATACACCAGTTCCCAGTCATACCAAATGGTTAAATTGTCAGACTGAACTATGCACTGCTTCCCTCATGAACTTTGCAAGTTACCTCCTCCAAACTATTGTATATTGTCTATCATTTTGCTACCTTTAAAGAATTCTCTTTGCCATATGTGCACATACAAAGTAGACCCATTTTAAAGTCTTAGATGGCCTGTTCTTTTTTATATAAAGCCTGCCTTAACCTGTTTCTCCATAGCCAGAGATATTGACTCTTTTCTCTGACATCCCTCCTTCTAAGACTCTCCAAGATTGACTTATATCCACATGTATGTTTGGTATCTCCTATTACAATGTGAGAACTAAACAACTGGATAATAAGTATCTCATCAATTCTGCAACACATATGTGAATAGAAGGTCGGAATTCTATCTACTCACTTATTAAAAACCACTGTATCGGGTGGAGGGACCCCGCGCAGGGAGGGAGCCTGCCAGCTTCCCTTCCGCGACCTCTGTTCCCGCGGACTGCGCTGGAGAGACCGGTACCCAGGCTCTCCCCCCGATATAACATCACTTGGGACACAGCCTGTTGGGGCTTCCGTCTGTGCCCGAGGGCGGGTTGGCGCTGTGGTCGTCTGGGTGCCAGATCGGCGGGCCATCGTGACCACAGGGTGAGCGGCGCCACGGAGACTGCCCTCCGCCATCGTTGCTCCAGTGACCAGGTAGTTGGGACCGCCAGGCTCAGAGACAGACAGGCATAATATCGCTTCGGTTTCAGGCAGCTTGTGTGTAACCTGCTCCCAGGTGCTGGGCTGATCTGCAGTAACCAGCGCGCCAGTTCCGCGGCGGGACCTTCTGCCTGGTGGAGGGACCCCGCGCAGGGAGGGAGCCTGCCAGCTTCCCTTCCGCGACCTCTGTTCCCGCGGACTGCGCTGGAGAGACCGGTACCCAGGCTCTCCCCCCCGATATAACATCACTTGGGACACGGCCTGTTGGGGCTTCCGTCTGTGCCCGAGGGCGGGTTGGCGCTGTGGTCGTCTGGGTGCCAGATCGGCGGGCCATCGTGACCACAGGGTGAGCGGCGCCACGGAGACTGCCCTCCGCCATCTTTGCTCCAGTGACCAGGTAGTTGGGACCGCCAGGCTCAGAGACAGACAGGCATAATATCGCTTCGGGTTCAGGCAGCTTGTGTGTAACCTGCTCCCAGGTGCTGGGCTGATCTGCAGTGACCAGCGCGCCAGATCTGCTGTGGGACTTCTGCCTGGCAGAGGGACGCCCCCTCCCCCCCCCCCAGGAGAGATCACACACCCCTGCACAGGGCAGGAGCCTGCCAGCCTCCCTTTGGCGACCTCTGCTCCAGGAATCCACTAGGCTGAGCCTTTAGATGTGCAAGGCCTCCCCAATATAAGATCACTTGGGGCAAAGCACATTAGGGCTCCAAAGTCACTCAGGAGCAGGCAGGCCCCAGAAATCGGTGCCAGGGGAATCCTGGTAATCCAGGGGGGGCAGAAATAGCTTTGCAGGCTCACAGGAGGTCCAACCAACAGCCAGTGGCAGCAGGACCAACTAACACCAGAGGTATCCAGATGGCAAAAGGCAAACGTAGGAATGTTACTAACAGTAATCAAAGTAATGTGGGACCATCCGAACCCAACTCTCCAACAGCAGCAAGTCCTGGATACCCCACCACACCCGAAAGACAAGATCTGGATTTAAAATCACTTCTCATGATGCTATTAGAGGATCACAAGAAGGACACAAATAAATCTCATAAAGAGTTACAGGAGACCATGAATCAACGGTTAGAAGCCCTTACAAAGGAAACACAAAAATCGCTTAGAGAAATGCGGGAGAACATGGATCAAAAGATGGAGGCGCACAAGGAGACAACACAAAAATCGCTTAACGAGATGAATCAACGGGTAGATGCACTCACAAAGGAATCACAAAATTTGCATAAAGAAATACAGAAGAATATGGGTCAACAGACGGATGCCCATAAGGAGGCAACACAAAAATTGCTTAAAGAAATGAATCAACGGTTAGATGCCCTTACAAAGGAAACACGAGAACTGCTTAAAGAAATGCAGGAGACGATGGATCAACAGATGGAATCCCATGAGGAGGAAACACAAAAATCGCTCAGAGAAATGCAGGAGAACGTGGGTCATCAGGAAGAAATCCTGAAAGAGGTAATGCAAAAATACCTTAAAGAAATACAGGAAAATACAAACAAACAAGTGAAGGATCTCAGCAAATCCATCCAGGAACTAAAAAAGGAAGTAGAAACAACTAAGAAATCACAAAGGGAGACAACTTTGGAGATAGAAAACCTTGGGAAGAAATCAGGAGTCATAGATGCAAACATCAACAATAGAATACAAGAGATGGAAGAAAGAATCTCAGGTGCTGAAGATTCCATAGAAAGCATCGACTCAACAGTCAAAGAAAATGCAAAATGCAAAAAACGCGTAACCCAAAACATCCAGGAAATCCAGGACACAATGAGAAGACCAAACCTAAGGATTATTGGTATAGATGAGAGTGAAGATTTGCAACTTAAAGGGCCAGTAAACATCTTCAACAAAATTATGGAGGAAAACTTCCCTAACTTAAAGAGAGAGATGCCGATGAACATACAAGAAGCCTACAGAACTCCAAACAGACTGGACCAGAACAGAAATACCTCCCGTCACATAATAATCAAAACACCGAATGTTCTAAACAAAGAAAGAATACTAAATGCAGTAAGAGAAAAGGGCCAAGTAACATACAAAGGAAGACCTATCCGAATCACATCAGACTTCTCACCAGAGACTATGAAAGCCAGAAGATCCTGGGCAGATCTCATGCAGACACTAAGACAGCACAAATGCCAGCCTAGACTACTATACCCAGCAAAACTCTCAATCACCATAGATGGAGAGACCAAGATATTCCATGATAAAACCAAATTTTCACAATATCTTTCCACAAATCCAGCCCTGCAACGGATAATAGGTGGAAACCTCCAATACAGGGAGAGAAACAACACCCTGGAAAAAATGAGATAATAACCTTCTTGAATCAAACCCAAAAGTAGATAACCACTCAAACATAAAGATAGCGTCAAGAATGGCAGATGGCAATAATCACTATGCCTTAATCTCTCTTAATATCAATGGTCTCAATTCCCCAATTAAAAGACATAGACTAGCAGACTGGATACGTAAACAGGACCCAGCATTTTGCTGCATGCAGGAAACGCACCTCAGTGTCAAAGACAAACACTACCTCAGAGTAAAAGGCTGGAAAACAATTTTACAAGCAAATGGCCCCAAGAAACGAGGTGGAGTAGCCATCCTAATATCGGATAAAATTGATTTTCAACCCAAAGTCATCAAAAAAGACACAGAAGGACACTACATACTGATCAAGGGAAAAATCCACCATCAAGAACTCTCAATCCTGAATATCTATGCTCCAAATGCAAGGGCACCCTCATTCGTAAAAGAAACTTTACTAAAACTCAAAGCACACATCGCACCGCACACAATAATAGTGGGTGACTTCAACACCCCGCTCTCTGAAATGGATCGTTCAGGAAAGCAGAAACTAAACAGGGACACAGTGAATCTAATTGAAGCCTTGGACCAAATGGAACTAACTGATATATATAGAACATTTCATCCTAGAGCTAAAGAATACACCTTCTTCTCAGCTCCTCATGGTACCTTCTCCAAAATTGACCATATAATTGGTCACAAATCAGACCTCAACAGATACAAGAAGATAGAAATAATCCCATGCCTCCTATCAGATCACTATGGAATAAGGGTGGTCTTCAATGGCAACAAAAACAAAAGAAAACCCACGTACACATGGAGGCTGAACAATGCTCTACTCAATGATAACTTGGTCAAGGTGGAAATAAAGAAAGAAATCAAAGACTTTTTGAAAGTTAATGAAAATGAAGGCACAACATACCCTAACTTATGGGACACAATGAAAGCAGTGCTAAGAGGAAAATTCATAGCCCTGAGTGCCGCCAAAAAGAAACGGGAGACAGCATACACTAACAGCTTAATGGCACACCTGAAAGCCCTGGAACAAAAAGAAGCAAATACACCAAAGAGGAGTAGAAGGCAGGAAATCATCAAACTCAGGGCTGAAATCAATCAAGTAGAAACAAATAAAACCATACAAAGAATCAACAAAACGAGGAGTTGGTTCTTTGAGAAAATCAACAAGATAGATAAGCCCTTAGCCAGACTAACCAAAGGGCACAGAGATAGTATCCAAATTAATAAAATCAGAAACGAAAAGGGAGAGATAACAACAGAAACTGAGGAAATTCAAAAAATCATCAGATCCTACTACAAAAACCTGTATTCAACACAACTAGAAAATCTTGAGGAAATGGACAATTTCCTTGACAGATACCAAGTACCAAAATTAAATCAGGATCAAATAGACCATCTAAACCGTCCTATAACCCCTGAAGAAATAGAAGTTGTCATTGGAAGTCTTCCAACCAAAAAAAGCACAGGTCCAGATGGTTTTAGTGCAGAATTCTATCAGACCTTCAAAGAAGACCTAACACCAATACTCTTCAAACTGTTCCACAAAATAGAAACAGAAGGAACACTACCCAACTCGTTCTATGAAGCCACAATTACACTAATACCAAAAGCACACAAAGATCCGACAAAGAAAGAGAATCTCAGGCCAATCTCTCTTATGAATATCGATGCAAAAATACTCAATAAAATTCTTGCCAACCGAATCCAAGAACACATCAAAACGATCATTCACCACGATCAAGTAGGCTTCATCCCAGGGATGCAGGGATGGTTCAATATAAGGAAATCCATCAATGTAATCCACTACATAAACAATCTCAAAGAAAAAAACCACATGGTCATCTCATTAGATGCTGAGAAAGCATTTGACAAAATTCAGCATCCTTTCATGCTAAAGGTCTTGGAAAGATCAGGAATTCAAGGCCCATATCTAAACATAGTAAAAGCAATTTACAGCAAACCAGTAGCCAGCATCAATCTAAACGGAGAGAAACTTGAAGCAATCCCACTAAAATCAGGGACTAGACAAGGCTGCCCTCTCTCTCCATATCTTTTCAATATAGTACTTGAAGTTCTAGCTAGAGCAATTAGACAAGAAAAAGAGGTCAAAGGGATACAAATTGGAAAGGAAGAAGTCAAACTATCACTATTTGCAGACGATATGATAGTATACATAAGCGACCCAAAGAACTCCACCAGAGAACTCCTACAGCTGATAAACGACTTCAGCAAAGTGGCCGGATATAAAATCAACTCAAGCAAGTCAGAAGCCTTCCTATACTCAAAGGATAAGCAGGCTGAGAAAGAAGTAAGAGAAATAATACCCTTTACGATAGCCACAAACCATATTAAGTATCTTGGCGTGACGCTAACCAAACAAGTGAAAGATCTGTATGACAAGAACTTCAAGTCTCTGAAGAAAGAAATTGAAGAAGACCTCGGAAGATGGAAAAATCTGCCATGCTCATGGATTGGCAGGATTAATATAGTAAAAATGAGCATCTTACCAAAAGTAATACACAGATTCAATGCAATCCCCATCAAAATCCCAACTCAATTCTTCATAGAGTTAGAAAGAGCAATTCAAAAATTCATCTGGAATAACAGAAAACCCAGAATAGCTAAAACTATTCTCAAGAGTAAAAGAACCTCTGGGGGAATCAGTATCCCGGACCTCAAGCTGTACTACAGAGCAATAGTGTTAAAAACTGCATGGTATTGGTACAGTAACAGACATGTAGATCAATGGAACAGAATTGAAGACCCAGAAATGAATCCACACTCCTATGGTCACTTGATCTTTGACAAAGGAGCTAAAACCATCCAGTGGAAAAAAGATAGCCTTTTCAACAAATGGTGCTGGCTCAGCTGGAGGTCAACATGCAGAAGAATGCAAATTGACCCATCCTTATCTCCTTGCACTAAGCTCAATTCTAAGTGGATCAAAGATCTCCACATAAAACCAGACACACTGAAACTAATAGAAGGGAAACTAGGGAAGAACCTTGAACATATGGGCACAGGGGAGAATTTCCTGAACAGAACTCCAATAGCTTATACTCTAAGATCAAGAATAGACAAATGGGACCTCATTAAATTACAAAGTTTTTGCAAGGCAAAAGACACCGTCAAAAAGACAAAGCGGCAACCAACTAACTGGGAAATGATCTTTACCAACCTTACATCCGACAGAGGGCTAATATCCAAGATATACAAAGAACTCAAGAAGTTAAACTCCAGAGAGGCAAGTAACCCTATTAAAAAATGGGGTACAGAGCTCCACAAAGAGTTCTCACCTGAAGAATATCTAATGGCTGAGAAGCACCTAAAGAGATGTTCATCATCCTTAGTCATTAGGGAAATGCAAATCAAAACAACCCTGAGATTCCATCTCACACCAGTCAGGATGGCTAAGATCAAAAACACAGGAGACAGCAGTTGTTGGCGAGGATGTGGAGAAAGAGGAACACTCCTCCACTGCTGGTGGAATTGCAGGCTGGTACAACCACTCTGGAAAGCAGTCTGGCGGCTCCTCAGAAAACTGGGCATGACACTTCCGGAGGATCCGGCTATACCACTCCTGGGCATATACCCAGAGACTTTACCTGCATGCAATAAGGACACATGCTCCACTATATTCATAGCAGCCTTATTTATAATAGCCAGAAGCTGGAAAGAACCCAGATGTCCCTCAACGGAGGAATGGATTCAGAAGATGTGGTATATTTACACAATGGAATACTACTCTGCAATTAAAAACAATGAATTCACGAAATTCCTAGGCAAATGGTCAGAACTTGAAAATATCATCCTTAGTGAGGTAACCCAATCACAAAAGATCACACATGGTATGAAGTCACTGATAAGGGGATATTGACCCAGAATCTCAGAATACCCTAGACACAATCAGCATATCAATAGATTTCTAAAAAGATGGAAGGAGAGACCCCTGGTCCTGGAAAGACTGGATGTAGGGGAACGCCAGGACAGAGTAATGAGAGGGGGTTGAACGGAGAAAAGAGGGAGGGAAGGGGGCTTATGGGACCTTCGGGGAGGGAGGAAACGGGAAAGGGGAAGTGATTTGGAATGTAAATTAAAAAAATAAAATAAAATTAAATTAAAAAAAAAAAAAAAAAAAACCACTGTATCCTTACATGCACTCTAGGATGCAGGAGCTTCTCACAAATGTGCACAATATGAACATGAATTTATCTTGTCCTTAATAATAAAATTCTGGGGCTGGAGAGATGGCTCAGTGGTTAAGAGCATTGACTGCTCTTCTAGAGGTCCTGAGTTCAATTCCCAACAACCACATGGTGGCTCACAACCATCTGTAATGGGATCTGAGGCCCTTTTCTGGTATGTCTGAAGACAGCAACAGTGTACTCATTTAAATGTAAATAATGAATATATCTAATAAAAAAAGAAAAGAAAGAAAGAAAGAAAATAAATCTAAACAAACCAATAAAATTCTATTGTAAAATTTAAAACAATATGCAAATATGTGGATTTTTCTACTTCCTTATTAAAATTTTCTTTTATAAAAGTTTTGCAAACTACTTCCATTTCAATATTTCTTTCACAAAATCCTACTTTTAACTGACTAGCCTGATAACTCACTCTTTATACAAGAATTTTATATCTATTCAGACAATAAATTAATTCATTTTTTTAATGTGAGGCATTCTATGACTTCAAGGTGAGAACTGCTATAACAAAGGTTTGCAGACACATCTTAGTGACAATAGGTTCACAATAATTTTAGTACACACCTGCACCAGAGTAAAATGGTACTACATGAGAATGATGAGAAAACTTTCCAGAATGAATGCTAAATAAAAAATATTATAACTAAATGGGGAAGTAATATGAATATGAATTCCTAAGAGGGAATTAAGAATTATAGTCTGAAACTTACCCGTATTAAGTACTACTCCTGATGAAAATTCAAATACATTCAAAAGCAAAAGCATAACATATATAAGTGATGATTCCATCTGTTGAAATAAATATAAATTATTTCCATTCAGTTATTCTGAAAATACTATTTTGAATTTTTAAAAATAGAAGAAAATACACACAGGTAAGAAAACATCATTTCAAGTGAAAAATTATTTTCTATTTGTGACAAAATCAAATGATAGGGCTAGAGTTCTAGTTCATGCCTAGTAAGCATACAGCCTTGGGTTTGAGACCAGCACCCAAATCAAACTTGGCCAACCAACCCAACCCTGAAGCAGACGCACAACACTTTACCAAGTTCTAAATCTCCTATTCTGGATTTAAAACACCTAATACTATAGTCATTGTGAGAGATAGAGGGGGCAGGACTCGGGATTTTCCTCAATGTAGATAACTGTGTGAGAAGTGAGATTTATGATCTTAGATCAACTCTATGATCCAGAACCTGGATCAATAAACTCTCTAGGAAAGATAGAGATGACAACACACACACACACACACACACGTCTTTTACTATTTTAACACTATTTTGAGAGAGATAGTCTACATGGTTCTACGCATCCTTGCATGTTCTGTCTATAGCAAGAATGCAAGTCTCTGTTACTCTTTGTCCATGACTTTCTCACAGGTTCCTGTTTCAAGCAAACAGATGTAAGGGAGTTGCAACCACAGGCCAGTTTCTTTGGTGACTCTCCTACTATTAGTGTTCCTCTACTGTGTTGCATCTCATTACCTGTGAAAGTATCATTTATAACAAAATTTGCATATTAAAGTCATAAATCCCTAGAATGTGATCCTAGTTGGAGAATAAGGTTATTGGCAATGCTTTAACTGAAAATGTCTCGTGTCCTTAAAAGCTGAGTAACTTGGGCACAGAGTTACACAAAGGAAAGTTGAAGCAAAGACAGAGTCAAGATAATCATCTACAAATTCATGGGAAACCAGAACAGATCATTCTCTCATGGCCCCTAGAAGAAATCAACCATGGAAGCCTTTTGACCTCAGGCTTCCAGCCTACAAACTTGTGGAAAAAATTCTTTGGCTTAATCTGCCCAGTGAGTGGCACTGTGTCCTGGAACCTTAGAAAATGCTGTTGCACTTTGGAAGTGAAGGAATTGAAGAGCGCTTCATTCTGATACTCTGTGAGTATCTTCATGCTCTTCTCTGTGAGTAATGATGCCTATTTTCTCTAAATTAGGAATCTAAATGTCCCTTGCCAGCGTCCAAGAAAACAGGCACTACACTGACTTGTCAACTTTAAGTAGACTGAGATCTCAGACTCTGGAGAGCTCCTGATAACTGCTCAACTAATTAGTGGTTTCCCTCTTTCAAATTTGATTTGCTTATTTAAGAATATTTAATGACCAAGTGCTCAAATAGCCATTGAAATTGTGAATTTATCATTTTTGTATTATCAAGGAGGTTAATTCTTTTATTTACTCAGCTATTTTTAGAGAAAGGGTCTCACTGTGCTAGGCTGCAACTCACTATAGACACCAGTCTGTTCTTCAAACCACAGAGACATGCCTGTCACTGCCTCCAAGTGCCAGGATTTCAAAGGCATGTACCACCACGCAACTTTTGAAAACTTTGAAAAGTACATGTATTATTTCTTCTCCACAAACTAATGGTAAAGTCTTATTGTTGAAAAAAAAAAAACAACCCACATTTCGTTGAACAAGAAAAAGTCACATTGAGCCTTCACCTCTACCAACTATAGTTCATAGTACTGAAAAGTACTTTTGCAAGTGATCGGAAGATAAAGGTAGCCAACAATCCTGCTATAAAAAAGCCCTCTGGTTCAATCCAGTTATAAAGTGATTGGGTATAAAGCCTACTTCCCAAGAACCTGAGGCAGAATAGGTCATGGGACTAAGGAAAAACCAAATAACATTGATGCTTATCAAATTTCTGCTATACCTATAGATGAGTGCCTCAACTCAGCCATCACTAGAGAAACTTCCTATTACAGTAGGTGGGAACTAACACAGAGACACACACCTGGACAATGTGCTAAGTGTGAGAGATTTTGTAATATTCAGTCCTAAAGGAGGTGTTTTCATCAAACCACCACCACCACCACCACCACCACCACCACCCAACTCAGAGAGCTATGTAAAAGAGGAAGTGAAAAGATTTTTAGAGTCACAGGTGATAGGTGACTCCAAGGAAACGGTGTCCACCAGACACACCAGGAGTGATCTATGTATGAACTCACAGACACTGTAGCAGCATGCACAGGGCCTGGGCGGTTAAAGCCAGCTGGAATTCCAGCATTGAGGAGGGGAATGGACCTGGGCTCCCATCCATAACCAGGAAGCTATCTCCCAGTGAAAAGGAAATATTCGTTTCTTTCAATGGAGTCTCACTGGGTATCTAATCACACTTCAGGGTAGGTTTCATGTCTAGCAGTACATGGCCAACACAAAATAAACTCAGTGGTAATTTTGTATCTCATATTGCTTTGGTTTTTTTTGTTTTATTTGGTCCTACTGGTCTTTGGCTTGGGTATTATGGTTTTCCAAGTTTGTTTTTATGGCTTTGTGTGTATGTCTCTCTGTATTTCTTGTGTTCTTTCTCTTTCTTTTTTTTTTTCCTTTACTTATCTGTTTGTTTCCTAAAGGGATAAAGACTGAAAAGGTATGAAGTAGGGTGGGGAGACGAGAAGGCTTTACGAGAAGTTGGTGGTGGAGAAGCGCTGATCAGAAAATATTGTATAAAAACATGTTTTCTCTATTTGTAAAAAAGTTCGTGTTTTCAGTCAGTCTCATAAACAAGTTTGTGAAAGAGGAAGACTAGAGGAAAGAGCTAATATCTTAAAGTTTACCAGCATGGTGGTATACTTCAAAGTATGTATCTGTGTGAGAATAACTTAAACATTATGTTGAGATATGGTCATTGCTTAATTTAGAAACAGTGCTCTTGTCAAAAATCTTGTATTATTTACCTAACCATTTATTTACTTTTTTGCATTTTTTAATTTATTTAATTTTTTTACACCCCATCCACCCTCCAACTATTCTACATTCCATACCCCCTCCACACCCCCATCTCCACGTGGATGTTTCCACCCACCACCCCACCTGACCTTTAAACTCCCTGGGAATGATATAATACCATTAGAATCCATCAGCTTTCTCCTTTAGTTTAATGAAGCATACATTACGCCTTAGGTCTCCAGTTTGTTTGACCTATAATATTGTTATCTTTGATGTTGCTCTAATCTTTTTTATTTGGTAGGCATAAATTTGCTAATTAAATTTGATTGGATTAGGCTATGGCTCCTATGACTCTTACTAACTGCACACCCCCTTTTTCAGGATTCAGCCTTTCTACTTATTTTTTGCGTTTAGTGACAGAATGCACTTTAGGGTTCCTAGTGGTTTGAATGATCTGTCCTCATAGTCTCAGACATTTGAGCACTTGATCCTCAATTGATGCCACTGTTAGGAACTTTAGGAGATGTCACCTTGTTGGAGGAAGTGTGTCACTCAAGGTAGGCTTTGAGTACTCAGTCTCTCTGTTTTCTGCTTATGGTGCAAGATGGTAGCCCTCAGCGTTCTACTCTTTTTCCATGCCTTTGCTCTGCCACCATAGACTCTAACCCTCTGGAACCACAAGCCCAAACACACTCTTGCTTCTAAAAGTTGCTTTGGAAATGTCAGTTTATCACAGTAATAGAAAAGTAACTAACAAAAACACAGTTCAAGTTCATTACTGCCTAGGGACAGATGAGCTTGGAACCATGATCTTTGTATCCACAGGTTTAATCAACACTGGAAGATGCCACAAAGTAAAAACTTCAAGGATATCAGAAATATGACTTATAGTTGACCTATTAGTAAACTGGGTGACACTTATCTTTCTCTCCTTTATCCTTCAATATAGTGATCCTTCCTAACTTGAAATTCCCTCTTTTCACTTCGTATCTAGAGACTGTCTAAATTTTAGCTTCAGGTAACTTTGACCAATTGAAGTACTTTTCAGTAAGTTGCTTCTCTAAGTTAACTTTTTATTCAGTAAGATTGGTGTCACAGCTACTCCACAGTCTGTAATTACTGTATCTGACAGCTTTATTGCAGAAAAGTAATTTATTAGTTCTACAACCTTTTGTTCTGTTATATAAATTTTGATTTCTTACATTCAAATGTTACTTATCAGGCAATTACACTAGCTCTTTCACTAGTCAGATTCAAATCTCGAAACTACATTATGGTCCATGAAAAAGTCTTTCACCCCTTTTTTCACCCTAAACTATTAAAACTGATAACAGCTGAACAGCTCTAGTACTCATGCTTTTAATTATTGTGGGTTCTGTATAACTGTCTATGACAAGTCACAGGTTTGGAATTTCCCTCTTCTCTAGTATCAAACACTGAGAGCTGTATGAAAGAAGGAGCCTAACTTCTCTCCATCTGGTGCATTTGTAACTATTCTATTATCATAGAAAAGAGATTACTTTAAATTAATATTATAGCAGGGAGCTTATTTTAATATTCATTACTACAATTACCTCTAATTGCTATCTGATTGCCTTTTCTTTTTATCTTTCACCCATGTTTCTTCTGTGTAAAGTCTTCTCTGTAGACTGAAGAGCCAATAACATAAACTGAATTTCCAGTATCAAAAACTCAATTTACCCAAGTGTCTAAGACAAACAAGACACTTGGGATGATTTTTTCTTCTGTGATTAAGAATATTGTAAATTCAACTAGAGAAGAAGCCTAACTTCTCCTCATTTGAATCACATGCAGCTATTTCATTGGTACATAAAAGTCATTATATCAAACATTAGAGCAGGAAGCTTATTTTAATGTCCTCTAAAATTACCTTTAATTGTATGTCTTCCTTGTTGCCTTCACTTTTGGTTTTCTGTTGTTGTTTGTTTCAATCTTAGCTTTGTTTCTTCTCTACAGATTGAAGACCCAAGTATCAAGAGCTGAGTTTTCACAGTTAACTGCCTTAGTAGTCTACCTAACTTTGGTAACAACCAATCAGCTGCTATTAAGTACAGAAGCCTGCTAAGAACAATCTTAAAGGACAGGCAGTTGGAATTTCCAACTGACTGCCTCTATCAAGAGTATATAAAAAAAAGAGTATCAGAGATTTTCTGTGAAAAGTTATGAGAATTAATAGTTCTTCAAACCTATAATTCTTAATATAATATCTACTCTAGAGTGTTCAGAGGCTTATTGAGTACTTAAGGAAAAACATACCAGCCAAGGGGTCATTCTGTCTCTATACGTTAGAGCTAAAGGCAACCATCAGAGAGAGCTTCATATCTGTCTTGAAAGAAAAATAAGGCCTAAAAACTAATGACTTGCAAATGAACTTATTGAAAGAAAAACAAGCAAGCACACAGGTGCAAAGCCTGGGAAGAGCTGCAGGTGCACAGAGTTTTCCATTCTCTCCCATATTCACTGTTGTATGGATGCCCTCTGTTGGTTGTACAGACTCACTAAGGATCCCCAGCATAAATGAATGAGGTCCTCAGTCTCAGATAGTCATAAACGGGCATAAAGCTGACAAGTAATGTTGCAATGATGCTAGTTAATCCCATTTTATAATCACGCTTTACTTCAAAAGAACCGCCATGTGGCCACATAAAACCTGTCTGTATAAAGATCACAGAAGTCAACCACCCTCAGTTTAATGTGTCCCTGGAAAGATCCTGTGTAAGAAATATTCTTTAATTCTCCCCTGGTGAACTTAAATGAAAGAATTTAGTCCTCACCCTGAAAGAAAGTACAGAACGCAACAAAGCGTCTCTACTAGTAATAACTTCAATACTGGATACTTCTTTCTGTTATATGCTGTCTCTTGCACTAGAAGATGGTAAGCATTTTCCAGACAGAGTCTCCACTGAACCTGGTGCTCCCAGAATGAGGATACTGAGTTGCTAATAGGATCCAGGAATCTGCCTGTGGCTGCCTCCTCAGGGACCTATTTTAATGCTGCTGGAGACTTGAACTCAGGTCCTTTTTCTTGTCTGACAAGAACTCTGTTGAATGAATGATTTCCAAACCCACTCAAACCCATTGATCAGTTCTAAGAGAAAATGTCTTTTTATAAAAATGAAAAAAAATATATACTATTTCATCCCTACAAATAATAATGATACTCAATGACTGCTTATGTTTCCTCAGTTGTATTATTCATAAAATTTCCTGTGGTTATAGGAAATAAGATCCCATAAAATCCATACTTTGTTGCTGGTTGATGGGGAGTCATGTATCACTTAAGGTCAGGGATGCATATCCAGGAAATGTATCCTTAGGGGACTTTGTCTTGAGCAAACATCATAGAGTACTTGTACAAAATTACTTTGTATAAGGCAATTAATTGTTCTATGTGGTCTCTTGATATAATTAAGATACAGGATATACACAAACTGATTTAGACTGCTGGGGGGTATATTGTAGCCTACTGTTTACACAATAAACTTTCATTTCTAAGTAGGAATACACAGTAATAGAAGAGCAAAAAGTTATAATGTAGCAATTACATAAACCAGATGCATAATCATCTATTGAGACCATTAAGTATTGCATAGTATCCATAAGTGTAGGTTCTGTATTTTATATGACTGGTAGCCTTGCAGGTTTGATTATACCAACAACATCACTAACATGAGTAATATATAGTATTATAATATTATCACAATGATATAAGTAGCCTACAAGAATCTTTCAGTCTCATTATAATCCTATTTTAATTAAAACATAGTATATTATAAATATAAATACAGGACATTATAATCCACACAGTTCTTCATTGAGTGTGACATTGTAAAGTGTCCTATATCTGTACTTTTCAAGTATTTAAATCTTTAGCAAATCATTTCCCTCCTTCTAATCAGTTTTTCAGTTTTTCCTTTGTACCTAACTAGTTGAAGAAGCAATTAGTTCTGTTTCTCATAGTCTAGACATTGATGATTGGACAGTGTTGTCTGATGGTTTTATAATAGTGATATATATGCTTTCTTTTTTAAAAAATTAAGTTTTTAACTAACTCATATTACATCCCACTCACTGGCCCCTTTATGGTCACCCCCACCCCCATCCCCACCCTCACCCCATTCCAGTTGTTCGGGACCCATATGAACAACCAAGCTGCACATCTGCTACATCTGTGTGGGGAGAACTAGAGTCAACAGATGTATATTCTTTGGTTGGTGGTTCAGTCTCTGAGAGCTCCAAATGTCTAGGTCAATTGACTCTGTTGGTCTTCCTGTAGAGTTCCTATACCCTCCAGGGTCTGCAATCCTTCTTCCTATTCTTCCATAAGAGTCCCTAAACTCTATCCACTGTTTGGCTGTGGGTGTCTGATCTGTCTGAGTCAGCTATTGAGTGGATTCTCTCAGAGGATAGCCATGTTAGTTTTCTGTCTGCAAGCATAACATAGTATCGTTAACAGTGACAGGGACAAGTGCTTGTTCATGGGATGGGTCTCAAGTTGGGCCTGTTATTGATTGGACATTCCCTCAGTCTCTGCTCCATTTCCTGTCCCTGTATTTCTTGTAGCCAGCATAAATTTTGGGGGTGGGGGTGGGAGGACTCTCTAGAAAGTCCCAGAGGCTGAGATGTGAAAGGCTCCCAGGACTCAATGTGGTTGACCTTAGCCTAAATGCCCAACAGTGGGGAGAGGGAACCTGAAGAGACCACCTTCAATATGTACACAGGACCCCAAATGGAGGGTAAGGGTTAATAACACACCATCAAAATTTCTAACCCAGAATTATTCCTGTCTAAAAGAAATTCGGGAACAAAAATGGAGCAGAGACTGAAGGAGAGGCCATCCAGAGTTGGACATCCACCTCATGGATGGGCAACCAAAGACTGACACTATTACTCATGCTATGTTGTGCTTACAGACAGGAGCCTAGCATTGCTCTTCTCTGAGAGGCTCTACCAGCAGCTGACTGAGACAGATCCAGATTCTTAGAGCCAACCATTAGTATGAGGTCTGAGACCCCTATGGAAGAGTTAGGGAAGGATTGAAGGAGCTGAAGAGAAGGGCAACCCCATAGAAAGTCCAAAAGTGTCAACTAACACAAACCTCTGGGAGCTCCCAGAGACTAAGCCACCAACCAAAGAGCACTTAAGGAAATGTTCAGTGTCCTTAGTCATCAGGAAAATGCCAATCAAAACAACCCTGAGGTACCAACTTCCAACCATAAGAATCACTAAGATCCAGAGGCACACATTCCTTCTGGTTTGCACCTGTGCTGGAGCAGATCCAGGACACTGGCTCCCCACCCACTCCTACAATACCCAGAGGAAGACTTTACTCCCAGGAACTCTGACACACCAAGATCTCAGGTGAGGCCCCAACCTCTGCCCCAATACCTGGGGTAACTGGAACTCTAGGGACCCAGGGGATGCAGGAACCACTGCCCAGCCAGAAGCACGCATTCCTTTCTCTTTGCACCTGTGCTAGGAGTAGACCCAAGGCTCTGGACCCCTGTGGAGCAGTGGAAAATGAGAGGTAGCCTAGTTCTCTGTTGAGCTAAAGGCTTTGAAGTCCCAGAGACCATGAAGGGGCAGTAGGATCTTTGCCTGCTCCCTGGCACCAGGCCTCTGTTACTAGCCACAGCCCCCCATAGATGTGTGGCCATCAGTCATGTAAGGGCAATTCCCCCAAGCCCTTCCACATAGATGGGGCATGCCTAACATCTTAGACCAAGATAATAGGAAAAGAGATGTGACCTATGGTCACATAAGCTCAAGAGAGAGAACTCCATGCTAATGAGATATGTGGAGGGCATAGCTTTCCTTCCCATACATTCCTCCCTGCAAAAGGTATTTAATCTCAGGCCTTCTGAGAAGTGGGCTATGGTTTTACATATCCACTTTTCACCATGACAATAAATGACTTGGAAGCACAGACTATCTCTTTTCACTGGGATCCACCTTGGGGAGCTATGGAGAAGGCTTTTGCCTATAGAGCTGTAGTCTAATCTCCTACAGAAGGCCTTTCTGCACTCCCAGCCACAACCACCGCTAAGTCTGATGCTGTTGTTATGCTCAGTTTGTGGGAACCCCAGGAGACCACCAGGAAATTCAAGTATGATGTAAGAACAAAGAGAGTCTTTATTATACAAGTCTGACTCAGATCACAAGCCTTCCCTGCTCTGCACATTAGAAATGTGATGCTCAAGTCCAGGAACTTGAGATCTATACAGGAGTATGCATAAGCTGGGATTCTTGAGTTTTGGCACATGATTGGGGGGTGGGTAAAGGAGTAGCATTTGTTCAAACAGCAGGGCAGAACCGTGCAGCTGGAAAAGGACCTTCTTGACCTGGGAAGAAGTAACCCATCCTGTTATCAGAAGCTAGTGTATTTTACAAGCTCGTCACAGCTTTCTAGGAACACTTACTTGCCTCTTTCCCAAAGTCGAAAGTGGACTTTTATCACTTCAAGGATATTGGCTCCTGCCTCCTTTAAGGGCAGGAGCCATCTGCACTAGAGAAATGCTGGTTGTTAATCAGGGGAGAGAAGGCAAATTTCAGCAACATGGAGGGAGTGCTGGTCACTTTGGCTCAGTGCAGGATTAAGGGAGTGCAGGCCAAGGATGAATGCAGAAATGGGGCAGGATACCTCATGTCTCTTCACTGTCAAGCCAAGGACAATCACCATGGGACTAGCCAGACCTCCCCTTCCCACCTCCCTGGACCCCAGGCTAGATCCAGCCCACAGGCCCCCAACTCTGTTCTCAGCTCTTCTGCAGATGGAGCAACACCTGGGTGTCTAAGAGTCTGAAAACCAGATGGCTCTGGCCTCATAGCAGGCCTGTGAACCCCCAAGCCAGCTCCGGTTGTCTCTTTCCTAGGACTGCAATTTCCCACCCCAAGTGATGCCTCTGCACTTCCCTACAGTTCATCACACCGTGTTTAACATGGAACAAGTGCAGTCAAACTCCCAGCATCCTGCCTCCCCTGCAGCAGAATGGACAAAAGGCAAACAACCCTACAGCTCCCCACAAATTCCTACAATACCCAGAGGAAGCTTGATTCTCAGGAGCTCTGACACATCAGAATCTCAGGATCTCAGGATCACAGGATCACAGGAGCTCTGAAACACACACGATCTCGGGATCACAAGAGCTTTGACACACACACAGAATCACAGAGGCTACATGACTCCCAAGAGCTCTGACAGAACCAGGATCTCAAGATCGAAGGATCCCAGAAACACAGGATCAAAGAGAGAAGTGGACTCCCAGGAGGTCTGACACAACCAAGATCACAGGATCATAGGATCACAAGCTCACAGGAGGGACAGGCTCCAGTCAGAGACAGCAAGGACAGGTATCACTACAGATAACCCAATGTTGAAAAGCAAGCACAAGAACATAAGCAACAGAAACCAATTCTACTTGGCAACATCAGAATCCAGTTCTCTCACTACAGTAAGCCCAGGATCCACTTACACACCTGAAAAGCAAAGATTCAGATCTAAAATCCCATCTCATGACTATGATAGAGGACTTTAAGAAAGACATAAATAATTACCTTAAAGAAATACAGGAGAGGCCGGTAGTGGTGGAGCACGCTGGTAGGATTTGCTGAAGGAGGCAGAGGCAGGAGGATCACGAGTTCGAGGCCAGCCTGAGCTACACATTTAAAAAAAAAAGAAAGAAAGAAATACAGGAGAACACAGGTAAACAAAAAGAAGTCCTTAAAGAGGAAACATATAAATCTCTTAAAGAAATACAGGAAACACAATCAAATAGGTGAAGGAATTGAACAAAACCATCCAGGATCTAAAAATGGAAATAGAAACATTAAAGAAAATACAAAGGGAGACAACTCTGGAGATGGAAAACCTAGGAAAGACAGCAGGAGTCACAGATACAAGCATCACAAACAGAATACAGGACATAGAAGAGAGAATATAAGGTGGAGAAGATACCATAGAAGATATTGCCACAACAGTCAAAGAAAATACGAAAAGCAAAAAGCACCTAACTCAAAATATTCAAGAAATCCAGGGCACAATGTAAAGACCAAACCTAAGAATAATAGGCAAATAAGAGAGTGAAAACACCCAACTCAAAGGGCTAGTAAACATCTTCAAAAAAAATTTAGGAGAAAACTTTCCTAACCTAAAGAAAGATATATCCATAAACATAAAAGAAGCTTGCAGAACACTAAACATATTGGATCAGAAAACAAAATCCCCCATCACATAATAAAACACTGAATACACAGAACAAAGAAAGAATATTAAAAGCAGAAGGGAAAAAGATCAAGTAACATATAAAGGCAAACCTATCAGAATTATACCAGTATTCTCAAAAGAAATTCTAAAAGACAGAAGAGCTTGACCAGATAACACACAAACCCTAGGAGAAGAAAAATGCCAGCCTAGGCTACTATATTCAGTAAAACTTTAAATTACCACAGATGGAGAAACCAAGCTATCCCATGACAAAACAAAATTTAACCAATATCTTCCCCCCCCCCCCAATCCAGGCCTATAGAGGATAATAGAAGGAAAACTCCAACATAATGAGAGAAACTACACCCTAGAAAAAGCAAGAAATTAATCTTCTCACAACAAAACCAAAAGAAGAAAACATACAAACATAATTCCACCTCTACCAACAAATATGACAGGAAGCAAAAATCATTGGCCCTTAATGTCTCTCAACATCAATGGACTCAAAACCCCAATAAAAAGGCATAAACTAATAGAATAATACACAAACATGACCCAGTATTTTGCTACATACAAGAAAAACATCTTGGTGACAAAGACATACAATATCTCAAAGTAAAAGACTGGAAAAAATTTCCCTATCAAATGAACCCTAGAAACAAGCTGCAGAAGCAACTAAAAGTATCCAATAAAATAGATATTCAAACAAAAGTTATGAATAAAAATGGGAAAAGACACTATAGACATATCAAAGGAAAATCCACCAAGGTGAACGCAATTCTGAATGTTTGGATCGAAATGCAAAGGCAGCCACATTTGTAAAAGAAACATTATTAAAGTTCAAAACACACATTGAACTTCACATAGTAGTAGGTGAAAGAATTGAACAAAACCATACAGGATCTAAAAATTGAGGTAGAAACAATGAAGAAATCACAAAGGGAAACAACTCGGGACAAGGAAACATAAGAAAGAAGTCATGAGTCATGGATGCAAGCATCAACAACAGAATACAAGAGATAGAAGAGAGAATCTCAGATGCAGAAGATACCATAGAAAGCACTGACACAACAGTCAAAGAAAATGCAAATTGCAAAAAGTTCCTGAAAACATCCAGGAAATCCAGGACAAAATGAGAAGACCAAACCTAAGGATTATAGGTATAGAAGAGACTGAAGGTTTCCAACTTAAAGGGCCAGTAAATGTCTACAACAAAATTATAGAAGAAAACTTCCCTAACCTAAAGAAAGAGATGCCCATGAACATACAGGAAGCCTACAGAACTCCAAATAGATTTGACCAGAAAAGAAATTCCTCCTGTCACATAATAATTAAAATGCCAAATGTACTAAACAAAGAAAGAATATTAAAAGCAGTAAGGGAAAAAGGACAAGTAACATATAAAGATAGACCTATCAGAATTACACCAAGCCAGGCAGTGGTGGCGCACGCCTTTAATTCCAGCACTTGGGAGGCAGAGGCAGGCAGATTTCTGAGTTTGAGGCCAGCCTGGTCTACAGAGTGAGTTCCAGGACAGCCAGGACTATACAGAGAAACCCTGCCTCAAAAAAAAAAAAAAAAAAAAAAAAAAGAATTACACCAGACTTCTCACCAGAGACTATGAAAGCCAGAAGAACCTGGGGAGATGTCTTACAGACCCTAAGGGAACACAAATGCCAACCCAGGCTGCTATACCCAGCAAATCTCACAATTACCATGGATGGAGAAACCAAGGTATTCTATGACAAAAAACAAATTTACAGAGTATCTTTCCAGAAATCCAGCCCTACAAAGGATAATGAATGGAAAACACCAACAAAAGGAGGGAAACTACACCCTAGAAAAGGCAAGAAATGAATCTACTTTCAACAAACTAAAAAGAAGATAACCACACAAGCATAAAAATTACATCAATAATAGCAGGAAGCAACAATCTCTATTCCTTAATATCTCTTAAAATCAATGGACTCAATACCCAATAAAAAGACATAGACAAACAGACTGGATATGTAAACAGGACCCAACATTTTGCTGCATACAGAAAATGTATCTCAGTGTCAAAGACAAACACTACCTCAGAGAAAAAGGCTGGAAAAGTTTTCAAAGCAAACAGTCCCAGAAAACAAGCTAGAGTAGCCATTCTAATATCCAATAAAATAGACTTTCAACTAAAAGTCATCAAAAAAGACATAAAAGGACACTTTATACTCATCAGAAATCTACCAAGAAGAACTATCAATTCTGAACATCTATGCTTCAAATACAAGGGCACCCTCATTCATAAAAGGAACTTTACTAAGGCTTAAAGCACACAGTGCACCTTACACAATAATTATGAGTGACTTCAACATCCCACTCTCCTCAATGGACAGATCAAGAAAACACAAACTAAAGAGAGACACAGTGAAACTAATGGAAGTTTTGGATCAAATGGATTTAATAAATATCTGTAGAATATTTCATCCTAAATCAAAAAAATACACCTTCTGCTCAGCACCTCATGGTACCTTCTCCAAAACTGACCATATCATTGTTGACAAAAGAGACCTCAACAGATATAAGAAGATCGAACTAATCCCATGGCTCCTATAAGATCACTATGGAGTAAGGGTGGTCTTCAATAGCAACAAAAACAACAGAAAGCCGACATACAGATGGAAGCTGAACAATGCTCTATTCAATGAAAACTTGGTCAAGGAAGAATAAAGAAAGAAATCAAAGACTTTTTAGAATTTATTGAAAAGGAAGGTAAACATACCCAAATTTATGGGACACATTGAAAGCAATGCTAAGAGGAAAACTCATACCTCTGAGTGCCTCCAAAAACAAGCTGGAGACAGCATACACTAGCAGCTTAACAGCACACCTGAAAGTTCTAGAAAAAAAAAAAAGGTGATACACCCAAGAGGAGTAGACTGCAGGAAATCATCAAACTCAGGGCTGAAAGCAACCAAGTAGAAACAAAAAGAACTATACAAAGAATCAACTAAACCAGGAGCTAGTTCTTTGAGAAAATCAACAAGATAGATAAACCTGTAGTCAAACTAACCACAGGGCATAGAGACAGCATCCAAATTAGTAAAATCAGAAATGAAAAGGGAGACATAACAACAGAATCTGAGAAAATTTAAAAAATCATCAGATCCTACTACAAAAGCCTATTCTCAACACAATTGGAAAATTTGGAGGAAATGGACAATTTCCTAGACAAATACCAAAGTTAAATCAGTATCATATAGACCATGTAAACAGTCCCATAACCCCTAAAGAAATAGAAGTGATCATTGAAAGTCTCCCAATCAAAAAAAAGCACAGGTCCAGATGGTTTTAGTGCAGAATTCTATCAGACATTCAAAGAGCACCTAACACCAACACTCTTCAAACTATTCCACAAAATAGAAACAGAAGGAACACTACCCAACTCATTCTATGAAGCCACAATTTTGCTGCTACCAAAACCACACAAAGATCCAACAAAGAAAGATAACTTCAGACCAATTTCCCTTGTGAATATAGAAGCAAAAATACTCAATAAAATTCTTGCCAACCAAATCCGTGAACACATCAAAATGATCATTCACCACGATCAAGTAGATTTCATCCCAGGGATGCAGGGATGGTTCAGTATACAGAAATCCATCAATTTAATCCACTACATAAACAAACTCAAAGAAAAAAACCACATGGTCATTTCAATAGACACTGAAAAAACATTTGAAAAAACTCAGCATCCTTTCATGTTAAAAGTCTTGGAAAGAACAGGAATTCAAGGCCCATACCTAAACATAGTAAAAGCAATATACAGCAAACCAGTAGCCAACATCAAACTAAATGGTGAGAAACTTGAAGCAATCCCACTAAAATCAGGGACTAGACAAGGCTGCCCTATCTCTCCATATTTATTCAATATAGTACTTGAAGTTCTAGCTAGAGCAATTAGACAACAAAAGGAGGTCAAAGGGATACAAATTGGAAAGGAAGAAGTCCAACTATCACTATTTGCAGGTGATATGATAGTATACTTAAGCGACCCCCCCCAAAAAAAAAAAAAAACTTCAGCAAAGTGGCCAGATATAAAATTAACTCAAACAGATCAGTAGCCTTCCTAAACTCAAAAGATAAGCAGGCTGAGAAAGAAATTAGGGAAATGACACCCTTCACTATAGCCACAAACAAATTAAAGTATCTTGGTGTAACTCTAACCAAACAAGTGAAAAATCTGTATGACAAGAACTTCAAGTCTTTGAAGAAAGAAATCGAAGAAGACCTCAGAAGATGGAAAGGTCTCCCATGCTCATGGATTGGCAGGATTAATATAGTAAAAATGGCCATCTTGCCAAAAGCAATCTATAGATTCAATGCAATCCCCATCAAAATCCCAACTCAATTCTTCATAGAGTTAGAAAGAGCAATTCTCAAATTAATCTGGAATAACAAAAAACCCAGGATAGCTAAAACTATTCTCAACAGTAAAAGAACATCTGGGGGAATCAATATCCCAAATCTCAAGCAGTATTACAGAGCAATAGTGTTAAAAAACTGCATGGTATTAGTACAGTGACAGGCAGGTAGATCAATGGAATAGAATTGAAGACTCAGAAATGAACCCACACACCTATGGTCACTTGATCTTTGACAAAGGAGCTAAAACCATCCAATGGAAAAAAAGATAGCTTTTCAACAAATGGTGCTGGTTCAACTGAAGGTCAGCATGTAGAAGAATGCACATCGATCCATTCTTATCTCCTTGTACTAAGCTCAAGTCCAAGTGGATCAAGGACCTCCAAATAAAACCAGACACACTGAAACTAATAGAAAAAAAACTGGGGAAAAGCCTTGAGCACATGGGCACAGGGGAAATTTCCTGAACAGAACACCAGTAGCTTATGCTCTAAGATCAAGAATTGACAAATGGAACCTCATAAAATTACAAAGTTTCTGTAAGGCAAATAACACTGTCAAAAGGACAAAACAGCAATCAACAAATTGGGAAATGATCTTTACCAACCCTCCATCTGATAGAAGGTTAATATCCAATATATACAAAGAACTCAAGAAGTTAGATCCAGAGAGCTAAATAACCCTACTAAAAAATTGGGTACAGAGCTAAACAAAGAATTTTCACCTGAGGAATATCGAATGACTGAGAAGTACCCAAAGAAATGTTCAAAATTCTTAGTTGTCAGGGAAATGCAAATCAAAACAACCCTGAGATTCCACCTCACACCATTCAGAATGACTAAGATCAAAAACTCAGGAGTCAGCATGTGCTGGCGAGGCTGTGGAGAAAGACAAACACTCCTCCACTGCTGGTGGGATTGCAAGCTGTTACAACCACTTTGGAAATCAGTCTGGCAGTTCCTCAGAAAACTGGGCATGATACTACCGGAGGACCCTGTTATACCACTCCTGGGCATATACCCAGAGGATTCCCCAGCATGCAATAAGGACACATGCTCCACTATGTTCATAGCAGCCCTATTTATAATAGCCAGAAGCTGGAAAGAACCCAGATGTCCCTCAAAGGAGGAATGGATATAGAAAATGTGGTATATTTACACAATGGTATACTACTCAGTATTAAAAACAATGAATTCATGAAATGCCTAGGCAAATGGGTGGAACTGGAAAATATCATCCTGAGTGAGGTAACCGAATCACAAAAGAACACACATGGTATGTACTCACTGATAAGTGGATATTTGCCCAGAAGCTTGGAATACTCAAGACACAATTCACATATCAAATGATGCCCAAGAGGAAGGAAGAACAAAGTATGGAAACTCTGGTCCTTCTTAGAAGGAGAGCATAATATCCACAGAAGGAGATAGAGACAATGTGTGGAGCAGAATCTGAGGAAAAGACCATCCAGAAACTACCCCACCTAGGGATCCATCCCATATACATTTGCAAAACCCAATCAATGTCCACAAGTGCTTGCTGACTGGAGCCGGATATAGCTATCACCTGGGAGGCTCTGCTAGTGCATGACAAATACAGAGGGGGACACTCTCAGCCAGGCATAGGGTCTCCAATGTGGGAGCTAGAGAAAGGACCCAAGAAACTGAAGGGATTTGCAGTGCCATAGGAAGGAACAATGATCTGAGCCACCCAGTACTCCCAGAGCTCTCAGGGACAAAAACATCAACCAGATAATACACATGGTACACATAGTACGCATAGGCAGCAGAGGATGGCTGGCATCAAAGGATTTTGGATTTTGTTGGCCATCAAAGGGAGGAGAGGACCCTGGTCCTGGAAAGGCTGGATGCAGCAGTGTAGGGGAATACTGGGACAGGGAAGTGGGAGGGGGTTGATTGGGGAACAGCAGGAGGGGAGATGACTTATGTGACTTTGTGGGGGAGGGGGACCAAGAAAGGAGAAATCATTTGAAATGTAAGTAAAGAATATATCTAATTAAAAAATAAAATAACATGAAAAAAATAACATAATGCAAAAAGAAAAAAGAAAAAAAAATTGGAGAGAGCATACACTAGCAGCATAACAGCACATCTGAAATTCTAGAACAAAAAGAAGCAAATACACCCAAAAGGAATAGCAGGCAGGAAATAGTCAAATTCAGGGCTGAAATCAACCAAGTAGAAACAAAAAGAACTATACTGCAAAAGAACTATACTAAACTACAAAGAACCAAGAAAACCAGGAGTTGGTTCATTGAGAAAATCAATATGATAGATAAACCCTTAGCCAGACTAACCACAGGGGGCAGAAACAGTATCCAAATTAACACTATTAGAAATGAAATGGGAGATATAACAACAGAAACCAAAGAAATTCAAAAAACATCAGATCCTACTACAAAAGCCTATACTCAACAAAACTGGAAAATCTAGATAAAATTTATGATTTCCTAGACAGATACCAAATACCAACATTAAATCAGGATCACATAAACCATCTAAACAGTCCCATAACTCCTAAAGAAATAGAAGAAGCCATTAATAGTCTCCCAACCAAATAAAAGCCCAGTACCAGATGGTTTTTGTGCAGAATTCTATCAGACCTTCAAGGAAGACCTAATACCAATACTTCTCAAACTATTCCACAAAATAGAAACAGAAGGAATACTACCCAATCTTTCTATGAAGCCGTAAAGGAAAAAAAAACCACACACACACATTCATCTCATTAGATGCTAAAAAATCCTTTGACAAAATCCAACACCCCTTCATGTGAAAAGTACTTTAGAGATCAGGAATTCAAGGTCCATACCTAAGCATAATAAAAGCAATATACAGCATACCAATAGTCGACATCAAGCTAAATGGAGAGAAACTTGAAGCAATCCTACAAAAATCAGGGACATATCAAGGGTGCCCACTCTCCTCCTATCTATTTACTATAGTATTCAAAGTTTGAGCCAGAGAAATTAGACAAAAACAGGAGATCAAAGAGATACAAATTGGAAAGGATGAAATCAAGATATCACTGTTTGTGGATGATGTTAGTATACATAATCAATCCCCAAAAAAATTCACAAGAGAAATCTTATAGCTGACAAACAACTTCAGCAAAGTGGCTGAATATAAAATTAACTCAAACAAATCAGTAGCTTTCCTCTACTCAAAGGATAAACGGGCTGAGAAAGAAAGTAGAAAAACGACAACCTTCACAATAGTCACAAATAATATAAAATATCTTGTTGTGACTCCAACCAAGCAAGTGAAAGATCTGTATAACAAGAACTTCAAGTCTCTGAAGAAAGAAATCGAAGAAGACCTCAAAAGATAGAAAGATCTCCCATGCTCATGTATTGGAAAATTAATATAGTAAAATGAAAACGCCTGCGGTTTCACACGAACTCTGGACGAAGAGCTGGGGAAATAAAATGGGGTGACGAGGAAGAAATAAATCAAGACACCATAGCTGTTCAAAGTCTCTTTTACTTGGGGTAAACGACAATATAAGCTTTGAGGATGTGACCCTCCTCCCAAAGTTGCGAGTCTGCTCAGCGGGGCTTTGGCTCCATGGCTCCACTGTTCAGGTGAATGTTGACTCCACAACTCTTCTGTTCTGCAGGAGACTGAGATGTTATTCAGAAGGATGCAGGCAGCTGGGTCACCTGCTTAATTCAGGAATTCGTAGCTGCCTGGTGACAAGACACCCCAATATGGCTCTCTACAGTAAAAATGGCCATCTTACCAAAAGCAATCTACATATTCAATGCAATACCCATCAAATTCCAACTCAATTGTTCATAGAGAGAGAAAAGAGCAATTCTCAAATTTATCTGGAATAACAAAAGACCCAGGATATGAAAACTATTCTCAAACATAAGAGGATTTCTGGAGGAATCATGATCCCTGACCTCAAGCTGTACTACAGAGCAATAGTGATTTTAAAAAAGGGGGGAGCATAGTAATGGTACAGAGACAGGAAGGAAGATCAATGCAATAGAACTGAAGACCCAGAAATGAACACACACACACACACCTATGGTCACTTGATCTTTGACAAAGAAGCCAAAACCATTCAGTGGAAAAAAAAAAAAAAAGACAGCATTTTCAACAAATCGTGCTCATTCAACTGGCTGTCAAGATGTAAGAATGCAAATTGATTCATTCTCATCTCATTGTACAAAGTTCAAGTCCAAGTGGATCAATAAACTAGATATACTAAATCTAATAGAAGAGAAAATTGGAAAGAAACTCGGACACATTGGCACATGGAAAATTTCCTGAACAGAAGAACACCAAAGGCTTATGATCTAAGAACAGCAATCGACAAATGGGACCTCATAAAATTGAAAATCTTCTATAAAGCAAATAATACTGTCAATAGGATAAAACGACAACCCACAGATTGGGAAAAGATCTTCACCAACCCTACATCCAACAGAGGGCTAATATCCAAAACATACAAAGAACTCAAGAAGTTAGACTCCAGAGAACCAAATATTTAAAATGGGGTACAGAGCTAAACCATCCTCAACTGAGGATTCTCTAGAAGCTGAGAAGCACTTAAAGAAATGTTCAACATCCTTAATCATCAGGGAAATGCAAATCAAAACCACCCTGAGATTCCACCTCACACAAACCAAAATGGCTAAGATCAAAAACTCAGGCGACAGCAGATGAGTTTTGGCAAGGATGTGGAGAAAGAGGAACACCCCTCCATTGCTGGTGGGACCGCAAACTGATAGAACCACTTTGGAAATCAATCTGGAGGGTCCTCAGAAAAATGGAAATAATTCTACCTGAAGCTGTACCACTACTGAGCATATACCCTAAAGGTGCTCCAACATATAATAATGATACATGCTCCACTATGTTCACAGCAGTCTTATTTATAATAGCCAGAAGCTAGAAAAAAAAAAACACAGATGATCCTCAAGAGAAGAATGGATACAGAAATTGTGGTACATTTACATAATGGAGTACTACTCAGCCATTAAAAACAATGACTTTATGAAATTCGCAGGCAAATGAATTAGAAAATACCATCCTGATTGAGGTAACCCAATCACAAAAGAACACACATGGCATGCACTCGCTGATAAGTAGATTTTAGCCCAAAAGCTCAGAATACTCACAAACATACAACCCACAAAACATATGCAGCTTAAGAAGAAGGAAAACCAAAGTGTACATGCTTCGATCCTACATAGAATGGGAAACAAAATAATTACAAGAGCTAGAGTGAACAAGGGAGAGGGGAGGGGGAGGCAAAGGCAAAGAAAAGGGGGTAAGAACAGGTATCAGAAGGGACAGGAGAGAAGTACAGAGGATCAGGAAATTGAATAGAAACATGTAAGAGATGGGCATGGGTAACTGGGGTAGCCACTAGAAAGTCCCAAACTCCAGGGAAGTAAGAGGCTCCCAGAAGCCAATGATGATGACTTTCGCTGAAATACCCAAAAAGGGGGAGATACAGCCTGTTGAGACCACCTCCGGTAAATAGGCATGGCCCCCAGTTGAGGAATGTGGCCACCCACACATTTCAAAATTTTAAACCCAGAAATGTTCCTGTCCAAAGGAAAGACAGAGACAAAAAAAATGGAACAGAGACTGAAGGACAGGCCATCCAGAGACCGCCCCACCTAGGGATCCATTCTATCTGCAGACACCAAACCCCCACGCCATTGCTGATGCCAAGAAGTACTTGCTGACAGGAGCCTGATATAGCTGTTCCCTGAGAGGTTCTACCAGCACCTGACCAATAGAGATGCAGATACTTAGAGCCAACCATTAGACTGAGCCCAGAGACCTCAATGGAAGAGTTAGGAAAGGGACTGAAGGGGCTGAAGGGGATTCCAAACCCATAAGAAGAACAATATCAACTAACTGGACCACCCAGAGCTTCCAGGGACTAAACCACCAACCAAAGTGGTGTATACATGGAGGGAGCCAGGTCTCCAGATACATATGTAACAGAGGATGGCCTTATCTGACATCAATGTGAGGGGAGGGAGTCTTGACGGCCCAGAATAAGGGAATACTAGAGGAGTGAGGCAAGAGTGGGTGAATGGGTGGAGGAGCACCCTCATTGAAGCAAAGGGCGGAGGTGAGGGGGGATGGAATGGGGAGGACGGTGGAGGGGTAACTGGAAAGTGGGATATCATTTGAAATGTAAATGAGTAAAATGATTAATAAAAACAAGAATGACAAAGATCAAAAAACTCAAGCAACAGCAAATGCTGGCAAGAATGTGGAGAAAGAGGAACACTCCTCCATTGCTGGTAGGAGTGCAAACTTGTAAAACCACTTTGGAAATCAATTTAGTGGTTTCTCAGAGAACTAGAAATAGTTTTACCTCAAGACCCAGCTACCACTCCTAGACATATACTCAAAAGATGCTCCACCATACCACAAGGACATGTGCTCCACTGAGTTCATAGTAGCCTTATGAATAATAGCCAGAAACTGGAAACAACCCAGATGCCCCTCAAATGAAGAATGCGTACATGAAATGTGATTCATTTACACAATGGAATACTACTCAGGTATTAACAACAAGAACCTCATGGATTTTTCAAGAAATGGAGAAAGTAGAAAATATCATCCTGACTGGCATAACCCAGACCCTAAAGTACAGGATACACATGCTATGTTCCAAAGACCCAGAGAAGCTAAACAAAAACAAAGGCCCAAGTGAGAATTGTAGGCTTATATTTTTTATAACCTATTTTAATAAGGGTTCTTAAATTCTTCAACCTCCCTTATAGCCCACGACCGAAGGCAGGGAAAGAAGATGACTACTAGGACAAGGAGGATGTGAACCTGTTTAGAAGTAGTTCTTTGGAGCAATTCTAATCGTCATTGTCAGCAGTCCATTCCATTAACAAAACACTAACACAGCAGTGTCAACAGCAGTGGGTCCATACAGGGGAAACCAAGAGACTCTGCTGCTTAGCATGAGTCTGCTGGTGCAGCAAGAAGCAGCCAGAACCCCATCACAAGTTCTTCGGTGTGTTTCAAAGACTAGAAATACGAACCAATGCCAGAGTGTCGTCCACTGTCCGTCGGGTTACACTTGCACTCTTTCCAAATATCATGTGTCCTCTCAAGCATCTGCTCCAGCATGATACCCTCTCATAAGAGAGCTTGCAGAAAAACATCACATGACACAATTGGGTCTCCTCTGTAACCAGAAATTTCCACTTCAGAGGATGCTTGAATCTCACATAGAAGGGGGAATAAAATACTCATAGGAGGCAGATAGAAGGAAGGAACTTGGTGGGAGAGGGGGTTGTGGATGGGAATGTGGGGAGATTAAGGATCAAATGGTGGGAGGGTCAGCAGGGAGGGCCAGAGGACTAGGAGAATGATTGGAAATCAGAGGCTGATGTGGGGGAGGGGGGGACATCTCTAAAAGGTGAAGAACCTGGGATGCGTGAGGCTCCCAGGAATCTATGGGGTGACTTTAGCCAAAACTCCTAGCAATGGGGATATAGAATCTGAAGTGTCCACCTCCTATAGCCTGGAAGGAACCCCAGGATAAGGACGTCAACCCACCCATAAAACTTTCAACCCCAAATTTATCCTATCTGCAAGAAAAACAGGAACAAAGATGGAACAGAGACTGAGAAATGACCAGTCAATGACTGGCCCACCTTGTGTCCCATCCCATGGGCAAGCACCAATCCGGGACTCTATTAATGATACTGTTATACTTGCAGATAGGAGTCTAGCATACCTGTCCTCTAAGAGACTCCACCAAGAATCTGACTGAATCAGATACAGAGACCCACAGCCAAACACTGAACAAAGCCCAGAGAGTCTTATGTAACAATTTGGAGAAGGATTGGTGGTCCCAGAGGGGATAGGAACTCTACAGGAAGACCAACAGAGTCAACTAATCTGGACCCTTGTGGACTCCCAGGGACTGAGCCACCAACCAAGAAGCATGTACTGACTGGACCTAACCACCTCCCCAACCCCAACAAATATGTAGCAGATGTGCAGCTCAGTCTTCAGGAGATGTGGCTGGAGATGTGGCTGTCCCTAAAGTTTTTGCTTGTCTGTGGATCCCATTCCCCTAACTGGGCTGCTTTGTCTGGCCTCAGTGGGAGAGGATGCCTCTAGTCCTGCAGTGACTTAATGTGCCATGATAGGAAAGTACCTAATGGTGGGCCTCCACCCTCTCAGGGAAAAACGGGAGGAGACTGGAGGAGGGTGGTTTAAAGGGAGAAACAGGGAGGAGGAGAGCACTGATAGATTATGTTATAGACCTGTCACCATATGTCTTAATAGAAATGTGACCATAAATTTTATGTGTGCATAAAATGATATGCATTCACTGATAAGTGAATATTAGTCCAGAAGCTTGGAAAACTCTAGACACATTTCACATATCAAATGAGGCCCAAGAAGGAGGAAGAACAAAGTATGGATACTCTGGTTCTTCTTAGAAGGGGGAACAAAATACCCACAGAAGGAGATACAGAGACAAAGTGTGTCCCAGAGTCTGAGGGAAAGACAATCCAGAGATCACCCTACCTAGGAACCCATCCCATATACAGTTACAAAACCCAGACACTGTTATTGATGCCCACAAGTGCTTGCTGACCGGAACCGGATATAGCTGTCATCTGGGAGGCTCTGGTAGTGCATGAGAAATACAGAGGGGGGCACTTTCAGCCAGCCATTGAACTGAGCACAGGGTCCCCAATGGGGGAGTTAGAGAAAGGACCCAAGGAGCTGAAGGGGTTTGCAGCACCATAGGAGGAACAACATTATGAGTTACCCAGTACTTCCAGAGCTCCCAGGGACAAAACCACCAACCAAAGAATATACATGGAGTTACCCATGGCTCCAGATGTATAGACAGCAGAGGATGGCCTTGTTAGACACCAAAGGGAGGAGAGGCCCTTGGTCCTGGAAAGGCTCGATGATTCAGTGTAGAGGAATACCAGGACAGGGAAGTGGGAAAGGGTTGATTGGGGAAAAGGGGGAGGGGAATTGGCTTATGGGATTTTCAGAGGGGAAGGGACAAGGAAAGGGAACAACATTTGAAATGTAAATTAAGAATATATCTAACTATAAAAGAAAAGAATTATGTGTGTATATGTAGTTATTCACATTCTAGACCATAAATTATTATTAAAGTTTATATAACATAAAAACATGATAAATATTACTTTTGAAAACATTCTTTTTAATTAATGGAAATTTTATAAGTAATGTCAATATTTAAAATAAAAATAAAACAAAACATAAATACTAGGCTGATTTGGCTGAGGCAAGGTGGGTTAAGGGGCCTCTTATTCCTACAGTGATAAATTATGTGCCCACTGAATACAAAGTCATGAGCTGAAGCTGCCGTGCCCTGTATATCTTGTCATTTTACAAAGACCAGTAACGACTGTTCCCCAACTTTATGAGACCATATGCCAATATTATAATAATAAAACTGAGTCTAAGGTAAAAAGTTAACATTTTGCTTTTAAAACAGCAAGATAAGCACTCTGTTCTTTTTTAAAAAAAAAATAGATCACACCATTTTTAACCTCAGAATCTTAAATTTTATTCAATAAAAAATAGGTAGTAATTTTTCTTAAACTGCCTAAATTTTAGAGTCTTAGTTTTGTTTGTCTAAACTTTATCTAAAATATAGGAGAAATGTCATTGTATGTGGAAATACTATTTTTTTCTACAAGTCAAACAACTCCTATTATTATTACTATTATTGTTGTTGTTGTCGTTGTTGTTATTTTGGTTCTTTGAGACAGTAGCCTTCTATATAGCCCTAACTATCCTGGAATTCACTATGTATTCCAAGCTGGCCTGGAACACATCTGTAGATAAGTCATGAATAAAGCTCTAAGCTCAATAAATAGTTTCTAATCATTTGAAATCCTATCAAGTATTTTATATCTGTGAAGACTCGATCTCCTTTCTTTTCTAATAACGTACTCTTGGGGTCTTTGCAATCCAGGTCTTCCACTGCTTCATTCCTGCTTCTTGCTCTCCTCTATACGTTCTGAGTTTTCCATTCACCTTTTAGACAGATACTTCAGATCACTCTCCTATTTGCCTTTCTCCCTGTGCTAGCTGTGTGAATTCCATAGCACTTGACTCTCATGATACCCACTGTCAAGCCAAAGAGGAGCAGCCCATAAATGGACAACTATTGAACACAGACACAATTGAAAATTGGGCAACAAATACAATTATTTTTAGTCTCTGCAAAATGCTATCCCTTCCTTGGGCTGGGACCGTGCTATCCAAAATGCTATTAATAAACTAAAATCTGTCGCTGGTTTCCTTATTATGCTTATTTAGCAAAAAGTATTGCTTGTTTGAAGTATTCAGGATGACTGCAGTTGAGATTAATTCATCCATCAGCAAGGCATTTATATAGATATTTCCACCCATATGACCAAACTAAAAATCTCTATGGAAGTGATCTCTGTGATTTCTAACAACTCTCTGAATAATTGACTTTAGTCTGGTATATTCAAGTGATGACTTTTTCAATAACTACAGTGACTACACACTTTCCCATGTCTCCAAGTTCCTATAAGACAAATACACTTATACAAAAACGACACAAAAACCAAACAAAGAAAGAGAACTTCAGACCAATTTTCCTTATGAACATTGATGCAAAAATACTCAATAAAATTCTGGCCAACCGAATCCATGAACACATCAAAATGATTATTCACCATGATCAAGTAGGCTTCATCCCAGGGATGCAGGATGGTTCAGTACATGGAAATCCAACAATGTAATCCAGTACATAAACAAACTCAAAGAAAAAAAATATAGATATTTCATTAGATGCTGAAAAAGCTTTTGACAAAATTCAGCATCCCTTCATGATAAGTCTTGGAGAGATAAGGAATTCAAGACCCATATCCAAACATACTAAAAAATATATACTGCAAATCAGTAGCCAACATCAAACTAAATGGAGAGAAACTTGAAGCAATCCCACTAAAATCAAGGACTAGACAAGGCTGCCCACTCTCTCCCTATCTATTCAATATAGTACTTGAAGTCCTAGCCAGAGAAATCAGACAACAAAAGGAGGTCAAAGTATACAAATTGGAAAGGAAGAAGACTGAATATCACTATTTGCAGATGATATGATCATATACTTAAGCGACCCCAAAAATTCCACCAAAGAACTCCTAAAGCTGATAAACAACTTCAGCAAAGTGGCAGGATATAAAATTAACTCAAATCAGCAGCCTAACTCTACTTAAAGGATAAACAAGCTGAGAAAGAAATCAGGGAAATGACACCCTTCACAATAGTCACAAATAATATTACATACCTTGTTGTGATACTAACCAAGCAAGTGAAAGATCTGTGTAAGAACTTCAAGCCTCTGAAGAAAGAAATTGAAGATCTCAGAGGATGGAAAGATCTCCCATGCTCATGTATTGGCAGGATTATAGTAAAAATGGTCATCTTGCTAAAAGCAATATATTCAATGCAATCCCCCATCAAAATTCCAAATCAATTCTTCATAGAGCTAGAAAGAGCAATCTGCAAATTCATTTGGAATAACAAAAAAACCCAGGATGTCAAAAACTATTCTCCACAACAAATGATCTCCTGGGGGGAAATCACCATCCCTGACCTCAAGCTCTACTACAGAGCAATAGTGATAAAATCTGTATGGTATTGGTACAGAGACAGGCAGGAAGATCAATGGGATGGAATTGAAGACCCAGAAATGAACCCACACACCTACGGTCACTTGATATTTGACAAAGGTGCTAAAAATATCCACTGGAAAAAAAGACAGCATTTTAAACAAATGGTACTGGATCAACTGGAGGTCAGCATGTAGAAAAATGCAAATAGACCCATTCTTATCTCCTTGTACAAAGCTCAAGAACAAGAGGATCAAGAACCTTCACATAAAACCAGATACAATGAAGCTTATAGAGGAGAAAGTGGGAAAGAACCTTGAACACATGGGCACAGGGGAAATTTTTCTGAATAGAACACTAATGGCTTATGCTCTAAGAACAAGATTTGACAAATGGGGACCTCATAAAACTGCAAAGCTTCTGTAAGGCAAAGGACACAGTCAATAGGACAAAACCACAACCAATAGATTGGGAAAAGATCTTTACCAATTCTACATTCAATAGAGGGTTAATAGCCAATATATACAAAGAACTCAGGAAGTTAGACTCCAGAGAGTCAAATTACCCTATTAAAAAATGGGGTACAGAGCTAAACAGAGAATTCTCTACTGAGGAAACTCAAATGACTCTGAAGCACCTACAGAAATGTTCAGCGTCCTTAGTTATCAGGGAAATGCAAATCAAAACAACACTGAGATTCCACCTCACACTGGTCAGAATGGCTAAGATGGAAAAACTCAGGGAGCAGTAGATGCTGGAGAGGATGTGGAGAAAAAGGAACACTTCTCCAGTGCTGGTGGGATTGCAAGCTGGTAAAAACACTCTGGAAATCAGTTTGACAGTTCCTCAGAAAATTAGACATAGTACTACCCGAGGACCCAGCTATACCTCTCTTGGGCATATACCCAAAAGATGCTCCAACATGTAATAAGGACACATGATCCACTATGTTCATAGCAGCCTTATTTATAATACCTAAAAAAAAAGTACCCAGATGTCCTTCAACAGAGGAATGGATACAGCAATTGTGGTATATCTACACAATAGAGTAATATTCAGCTATTAAAAACAATGAATTCATGAAATTCTTAGGCAAATGGATAGTGTCATCCAGAGATAACCCAATCACAAAAGATCATACATGGTATGTACTCACTGGTAAGTGGATATTAGCCCAAAAGCTAAAAATAAACAAGTTACAATTCACAGACCACATGAAGCTCAAGAAGAAGGAAGACCAAAGTGTGGAGCTTTTCTGAGAAAGGGAAGAAAATACTCACAGGAACAATTATGGAGACAAAATGTGGAGCAGAGACTGTCCTACCTGGGGATTCATCCTATAAACAGTCACCAAACCCCGACACTATTATGGATGACAAGAAGTGCGTGCCGAAAGGAGTCTGTTATGGTTGACTCCAGAAGGGCCCTGCCAGAGCCTTATAGATACAGAGGCAGATGTTAGCATTCAACCATTGGACTGAGCATGGGGTCCCAAATGGAGGAGTTGGAGGCTGAACTAGAGGAACTGAAGGGGTTTGCAGCCCCATGGGAAGAATGACAATATCAGTCAACCAGACGCCCCAGGACTCCCAGGGACTAAGCCATCAACCAAAGGGTACACATGGTTCCAGTCAAAAGTGTGGCAGAAGATAGCCTTGTCAGGCATCAGTGGGAGAAGTCCTTGGTCCTGTAAAGACTCGATAGATGCCCCAGCATGGGGAAATCGAGGAGGGGTGGGAGTGGGTTGGGTGGAGGGGCATATTCTTGGAGGTAGGGCGTGGGAGGATGGGTTGGCGGTTTTCAGGGAGGGGGAAACCGGGAAAGGCTATAACATTTGAAATGTAAATGAAGAATATGTTAAAAAAAATCAACAAATGGAACTCATAAAATTGCAAATCTTCTGGAGCACACCAGTCTCCCCTTGGCGACCTCTGCTCTGGGGATTGACTACGCTGAGCCTTCGGATGTGCAGGGATTCCCCAATATAACATCACTTGGGGCAAGGCACATCAGGGCTCCAAAGTCACTCAGGAGCAGGGTAGCCCCCCAGCAATCGGTGCCAGGGGAATCCCGGTAATCCAGGGGGGGCAGAAATAGCCTTGCAGGCTCACAGGAGGTCCAACCAACAGCCAGTGACAGCAGAACCAACTAACACCAGTGGTAACCAGATGGAAAAGGCAAACGTAGGAATATTACTAACAGAAATCAAGGCAATATGGCACCATCCGAACCCAACTCTCCAACAGTAGCAAGTCCTGGATACCCCATCACACCCGAAAGGCAAGATCTGGATTTAAAATCACTTCTCATGATACTATTAGAGGATTTCAAGAAGGACACAAATAAATCTCATAAAGAAATACAGGAGAACATGAATCAATGGGTAGAAGCCCTTACAAAGGAAACACAAAAATCGCTTAGAGAAATGCAGGAGAATATGGGTCAACTGATGGAGGCCCATAAGGAGGCAACACAAAAATTGCTTAAAGAAATGAATCAACGGGTAGATGCCCTTACAAAGGAAATACAAAAATCACTTAAAGAAATGCAGGAGAATATGGGTCAACAGATGGAGGCCCATAGGGAGGCAACACAAAAATCGCTTAAAGAAATGAATCAACGGGTAGATGCCCTTACAAAGGAAACACAAGAATTGCTTAATACTACCGGAGGACCCAGCTATACCACTCCTGGGCATATACCCAGAGGACCTTCCAACATGCAATAAGGACACATGCTCCACTATGTTCATAGCAGCCTTATTTATAATAGCCAGAAGCTGGAAAAAACCCAGATGTCCCTCAACGGAGGAATGGATACAGAAAATGTGATATATTTATACTATGGAATACTACTCAGCTATTAAAAACAATGAATTCATGAAAATCTTAGCCAAGTAGGTGGAACTGGAGAATGTCATACTGAGTGAGATGACCCATTCACAAAAAATCACACATGATATGTACTCACTGATAAGCGGATATTAGCCCAGAAGCTTGGAATACCCAAGGAACAATTCACATATCAAAGGATACCAAGAAGAAGGAAGGAGAGGGGGCTGGTACTGGAAGGGCTCAATGTGGCAGTGTAGGGGAATACCAGGAAGGGGAGGCGGGAGTAGGTTGGTTGGGGAGGAGGGGAAGGGAAGAGGGCATATGGGACTTTTGGTGAGGGGGGGAACCAGTAAGAGAGAAATCATTTGAAATGTAAATAAAGAATATACCCAATAAAAAAATTAAAAAAAAAAAGAAATGTTCAACATCCTTAGTCATCAGGAAAATGCAAATCAAAATAATCCTGAGATTCCCCTTCACACCAGTCAGAATGGCTAAGATCAAAAACTCATGTGACAGCAAATGCTGCAAGAATGTGGAGAAAGAGGAACATTCCTCCATTGTTGGTGGGATTGCAAGCTGGTACAAGCACTGTCGAAATCAGTCAGGTGGTTCCTCAGAAAACTGGACAAAGTATTACCTGAGGACCCAGCTCTACCACTCCTGGGCATAAACCCAAAAGATTCTCCAACATATAACAAGGACACGTCCTCCACTATGTTCATAGCAGTCTTATTTATAGTGGCCAGAAGCTGGAAAAAACCCAGATGTCCTTCAACAGAAGAATGGATACAGAAAATATGGTATATTTACACAGTGAAATACTACTCAGCTATTAAAAATGATGAATTCATGAAATTTTTAGGCAAATGGACGGAACTAGAAAATATAATATTGAGTGAGATAACCCAATCACAAAAGAACACACACAGTATGCACTCACTGATAAGTGGATATTAGCCCAAAAGTTTGGAATATCCAAGAGACAATTCACAGATCACATGAATCTGATGGAGAAGGAAGACCACAGTGTGGGTGCTTCAGCCCTTCTTAGAAAGGGGAATAAAATACTTAAAGGAAGGAATACAAAGACAAAGTGTGGAGCAGAGACTGAAGGAAAGGCCGTGAGAGACTGTCCCACCTGGGGATCCATCCCATATACAATTACCAAAAGCAGACAATATTGTGGATGCCAAGAAGTGCATGCCAACAGGAGCCTGATATAACTGTCTCCTGAGAGGTTCTGCCAGAGCCTGACAAATACTTGAGATGGATGCTTGTAGCCAACCATTGGACTGAGTGGGGGGGGGGGTTCCCCAATTGAGCAGTTAGAGAAAGGACTGAAGGAGCTGAAGGGGTTCGAAACCCCATCAGAAGAACAACAATATCAACCAACCAGACCATCCCCAGAGCTCTCAGGGACAAAACCACCAACCAAAGAATACACATGGAGGAATCCATGGCTCCAGCAGCATATGTAGCAGAGGATGGCCTTGTCAGGCATCAACGAGAGAAAAGGCCCTTGGTCCAGTAAAGTATTGAATGCCCCCAGTATAGGTGAATGCCAGGGAGGAGAGGCAGGAGTGGGTGGGTGAGTGGGGGAACACCCTCATGTAAGCAGGGGGAGGAGGTATCGGATAGAGAGTTTGTAGAGAGAAAACAGGAAAAGGGATAACATTTGAAATGTAAATAAAAAATATCCAATTTTTTAAAAAAAGAAATGAGAAGATATGATAAAATATCACTGTCATATATTGACAGATGAATTTAATCTACCTAGTCAATAAGTCACTACAACATTATTGTCTTAGTCAGGGTTCTCTAGAATCACAGAACGTATGGGTAGTCTCTATATAGTTAGTGAATTTGTTGATGACTTACACTCTGTAGTCCAACTCCCCAACAGTGGTCAGCAGCAGCTGTGGATGGAAGTCCAAGGATCTAGCAGTTGCTCAGTCCCACGAGGAAAGCAGGTAAGGAAGAGTGAGAGTAAGTCTTCCTTCTTCCAATGTCCTTATATAGGTCTCCAGCAGAGGGTGTGGCCCAGATTAAAGGCATGTGCCACTGAGTATTTAATCCCAGATGACCTTGATCTAAGAGATCTCCTTGTCTTAAGCTTCTGGAATTCATAGACACTATGCTTCAAGATTTCCATGCCAAGATCCAGGTCAGAAACCTGTATCTCTGAGCCTCCAGATTAGGATCACAGGTGAGCCTTCCAATTCTGGATTGTAGTTCATTCCAGATATAGTCAAGTTGACAACCAGGAATAGCCACTACAATTATGAAATGAAAGATGAAAGCTGCTTAGACATTATGTGCTTCCTAATAGAGGCATCACACATACATACATACACACACACACACACACACACACACAGGGGTGGGAGTGTAAAGGCAGAGACAGAGAGAGAAGAAAGGAAGAGAAAAGAAAAGAAAGAAATGGTGTTGGTTTCTCTATAGAAGATGTGTTTGAAAGAATATATCTAATAAAAAAACAAGACATATAGAAAAATATATATATAAATGAAAAATAAAGGAAAAGAAAAAGAAAATTTGGGTCCCCAGCTGGTGGAACTGTTTGGGAAAGATTAGGAAGCATGTCTGTTGGAGGAAGTATGTCACTGGGTATTCCCTTTGAGATTTAAAAATCCCACACCTTTCCCAATTACCTCTATCTGTCTGGTACTTATGGATAAGATTTAAGCCCTAATTTATTCCTCTAGCAGTATGTCTGCCTGCTTGCTGCCATCCTCTCCTCCTCTAACCTTCTGGAACCATGAGTCCCAAATTAAATGCTTTCTTTTTTATCATGCCTTGGTCATGGTGACTTATTGCAGCAATAAAAAGGTAACTCAAATACCCATAAAGCTTCTAAATCTCTAACAATTTACTGAATAAATGCAGTAGGCTTATGGTATAGAAATATATCCACTATTATGGAATCATCAGATTCCATAATAATTAAAAATGTAAGCATCAAAGTCTAGATTGTGAGAAACAGAACTAATTGCTTCTTTAACAAGCTACTACTTATTAGTTCATTGGTTAATTTATTAAAACTACTTGGTCTCTTGTTTTAAAAGGCAGACGTTTGCTTTACTAACAAGCTTCAAATTAAAATATAAACAGGTTTCAGATGTAGCTTTTTACTGTACCTTTATTTAAGCTTGCTTTGCAATAACTGTTCTCAGTCATAATTACTTGCATCTCTGATAAATGACTGAATGGAAAAAAAGGTTCTGTGCAAGTTCTGAGTGTTCTAAAGTGTATAAAATTCTGAGGATATAAAAGCTTAGGCACATTCTGAGGGTCGGAAAATTATCTAAGGCATGTAAACGCAAGTTGTAGGGGTATAAGAAAGTGATTTAAAGTATCTGAAAGAATGGAAAATGTTTCAGATTTCTTTTCCTCATTTGTGTTATTAAACTAAGATTTCAAAAGTTGAAAATTTTAACATTGATCAATGGAATTCTGATAAGCAAATGGAGCACTGACTGCTTACAATTCAGTCACTAGCTCTAGGTTTTAAATCTCCTTTGACTGTCTTCTAAACATAAACTTAAAGGTGTTTCCCATCATGCTAAAGACATCTTTGTTCAACCTGTATATCTAGTCCTTTGGACTGGAGAAACAAAAGCTTCCATGCCTTTTAACCCAAAACTATAGCTTTCGCTAGGTCTCAAAGACATAAGTCTACTCCTATTACTTTACAGATACCTGTTAACTGCTTTTTCTAAAATAGGATTTCAATGCATGATAAATACTAATGTATATCCTCTTGTAACTAAAGATCACATAAGCTCAGGGAATCAAGAAGTCATAAGATTGGGATCTACTTACCATAGAGACAGATGGACTTCAGATGGGTGTACCTGCCTGTTCTTGAGAGTGGAATTTATCCCTTGGTCTTGGGGGTTTCTTACCTTCCCCAATTACTTGATAAATTTTAACTTATATCCCTAGTTTATATTTGTCCCAGCAGATTTTCACATGACTGATATCCAGAGACCACCTGAGGACTGTAAACTGCTGACTTTGAACTTGCTGAAAGCTTATGATTAACCAGCCCAATTGATATATGACTGTTCCCTGTCCTTCAACTGGATCACCTAATCAGAAACTTCAGATAAAGTCTCCATTGCCCAGCCTTTCACTAGCACTTCAGCCTTCTTGGGCTAAGACAGCATCCTAATGCCAGCAGGAAGCAATTACAGAAAAAAAAATACCACATCCATTACCCCTCCTTACAGGCTGAGATGCTAAGTCAAAAAGGCCCACATTTTGGCAATAACTTATGATTCTTAGGTCCCAATTTACCCTGTGACCAATGACTTGGACCTTGGGAAAAAGAACTGATGAATCAAAGAGTTGATTCAGTTACAAATCAGAGGCAGGGAATGAGAGGACTGAGTTAGTCAGAGCCAGGATAACTATCACAGGTTGCAAACTGGCAGTTTGGGAGACTAGGCCTAAGTTTCTGTTTCCCAAAAATGAAAACCCAGATTCAGAAACCCATGGTCAGCCAACCACACCTGTGGGCAGCCAATTCAAGGATACCTTGCCACCCTGGAAAGTTCCCAGAGTCCTAACGAATCACAAAGGCAACCATATCCCTGGACATAGAGCCAACCAATCAAGGGAAAGAAAGATAAAAGTAACCCACTCCTACCCTAATAGGCTTTAAATTGGCCCAGCAAAGCACACATCTCTGTCTTTCATTTTGATGTGTAGTAGACCCCTGTGTGCTGGCTCTTTGCAGAATAAATGTTCTCTGCTGTTGCATACTATTTGAGTCTGGGGTATCATTCTTTGGTGTATAGTACCAGGAAAGTGTTAATGATCCCCAACAAAACAGACAGGAGCTGATCTGATGCAATCACAGTAGTGCCTTTTTTTTTTTAATTAATCATTCCATTTGTTTACATCTCAAATGGTATCCTACTTCCAGGTTACCATTCCACAAGCCCCTCATCACACAACCCCCCTCCCCCCATCCCCTTTGCCTCTATGAGGGTGCTCCTCAACCCACCCACCCTCTCCAACCACACCCCTCCAGCATCCCCCAATGCTGGTTACCATTCCACAAGCCCCTTATCACACAACCTTCCTCTCCTCCATCCCCTTTGCCTCTATGAGGGTGCTCCTCAACCCACCCACCCTCTCCAACCACACCCCTCCAGCATCCCCCTATGCTGGGGCATCAAACCAACACAGGACCAAGGGCCTCCCTTCCCATTGCTGTCAGACAAGGCCATCCTCTGCTCCATATGTATCTGGAGCCATGGATCCCTCTCTGTAAACTCCTCGGTCTAGTCCCTGGGAGCACTGAGTGGTCCGGCCAGCTAATGTTGTTCTTCCTATGGGGTTACAATCCCTCTCAGCTCCTCCAGTTCTTCTGTCAGCTCCCCCCACCAGGGTTCCTGAGTTCAGCCTGCTGGTTGGTTCCAAGCAGTCACATCTTCATTGGCTGAAGCTCCCAAGGAGCAGCCACACCAGGTTCCTGTTGGCAAGTGCCTCTTGGCAACCGCAACAGTGTTGGGATTGGTGTCTGCAGACAGGATGGATCCCCACGTGGTACAGTCCCCGGATGGTCCTTCCCTCAGTCTCTGCTCCATTTTTGTTCCTCTTCTTCCTTTGGACAGGAACATTTCTGGGTTAAAAATTTTGAGATGGGTGTGGGACCCCATCTCTTGACCAGGAGCTGTGCCTATCTACTGGAAGTGGGTATTCTGAGCTTCTGGGCTACTATCCACCTATCAGTGAGTGCATACCATGTGTGTTCTTTTGTGATTGGGTTACCTCACTCAGGGTAATATTTTCTAGTTCCATCCATTTGCCTAAGAATTTCATGAATTCATTGTTTTTAAGACCTGAGTAGTATTCCATTGTATAAATGTACCACATTTTCTGTATCCATTTCTCTGTTGAGGGACATTTGGGTTGTTTCCAGCTTATGGCTATTATAAATAAGGCTGCTATGAACATAGTGGAGCATGTGTCCTTATTATATGTTGGAGCACCTCCTGGGTATATGCCCAGGAGTGTAATAGCTTGGTCCTCAGGTAGTGCTATGCCCAATTTTCTGAGGAAACATCAAACTGATTTCCAGAGTGGTTTTTCCAGCTTGCAATCCCACCAGCAATGGAGGAGTGTTCCTCTTTCTCCACATTCTTGCAGCATCTGCTGTCACCTGAGTTTTTGATCTTAGCCATTCTGACTGGTGTGAGGTGGAATCTCAGGGACATTTTGATTTGCATTTCCCTGATGACTAAGGAGAGTGAACATTTTTTTAAGTGCTTCTAGCCATTCACGATTCCTGTTGTGAGTTCTCTGTTTAGCTCTGTACCCCATTTTTTATTGGGTTGTTTGGTTTTTTGGAGGTTAGCTTCGTGAGTTTTTTATACATTTTGAATATTAGCCCTCTATCAGATAGGGTTAGTGAAGTAGGGTTAGTGAAGATTTTTTTCCCAATCTGTAGGTTGCTGATTTGTCCTATTGACTATATCGTTTGCCTTACAGAAGCTTTTCAGTTTCATGAGGTCCCATTTATCAGTTCTTGATCTTAAAGCCTGAGCCATTGGAGTTCTGTTTAGGAAATTTCCCCCTGTGCCAATGAGGTCAAGGCTCTTTCCCACTTTCTCTTCTCTTAGATTGAGGGTATCTGGTTTTATGTTCAGGTCCTTGATCCACTCGGACTTGAGCTTTGTGCAAGGAGATAAATAATGGATCGACTTGCATTCTTCTACATGCAGACCACCAGTTAGACCAGCACCATTAATTGAAGATGGTTTCTTTTTTCCACTGTATGGTTTGGGCTTCTTTGTCAAAGGTTAAGTATATATAGGTGTGTGGGTTTATTTCTGGGTCTTCAATTGTATTCCATTGATCAACCTGTCTGTACCAATACTATGTGGTCTTTATTACTATTACTTTGTAATATAGCTTGAGGTCAGCAATGGTGATTCTCCCAGAAGATCTTTCATTGTTGAGAATTGTTTTGGCTATCCTGGATTATTTTGTTTTTCTATATGAAGTTGAAAATTGCTCTTTTCATGTCTGTGAAGAATTGAGTTAGGATTTTGATGGGGATTTCATTGAATCTGTAAATTGCTTTTGACAAGATTGCCATTTTCACTATGTTAGTCCTATCATGAGCATGGGAGATCTTTTCATCTTCTGAGGTCTTCCTGGAGTTCTTTCTTCAGAGATGTGAAGCTCTTGTCATACAGATCTTTCACTTAATTGGTAAGAGTTATATCAAGATATTTTATGCTATTTATAGCTATTGCAAAGGATGTTGTTTCACTAATTTATTTTTCAACCTGTTTATCATGTATGTAAAGGAAAGTTTCATACAAAGGAAGAATTTGAGTTAATTTTATATCCTACCACTTTGCTGAAGTTGTTTATCAATTGTATGAGTTCTCTGGTGGAATTTTGGGGGTAACTTATGTATACAATCATATTGTCTGCAAATACTGATATTTTGACTTCTTCCTTTCCAGTTTTATCCTTTTGATCTCCTTTTGTTGTTTAATTGCTCTATCTAGAACTTCAAGTACTATATTGATTAGGTAGGGAGTGTGGACAGCCTCGTTTTGTCCCAGATTTTAGTGGGATTGCTTCTAGTTTCTCTCCATTTAATTTTATGTTGAGTGTTGGTTTGTGATATATTATTGTGTTTAGGCATGTGCCATGAATTACTGATCTCTCCAAAACATTTAACATGAAGGAGTGTTGGGTTTTGTCCAAGGTCTTTTCAACCTCTAATGAGATTACCATGTGATTTTTTTTCTTTCAGTTTTTTATATATTATGTTGATGGATTCTCATATATTGAATCTTCCCTGCATCACTGGGATTAAAGCCTATTTAATCGTGGTGAATAATGGTTTTGATGTGCTCTGGACTCAGTTTGTGAGAATATTATTAAGTATTTTTGCATTGATATTCATAAGTTAAACTGGCCTGGAGTTTCTTTCTTTGTTGGGTCTTTGTGTGGTTTAGGTATCAGAGTAACTGTGGGTTCATAGAATGACTTAGGTAGTGTTCCTACTGTTTCTATCTTGTGGAACAGTGGGAGGAGTATTGGTATTAGCTCTTCTTTGAAGGTCAGGTAAAATTCTTCGCTAAAACCATCAGGCCCAGGGCCTTTTTTTGGTTGAGTGGTTTTTTAATGACTGCTTCTATTTCTTTGGGGGTTATGGGACTGTTTAGATAGATTACCTGATCTTGATGTAACTTTGGTATGTGGCATCTGTGTAGAAAATCATCCATTTCATCTAGATTTTCCAGTTTTGTTGGATATAAGCTTTTATAGTAACTTCTGACGATTTTTTTTTAATTTCCTCAGTTTCTATTGTTGTGTCTCGTCATTTCTGATTCTGTTAATTTGGATACTGTCTTTGTACCCTTTAGTTAGCTGGGCTAAGGGTTTATGTATCTTTTTTATTTTCTCAAAGAACCAGCTCTTGGTTTTGTTAATTCTTTGTATTATTCTCTTTGTCTCTAGCTGGTTGATTTCAGTCCTTTTTTTTGACTATTTCCTGTTTTCTACTCTAGTAAGTGTGTTTGCCTCTTTCTGTTTTAGAGCTTTCCGGAGTGCTGTCACATTGCTAGTATGGAATATCTCCCATTTCTTTTTGTAGGCACTTAGTGCTATGAATTTTCCTCTTAGCATTACTTTCATTGTGTCCCATAAGTTAGGGTATGCTGTGTCTTCATTTTCATTGAATTCTATAAATTCTTTTATTTCTTTCTTTATTTCTTCCCTGACCAAATTATCATTGAGCTTAGATTTGTTCAGTTTCCATGAGTATGTGGGCTTTCTGTCGTACTAGCTGTTATTGAAGTCCAGCCTTAGTCCATGGTGATGTCATAGAATGCATGGGATTATTTCAATCTTCTTGTTGAGGCTTGTTTTGTACTTGATTATATGGTCAATTTTGGAAAAGATTTGCATGAGGTGCTGAGAAGAAGGTATATTCTCTTGTTTTTGGGTGAAATGTTCTATAGATATCTGTCCAGTCCATTTAGGTCATAACTTCTATTAGTTTCACTGTGTCTCTGTTTAATTTCTGTTTTGATGACCTGTCTATTGGTGAGGGTCAGGTGTTGAAGACTCCCACTATTAATGTGTGAGATTCAATGTGTATTTTGAGCTTTAGTAAAGTTTCTCTTACCAGTGCATTTGGGGCATAGAGGTTCAGAATTGAGACTTCCTCTTAGTGTATTTTTCCTTTGATAAATATGAGACATCCTTCCCTATCATGTTTGATAACTTTTGTTTGAAAGACTATTTTATTGGATATTAGAATGGCTACTTCAGCTTGCTTCTTGGGACCATTTACTTCGAAACCTTTTTTTCAGTCCTTTGCTCTGAGGTAGTACCTGTCTTTATCACTGAATTGTGTTTCTTATATTCAGCAAAATGATGAATGCTGTTTATGTATCCAGTCTGTTAGCCTGTCTCTTTTTATCGGGGAATTGCATCCATTAATTGATGTAGAGAGTTGTTAAAGACAGATGATTGTTAGTTCCTGTTACTTTTGTTGCTGGAGGTGGTATTATGTGTGTATGATTCTCTTGCTTTGTGTTTATTGGAGATACTTAGTTTCTTGTGTTTTCTTGGAGTTTTCCTTCCAGTGTCCTCTGTAGGGCTGAATTAATAGAAAGATATTGTTTAAATTTAGTTTTGTCATGGAATGTCTTGGTTTTTCCATCTATGTTAATTGAGAGTTTTGCTGGGTATAGTAGCCTGGTCTGGTATTTGTAGTCTCTTAGGTTTTAGATGACCTCTGTCCAGGCTATTCTGGCTTTTAGAGCCTCTGTTGAGAAGTCAGGTGTAATTCTGATAGGTCTGCCTTTATATGTTATTTGATCTTTTCCCTTACTGTTTTTAATATTCTTTCTTTGTTCTGTGTACTCAATGTTTTATTATGTGACGGGGGGGGTCTTTTCTGATCCAATCTATTTGGAGTTCTGTGGGCTTCTTGTACATTTATGGCCATCTCTTTCTTTAGGTTAGGGAAGTTTTCTTCTATGATTTTGTTGAAGATGTTTTCTGGCCCTTTGAGCTGGAAATCTTTACATTCTTCTATTCCTATTGTTCTTAGGTTTGATCTTTTTGTTGTGTCCTGAATTTCCTGGATATTTTGGGTTAGGAGCTTTTTACAATCTGTATTTTCTTTGACTAGTGTGTCAATATCTTCTATGGTATTGTCTTATTAGGGTTTTATTGCTGTGAACAGACATCATGACCAAGGCAACTCTTATAAGGACAACATTTAATTAGAGCTGGCTTACAGAGATTCAGTCCATTATCATCAAGGTGGGAGCATGGCAGCATCCAGACAGGCATGGTGTAGGAGAAACTGAGAGTTCTACATCTTCATCTGAAGGCTGCTAGCAGAATACTCACTTCCAGGCATCTAGGATGAGGGTCTTAAAGCCCACACCCACAATGACACAAGTACTCCAACAAGACCACACTTACTCCATCAGGGCCACACTTTCTAATAGTACCTCTCTTTGGGCCGAGCATATACAAACCCTCACAGGTATCATCTACTCCTGAGATTCTCTCTTTTATCTCTTGTTTTCGGTTGGTGATTCTTGCATCTGTAGCTCCTGTTCTCTTTCCTATGTTGCCTCCATATTTGTTTCTTTTATTTTGTTCTCCTTCCATTTTTAGATCTTGGACCACTTTGTTCAATTCCTTCACCTGCTTGATTGTACTTTCCTTTATTTCTTTAAGGGATTTATTTGTTTCCCCTGTTTTCCTGCATTTCTATAAGGGAGTTATTTATATCCTTCTGTTTTTGAGATTTATTTAATTTATATGAATACACTGTAGTAATTTATATGAATACACTTCAGACACACCAGAAGAAGTCATCAGATCCCATTATTGGTGGTTATGAACCACCATGTGGTTGCTGGGACCTGAACTCGGGACCTCTGGAAGAGCAGTCAGTGTTCTTAACCACTGAGCCATCTCTCCAACCCTTATTTATATCCTTCTTAAAAACCTCTATCATCTTCATGAGCTGGGATTTTAGGTCAGATATTGCTTTTCAAGTGTGTTAGGGTAACCAGGGCTTGCTGTTTGGTGGAAGAACTGGGGTCTGGTGATGCCAAATTACATTGGCTTCTGTTGCTTATGTTCTTGTTCTTGCCTCTTGTCATCTGGTTATTTCTGGTGTTAACTGGCCTGAGTGTCTCTGACTGTAACCAGCCTCCTTGGAGGCAGGTAGAGCTCTGTGACATGGGTTAGAGCTGGTCTCCGGGAGGCAGGTAGTACTGTCTCTGGTTGGGGGGGGGGGTGTCTCCTGTGTCCCTGGTTAGGACAGACCTCCTGTGTTCCTGGTTAGGGCCAACCTCCTTGAATACAAGCAGGCTTTGAGTTTCAGGGGTAGGATCTGCCCCAGTTGCAGATAAAGGTGCACACCAGAAAGCCTGTGCCTCTGGTTAAGGCAGACCTCCTATGTCCCTGGTTATTACAGACCACCTCCTTGGAGACAGGCAGGCTGTGGGGTGTGGGAGGGTATCAGACCCAGGTGGAGAAGCAAACAGGAAGGAAGACAGAGCTGGGTAGTGGTGGAGTAGGTCCCTTGTCAGCTGGGCTCTGTGAGTGTCTCAGCTGCTATGGGTATTTGGGCTGGAGTTTCACCAGTGTCCCTGTTACTGAAGACCTCCTGGGAGACAGGAGGCTGTGGGGTATGGGAGGGTATCCAGCCTGCCTATCTAGCCTGTGTGGAAACTAGGCCAGAAGGAATGTAGCTCTACAAATTTTTACCTTTGATTAATATAGTATGATATAAGTTAATTAAAAGTTCATATATCTAAGTAATTAAGACATATCAATAAAGAAAATGATGATGATGATAATTAGCCTGATATAATGGTACATGTCTATAATTCCAACATTTGAGAGACAGAGACATGAGAATTCCTGTGAGTTCCAGGCCAGCCTGGAATACAAAGCAAAACACTATCTCTGCACCCATCCAAAAAATAAATCATTTAGTAAAAAATTTATTTTAATCTATTAACTATTTCTATTGTTTTCTATAGATCTAACATCATTTCCCTTTATTGTCAGTTCCTTCCAGCATTTTGCAGTGGCAGTCTGCTGGCAGAGAACTCTCTAACATTGATCTCTCAACACTTACAAAACTTTCACCTTAATTTCTAACAAATTTATTAAGACAAATTCCCATAGAATTCAATTCACCCACTAAAAGTATATAGTTCATTGCTCTTTAGTATATTCAGAGTTGTACAAGTTCACTAGTATATAACTCCAGACCATTTCATCATCTTAAAAGGCAACATGAAACTGTCAACTGTCATTCCCCATTCTCCTTATACATTCTCCAGCTCTGAACAGTCACTATTCTACTCTGGACCTCTCTCCCTTTCTATAAATTTTCTAATTCTGCATAGCCTGTGTAAGTAAAATACAATACATGGTATTCATAATGTGCTCAAGAGCAAGTGAAATGTCAATTCTTCACTAATTGTATAAGTAATTGTCTACTGTACACAGAGCACATTTTTTTTAATCTATCAGTAGATGAACATTGGACTTTTTCTCTGTGTCTCTTATAACTAATGTTGCTGTGAACATTTGTGTACATGGTTCTCTTTGTGGAAATAAGTTTTCATTTCACTGGGGCACCTAGCCAGGAATGGAATTGTTGGGATACATAATGATGAACTTCTGTTTTACAAATTGGTAGTACTCTTCTTTTCTACCTTGGACTATTTTGGTCACAATTTTTCTACATTCTTACCAATGCTTAATATAATCTCCTAGTGTATACAAAATTCTATCTCATCACAGTTATGATTTGCATCTCCCTAATACTTCCTATTGGTTCTTGTGTTTATTGACCATTTGAATATCTTCTTGGGGGAAATGGCTATTCTTATTCCTTCCACACTGTTAACTGGGTTTCTTAAGTTTTCATTGTTAAATTGAGTTATTTATGCAATGTAGGTACAGGTCACTTATAAGATATATGATTTACAAATATTTTCTTGTACTCTATAGTTTCTGTTTTCACATCCTCCAATACATCTAAGGTTTTTTTTTTCTTTTGAGGATTTTTAGATTTGTTACTTGTGCTCTTTCTCTCACATGCAGAAAACCATCACCTGATCCAAAGTCATAAAGGTTCCAGGTGTCTATAGTTTTCACTTTTTTCCTCTTAAAACAACTTTGTCGTCCATTTTTTATTACTACAGTAAAAGAAGAGTTGATAACCATTTTTGGAATAGCTAAGGTTAATTTATTCAACATTTTTAAATGAAAACAATTTGGGGGTCCTGTTAAAACATTTAAAATCCAGAAAGAATCAGGATAGAAATGATCCCAGTCTGGTTCCTGAGGTGGGGTGAAGCAGCTGCACCCCGCCTCCGATCTGGACCAGGCTCTATGTTAAGCTGGCAGGCCTCAGGCTCATATCCATGAGCAGATAGCATTGACTAATCACAAAGAAAGAGCTGCAGTGACCTGGAAATGGTTTGCTGAAGTGTCCATGGGCCTTTCTTAGATGACTTCAACTCTGAAAAAGAGAATAGTGGTCCCAATTGGGAGTCTGAAGACAAAAAGTGCTCTTTCAGTAACACCTTGTCCCTTTTTCTCTGTACAAAGAAAAGGAAGATCTAGGAAAGTCAGTAGAAACCACTCCCTGCTGCAAGTTGGAAGTGTCTGTCAGAACAGATGGGGATAGAGATGACTGTATCTCAGAAGGTCTCTTCTTTGGAAGGAGAGCAGCCAGAGAAGAAGTTGCTATTGCAGGCCAGAATTCGTTTCTTTTTCTTCCCTGTGACCTTATTTTGTTGAAATTCTGTTGCTCTGTTTTTTATGTCTGGGAGGTCTAAGGAAACGGCAAGACCAGCCTTCCTCAACCGAGCCTGATCCATATCACACATCTCTTTAAGGAGCCTTATATTGGGAGTGGCACAGACAGGGTTGAAGAAACTCTGTCCTGGGGTCACCTCTGTAGGATCGTCCAGCTTGAAGGAGCCTTCAGAATCCGGGTTCCACTCAACAGTACCCAAGCTCTCTTGTTCCTCTTGCTGGCGGTTCTGGCACTTTGTGGGGTCACAGCCACAGGTCACACAGCAGTCCACCCCTTGCTTCCTGCACCCACAGTGTTTGTTCCTACACCATCCCTTGCAGGAACACCCTTGGAGAGTCTTCCTGGATACTTTAGCCAGTTTCCTTGGTTTCCACTCCTTGTCGTTTCCATCACTATCATCAGATTCACTTACGGAATGTTCTGAATGATACTTTAAATCATCAATGTCCATGCTTTGATCCAGGAACTTGGCTCTAACGTGGGATGCTTTGGGTGGAGGTGGGATGTAGTCAAAGGTAGAATCTGGAGAATGAAGGTCATCCTTGGGAAGATGAGATTTCTGGTCTTTGGTTGCTTGAAAGAGGCTCAGTTTCTGCCTGATGGCTTCATTCTCTTGGAGAAGCTGCTGGTTTTGCTCAAATAATTCTTGCATTTTCCTAAACTGATCCTCCTGACACTGCAGTGTGCTCAGCAGCTGCTGGTCCTTTCCACTAACTGACGCCTCCAGCTGCTTCTCTGCCATTTGGCTTTGCTGCAGCTGACTAAGAAGGTAGAGCAGCTTCTCTTGATGCTTTTGCTCTACCTTGAGGAGCTCAGCTTTCAACTCTGTCTCTATCTCAACAAGATGACTTTGCTTCTCAAACAGCATCTTCTGCATTTTAGAATGACTTGCCTGGCTCTGTTTCAGGTTGCTTTCAAGCTCACTGACCTGAAGTTTGGAGGAGACCACCTCTCCAACTAAATATTTTAGAGCACATTTGGCTTCGAGAATTGTGGCAATATTTTCCCAGTGTCGTTTTGGCCTGTCTTCACTTTCTGCATCCAGGAGCTTTTGCTGTAGGTCAGCAATCTGAGCACTCCTGAGTTCCACTTCAGCCTCTAGGCTCTTAATCTGCTTTGTAATAGAATCCCCGGGCTCTGAAATATGACCACAGACTTCATCACTAGCGAATGTCCACTTCGGGAGCTTAGGAGGTGGGTTTTCCCCAGGTTCCTTGTTTTCTTTAAGTCGAGTCACAGCCCGGACTAGTATCTTTCGCTCTTCCAGAAGGTCATTCAGGTGGCGTTTGACTTCTTCAGTACTGACCATAACTTCAATTTCATTGCTAAGCCAGTTCTTCACTTGTGCTTCCGTGCCTTCTAGTCCACGGTTCTGAGTCTCTTTCCTCTTGTCTGCTGCTTCCCGTTGCTTTTGGAGGGCATCCTTGAGGCGCTTGTTTGCAGATGCTGCCTCTTCAGCTTTCCGCCTGAGCACGTTGGACTGCTTCTGGAAGTCTCTTTCAAGTTTAACCAGCTCATACCTCCTTTTACGGTCTTGTTCTCTTAACTGGATTACTTCCTTGTCTTTTTGTTGTTTCCACTGTCTAGACTTCTCAGCATCTTCCTTCATCTGTCTCATTAACTGGACTCGCTGGGTTTTCATCATCTGTATCTCCAGAGTCAGTTTGGAGACAGTATTCTCAGTGGACTCTTTCAGTTTCAGAAGCTTGGACTGTTCGTTTAGTTTCCTCTTCAAATCAGCTATTTGAGCCTCCAGCTCTTGGAGACATTTGCGGCGGTGCTCACTCAACTTGGCTTGGTTGACATCCTTCTTTGCCAACTGAAGATCCAGAAGCAATCGTTCCTTTTCCTTCTGCAGACTGGTGACTTCTGATTCTAGACTTTTGATGTTAGCCTCATACTGGCAGTGAATGGGCTGTAGTTGGCCACCATTGAAAGTTATCTTCCTAGCTAGGGCCTCTTTCACTGCGAGAGCTTTGTTCAACTCAATGAGTTCCTTAGACATCTGAGCTTGACGTAGAGCATGCTGTGTGGTGAGAGCATCAGAAGACCTCCTACTCTCTGGACTGATGGCCACTTGGGCTTCCATTGCCGATTCAGTGGCCATAACATTTTCATCTGATAGACGAATAACAACTTGTTGCAGACTGCGAATTATCTCTACTTTTTCTATTAAGTCCTGGTCTTCCAAAGTCTCCATTAGATTTTGGAGATCCACTTTACAGGCTACATGATGCCTGAGCTCTTGTAGCTTGGTGTTCAGTTTTTCATTTGCTTGCTCTGTCACAATGATCCTTTCCAACATCTGAGCTGTCTGACCAGCTGCCTCACTCAGAGCAAGACTTAACTTTTCATTCTCCTCTCCCAGGGACTGATTCCTCTCCATCAGAGACTGGAGACTCTCTGATGATTCTGCTTTTATAGATCCAGGCAGGCTACCTCCTTGGGCCTGTAGCAATAAGACTTGTAGATGTTGTACCTGATGCTTAAGATGATTAAGTTCAACTGTCTGGGGATCTGTATTAACAACAGGTTTGTTCTTGATTTTTCTAGCTCTGTCAGCATAACGTAGGGTATTCAATGTTTCCTCTAGACTAGAGTCAGCAGGACTCACACAGGCAATCATAAGAGTGTGGCTATTGCCTCCCAGAGAATCTTGAAGCAAGCGAGTTAATTTGGAATCTCTGTAGGGCACAAAGCTGCCCTTTTTGCCATCTCCAAGAGCACTGATTACATTTCCCAAGCACAGGAGTCCTCGGTTAATATTAATGCCTTCTTTCAATCGATCGCCTTCAGCCTTGGTTTTCTTCTGCCTTTCTGATCCGGCAAGATCTACCAGACACAACTTAGAGTGAAAGCTGCTGTTCTTGTCTGTTTTCTTGCTTTGCCTTATGGAAACTGTGAAGATGGCGTGAGATCGGGAAGACTGTGAATTCATAGCTGTGGAAGCTACAGTCCTGGCATTGTTTCCCTGCTCTAAACAGGAAACCATGTCAGAGGCAACTGAAACCATCTTCTCAGTGAGTCCCACAGTCTTTAGTCCTGCCTTGGGATCTTCCCGGATATGTATTTGAGAAGCTCTCTCACAAGGTGAACATAGAAGATCCAAAATTTCTTCATTGTAAATCTCCAAGTAAGACACACTCAATCTAAACTCGGAGTCTCTCTTTTCTTCCATTTCTTTGAAAAGAAGTTGTATTACCCTAGGAATGACCCCGATGGTCGGTTCATTCTCTTGATCTGCACTATATGCGCCTCCCATAGAGTAGGTTTTTCCAGAGCCAGTTTGTCCATAAGCCAGGACAGTGGCATTGTAACCTTTAAATATCCCTTTAATGATTGGTGCTACTGCTGTGTTAAAGACCTCTTCCTGTTCAGTGGAGGGGTCAAACACAAAATCGTAGGTAAAGGATTTATCAGTACCAATCACCACCTGAGGCTTCCCAGGTACAAAGGAAAGGCACACCTGACAACCTTCGCCAATCTCTTTCGGGACCAGAGGGCGGCACCGCAATGCCACCCTTACAGGGATTCCCTTTACCTCTTCCTTCATGATGCTAGTTCAGCATCTGCTTAAAGTAATCACTGGACCCTTAGTCTTCCCTGTCTCTTCTTCCCCTTCCAACTGGAGTTTTAACCGCTGTTTCCCAGCCGCCTCAGAAGCAACAGCCAATCAGAGAGCAAGCAGCCTGTGGGCGGAGCCCCAGAGTGCTAGAGTTATTGTCTTGAGTACTACTCTCCAGCAACTTATATTGAGGAAGACTGTTTTTGTTGTTGTTGTTTGTTTGTTTGTCTTCCGGATGGAATGTTTTTAGTATCTCTGTTGAAAACTATACTAGTGCTTTGATCTGCATGTCTAACCCTTATGTTAATACCATGTGATCTTAATATCATGGCATTGTGCTAAATGTTGAAAAAGCCTCAATTCATTTTTCCTCAATTAACCGTTTTATGCCTAGTCTAAGTCCCTTTTGTTCCCTAATTTTAGAAGAACCTTGCCAGTGACTACAAAATAGTCTGCTTGGACTGTGTTCACTCTACAAATAAAGTTCGTTAACACTGCCATTTTTATAATGTAGACTTTCCAACTGATAACCGTGAGACGTCGTTCTGTTTATTTAGATCTCCTTTGATTTCTGCCAACAATGCCATGCAGTCCTCAAGGGTACACATTTTTACTTACTCTGTTAAATCTATTCCCAACATTTCATTTCTGTGTACTTTTCTTTTACAGGTTGGCTAAACATATTGTGACTTCTAACAGATTTTTATTAGTCGCCTAAGTTTTGAAAGATAGTTTTGTCAGATATACTATTTCTCATTGACTTAATTTTCTTTCAGCACTTGCAAAACTCCATTCTAAAGTTATTTGGCACCATTGTTTCTAGATAAGAAGTGACTTTAAATTTAATCATTCTCTCTGTATGTAATTTGTCACTCTTTTCTGCACGTTTAAATTTTTCTCTTTCTACCTTCCTGTCTGGATATCTGAGCTCCATATTTTGTGTCTGCCGAATGTTGGAAGCCCTGAATAATTATTTCTGCATTGTTTGTTGCCCCTTTGTTTGTTTGTTTTCTTCTTAGGACTCTAATTATACAAATTTTGGAAGGCAAGATGTTGTCCTACAAGTTTCTGAAACTACTAGATTTCTTTACACATTTTCATTTTTCCTAAGTTCAACTGATACATAAAGATATAAAAATTGTACATATTAGTGGGGTATCTGATGGTATTTCAATAAATGTACATATCATGTAACATTTGTCTTAGATTAAATATACTCTCTCAAATATGTACCATTTTTGTTCTTGGTTTTGCTTTCTATTATTTATTTTTATTTGAGGCAGAATCTCATGACTTATGGCAAAAATACTAAAGTTCCCTTTTAACATTTTAAAATCTGTAGTGCATTGTTAGTGTCTTCAGTCATGCTCCTGCTTTCTTCTCTTGTATTATTGGGTCGCTTGTATATCTCTAAATTCAGGTTTTCCTAATGGATCTTATTCAGTCCTATTTAGCATGTATTTACTTACCATCCTCACAGACTTATTGCTTGCATGTGGTTTTGTCTGTGTAGCTTTTCTACTGTTTGGAATTACCTATGTGTTCACTCATTAGGACAATTTGCTTGAGTCTTGCACAGATTTGTAAGAACAACATTTAATCCCTTGTCTGTTCGATGAAATGTAAGTCAACTAATTGTCTTCATTTCCCCCATAATATCAGTTCCATTTGTCTGTTTATTTTCCTATCATGTTTCTTCTTGTTGTTGTTGAATACTGGACACTGAAGCTAAGATGTGTTGACTCTGGATTCTAGTTTGTTCTAAGAGGTGCTATTTTTACTATTAGTCTAAAAGGCAGATGGTTTCCTTGGTAACAATCAAAAATCCTGCAAACTCTCTTACCTGTAATTCTGATGATTATTATCTCTGAGGTTTAATTTTGGTTTCCACTGCTTTTCTTTTAAAGCTGATCTGGGAGTGTTCTCTGGACTGGCATAGCAGGAGGACTTAGACATGTTTTCAGCTATAAACATGTTCTTACTGCTCTCCTGTTCCTGGAATTTCCTTCTTAAATTTTCAAGTATTCCACCAGCCCCATGCCTTGACTCTAACTTATCAGATGAGTCATGATTCAACTTTGTGCTTCCTGGGGTGTTTCAACCTGTGGCTATGTAATTACATATCTTATTAACATCGTCATCAATCTTCTATTATAAACATCAATGCAAAAATATTTTTGAATATATGTCATTTCAGTCATACGTGAGTATAACTAGGGGAAAATCCCTAACAGTGAAATTTGCTAGTATAAGTTCTTTCTCTGTAGGTATACATATGTGTATGTATTTGGATATTGTTGACTACAATTTTATTTTTAAAAGACTGGGCAGAATATGCCAAAATAAGTGTTGGTATTAACATTACAAACACAATCTGATTTCTTCTGCCTTCAAGTTCAGCAATTAGCTTGACTGGTTAATTGATATTCCTAGAGAAAATATCACAGTAAACACAGGTAAGAGTGATCTAAGAGTGATTCTTACACTCATGGGCCTGTATTGCCAAATTTAGCAGCATTGACTTCATAAAATGAATCAGGTCTTGTCTTGCGTATTGTGTGACAGATTTTTCGTGGGGAGATGGAACATACCTGTCTACTTTATCCAGAAAGGGAGCCAGCAACAAAGTAACTATTGCACTGAGTCCATTTTGGTGAACCAAGTTTTTCTGAGGCTTACTAAACATGTTGTGAGGGATTACTTATGAGAAACACAAATAACTCAAATGCAACTGCATCACCAGAAAGCCCACCATAACATGGGTTGTGAGTCCCCAAATCCTACAGCACTGTAGCTCACTACAAAATCTCTCTCTTCTGGGATGTCCGGTCAGTCTCTACCCCAGCAAATGTTTACTCATTTACACAGCTGGCTGGAGGCACTCAAAAATGTTCTACATTTCCACTCTGGGTTTCTACCCTTTTGTTAACCTCTAACTGGTGAAACAAGGCAAGCCCTCTGGAGGAAATGTTTTTATTTGGAGAGAATGGTGCAATTGGGAGGGATGTGCCATACAATACCTGTAAATATCCATGTAAATATAGCTTAGCTACGTGAACATACTAATATTATTTGCTGTTTGTGTGAAATTCAAATGTAACCGAGCACTTTATCTGGCGACTTACAAGTTGACTCTGCTAACATGCAATGTTTGTAACTGTGCTGGATAATTTGACACAAACTAAAGTAGCCTGAGAGGAGGGTGTCTCAATTGAGAAAATACCTTCATAAGATGGGCTGTAGGCAAGCCTGTAAGACATTTTCTTAATTAGTGGTTGATTAGGCAGGTTCTTCTCATTGTGGATAGCACCACACCTGGGCTTGTATAGTGGTCCTGGTTTTGCAAGAAAGTTGACTGAGCAAGCCATGGGGAGCAAGACAGTAAGTATCTTCATGGCCTCTGCATCAACTCCTGCCTCCTGTTTCCTGCCCTGTTCATGTTCCTGTCCTGACTTCCATAGAGAATGAACAGTGGCATGGGAGAGTGAGCCAAATAAACACATTCCTCTCCAACTTGTTCTTTGGTCACAGTGTTTCACCAAAGCATGAGAAATCTTAAGAAAATATACTGCCCTTTATTGTAGTATTGGGGAAACTGGACTTTGTTACATTTTACTGAATGGAAGTAATCTGAAAAAGTTACTGGCTGAAGTATGTGATGTATTATTTTGTTATGCAGTCTACTCGTAAGTGGTGTGTCGAAACAGAACATACTGCTGAAAGTACCCAGAGGGGAAGAAGAGAAATAGCAAACTCCAGGGATTGGGAATATTGAACTAGTGAACTAAATTAACACCTCTTTAGCTATGGGACATACTCCCATAGCAGAGAATGCTGGGAATCTTGCTGTTTGGATATGATGTGCAAGAAGTACACACTGATTCAATTTTACCTACAGAAAAAAAAATGTTGATTTTTTATTTCATATACACGGACTTTATTTACGTTATTTCATACCTCCCTTGTCTTCCCTCTAGTCCCTCGGATGTAGACCACATTCCTCAAATCTACGGCATTTTTTCCCTGAATTTTCATTGAATATCTCCATGTCTTGTCAGCCATAATCATTTACATTGATTTATCTAGGGGTGGGGGCCCATGAGAGTTCCCCTTCAAAATTTGGCATGTGAACTGGTGCTGTTATTTTTTCAGATCCTGTTTTTGCAACCATATTGATTCAGCTTCCCTGTTATATATAGAAGACTCCATCTGCAAGCAAATATTCTGTTTCTCTCTGGCTCTTACAGTCTTTCTATCATCACCCCATGAGCCTTAGGTGCAGGGATTATATTTTAAATGTATCTATAGTGGCTAGGTACCACGTGTTCTGTTATTCTCTGAGTACTAGCCAATGTGACATTTTGTAATAGTCTTTGCTGACTATTATAGTGTAGCTAAGAGCTACATTTATCTGTGGATATAAGGATAAGGATTAAGATCGCAGTTAGAGATGACAGTGGTTTGAAACAGTAGTAGTAGTAGTAGTAGTAGTAGTAGTAGTAGTAGTAGTAGTAGTAGTAGGTCCTCTAGATTCCATGGCTTTGTGAGCCAAGGTTAATTGGCTAGGTGTGCAGTACCAAGCATTATTTCCCTCCCACTGTCTTGACCTTTAGTTCAACTATTTGGCTGTTCCTTCTCTGTAGTTAAAGCCTGTAGCCTCGTGTTTTTCCACCTATCCACTTTATTCCCAGAAATAAAGGCTCTAAGGCTTAATATTTAATGAGTAAATGCCTAGGGCAAAAGATTTGCTTGTTTCCCCAACTAGCTCATAGCTTAATTACCCATTTATTCCATTCTAAGTCATGTCATGTTGCTGGTTACCTGGTCCTCAGATTAATGTAACTGTCTTCTTCTGTTTATGGGGCAAATCTCTCAAGTCTATCTCCCAGAATCCACCATCTCATTCTCCCTCAGCCCATTGGCCATAGGCTTTTTTTATTGACATGTAAATGCATAAACACATGCATAAAAGATTCCCTCCAGAGTTACCATTAAGATATAAGAGCCACTGAAGGGATATCTTGCTGTGCTGGTCCTTGGCATCACAACTTGGTAGGATGATTGATTAATTTTCTCTCTTCCAGGTGGCATAGCCCCTTCCAGAACTAAGAAGGCTAGTGCTCAGGGAGAAACGTTCATGTCAGATCCAGCTGGATTCATCTAAGTCCCATTTCCAAAGTAGGTGGTGTCTTCAGAAATAGGGAATTATCTTCAAATTCTGAGAGAAAACCAAAGGCAATTGTAGTAGCATATATTGTTTGGGGAGTTGCTTGGACTCCTCTAGACAACAAAGACTCAAGAAAAAGTTTCTCATGCCTGGTTTAACATTTTTGTTATTAGTCTATGCATCATGGGGAAAGTTTATCATCCAAGTAGAGTAACTGTGTGTATGCATGGTGTATACACATACTCTTCTATGTACTGTACATAATTTTAGGTAAATAATTTGATTCTTATGGGTTCTTAAAACTTTTTTTGTTATCTCCACTCCTCTTCCTCCCTGTGAACCTGTATTGCCCTTCCTTTACCCACTAAAGCACTCCTTATTTCTCACTTTACATTGACTTTATTTTTTTTATTTTATTTTATTAGATATTTGCTTTATTTACATTTCAAATGGTATCCCCTTTCCTCATTACCACTCCGGAAACCCCCTATCCCATCCCCCCTCCCCCTGCTTATCAAGTCCCCACCTCCCACTTTCCTGATCTGGCATTCCCCTACAGTGGGGCATCGAGCCTTCACAGGACCAATAGCCTCTCCTCTCATTGATGTCTGAAAAGGCCATCCTCTACTACATATGAAGCTGGAGCCATGGGTCCTTCCATGTGTATTCTTTTGTTGGTGGTTTAGTCCCTTGGAGCTCTCACTTTCTCTTTTAAGAAAGTCTCACTATTTAACCCTGGCTGGCCTGGAACTCACACAGGTGTGCCTTCATCTGCCTCCCAAGGGCTGTAATTGAAAACTAGCACCACCACACATGGTCAAGATAGTTACATTAGTTGTAGAAACCAACAACAAAAATACAGCCACCGTACAGGAATGAAGTATTAAATAAGACATGCAAAACACTAGAACCCAGGGAATACTTTCGCTTTGTCATTCTTATCTCTATTGGCTGTAATTTAGTTTTCTTTCTTTGGAGCCTGGCTTTCTAGAGGTAACTCAGTAGCTTTGAATCTGTATGCATTCTTCTAGAGATCATCCCAATTCCAGATTCCCAGTTCGCTGACTCCAGATTCCCAGGAAAACGTACCATCACTTCACTCATTGTTGGTTCAACAGTTACTTCTATGCCAATAAAATATTAAGGCAAAGGATCCTAGGAGAGTGGGATAGGGTCATGTGCAGACCAACTTTCCCAGCTATGGGTAATAGTGTACCCTATTTAATGAAGGTAGGGGAAGGTGAAGATAGGGCAGAAGTGACAGAAAAGGAAATGTCAGAGATAAAGACCCTGCATAGGAGAAGCTGCAGTGCTATGAGGGTAACATTACTTGTATCACCACCTTTACCCTTTACTCATCCCACAGAAAAGATGACTCTATGAGGTACATGCTTTCCACACAGGCAGGAGGAGTTGAGTTCAGGTCCCCCAGGAACTATGTAAAGCTCAGCTTTGTAGCATGCACCTGAAATCCCAGTGTCTCCATGGAGAGATTGGAGGCTGAGGCAGGAGAGTCCCCAGACAGTTCTCTGTCCTACAAAAATATCAAAAAAGATACCCTTCTTCAAACAAGGTAAAAGTTAAGGATTGATGCCCAAGATTGCCCCTTACTACCACGCTATGTAACATATACATTCTTGAATTAATAAAATATATACATATATATACTTATATATATATATATATACACACTTGATTTATTTTTGTAAAAAGATTACTTTAAAATTTAGAATCTTAAATTGTACTTTCATTAGTATAAAGTTAAATAATATTATTATAGGCACAATTTTGACAATTAATTTTTCTATTGTGTATCCATAGCTTAGGCTATTCTGATAGGGGTAAGATGAAATCTGAAAATAGATTTAGTTTGCATTTCCCTGATGTATAGGGATGTAGAAAAGTTTTAAATATTTCTCAACTATTCATGTTTCATCTTTTGAGAAATCACTGTTTTTCATTGATATTCTTGGCACTTAACATAATTGTTTATTTGGTTCCATTGAAATCTATCACCTGCCAAATGGAACAAAGTTTTACTTATCTGTTCCTTATCTTTAGGTTTACAAATTTCTTCTTTTACTTCATTTTATATTAATTACTTTCATGATTGAATTTTACCTCTACTATTAGGACTTTATTTATGACTTAATTTTTTTCAGTGTTTAACTATACTTTTTAGCTAATTGCCAACTACCCTTACACAATATATCTTAGGTATTTTACCCTTGGAGGAACCTATTAGCCCCTATTATTTTATTTTAGCTTAAGCTGAGCCTCACTATGCTGCTCTGACTGGCCTAGAATTTGCCATATACGCCAGATCGGCTTCAAAGATACAGAGATCTTTCAGCTTGTGCTTCCAGTATTTTGGGATTGAAGTCATGTACCTAACACACCCAGCAGTATTTTATTTTTAAAACAGCCTGTGAACAGTTTTACAATCCTCCTTAGTTCAGTTTTAGATCATTTCATCACGAAAGGAAGAAACCGTGACCATTTGCAGTCAATCACAATTTTCCTTTCCCGACTACCTACCATCTCTTCCAAATACCTAACCTCAACAATCTCTTCTTTGTTTCTGTCTGTTTGGTTCCCTACTCAGGCCCTTTTTATCCTCCTCTCTAAATATAAATTATGTGTCAATGAATAATATCATCCCATTTCTCTCTAGTACCTAACTACCCAAGACTCTAAGAAACACCATTCTATTCTGTCCTACAAAAAGCAACTCCTTTATAGTCTACATGTGAATGAGAAAATACCAGAATTTGTCAATCTGTGCCTGGAGCATTTTACCAAATACAGTGTTCTCAAGATCCATCCCTGTTGTCTCAAATAACAAGATTCCATAGTATTTATTCATATTAATTAGGCTGAGTCACTAGTTAGTGTCTGTCTGAAAATTAATCAACCAAGTCTCTATCAATATCTTGATTGACCTGTCCTCTGCTCTTTGATATTTTGTTTTGTCTTTCAAGAACTTGTTTATTGTATCTAGTCTACCTTCTTTTTTGTAGTGTATAAATCAGTATTGTTATTCCAGAGACACTACCTTACTGTATTTATTATGAATGCATTTTTCAATTATTGTTAACTATTGTACTGGCTGGTTTTGTGACAACTTGACACAGACTGGAGTTATCACAGAGAAAAGAGCTTCAGGTGAGGAAGTGCCTCCATGAGATCCAGCAGTAAGACATTTTCTCAATGAGTGATCAAGTGGGGAGGGTCCTTTGTGGGTGGTACAATCTCTGGGCTGGTAGTCTTGGGTTCTATAAGAAAGCAAGCTGAGCAAGCCAGAGGAAGCAAGCCAGTAAGGAACATCCTTCCATGACCTCTGCATCAGCTCCTACTTCCTGTTCTGCTTGAGTTCCAGTCCTGATTTCCTTTAGTGATGAACAGCAATGTGGAAAGTGTAAGCTGAATAAACCCTTTCCTCCCCACCTTGCTTCTTGGTCATGATGTTTGTGCAGGAATAGAAACCTTGACTAAAACAACTATCTAATGACATGGAAGAAAGTTAGCTCTTTTTCTGTAGACTCTCATTTACAACACTTGTGGCATCAAGTGTATGGATTTGCTACCTTGAGCAATTTTTCTGTTTACTAAAGATGCCAAGTAGAATCCTATGATTTAATTACACTTTGGCAATAGGAACACAGAGTCAGAATCAACTCTTACACATTAAAAAGGCTCTGTCTCCTATTTCAGAATCCAGTCACAAGTCCCAGGTTGTAACCTGTGCTTCTAATCTGGCTGCTATAAATCAAAGGATCCCATAAACCCCTTCTTAAATTCAACAATTTTGTTAGACTTCTCACAGAACTCAGGGAGACTCTCATGCACATTTACCAGTGTGTTGTCGAGAATGTTACAATGGAAGCAGGTGAACAGCAAACAAAAAAAAAATACCAAGAGTAAGATCTAGAGAGGTCCCACACACAGGAAGTTCTGCCCCATGGCATTGCATTACACCATCTCCCAGGACATGGGTATGTATGTCAACCTGGAATCCCTCCAAAGCCTGTAATTTGCAGATTTTCATGGAGGCTTCATGTCTTAGGTAGGATTTCATTGCTGTGAAGAGACATCATGACTAAGGCAACTTATATAAAGGACATTTAATTGGGGCTGGCACACACTTTCAGGGGTTCAGTCCATTGTCATCATGGCTGGAAGCATAGCAATGTGCAGGCAGACATGGTACTGGAAGACTCAAGAGTTCTACATTTTGATTAGATGGTAGCCAAGAGGAGTCTATCTCTCCAACAATGGGTGGATCTTGAGCACTAAGAGTACTCAAAGCCTACCTACACAGTGAAACATTTCTTCCAAAAAGGCCACACCGATTATAACAAGAACACACCTACTAATAGTGTCATTTCCTACAGGTCAAGCATTCAAACAAATTAGTCTATGGGGACCAAAACTATTCAAACCACTACACTCCCTTACATAGGAATGATCAATCATTAACTCAACCTCTAACTTCTCCCTTCCTGAGGCCTAGGTATGAAGCTTCAAGTCTCAGCTTCAATATAGGATTTTGTCTTGGCTGTGTCCAGATGCAATGAAAGTCTCCTTCCGCCGGGCGGTGGTGGCGCATGCCTTTAATCCCAGCACTTGGGAGGCAGAGGCAGGAGGATTTCTGAGTTCGAGGCCAGCCTGGTCTACAAAGTGAGTTCCAGGACAGCCAAGGCTACACAGAGAAACCCTGTCTCGAAAAACCAAAAAAAAAAAAAAAAAAAGAAAGTCTCCTTCCCAGCCACCAGTTTTCAGAAACTCATCAAAGTAGACAATGAATGCAAATTTCATGCTTCCTATGAGAAGTGCATGGTGCCAAAATTGCTGCTGATGTTCAGGTGAAGAGCAAAAGAGAATATTGTCAGAATGACAAGGTTTTCTACTTAAGAAAGGTGTCTTGACCCAGTGTAGAGTGTGCCTGCTACTGAGTAAGGGTCATTCATGTTGTAAGCCAAGGAGAACTGAGGAGAGCATATGCAAGTCTGTTCAGGGATGCTTTGTGGATGCCAATCTGAGTGTGTGGAGAAGAAGAGAGAGATTGATTACTGGACTGAAAGACACTATTCTACTTTGTCAGTTAGGGCCCAAGAGAACAAGTAGATTATGAATGCTTCTCAATCTCCCTAAAGAAGATGGTTTCCTCAATTTACTGTCTAAAGTCTTTATAAACAAAGAAGGTAAGAAGGCTAGATCAAAAGCTCCCAACATTCATTCTCCTTTTACTACACATGTCCTGCAACAAAGACACTATGTAATTGCTTTGAAGAAACAATACACCAAAATAATAATGATAATAATAATAATAATAATAATGAAGAGGCTGTAAAATAGAGGAAACTATGAGATAAAAGAATGAAGAAAAATACCAACAATAAAATACCAACAGCTGCATTCCAAGAAATGTAGGTAGTTTCAGTGAAAGCCTTTGCTTTCTTTGTTGTTTGGGGACAGGAAATTAGCGGATAGCTGGCTGGAGGGGCTGGCCTGGAGCTCACTATGCAAACCAGGCAGGCTTCAAAAACCGCAAAAAGATCCATGTGCCTCTGTCTCTCATGTCCTGGATTAAAGATTCATGCTACCGATCCAAGCAATAATTTCTCCTTCTGTGTCTGCATACAGTCAAAATTAATCATCTTTAATTAATCTGATTAATTAACGATCAAACCTTGAGATAAGATTGAGAACAAAACACACAAAAATGTTCCCTAGAGTACCTTGTAATACAGTAATAGATTTAATCAATGTATTCAGAGTAGTAATAGAAAAAGTCTTCTTCTCATTAGTGTGATTTCCTAATGTCTTAGATTCTGTTGCATACCTCTATGTGTAAATATCTTCTTCTGCTGAATTAGTTTAGTCATTATGTTGTCATGCCTCGCTCTGCTGTCCCTATACTAGACACTATGTCAACCCAGATGGAAACTCAGCCCATTTCCTTCCTTGTTTCTCTTCATCTAGCTACCATTTGTTTCTTCTCCTTCTTTCTCTTTCTCTAGCCACCATTGCCAACAACTCCATGCACCACAATACAGCAATGGTAGTCTAGTCACAGGAGGCAAGAAGTAATTTTGACTTCTTGAGTACAACTCCAAAACACATCAACATTTAAAAAAAAAAAATCAGCTTTTGTAACCATTTGGTTAGATGGAACTATTTTTCTGCCAGATGCTGACCACTGTTCTGAAGCAAAATAAAGTTGCCACTGCCTAACTTTGTTGCTTGTAGTATTATAAATCTACCACCTTTGCCTGGGAGTTGTCACACTATCAGTCCCTCCTGGCTCCCTTTTGTTTCCCCCCACCCCCACCAGGCTTGGGCTTAGCTCAGGGATTGGTAGCTGCCAGTCCTAACTGGGCTTCTCTTTCTATACACCTTTGCTGGTGGGGGGGAGGGAGCCTATCTGGCTTTGCTCTTGGAGGGGTAGAGCTACCAGCTCCCACCTGAGACCCTTGAATCTGTGGATAAAAACTCACACGCAGCTTGTTGCTTTCTTGCCTACTATGCACAATTGCTGGGCGCAGATATCTCCCACCTTGGAAAAGCATGCCCTTACCAATTTATTATCTCCATCTCTCCTTCTGTCCTAAACTTAGTGGCTTATTCCAACTAGCCCCTGCCAAAAATCTTTGGCCACCCACCCGTAGCAGAGGCCGCAGGCCCTAGCTCTCTCCAGAGGCCTTATATAATTGCTCCTTATACGATTCCTCCAAAGCAAGGCAGAAAAGCCCCTCTCCTTCCTTTGCATCTCCCTTTCTCCCCAACCCTCCCCCCTTGTCCCTCACCCCACCCCACCCCACCCTCACTCCCCATCTCCCCTGCCTTGGACCTGTAAGTCCCACCTATACCCTCTGACCTGAAATGGCCCCCAACCTTCTTTAATGACAAATTAAGAACCAACTGGGGAAGTGGAACATCAGGATCTCCCTGTACATAACCTAACCATTTTGCTTGAGCTCTTGGTTAATCTTCCTCGCCTTTATACTACTTGGAGTTAATACAGCCACCAAACCCAGACATTGTTGTGGATGCCGGGAAGTGCTTGCTGATAGAAGCCTGGTGTGGCTATCTCCTGAGAGGCTCTGCCAGTGACTGACAAATACAGAGGAGGAAGCTCACAGCAAACCATTGGACTGAGCTTCCGGTCCCGGATGGAGATGGAGAAGGGACTGAAGCAGCTGAGGGGGTTTGCAGCCCCATGGAGGGAGCAACAGTGTCACCAGGCCAGACCCCCTGGAGCTCCCGGGGACTGGACCACCAACCAAAGAGTACACATGGAGAGTGACCCATGGTGCTGGCCACGTATGTGGCAGAGGATGGCATTGTTGAACATCAGTGGGAGGAGAGGCCCTCCGGCCTGAGGGTGTTTGATGTCCCAGAGTAGGGGAATGCCAGGGCGGGAGAAGCACCCTCATAGAGGCAGGGGGAGGGGGGAGGGGATAGGGTGTTTTTGAAGGAGAGACCTGAAAAACATTTGAAATGTAAATAAAGAAAATATCCAAGAAAAAAAAAAGGAAATTGTATTCTGTTATGTGAGGATGGCGCCCAGCACACAGAGGATGAAGCAGAAAAGTTATTGCAGGCAGTTCATCTGACTTAGTGAGTTCTAGACTAACCTCCGCTACAACTACCTCAACAGTAAGAAGGGAACGACTAGCAAATGAACAGGAGCGAGAGAAAGAGAGTACTTCTATTACAGCAAATGGAATGATTTATATGATAAAGGCAGGTAATAAATTTTCTATTTGGAGTTTAAGTTCCACATGTGAGAAATACAATCTATTTGAAAAATGGTATTAGCCAACTAATAATACGGTCTCAAACATATTGGCTGATGGGTTTTTTTTTTCATATCTATACAGACAAGATCATGTAAACTACCTTAAAAAGGGAACCCTAAATCAGCATTCCCAAGTGTTGTTCCCAAACCAATAATATCTGCCCCAATGGTGCACCACATATTACAGGCAGCATAAAATACTCGCAACCTCTTTGCTTTTGCTGATGAAGTAGATACAGCTCAGGTCATAGAAAGTTAAGAGGACGAATGATAGTTTGGTCTTCTTGTAATTTCACTAATCAAGTCAACAAAAGTCTTATCTTTTTGTTTGAAAGAAACAGCTAGTAGTGATTGACCCAAACCTACAATTTCCAGCACCTTTCCAACAGAGATAAATACTCCCAACCAGACTCAGGACATGAATCATGAAAGATGTGATCCTCTGACCCCTGTGATCTGCATTTTCATTCTATTATTCTATTATTGAATCTTGGTAATCTTGTTTAAATGAATATATTACTTAATTGAATATATTTATTTTTATTAAATATTATATTGATTAATACTATTCAATATCAAATGACATTTACTATATTGGTTATTAATATATTACATTTGTAGTAATAATGTATCAATCTTGTTATATAATTCTTATATGTAATTAAATGAATATATTAATTCTATTTTGTCTATTTCTTTTTTTTTGTTTTGTGGATTTTTTTTTTTGTTTTTTGTTTTGGTTTTGGTTTTTCGAGACAGGGTTTCTCTGTGTAGCTCTGGCTGTCCTGGAACTCATTCTATAGACCAGGCTGGACTTGAACTCAGAAATCCGCCTGCCTCTGCCTCCCAAGTGCTGGGATTAAAAGTGTGCACCACCACTGCCCAGCTATTTTGTCTATTTCTATGATATAACATACTGTGGAAATTATACTTCCCCTGAAGGGATAATCTCCTCCGAGGATTCTTTATATATTTTATATGCTGTCTTTTCCTTCCTCCCCCTACCCCTGTCCAAATGTAGCACCTCCCTTTTATTGAGTTTCTTCCTTCCCCTCTTTTAAGCATCCTCCTCTTTGTCCCTAGTTCATCATCAGTGGATCACTGAGCACAGCTATATTACATAGATGGGATATTTTCTTCAGACCCCTCTGCCTCACCTCATTTTCGTAGGATTTGGCCTCTGTAAGATGAGTTAACTTGAGTAATGGTCAATGGTAAACCTGCCTTCGGGTGAGAGGGCTCAGTTATCTCCTGCGTCTCAGTTACCTTGCCTTTGCTGTCAACCTCTGTTGGGGGCATTGATGAATTGTCAAGAGTTTTCTTGAATCAACTTCCTTCTCTCGGTGCAGTTTTAAAGGTGTGGGGGACAGAGAAAGTGACACAAAAACTTTTTCTTTCCTTTATTCCCACTTTTCTCCATATTTTTGTGGTAAAATGCTTTCTTTCCTTTTTTTTAAATGACTGCTGGTGTTTTGCTTGATATGAACTTATTTGGGGGCAAAAACAGACATAACGTAAATTTTATCATATTAGTTATTTTAAGGATATATCTGTCTTAGTTAGGTTTTACCGCTGTGAACAGACATCCTGACCAGGGCAACTCTTATAAAGACAACATTTAATTGGGGCTGGCTTACAGGTTCAGAGATTCAGTCCATTATCATCAAGGCAGGAGCATTGCAGTGTCCAAGCAGATATGGTGTAGGAGGAGCTGAGAGTTCTACATCTTGTTATGAAGGCAAACAGGAGAAGACTGACTTCCTGGCAGCTAGGAGGAGTGTCTTAAAGCCCACAGCCATAAAGATACTCTTTCTCCACCAAGGTCACACCTACTTCAACAAAGCCACACCTCCAAATAGTGCCACTCTCTGGGTCAAGCATATTCAAACCATCACATTCCACTCCCTGGCCCCAACAGCCATGTTTAAACACATGAGTCTATGGGGGGGACATATCTAGCCATAGAATAATAAGAAAAAAAATAGATTTAGTCCAATTCCAAAGTCCCCATAGTCTATAGCAGTCTCAACAATGTCAAAAGTCCAATGTTCAAATTCTCTTCTGAGATATATCCAATCACTTGACTGTAATTCACAAAGCAAGACAGGAAAACAGCTGGGCAAACCCCAAATTCTGCATCTCCATGTCTGATGCCAAAGTGGTCTTCAAATCTCCAACTCCTTTTCTATCTTTGTTGACTGCAATAATTTCTATCTCCTGGGCTGGTTCTACTCCCTGTTAGCAGCTTTCCTTGGCAGGTATCCCATGGCTCTGGCATCTTTAACATCTTGGGGTCTCCAAGTCACAGCTTCTTGTTCCAATGTCTGGGATCCAAACATGATCTTCTGGGCTTCTCCAAAGGGCTTGTGTCACTTCTCCAGCTCTGCCCCCTGAATCACTCTAGGCTCTGATTGACTCCACTCCACAACTGCTGCTATTCTTGGTGATCATCACATGGTATTGGCATCTCCAAATATACTGGCATCTTCTGCTGCAACTAGGATTCACCAATAGCCTCTCATAGGCTCTCTTCATAGTAACAAACCTCAACTTCTTTACATGACCCCTTCAGTCCTGGGCTAACAACAGCAACTGAGACTGCACCTTCACCAATGGTCTTCCATGTCCTCATGAATTTGCCAAGCTTCAGTTGCTCATACCTTCAAATCAAGTGCCACCTGGGTGATTCTTACACATTACCATGTACAGTTACAGCACAGGGTACAAACTTGACTATCTCTGGAACAGTTTCTTTGTGCTCTCAGAGAACAATTCCCAGAAGATTTCACTTAGGTGATGCTGGTCTCTTTCTTCTTAAGCACAGCCCCAGCTAACCAGCATCAATTGCTACAGTAGTCCCTTCTATTCTTGCCTCTAAAGCCAGAGCTGCATGGCCAAAGCTGCTGAGTTCTGCTATTTGCTGGGGCTGGAGCATGGCACCCCTTACCTATTACCAGCTTTCTGTTTTCCAACTCCTTCACACTGCCTAAGATTGGCTGTCCTGGGATTTTCTCTATAGACTGACATTGAACTCAGAGATTTGCATAGCTCTGTCTCCTGAATGCTGGGATCAAAGGTGTGTACTACCATGCCTGGATTTAAGCTTTTCTCCACTTGTAACTTGCTCTATACCAGGTTGGCCTTGAACTCAGAGATCTGCTTACCTCTGTGTCCTGGGTTTAAAAATGTATATCACCATGCTTGAACCTAAGCTTAGCTGGGTGGGATCTTGCCATAAAGTCACCACTCCCTTAATTTGTTTATCTCCTCAAATACGTGAGTTAGCTCCATTGAATTTCCTAGTGCCCTTTTTATTACTTGAAACACACATTTTGTATTTTTTTTCTTTCTAAGCTGACTGTGCTTCATCATAACACTCTTCATGAAACTAAACAACAGCACAGAGTCTAAACTGAATTGTTTTGAAACTTCCTCTGTCAATGTAACTAATTTGACTCTTCACCTGAGCCTCACACAGACATTTCAGACAAGGGCAAAAAGCGGCAACATTCTTCACCGAAGTATCACAAGAACAGTCTCTCAGCCACATACTAACATTCTTGTCCTCTAGAGCTACAGTTCAAATCGCCCTCAGCAACCAAGTCTTCCACAGTCCTACTAGGATAGCCCACGAAGCCCCACTAAAAGTATCCCATGGCTTTCCAATCCAAAGTCTCCAAATCCATGTTCCTCCACACAAAAACATGGTCAGGCCTATCTTAGCAATACTCTGGTCCCTGGTACCAACCTCTATCTTAGTTAGGGCTTTACTGCTGTGAACAGACACCAAGACCAAGGCAACTCTTATAAGGGCATTTAATCAGGGCTGGCTGACAGGTTCAGAGGTTCAATCCACTATCATCAAGGCAGGAAGCATGGCAGCATCCAGGCAAGTGTGATGAAGGAGCCAAGAGTTCTACATCTTGTTCTGTAGGCAAACAGGAGAAGACTGGCTTTCGGGCAGCTAGGAAGAGGGTCTTTGTCATGGACCTCCCCAGCCAGGTATGAGGTTCCCTGCGATGAGGGTTCTCAAAGTCCAGGTGGGTAAGGATTCGGCGGTGACAAACATGAACAAACACAGAGGCAGTTTGAGTCTGAGTGTATTTTGCAGCTCTCAAGCAGGGGATTTTATACATTAAACCAACATGACACAACTCTTAGAAACCATATCCAGAAAAACAATCATGAATACCAACAAGAATCATTTGGCACAGTAAAATACAAAACTCATCTAAGCATTATGACTCTGAAACTACATGTTCAGTGAATCACAAACAGAACAGGTAACGTCATCATCAAAAATATAACAATTCTAAAAGAATATATTCAACAGGGCGATCATTCAAGACTAGTGGCATATTCCCAAGAACAGGTTAATAAATCTTTATAGTCAGTGCTCTTAACCACTGAGCTAACTGTCCAGCCCCATGGTTAATTATTGCTTAATATCTAATACCTGATTTTTTATTAATCTTCAAAGCATAAATTTAAACTATTTTAATTCTTTCTAATTAAGGCTTTCTTTACCATATACCAAAACCCACCTCTGATGACACACATGTAGCCATATGAAATTTTATTGTTGGAAAAGCTTTTATCTATCATAATAATTTTGTAAACAATTTGAAAAGTAAAGAATTGGTTTCCTTGGAGATAAGGTCATGTTAGTGACCCATCTCAAGGGTCACTATACCCAATGGGTTTCATACCCATTATTCTTGCTTAAGATCATGGTCTAGGCACCAGGAACCTGTAGGTAAGAAAAGGAATGAAAGAGAGCAAAAAAGAAAAATTGCCATGGGAACTATGGCTCAATATGTTTTCTCCAGTCGAGAGCTCCACAACCAGTTCCAGGAGACCTCCTTCTTTTGAAGTCCAATGCCTCAGTCTGTGGAACTTGTCACACAGATTCTACTGGGGTCGGTGTGGTAGGTCTTAAAGCCCGCGCCCACAATGACACACTGCAGTGGAAACAAAAGAGTTCTTTGGAAAGTCAGTTGGACGGTGTTTTGGTGGGGCAAATGTGAAAGCGGACACAAATGGGAAAGGCTAAGGCAGACTCGTGAAGGGAACGTCTTGCTGAAGCAGACACAGGAGAGAGGATGTCCTGCTTAAGCAAGCATGTGAAAGGATGTGATGAAAGATTCTTTGCTAACACCACCCATATATTGGTCTACTTTACATTGCTTAGTTGAGCTGCATTTGTTGGGACTCCATAAAGAGAAACACACCAAAAAACATCTTGGTGTTGTACTGCAGTTTCTTGCTGTTTACATGGACTCGTGCTGATTGGATGCACGTGCTAAGGCAAGACATGTGCTTAAGCAAGCCACATGGAGAACATGTGATGTTTGGAGGGTATAAATAAATCTCGACAGAGCGATGGAGACAGAGCTTGGCTTGGTGGTACAGTTAGCTGCACAGCGCTTGTGGGTCTCGCTTCTTTGCTGGTCTTTGCTTCCCTGAAAAAGGCACAGCAGAGAACTTCTCCTGGTGTCCCTTTGGGTCCTTCCTGCTGAATTGAGACAAGGCTAATGCCTGGCTGTCTCTGCTAGGTTGTGCCACTGCTGCTGAATCCTGTTTGCTATTTCGACTCTACCAAAGTGGACTGCTGGTGCATCCGTAAAGTGTTTGCGAGTGGATCCAGCTGCCGCTGCTAACCCGTGAAATGAACTGCTGACTTCCAGACAACACAGATGGAAATTGTTCCAAAGAACCTTTCTAAGCAGGTCCACTTCCCCCGTATCCTTTCTTTTTCACTACCTCTGGTGGGTGGCGGGCCACAAGGGAGATTAAAGCATTTAAGAACTACCATTAAAAGTAAGGTTTGAGCCGGGCGGTGGTGGCGCACGCCTTTAATCCCAGCACTTGGGAGGCAGAGGCAGGAGGATTTCTGAGTTCGAGGCCAGCCTGGTCTACAAAGTGAGTACCAGGACAGCCAAGGCTACACAGAGAAACCCTGTCTCGAAAAACCAAAAAAGAAAAAAAGTAAGGTTTGAAAACATTGAAGTTTCAACACAACACAAAGCCACACCCATTCCAATAAGGCCACACCTCCAAATAGTGCCATACCCTGAGTCAAGCATATTCAAACCACCACAATACACTTGTGTAGAACTGTGTATGTTCACATTGTTGTGGAACTGTCACCACCATCCATCCCCAGAACATCACCTTTCCAAACCAACTCTGTACCCATTAAACATTCAACCCACATTGCCATACCTGCTACTGGCAACTGCCCTCCAGCTCTGTGCATATTCCTCCTCTAGGTAGCTCATGAGTGAAATAATACAGTATGTTTTCTGTGTAATAATTTTATTTCAATTGACTAATCAAAATTTATATATGTTGTAACATAAAAAGTTTTTGTTCCTTTTATGATTAAAAGTAATCCATTGTATATAGGCAAACTGTATTGTGTGTGTGTGTGTGTATGTGTGTGTGTGTGTGCGTGTGTGTACCAGGATATTTGCATTGCTGAACACTTAGGGTTTTTCTACTTTCTTGACTGTTATGAATAATGCTACTGTGAATACTTGCATACAACTTTCTGTGTAGAAATATATTTTTAGTACTCTTGGGTCCATATCAAGGAGAGTAAGTGCTATGTCCCATACTGATACCATGAAGATTATGTTGAAGATCTTTCAAACTGGATGTATCAATCTGTGCTTCCACCAGCAGTACATAAAGGTTTTTTCTTTGTATTATCACAAAAATTAATTTTAGGTATTCCAGTTGTATTTGAGAGAAATTATATTTCATTTTGGTTTGAATTTGCATTTCCCTAATGACTAAGGATGCTAGACATCTCCACATACTTAGTACTCATTCATATCCTTTGGAAAAGCATCTACTCCACCCTTTTCTCGCTTTTAATTTGTGTTAGCTGTCATTTCACTGTTGAGTACTGTGTGTGTAGATTATATATTCAAGATACAAATTCCTCATTGGGCATATTATTTGGAAATATTTTCTCTCATTTTGAAGGTGCTAGGAATCAAATACAAAGTTTTTCCAGGCATGTGTGTTCCCTCTGAGCTATCTCCCTAGCCCTAGCTTTTCTGTTTCTAAGAGGGAGACAGGGGAATTACTTGATCTTCCTGTGTATCCCTGGATATTCCAGTACTCTCTATGTACCCAACAACAGTCTTCTTGCCTCAGCCTCCTAAAAGCTGAGATTGCAGGTGTGTATTTCCATGCTCTGCTCTTTTTCCTTTCTTACAACTGTTCTTGGAAATACAGACTTTCTTTTAAGGGTATCCAATTCATGTGTTTATTTTGTTGCTAGTCTTTTGGTGTTGTGCATAAAAAAGAAAAGCAAGTGCCTACTTAATCTGAGATCACATCAGAAACAATAATTTCAGAGCCTCTGTGACTTTCCTCAGTACTCTGCAGCTGAAATGGCCCCGGCCCTCCCTTGGTCAAGAAAAAGGAGAGATGGCAAAATCTGATTGTATTTTCAGTGCTTGCCCACAACACTTATGTATTCTCCATCCTCCTGACAAAACATTCTTCACTATATGTTGGCACCTATGTTAAAAATAAATCATTGTTGTTTGGTTGTATGAACCACATGTTCAGAAAGAAGATCAGCTGTAGAACATTAGACTCGGATAGGATACAACATCTAATTGTGAAATAAAGTGACCAAAACAATGTATTGTTAGAAGCATCTAGGGGCCACAATATGGAACATTTCCAGTATCCAGAAAGCTCCTTATGCCATGCTTCTTCTGTCTATCAGATTAGACATTATGTTGACTTCTAATATATAGATTAGCTTTGTAAAATGAAATTATACAGAATCAATTGTTTTGTGTCTGGCTTTTGTCAGTTGACATGACTAAATGATACTTTCATATTTGTCAAAATATCTGTGTCTAATCTACCATTATAGTCTTTCATAATGTGGATGTTACTACATTTTATTCATTTATTTGCTTCTGATATATATATATATATATTGAATTACTTGCATTTAAGGTTTATAGTAAACAGAGTGACAAAGATTTCCATATCAGTCTTTTGCTGGACATAAGCTTTCTTTTCTTCTATACATCTAGGAATTGAACTGTTGCATCACAAAGTAAATGTTTATTTAGATTAGTGAGAAAACTAGTTATTGTAACTCATGTTATTACAAAATAAATGTATCAATTTATGCTACCACCAGCAATATGAATAAGTTTTCCTTACTCCCACTTCTTGGCAACATTTTATATCGTTACTCTTTTTGTTGTTATTATTGCTGTTTTTTGTTTGTGTATTTGTTTGTTTGAGACAGGATTCTGGTTCTTCTGGAATTCATTATGTACACCAGGCTGGCCTCAGACTTACGGAGATCTACTTGCCTCTGCCATTAAAGTACTATGCCTGAGCTAGTAGCATTAGCCTTTTGTTCATGTACATCTATACATGCATTCATGTTCATCTGGTGAAAGGGGGTGGTAAATATAAGGGCCAGAGAACAACCTCAGGAGTGCCATCTACCTCCTTTGAGACAAGGTCTTTTATTGGTCAAGAGCTAACCAATTAGGATAAGCTACCTGGCCAGCAAGCTCCAATATTCTCTCTAGCATTAGGATTATGACAGGGCTGCACCAACATGCACAGGATTTTTTACATGAATACTGGGAATCAAACTCAAGTCCTCATGCTAGAAAGGCAGGCTCTCTATTGACTTAACTATTTCCCTAGCTAAGGTGGTTTAAATGAGAATGCCTCCCAGAGACTCTGGAGTGGATCTTTGGGAGAAGGATTGGGAGGTGTGGCCTCATTGAAAGAAGTGTGTCATTAGGAGTGGGGTTTGAGGTTTCAAAATCCCATGCCATTCCTAGCTAGCTCTCTCTGCCTCCAACTTTCAGATCTAGCTGTAAGCTCTAGCTACTGACTCAGTAGCATGCCTGCCTCCCTGCCTGCTGACATGCTCCCTAAATGATGTTCATGGAGTCTTGCCCTTTGCAACCATGAGCCCCAAATTAAATGTTCTCCTTTGCAAGTTGTCTTGGTCATGGTGTCTTGTCATGACAATAGAAAAATAACTAAGATACTAGCCCTTCATCAATGTTTTTTTTTTAATGTAAGCTATTGTGATAAGTATATAATGGTGTTTCTGGTGATTTGAATATGCTTGGTTTAGGGGACTGACACTATTTGGAAGTGTGTCCTGTTGGAATAGGTGCAGCCTTGTTGGAGGGAGTGTGTTACTATGGGCATGGGATTTAAGACCCTCCTCCAAGATGCCTGGAAGTCAGTCTTCTCCTGTTTGCCTTTGGAAGGAGATGTAGAACAATCAGTTCTTCCAGGAGCCTACCTACCTGACTACTGCCATGCTCTAGTCTTGATAATGGACTGAACCTTTGAACCTGTAAGGCAGCCCCAATTAAATGTTGTCCTTTATAAGGTCATGGTGTTTTTTCATACCAGTAAAACCCTAACTAAGACAGTGTTTCATGAAATATATCTTTTGCTTGCATAATAATGTTGAACATGTTTCAAATGTTAGGTCAACTTTTTTATTCTACTTTGTTTGTTTCCTTGAGCCAATCTTTATTGGATTGAGTTTTTATCTATTTCTGTGAATTTTTATTATATTATAGGTATAAATTTCCAGTGAGAAATTTCATGTGAAAGTACTAATGTCTTCTAACTGGATGTTTCTCACTTTATTCTCTTTACTATTCTATATGAGTATAAGCTACTAATTTTTTTCTTTTTATTGGTTATTTTATTTATTTACATTTCAAATGTTATCCCATTCCAAGTTTCCCCTCCACAATCCCCCTATCCCATGCCCATCGGCCCAGCCTCTATGAGGGTGCTCCCCCACAAATCCACTCCCGCCATGGCGCTCTAGCATTCCCCTACACTGGGTCATAGAGCCTTCACTGGCCCAAGGGCCTCCCCTCGCACTGATGCCAAATAAAGCAATCCTCTACTACAAATGTGGCTGGAGCCATGGGTCCCTCCATGTGTACTCTTTGGCTGGTGGTTTAGTCCCTGGGAGTTTTGGGGGTTCTGGTTGGTTGATATTGTTGTTCTTCCTATGGGGTTGCAAATCCCTTCAGCTCCTCAGTCCTTCCCCTAACTCCTCCATTGGGGTCCCCATGCTCAGTTCAATGGTTGGCTGCTTGCATCCAAGTCAGTATTAGTCAGGCTTTAGGAGAGCCTCTCAGAGGACAGCTAAGCCAGGCTCCTGTCAGCAAGAGTTTCTTGGCATCAGCAACAATGTCTTGGTTTGGTGTCTGCAAAAGGGATGGATCCCTAGTTGGGGCAGACACTGAATGGCCATTCTTCCAGACTCTGCTCCATTTTTTTATCCCTGCATTCCTTTTTGACAAGAGCAATTCTGAATTAATATTTTTGAGATCCCACAACCAGGGGCCCTGCCAATCCAACTGGATATGGTCTCTATAGGTGCTATCTCTGCTTTGTTGAGTATTTCAGCTCATCATCCCTGAATCATCTCCATTGGGTCCTGGGAACCTCTTGGGTCCCTAACATCTGGGACTCTCTAGTGGCTACCCTCAGTTCCCCATCCTCCACTGCTACACACCTCCATTCAAATTCCTTGCCCTCTGTACTTCTCCCCCATCTCCTCCCATACTTGACCATGACCCCCTTTTTACCACTCCCTCATCTCTCCTTCCCAAATCCCTCCCTCCCTTTACCTCCCAAGACTATTTTGTTATTGCAGATGAATTTACAAAATACTCTTTCTCAGTCTATGAAAAATTGAGTTGGAATTTTGTTAGGAATTGCATTAAATCTGTAGATTGCTTTCCTCATGATGGCCATTTTTACTATATTAATCCTGCCAGTCCATGAGCATGGGAGATGTTTTCATCTTCTGAGATCTTCATCAATTTCTTTCTTCAGAGACTTGAAGTTCTTATCATACAGATCTTTCAATTGCTTGGTTAGAGTCACACCAAGGTATTATATATTATTTATGAGTTTTATGAATGGTACCACTTCCCTAATTTCTTTCTCAACCTGTTTATCCTTTGAGTAGAGGAAGTCTACTGATTTATTTCAATTAATTTTATATCCAGGCACTTTGCTGAAGTTGTTTACCAGGTTTATGAGTTCTCTGGTGGAATTTTGGGTGTCACCTAAGCATACTATCATATTATCTGCAAATAGTGATATTTTGACTTTTTCCTTTTCAATTCATATCTCTTTGACCTCCCTTTGTTGTGTAAATGCTTGGGCTAGGACTTTGATTACTATACTGAATAGGTAGGGAGAGAGTGGGCAGCCTTGTCTAGTCCCTGATTTTAGTGGGATTGCTTCATGTTTCTCTCCATTTAGTTTGATGTTGGTTACTGATTTGCTGTTTATTACTTTTACTATGTTTAAGTATGGGCCTTGAATCCCTGATCTTTCCAAGACTTTTACCATGAAGGGCTGTTGGATTTTGTCAAATGCTTTCTCTACATCTAATGAAATGGTCATGTGGTTTTTTTTGTTTGTTTGTTTATATAGTAGGTTACTATGATGGATTTCCATATATTGAAACATCCCTGCATCCCTGGGATGAAGCCTACTTGATCATGATGGGTGATCATTTTAATGTGCCTTGGATTTGGTTTGCAAGAATTTTATTGAGTATTTTTGCATCGATATTCATAAGGGAAATTGGTCTGCAGTTCTCTTTGTTGGGTCTTTGTGTGGTTTAGGTATAAGTTTGATTGTGGCTTTATAGAACAAATTGGGTAGTTGTGTTAGTCGGGATTTCTATTCCTGCACAAACATCATGACCAAGAAGCAAGGTGGGGAGAAAAAAGGTTTATTCAACTTACACTTCCACATTGTTGTTCATCACTAAAGGAAGTCAGAACTGGAAGTCAAGCATGTCAGGAAGCAGGAGCTGATGTAGAGGTCATGGAGGGATGTTACTTACAGGCTTGCTTCCCCTGGCTTGATCAGCTTGCTTTCTTATAGAACCCAAGACTACCAGTCCAGAAATGGTACCACCCACAAGGGGACCTCCCCACTTGATCCCTAATTGAGAAAATGCCTTACAGATGGATCTCATGGAGGCATTTCCTCACCTGAAGCTCCTTTCTGTGTGATAATTCCAGCTTATGTACAGTGGTGTTCCTTCAGTTTATATTTTGTACAATAGTTGTAAGACTATTGGTATTAGGTCCTCTTTGAAAGTCTGATAGAATTCTCCACTAAACCGATCTGGTCCTGAGCTTTTTTTGGTTGGGAGAATATTAATGACTGCTTCTATTTCTTCAGAGGTTATGGGACTGTTCAGATGGTTTCTCTGATCCTGATTTAACTTTGGCACCTGGTATCTGTCTAGAAATTTGTCCATTTAATTCAGATTATCTAGTTTTGTTGCGTATAGGCTTTTGTAGTAGGATCTGATGATTTTTTTTAATTTCCTCAGTTTCCATTGTTATGTCTCCCTTTCATTTCTCATTTTATTAATTTGGATACTGTCTCTGTGCCCTCTGGTTAGTCTGGCTAAGGGTTTATCTATCTTGTTGATTTTCTCAAAGAACCAGCTCCTGGTTTTGTTGAGTCTTTGTATAGTTCTTTTTGTTTCTACTTGGTTGATTTCAGCCCTGAATTTGATTATTTACTGCTGTCTACTCCTCTTGAGTGTAATTTCCTCTTTTTATTCTATTTTATTCTAGAGCTGCTACTGTATGCTGTCTCCAGTTTCTTTTTGGAGGCACATGGAGCTATGAGTTTTCCTCTTAGCATTGCTTTCATTGCATCCCATAAGCCTTCTTTTTCATCAAATTCTAAAAAGTCTTTAATTTCTTTCTTTATTTCTTCCTTGACCAAGTTATCATTGAGTATTGTGTTCTTCGGCTTCCGTGTGTATGTAGGCTTTCTATTGTTTTTGTTTCTATTGAAGACCAGCCTTAGTCTGTGATCTGATAGGATGGATGAGATTATTTCAATCTTCGTGGATCTGTTGAGTCCTGTTCTGTGACCAATTATGTGGTCAATTTTGGAGAAGGTACCATGAGGTGCTATGAAAGAGGTATATTCTTTTTTTTTTTTAGGAATGAAGTGTTCTGTAGATGTCTGTTAGACCCATTTGGTTCAAAACTTCTGTTAGTTTCTCTGTGTTTCTGTTTAGTTTGTATTTCCCTGACCTGCCCATTGATGAGAGTGGGGTGTTGAAGTCTCCCACTAGTATTGTGTGAGGTGCAATGTGTGCTTTGAGCTTTAGTAAAGTTTCTTTTATGAATGTGGTTGCTCTTGCATTTGGTACATAGATGTTCAGAATTGAGAGTTTATCTTGTTATATTTTTCCCTTTGATGAATATGAAGTGTATTCCTTATTTTTTTATAACATTTTGTCGAAAGTTGATCTTATTCAATATTAGAATTGAATATTGAATTGGCTACTCCAGTTTGGTTCTTGGGACCATTTGCTTGGAAATATTTTTTCCAGCCTTTTACTCTGAGGAAGTGTCTGTCTTTGTCACTGAGCTGTGTGTACTGTATTCAGCAAAATGTTGGGTCCTGGTACACTTAGTCTGCTAGACTATGTCTTTTATTGGGGAATTGAGTCCATTGATATTAAGAGATATTAAGGAAAAATTATTGTTGCTTCCTGTTATTTTTTGTTGTTACAGATGGAATTATGTTTATGTGGCTATCTTATTTTTGGATTGTTAAAAGAGGATTATTTTCTTGCTTTTTCTAGGGTAGCTTTCCTCCTTGTGTTAGAGTTTTCCATTTATTATCCTTTGTAGGGCTGGATTTGTGGAAAGATATTGTATACATTTCATTTTGTCATGGAATATCTTGTTTTCTTCATTCATATTAATTTAGAGGTTTGCTGGGTATAGTAGCCTGGGCTGACATTTATGTTCTCTTAGGGTCTGTATGACATCTGCCCAGGATCTTCTGGCTTTTATAGTCTCTGGTGAGAAGTCTGGTGTAATTCTGATAAGTCTGCCTCTATACGTTACTTGACCTTTTTCCCTTACTGCTTTTAATATTCTTTCTTTGTTTTGTGCATTTAGTGTTTTGATTATTATGTGATGGGAGGAATTTTTTTCTGGTCCAATCTATTTGGAATTCTGTAGGCTTTATTATGTTCATGGACATCTCTTTATTTAGGTTAGGAAAGTTTTCTTCCACAATTTTGTTGAAGATATTTACTGGCCCTTTAAGATAGGAATCTTCACTCTTTTCTATACCTATTATTCTTAGGTTTGGTCTTCTCATTGTATCCTGGATTTCCTGGATCTTTTGGGTTAGGAGCTTTTTGCACTTTGCGTTTTCTTTGACTGTTGTGTCAATGTTTTCTATGGTATCTTCTGCACCTGAGATTCTCTCTTCTATCTCTTGTATTCTGTTGGTTATGCTTGCATCTGTGAGTCCTGATCTCTTTCCTAGGTTTTCTATCTCCAGAGATGTCTCCCTTTGTGATTTCTTTATTGTCTCTATTTCCATTTTTAGATCATGGATGGTTGTGTTCAATTCCTTCACCTGTTTGGTTGTATTTTCCTGTAACTCTTTAAGAGATTTCTGTGTTTCCTCTGTAAGGATTTCTGCTTATTTACCTGTGTCCTTCTGTATTTCTTTAAGGGAGTTATTTATGACCTTCTTAAAGTCTTCTATCACCATCATGAGATGTGATTTTAAATCTGAATCTTGCTTTTCTGGTGTATTGGGGTATTCACAACTTGCTGTGGTGAGAGAACTGGGTTCTGAAGATGACATGGTTCTGCTTGGTTTCTGCTGATAAGGTTCTTGTGCTTGCCTCTTGCCATCTGGTTATCACTGGTGTTATTTCGTCTTGCTGTCTCTAACTGGAACTTGTCCCTCTTGTGGGACAAGCCCGAAGTGTATCAGCACTCCTGGGGAGGCCAGCTCTCTCCTGGGCTGGATTTAGGTACAGAGGGTTGTAGAACAGCCATAGCTCCAGGGTGCAGATGGAGACCAGAAGGATACTGTCCCCAGCTGCTCCACTGTTTCTGTGCCCTATGCTCTCCTGGCTAGTCCTGCTTTGAACAGTTGTTGGGGAGAAAGTGGTAATCTCACCTCTGAGCATAAAAGTGAGATGGAAGGAGAGACCCCTGGTCCTGGAAAGACTGGATGTAGGGGAACGCCAGGACAGAGTAATGAGAGGGGGTTGAACGGAGAAAAGAGGGAGGGAAGGGGGCTTATGGGACTTTCGGGGAGGGAGGAAACGGGAAAGGGGAAGTGATTTGGAATGTAAATTAAAAAAATAAAATTAAATTAAATTAAAAAAAAAAAAGTGAGAGCACTCCTGGGAGACCAGCTCTCTCCTGGTAGAATTTGTTAGCTCCCAAGTGCAGATGGAAACCTGAAGGGGTTTGCGAGAATTTTTTTTCTTTGTTTTTTTTTCCTTTTTTATTGAATATAATCTTCATTTACATTTCAAATGCTAAAACCTTTCCCGGTTCCCCCCTCCCCCGAAACCCCCCCAACCCTTCCTTCCACCCCCTGCCTCCAAGTATATGCCCACCTGACCCACTCCCACCCCCCCCATCGATTTCCCTTTGTTGGGGCATCTTATTGAGCCTTCACCAAGGACCACTCCTCCCACTAATGCCCGACAAGGGATTCCTCTGCCACATTTTTGGCTGGAACCATGTGTACCCCTTGGTTGATGGTTTAGACCCTGGGAGTCCTGGGGCGTCTGGGTGGCCAACATCATTGTTCTTCCCATGGGGTTGTAAACCCCTTCAGCTCCTCCATACTGCCCTCCAACTCCTCCATTGGGGACCCCACGTCCAGTCCAACGATTGGCTGCTAGCATCTGCCTCTATATGTGTAAGGCTCTGACAGGGCCCCTCCGGAAACAACCATGGCATGCTCCTTTTGGTATGTGCACCTTGTCATCCATAATAGTGTCGGGGTTCGGATGAATCCCCAGGTAGGGCAGTCTCTGCTCTCTTTCAGTCTCTGCTCCACTCATTGTCTCCTTTATTGCTCCTGTGAGTATTGTGTTCCCTTTCTCAAAGGAACCATAGAACCCCCACTTCAGTCCTCCTTCTTCTTGAGCTTCCTGTGGTCTGTGAATTGTAATTGTTTATTTTGAGCTTTTGGGCTAACATCCACTTATCTGTGAGTGCATACCATGTGTGTTCTTTTGTGATTGTGTTACCTCACTCAGGATGGCACTTTCTAGTTCCATCCATTTGCCTAAGAATTTCATGAATTCATTGTTTTTAATAGCTGAATAGTACTCTGTCTAATTTTCTGAGGAACCACCAAACTGATTTCCAGAGTGGTTTTACCAGCTTGCAATCCCACCAACAATGGAGAAGTGTTCCTCTTTCCCCACATGCTCTCCAGCATCTGTTGTCCCCTGAGTTTTTCATCTTAGCCATTCTGACCGGTGTGAGGTGGAATCTCAGTGTTGTTTTGATTTGCACTTCTCTGATAACTAAGAATGTTGAACATTTCTTTAGGTGCTTTAGAGCCATTCGCGTTTCCTCAGTTGAGAATTCCCTGTTTAGCTCTGTACCCCATTTTTAATAGGGTTATTTGGCTCTCTGGAGTCTAACTTCTTGAGTTTTTTGTATACATTGGATATTAGCCCTCTATCGGATGTAGGATTGGTAAAGATCTTTATGTCTCCCTTTTCATTTCTGATTTTACTAATTTGGATACTGTCTCTGTGCCCTCTGATTAGTCTGGCTAAGGGTTTATCTATCTTGTTGATTTTCTCAAAGAACCAGTTCCTGGTTTTATTGAGTCTTTGTACAGTTCTTTTTGTTTCTACTTGGTTGATTTCAGCCCTGGGTTTGATTATTTCCTGCTGTCTACTCCTCTTGAGTGTATTTACTTCTTTTTATTCTAGAGCTTTCAGATGTGCTGTTAAGCTGCTAGTGTATGCTCTTTCCAATATCTTTATGGAGGCACTCAGAGCTGTGAATTTTCCTCTTACTTCTGCTTTCATTGTGTCCCATAAGTTTGGTTATGTTGTGCCTTCATTTTCATCAAATTCAAAATGTTTTTAATTTCTTTATTTTTTTCCCCTGGCCAAGTTATCATTGAGTAGTTGTTCAGCTTCCATGTGTATATGTGCTTTCTGTTGTTTTTGTTGTTATTGAAGACCAACATTAGTCTGTGGTGATCTGATAGGATTCATAGGATTATTTCAATCTGCTTGTATGGGTTGAGGCTTGTTTTGTGATCGATTATATGGTTACTTTGGGAGAAGGTACTGTGCAGTGCTTAGAAGGTATATTCTTTTTTTAGGGTGAAATGTTCTGTAGATATCTGTTACGTCCATTTGGTTCATAATTTCTGTTAGTTTTAATGTGTCTCTCTTTAGTTTCTGTTTCCATGATCTGTCCATTACTGAGAGTGGGGTGTTGAAAGTCTCCTACTATTGTTGTGTGAGGTTCAATGTGTGCTTTGAGCTTCTGTATGTTTCTTTTACATATGTGGGCATCCTTGCATTTGGGGCATAGATATTTAGAATTGAGAGTTCATCTTGGTGACTTTTCCTTGATGAGTATGTAGTCTCCTTCCCCATCTTTTTTGATAACCTTTGGTTGAAAGTCTATTTTATTGGATACTAGAATGCTACTCAATCTTGTTTCTTGGAACCATTTGCTTGGAAATTTTTTTCCAGCCTTTTATTTTGAGGTAGTGTCTGTCTTTGTCACTGAGGTGTGCTTCCTGTGTGCAGCAAAATGCTGGGTCCTGTTTACATATGTAGTCTGTTACTCTATGGCTTTTTATTGGGGAAATGAGTCCATTGATGTTAAGAGATATTAAGGACCAATGATTGATGCTTCCTGTTATTTTTGTTGTTAGAGGTGGAATTCTGTTTGTGTCATTCTCTTCTTTTGGGTTTGTTATGAGAAAATTAATTTCTTGCTTTTTCTTGTGTGTAGTTTTCCTCTTTTTATTGGAGTTTTTCTCATATTATCCTCTGTATGGCTGGATTGGTGGAAAGATATTGTTTAAATATTTTTTGTCATGGGATATCTTAGTTTCTCCATCTATGGAAATTGAGAGTTTTGCTGGGTATAGTAGTCTAGGCTGGCATTTTTGTTCTTTTTGGGTATGTACGATATCTGCCCAAAATCTTCTGGTTTTTAGATTCTCTGTTGAGAAGTCTGCTGTGATTCTAATATGTCTGCCTTTATATGTTACTTGTCCATTTTCCCTTACAGCTTTTAATATTCTTTCTCTCTTCTGTGCATTTGGTGTTTTGATTACTATGTGAAGAGAGGCATTTCTTTTCTGGGCCAATTTGTTTGGTGTTCTGTATGCTTCTTTTATGTTTATGGGCATCTCTTTCTTTAGGTTAGGGAATTTTTCTTCTATAATTTTGTTGAAAATTTTCCTGGCCCTTGAGTTGAGAGTTTTTGCCCTCTTCTATACCTTTTATTCTTAGGTTTGGTCTTTTCATTGTGTCCTGGATTTCTTGAATGTTTTAAAACAGTAACTTTTTGCTTTTTGTATTTTCTTTGACTGTTATCTTCTATGCCTTCTATGGTATTTTCTATACCTGAGATTCTCTCTTCCATCTCTTGTATTCTGTTGGTGATGTTTACATCTGTGACTCCTGATCTCTTTCCTAGGTTTTCCATCTCCAGGGTTGCTTCCCTTTGTATTTTCTTTAATGTATCTATTTCCATTTCTATATCCTGGACGGTTTTGTTCAGTTCTGTCACCTGTTTTATTGCATTTTCCTGTATTTCTTTAAGAGATTTATATGTTTCCTCTTTAAGGATTTCCACTCGTTTACCTGTGTTCTCCTGTCTTTCTTTAAGGGAGCTATTTATGTCATTCTTAAAGTCCTTTATCATATTCATGAGACGGGATTTTAGATCTGAATCTTGCTTTTCAGGTGTGTTGGGGTATCCAGGGCTTGGTATGGTGGGAGAATTGGGTTCTGATGTTGTCAAGTAGCATTGGTTTCTGTTGCTTATGTTCTTGAGCTTGCCTCTTACCATCTGGTTATCTCTAGTGCTAACTGGGCTTGCTGTCTCTGACTGGAACCTGTCCCTCATATGAGCCTGGTTGTGTAAAAACTCCTGAGAGTCCAGCTGTCTCTGTGATCCTATGATTCTGGGATCCTGTGATCCTGTGATCCTAATATCCTGGTGTCTCAGAGCTCCTGGGAATCAAGCTTCCTCTGGGTGTTGTAGGCATGGGGGGGGGGGCAGAGCCCTGGGTCCACTCTGGGTGGTGCAAACCAGATGAATCATGTGCCTCTGGCTGGGCAGGGGTTCCTGTGTTCTCTGGATTCCAGGGGTCCCAGTTATGCCAGGTATTTGGACAGAGTTTGAGGCCTCACCTGTGATCCTAGAGTGTTACAGCTCCTGGGAGACAAGCTTTCTCTGGGTGTTGCAGAAGTGGGGAGGGAGCCAGAGCCCTGGGTCTGTTCCAGGCACAGGTAAACTACTAATTTTTACAAGTTCAAATTATCTATCCTTTCCTTTATGAATAGTGCTTTTCATATCTTACATTTCATTTAATAACTATTTTCTTATCCCAACATTATGAAGCTGTTTTCCTCTCTTCTAGCAGGAAGGCTATTTCAGATTTCATACAGGGGCCTATGTAGAATCTCTACTTTTATGTGTACTATGGAATGATATTAATTTTTCTCCCTTAAAGCTGCTCTGACCTCAGATTGGATGTTTAAAGGTCTAAGATATTCTCTTTTCTACCCTCCTAGCAAGTGTCCTAACATATCCATAAATATGGATCACTCTATTTTTGATACTGATGTACTCTATGTAATAGAGTACATCACTCTATTTTTGTAAAACCTATGATTTTTGTTGTAACCAAATGTAGTTACAATATTATATCACAAGTGTTGTTCTCTACAGAACTATTCCCCATTCTTCTGCCAGTCTAAATGCAAGTAGTTGTAAAACCCTTGCAACCCTTAGATGATGAGAGAAAAAGAGAGAGAGGGAGATGACAGTATTACAGTGGATACAAAGAACAATTGTCCACTAGTATGTATGGATTTCAAAATTCTAGATTCTTCTAAAGATTAAAAATATTCAGAAAAACTTTCCCTTTGTCATTATTTTCTAACAATAAAGTGTAGCAATTATTGATACAGAGTTGGCATTGTTTTAGGTAATTTATATTTAGCAATATATAATATGAAATATATGAGGATGTACATAGGTCATATGCTGTTAAATTATTGTTAAAGACATATGTATTTACTCATTTTTTTATGTGTATGGATGTTTTGCTTGCACGTATGTCTGTGCATTATGAGCTCTATGTGCCGACAGAAGCCAGAAAAAATGATAGAATCTCCTGGAACTAGATTTACAGACTGTTATTAACCACCATGTAACTGACAGTCAACTTGAGTCTTCTGGAAGAGAAGTCTGTGCTCTCAACCATAGAGCCATCTCTCTATCCCTAATGCTAAACTATTATATGGTAAGGGACTTGGACATCCTCAGATTTTGGTGTGTAGAGAGCCTTGGAAGTGCTACTAGACAGAAAATGTCTATGATATGACTGCCACCTGGTGGACAATAATCATAAGACACATCAATGATAAAATTTATTTTCCAAATATCAAAAATATGAAACAAGTATATGATTACCAATGCTAAACAACATTATATCAGCAAAGTTTTTTCAAGAAGTTAAACTCCAGAGAGGCAAGTAACCCTATTAAAAAATGGGGTACAGAGCTACACAAAGAGTTCTCACCTGAAGAATATCTAATGGCTGAGAAGCACCTAAAGAGATGTTCATCATCCTTAGTCATTAGGGAAATGCAAATCAAAACAACCCTGAGATTCCATCTCACACCAGTCAGGATGGCTAAGATCAAAAACACAGGAGACAGCAGTTGTTGGCGAGGATGTGGAGAAAGAGGAACACTCCACTGCTGGTGGAATTGCAGGCTGGTACAACCACTCTGGAAAGCAGTCTGGCGGTTCCTCAGAAAACTGGGCATGACACTCCCGGAGGATCCGGCTATACCACTCCTGGGCATATACCCAGAGGCTTTACCTGCATGCAATAAGGACACATGCTCCACTATGTTCATAGCAGCCTTATTTATAATAGCCAGAAGCTGGAAAGAACCCAGATGTCCCTCAACGGAGGAATGGATTCAGAAGATGTGGTATATCTACACAATGGAATACTACTCTGCAATTAAAAACAATGAATTCACGAAATTCCTAGGCAAATGGTCAGATCTTGAAAATATCATCCTTAGTGAGGTAACCCAATCACAAAAGAACACACATGGTATGCAGTCACTGATAAGGGGATATTGACCCAGAATCTCGGAATACCCTAGACACAATCCGCATATCAATAGATTTCTAAAACGATGGAAGGAGAGACCCCTGGTCCTGGAAAGACTGGATGTAGGGGAATGCCAGGACAGAGTAACGAGAGGGGGTTGAATGGAGAAAAGAGGGAGGGAAGGGGGCTTATGGGACTTTCGGGGAGAGAGGAAACGGGAAAGGGGAAGTGATTTGGAATGTAAATTAAAAAAATAAAATAAAATAAATAAAAAAAAACTTTACCCACAATATCTGTAAAAAAAAAAAAGTTCACTGGACAATGAGAAAAGATATGTACTTTCTTGGAAAACAATACTACATATAAATATGTGATTAAGTATTTCTCAGAACATCATGATCAAATAAACAAAAAACTTGACCATTAATGATGGGGGGAAAATGGCCTGGAGAGGCAGGTCAATTGTTAAGAGTACTTCCAGATGACCCAAGTTCAGTTCCCAGTACCACATCAGGCATAACTGTCTAACTCCTGCAGATGAACCAACACCTCGGTGAATTTACCTACATGCAGACACACACATCTTCACATAATTACAAATAACAAAATGAAACTATACATAATATGTTTTCTGTGCCTTCAGAGGCCAGAAAAGGGATCAAATTTCCTGGAACTGGATTTATAGACTGTTGTTAACCACCATGTAATTTACAGTCAACGAGGGTCTTTTGGAAGAGCAGTTAGTACTCTTAACCATAGAGCCATCTCTCTATCCCTAATGCTAAGCTATTATATGGGTAAAGGACTTGAACATCATCAGATTTTGGGGTCTGTAGAGGGCCCTGGAGGTACCCTCTTTAAATCCAAAAAGCCAAACTTTTGCCATACCTGAGGATGATCCAAAATTGGACTTTCTAAAATTAGCCTACAGATTAGGAAAGGATCTTCACCAACCCTACATCTGACAGAGGAGTAATGTGAGTTTTCTTAATGTGAAGTTCAAAAAAATTGCTTTCTAGGGAACTCGCCTTGACTTATAATCATACCAGTAGTGAGTATATATCTATTTCCATTCAGGTATCTTCTCTAGTGAAGAGCAAGTGATGTTTAAAAATATTTGTAGGTAGGAACAGGTAAGAGACTCACCTCAGAAACCTCCTACATGCTTGGTACTTTGGATTCAAAAAAGTCACTCACACAATTTCCAGCTCACCCTCTAACTCCACAATCTTGCCCTACCCACACCTCGGTCAGATATCTTCTGCTCAGGTGCAAACAAAATGTCAAAGAGGAGAGACCCCTATAGGACCAAAGGCCACACTAGCTGGCGGAAGTCCAGCTCACAACTCTGACTGATGGAGACTCCCTGCTGAACCAGAAATTGTGAAGGCTATCAAAAATATAGATCCCCCGCCTGCGCCCAAGAACGGGACAGCGCTGTGGTCGTCTGGGTGCCAGATCTGCAGGCCATCGCCTCTGCAGGGTGAGCAGCGCCACGGAGAGAGTGCAGAGTGCACTCCGCCATCTTTGCTCCAGTGGCCGGGAAGTTGGGACAGCCAGGCTCTGAGACAGACAGGCATAATATCGCTTGGGTCTCGGGCGGCTTGTGTGTGTGCGGCTGGATTTCTGGAAAGATACTCTGTAAATTTGTTTTTGTCATAGAATACCTTGGTTTCTCCATCCATGGTAATTGTGAGATTTGCTGGGTATAGCAGCCTGGGTTGGCATTTGTGTTCCCTTAGGGTCTGTAAGACATCTCCCCAGGTTCTTCTGGCTTTCATAGTCTCTGGTGAGAAGTCTGGTGTAATTCTTTTTTTTTTTTTTTTTTTTTGAGGCAGGGTTTCTCTGTATAGTCCTGGCTGTCCTGGAACTCACTCTATAGACCAGGCTGGCCTCAAAATCAGAAATCTGCCTGCCTCTGCCTCCCAAGTGCTGGAATTAAAGGCGTGCGCCACCACTGCCTGGCTTGGTGTAATTCTGATAGGTCTATTTTTATATGTTACTTGTCCTTTTTCCCTTACTGCTTTTAATATTCTTTCTTTGTTTAGTACATTTGGCATTTTAATTATTATGTGACAGGAGGAATTTCTTTTCTGGTCAAATCTATTTGGAGTTCTGTAGGCTTCCTGTATGTTCATGGGCATCTCTTTCTTTAGGTTAGGGAAGTTTTCTTCTATAATTTTGTTGTAGACATTTACTGGCCCTTTAAGTTGGAAACCTTCAGTCTCTTCTATACCTATAATCCTTAGGTTTGGTCTTCTCATTTTGTCCTGGATTTCCTGGATGTTTTCAGGAACTTTTTGCAATTTGCATTTTCTTTGACTGTTGTGTCAGTGCTTTCTATGGTATCTTCTGCATCTGAGATTCTCTCTTCTATCTCTTGTATTCTGTTGTTGATGCTTGCATCCATGACTCATGACTTCTTTCCTATGTTTCCTTGTCCCGAGTTGGTTCCCTTTGTGATTTCTTCATTGTTTCTACCTCAATTTTTAGATCCTGTATGGTTTTGTTCAATTCTTTCACCTACTACTATGTGAAGTTCAATGTGTGTTTTGAACTTTAATAATGTTTCTTTTACAAATGTGGCTGCCCGGTGTGTGTGTGGCTCCCAAGTGCTGGGCTGATCTGCAGTAACCAGCGCGCCAGCTCTGCTGTGGGACTTCTGCCTGGCAGAGGGACCCCGCACTGGGCGGGAGCCTACCAGCTTTCCTTCCGCGACCTCTGCTCCCGCAGACTGCACTGAAGAGACAGGTACCCAGGCTCTCCCGCAATATAACATCACTTGGGACACGGCCTGTTGGGGCTTCCGTCTGCGCCCAAGAACGGGTCAGCGCTGTGGTCATCTGGGTGCCAGATCTGCAGGCCATCGCGTCTGCAGGGTGAGCAGCGCCACGGAGAATGTGCCGAGTGCACTCCGCCATCTTTGCTCCAGTGGCGGGGAAGTTGGGACAGCCAGGTTCTGAGACAGACAGGCATAATATCGCTTGGATCTCGGGCGGATTGTGTGCACGTGGCTCCCAAGAGCTGGGCGGATCTGCAGTAACCAGCGTGCTAGCTCTGCTGTGGGACTTCTGCCTGGCAGAGGGATGCCCCCTCCCCCCCAGGAGAGATAACACACCCCTGCACAGGGCAGGAGCCTACCAGCCTCCCTTTGGCGACCTCTGCTCCAGGAATCCACTAGGCTGAGCCTTTGGATGTGCAAGGACTCCCCAATATAAGATCACTTGGGGCAAGGCACATCAGGGCTCCAAAGTCACTCAGGAGCAGGCAGGCCCCAGAAATCGGTGCCAGGGGAATCCTAGCAATCCAGGGGGGGGGGCATAAATAGCTTTGCAGGCTCACAGGAGGTCCAACCAACAGCCAGTGGTAGCAGGACCAACTAACATCAGAGGTATCCAGATGGCAAAAGGCAAACGTAGGAATGTTACTAACAGAAATCAAAGTAATATGGACCATCCGAACCCAACTCTCCAACAGCAGCAAGTCCTGGATACCCCACCACACCCGAAAGACAAGATCTGGATTTAAAATCACTTCTCATGATGCTATTAGAGGATCACAAGAAGGACACAAATAAATCTCATAAAGAATTACAGGAGACCATGAATCAACGGTTAGAAGCCCTTACAAAGGAAACACAAAAATCGCTTAGAGAAATGCGGGAGAACATGGATCAAAAGATGGAGGCGCACAAGGAGACAACACAAAAATCGCTTAACGAGATGAATCAACGGGTAGATGCACTCACAAAGGAATCACAAAATTTGCATAAAGAAATGCAGAAGAATATGGGTCAACAGATGGATGCCCATAAGGAGGCAACACAAAAACTGCTTAAAGAAATGAATCAACGGTTAGATGCCCTTACAAAGGAAACACGAAAACTGCTTAAAGAAATTCAGGAGACAATGGATCAACAGATGGATTCCCATGAGGAGGAAACACAAAAATCGCTCAGAGAAATGCAGGAGAACGTGGGTCATCAGGAAGAAATCCTGAAAGAGGTAATGCAAAAATACCTTAAAGAAATACAGGAAAATACAAACAAACAAGTGAAGGATCTCAGCAAATCCATCCAGGAACTAAAAAAGGAAGTAGAAACAACTAAGAAATCACAAAGGGAGACAACTTTGGAGATAGAAAACCTTGGGAAGAAATCAGGAGTCATAGATGCAAACATCAACAATAGAATACAAGAGATGGAAGAAAGAATCTCAGGTGCTGAAGATTCCATAGAAAGTATCGACTCAACAGTCAAAGAAACTGCAAAATGCAAAAAACGTGTAACCCAAAACATCCAGGAAATCCAGGACACAATGAGAAGACCAAACCTAAGGATTATAGGTATAGATGAGAGTGAAGATTTGCAACTTAAAGGGCCAGTAAACATCTTCAACAAAATTATGGAGGAAAACTTCCCTAACCTAAAGAGAGAGATGCCGATGAACGTACAAGAAGCCTACAGAACTCCAAACAGACTGGACCAGAACAGAAATACCTCCCGTCACATAATAATCAAAACACCGAATGTTCTAAACAAAGCAAGAATACTAAAAGCAGTAAGAGAAAAGGGCCAAGTAACATACAAAGGAAGACCTATCCAAATCACATCAGACTTCTCACCAGAGACTATGAAAGCCAGAAGATCCTGGGCAGATCTCATGCAGACACTAAGACAGCACAAATGCCAGCCTAGACTACTATACCCAGCAAAACTCTCAATCACCATAGATGGAGAGACCAAGATATTCCATGATAAAATCAAATTTTCACAATATCTTTCCACAAATCCAGCCCTGCAACGGATAAAAGGTGGAAACCTCCAATACAGGGAGAGAAACAACACCCTGGAAAAAATGAGATAATAACCTTCTTGAATCAAACCCAAAAGTAGATAACCACTCAAACATAAAGATAGCGTCAAGAATGGCAGATGGCAATAATCACGATGCCTTAATCTCTCTTAATATCAATGGTCTCAATTCCCCAATTAAAAGACATAGACTAGCAGACTGGATACGTAAACAGGACCCAGCATTTTGCTGCATGCAGGAAACGCACCTCAGTGTCAAAGACAAACACTACCTCAGAGTAAAAGGCTGGAAAACAATTTTACAAGCAAATGGCCCCAAGAAACGAGGTGGAGTAGCCATCCTAATATCGGATAAAATTGATTTTCAACCCAAAGTCATCAAAAAAGACACAGAAGGACACTACATACTGATCAAGGGAAAAATCCACCATCAAGAACTCTCAATCCTGAATATCTATGCTCCAAATGCAAGGGCACCCTCATTCGTAAAAGAAACTTTACTAAAACTCAAAGCACACATCGCACCGCACACAATAATAGTGGGTGACTTCAACACCCCACTCTCTGAAATGGATCGTTCAGGAAAGCAGAAACTAAACAGGGACACAGTGAATCTAATTGAAGCCTTGGACCAAATGGAACTAACTGATATATATAGAACATTTCATCCTAGAGCTAAAGAATACACCTTCTTCTCAGCTCCTCATGGTACCTTCTCCAAAATTGACCATATAATTGGTCACAAATCAGACCTCAACAGATACAAGAAGATAGAAATAATCCCATGCCTCTTATCAGATCACTATGGAATAAGGGTGGTCTTCAATGGCAACAAAAACAAAAGAAAACCCACGTACACATGGAGGCTGAACAATGCTCTACTCAATGATAACTTGGTCAAGGTGGAAATAAAGAAAGAAATCAAAGACTTTTTGAAAGTTAATGAAAATGAAGGCACAACATACCCTAACTTATGGGACACAATGAAAGCAGTGCTAAGAGGAAAATTCATAGCCCTGAGTGCCGCCAAAAAGAAACGGGAGACAGCATACACTAACAGCTTAATGGCACACCTGAAAGCCCTGGAACAAAAAGAAGCAAATACACCAAAGAGGAGTAGAAGGCAGGAAATCATCAAACTCAGGGCTGAAATCAATCAAGTAGAAACAAAGAAAACCATACAAAGAATCAACAAAACGAGGAGTTGGTTCTTTGAGAAAATCAACAAGATAGATAAGCCCTTAGCCAGACTAACCAGAGGGCACAGAGATAGTATCCAAATTAATAAAATCAGAAACGAAAAGGGAGAGATAACAACAGAAACTGAGGAAATTCAAAAAATCATCAGATCCTACTACAAAAACCTGTATTCAACACAACTAGAAAATCTTGAGGAAATGGACAATTTCCTTGACAGATACCAAGTACCAAAATTAAATCAGGATCAAATAGACCATCTAAACCGTCCTATAACCCCTGAAGAAATAGAAGTTGTCATTGGAAGTCTTCCAATCAAAAAAAGCACAGGTCCAGATGGTTTTAGTGCAGAATTCTATCAGACCTTCAAAGAAGACCTAACACCAATACTCTTCAAACTGTTCCACAAAATAGAAACAGAAGGAACACTACCCAACTCGTTCTATGAAGCCACAATTACACTAATACCAAAAGCACACAAAGATCCGACAAAGAAAGAGAATCTCAGGCCAATCTCTCTTATGAATATCGATGCAAAAATACTCAATAAAATTCTTGCCAACCGAATCCAAGAACACATCAAAACGATCATTCACCACGATCAAGTAGGCTTCATCCCAGGGATGCAGGGATGGTTCAATATAAGGAAATCCATCAATGTAATCCACTACATAAACAATCTCAAAGAAAAAAACCACATGGTCATCTCATTAGATGCTGAGAAAGCATTTGACAAAATTCAGCATCCTTTCATGCTAAAGGTCTTGGAAAGATCAGGAATTCAAGGCCCATATCTAAACATAGTAAAAGCAATTTACAGCAAACCAGTAGCCAGCATCAATCTAAACGGAGAGAAACTTGAAGCAATCCCACTAAAATCAGGGACTAGACAAGGCTGCCCTCTCTCTCCATATCTTTTCAATATAGTACTTGAAGTTCTAGCTAGAGCAATTAGACAAGAAAAAGAGGTCAAAGGGATACAAATTGGAAAGGAAGAAGTCAAACTATCACTATTTGCAGACGATATGATAGTATACATAAGCGACCCAAAGAACTCCACCAGAGAACTCCTACAGCTGATAAACGACTTCAGCAAAGTGGCCGGATATAAAATCAACTCAAGCAAGTCAGAAGCCTTCCTATACTCAAAGGATAAGCAGGCTGAGAAAGAAGTAAGAGAAATAATACCCTTTACGATAGCCACAAACCATATTAAGTATCTTGGCGTGACGCTAACCAAACAAGTGAAAGATCTGTATGACAAGAACTTCAAGTCTCTGAAGAAAGAAATTGAAGAAGACCTCGGAAGATGGAAAAATCTGCCATGCTCATGGATTGGCAGGATTAATATAGTAAAAATGAGCATCTTACCAAAAGTAATACACAGATTCAATGCAATCCCCATCAAAATCCCAACTCAATTCTTCATAGAGTTAGAAAGAGCAATTCAAAAATTCATCTGGAACAACAGAAAACCCAGAATAGCTAAAACTATTCTCAAGAGTAAAAGAACCTCTGGGGGAATCAGTATCCCGGACCTCAAGCTGTACTACAGAGCAATAGTGTTAAAAACTGCATGGTATTGGTACAGTAACAGACATGTAGATCAATGGAACAGAATTGAAGACCCAGAAATGAATCCACACTCCTATGGTCACTTGATCTTTGACAAAGGAGCTAAAACCATCCAGTGGAAAAAAGATAGCCTTTTCAACAAATGGTGCTGGCTCAGCTGGAGGTCAACATGCAGAAGAATGCAAATTGACCCATCCTTATCTCCTTGCACTAAGCTCAATTCTAAGTGGATCAAAGATCTCCACATAAAACCAGACACACTGAAACTAATAGAAGGGAAACTAGGGAAGAACCTTGAACATATGGGCACAGGGGAGAATTTCCTGAACAGAACTCCAATAGCTTATGCTCTAAGATCAAGAATAGACAAATGGGACCTCATTAAATTACAAAGTTTTTGCAAGGCAAAAGACACCGTCAAAAAGACAAAGCGGCAACCAACTAACTGGGAAATGATCTTTACCAACCTTACATCCGACAGAGGGCTAATATCCAAGATATACAAAGAACTCAAGAAGTTAAACTCCAGAGAGGCAAGTAACCCTATTAAAAAATGGGGTACAGAGCTACACAAAGAGTTCTCACCTGAAGAATATCTAATGGCTGAGAAGCACCTAAAGAGATGTTCATCATCCTTAGTCATTAGGGAAATGCAAATCAAAACAACCCTGAGATTCCATCTCACACCAGTCAGGATGGCTAAGATCAAAAACACAGGAGACAGCAGTTGTTGGCGAGGATGTGGAGAAAGAGGAACACTCCTCCACTGCTGGTGGAATTGCAGGCTGGTACAACCACTCTGGAAAGCAGTCTGGCGGCTCCTCAGAAAACTGGGCATGACACTTCCGGAGGATCCGGCTATACCACTCCTGGGCATATACCCAGAGACTTTACCTGCATGCAATAAGGACACATGCTCCACTATATTCATAGCAGCCTTATTTATAATAGCCAGAAGCTGGAAAGAACCCAGATGTCCCTCAACGGAGGAATGGATTCAGAAGATGTGGTATATTTACACAATGGAATACTACTCTGCAATTAAAAACAATGAATTCACGAAATTCCTAGGCAAATGGTCAGAACTTGAAAATATCATCCTTAGTGAGGTAACCCAATCACAAAAGATCACACATGGTATGAAGTCACTGATAAGGGGATATTGACCCAGAATCTCAGAATACCCTAGACACAATCAGCATATCAATAGATTTCTAAAAAGATGGAAGGAGAGACCCCTGGTCCTGGAAAGACTGGATGTAGGGGAACGCCAGGACAGAGTAATGAGAGGGGGTTGAACGGAGAAAAGAGGGAGGGAAGGGGGCTTATGGGACTTTCGGGGAGGGAGGAAACGGGAAAGGGGAAGTGATTTGGAATGTAAATTAAAAAAATAAAATTAAATTAAATTAAAAAAAAAAAAAAAAAGAATGGCAGATGGCAATTATCACTATGCCTTAATCTCTCTTAATATCAATGGTCTCAATTCCCCAATTAAAAGACATAGACTAGCAGACTGGATATGTAAACAGGACCCAGCATTTTGCTGCATGCAGGAAACGCACCTCAGTGTCAAAGACAAACACTACCTCAGAGTAAAAGGCTGGAAAACAATTTTACAAGCAAATGGCCCCAAGAAACGAGGTGGAGTAGCCATCCTAATATCAAATAAAATTGATTTTCAACCTAAAGTCATCAAAAAAGACACAGAAGAACACTACATACTGATCAAGGGAAAAATCCACCATCAAGAACTCTCAATTCTGAATATCTATGCTCCAAATGCAAGGGCACCCTCATTCGTAAAAGAAACTTTACTAAAACTCAAAGCACACATCGCACCGCACACAATAATAGTGGGTGACTTCAACACCCCGCTCTCTGAAATGGATCATTCAGGAAAGCAGAAACTAAACAGGGACACAGTGAATCTAATTGAAGCCTTGGACCAAATGGAACTAACAGATATATATAGAACATTTCATCCTAGAGCTAAAGAATACACCTTCTTCTCAGCTCCTCATGGTACCTTCTCCAAAATTGACCATATAATTGGTCACAAATCAGACCTCAACAGATATAAGAAGATAGAAATACTCCCATGCCTCCTATCAGATCACTATGGAATAAGGGTGGTCTTCAATGGCAACAAAAACAAAAGAAAACCCACGTACACATGGAGGCTGAACAATGCTCTACTCAATGATAACTTGGTCAAGGTGGAAATAAAGAAAGAAATCAAAGACTTTTTGAAAGTTAATGAAAATGAAGGCACAACATACCCTAATTTATGGGACACAATGAAAGCAGTGCTAAGAGGAAAATTCATAGCCCTGAGTGCCGCCAAAAAGAAACGGGAGACAGCATACACTAACAGCTTAATGGCACACCTGAAAGCCCTGGAACAAAAAGAAACAAATACACCAAAGAGGAGTAGAAGGCAGGAAATCATCAAACTCAGGGCTGAAATCAATCAAGTAGAAACAAATAAAACCATACAAAGAATCAACAAAACGAGGAGTTGGTTCTTTGAGAAAATCAACAAGATAGATAAGCCCTTAGCCAGACTAACCAGAGGGCACAGAGATAGTATCCAAATTAATAAAATCAGAAACGAAAAGGGAGAGATAACAACAGAAACTGAGGAAATTCAAAAAATCGTCAGATCCTACTACAAAAACCTGTATTCAACACAACTAGAAAATCTTGAGGAAATGGACAATTTCCTTGACAGATACCAAATACCAAAATTAAATCAGGATCAAATAGACCATCTAAACCATCCTATAACCCCTGAAGAAATAGAAGTTGTCATTGGAAATCTTCCAACCAAAAAAAGCACAGGTCCAGATGGTTTTAGTGTAGAATTCTATCAGACCTTCAAAGAAGACCTAACACCAATACTCTTCAAACTGTTCCACAAAATAGAAACAGAAGGAACACTACCCAACTTGTTCTATGAAGCCACAATTACACTGATACCAAAACCACACAAAGATCCAACAAAGAAAGAGAATCTCAGGCCAATCTCTCTTATGAATATCGATGCAAAAATACTCAATAAAATTTTTGCCAACCGAATCCAAGAACACATCAAAACGATCATTCACTACGAACAAGTAGGCTTCATCCCAGGGATGCAGGGATGGTTCAATATAAGGAAATCCATCAATGTAATCCACTATATAAACAATCTCAAAGAAAAAAACCACATGGTCATCTCATTAGATGCTGAGAAAGCATTTGACAAAATTCAACATCCTTTCATGCTAATGGTCTTGGAAAGATCAGGAATTCAAGGCCCATATCTAAACATAGTAAAAGCAATTTACAGCAAACCGGTAGCCAGCATCAATCTAAATGGAGAGAAACTTGAAGCAATCCCACTAAAATCAGGGACTAGACAAGGCTGCCCTCTCTCTCCATATCTTTTCAATATAGTACTTGAAGTTCTAGCTAGAGCAATTAGACAACAAAAAGAGGTCAAAGGGATACAAATTGGAAAGGAAGAAGTCAAACTATCACTATTTGCAGACGATATGATAGTATACTTAAGCGACCCAAAGAACTCCACCAGAGAACTCCTACAGCTGATAAACAACTTCAGCAAAGTGGCCGGATATAAAATCAACTCAAGCAAGTCAGAAGCCTTCCTATACTCAAAGGATAAGCAGGCTGAGAAAGAAGTAAGAGAAACGATACCCTTCACGATAGCCACAAACCATATAAAGTATCTTGGCGTGACTCTAACCAAACAAGTGAAAGATCTGTATGACAAGAACTTCAAGTCTCTGAAGAAAGAAATTGAAGAAGACCTCAGAAGATATCTGCCATGCTCAAATGCAAATCAAAACAATCCTGAGATTCCATCTCACACCAGTCAGAATGGCTAAGATCAAAAACACAGGAGACAGCAGTTGTTGGCGAGGATGTGGAAAAAGAGGAACACTCCTCCACTGCTGGTGGAATTGCAAGCTGGTACAACCACTCTGGAAAGCAGTCTGGCGGTTCCTCAGAAAACTGGGCATGACACTCCCGTAGGATCCGGCTATACCACTCCTGGGCATATACCCAGAGGCTTTACCTGCATGCAATAAGGACACATGCTCCACTATGTTCATAGCAGCCTTATTTATAATAGCCAGAAGCTGGAAAGAACCCAGATGTCCCTCAACGGAGGAATGGATTCAGAAGATGTGGTATATCTACACAATGGAATACTACTCTGCAATTAAAAACAATGAATTCACGAAATTCCTAGGCAAATGGTCAGAACTTGAAAATATCATCCTTAGTGAGGTAACCCAATCACAAAAGAACACACATGGTATGCAGTCACTGATAAGGGGATATTAACCCGGAATCTCATAATACCCTAGACACAATTCACATATCAATAGATTTCTAAGAAGATGGAAGGAGAGACCCCTGGTCCTGGAAAGACTGGATGTAGGGGAACGCCAGGACAGAGAAACGAGAGGGGGTTGAATGGAGAAAAGAGGGAGGGAAGGGGGCTTATGGGACTTTCGGGGAGGGAGGAAACGGGAAATGGGAAATGATTTGGAATGTAAATTAAAAAAATAAAATAAAATAAAAATATAGATCAAAGAGATAAAATATAAAATATAGATCAAAGACCATAGAAGAGACAGCAACTTAGGAACAAAGCACACATCCAACAAAGATACCTGGCTTTTTATAAAGAAGCCAGAAATATGCAATGGAAAAAGAAAGCATCTTCAACAAATGGTGCCCGTCTAAATGGAAGTCTGCATGTAGAAGAATGCAAATAGATTCATATCTATCACCCTGCACAAAGCTCAAATCCAAGTGGATCACATGCCTCAACATAAATCAGATACATTGGACCTGATAGAAGAGAAAGTATGGAATAGCCTTGAACACACTGGCACAAGAGACAACTTCCTTAACAGAACACTAATCACTCAGGGACTAAAATTGACATTTAATAAACAGAACCTCATGAGGCTGAAAAACTTTTGTAAGGCAAAGGACACCATCAATAAGACAAAATGGCAGTCTACAGATTGGGAAAAGATCTTTACCAACTCCATATTTGGCAGTGTTGATATTCAAAATATACAAAGAACTCAAGAAACTAGACATCAACAAACCAAATAATCCAATTAAAAATGGATTATGGATCTAAACAGAATTCTCAATAGAAGAATATCAAATGACTGAGAAGCACTTAAAGAAATGTTCACAATCCTTAGTCATCACAGAAATGCAAATCAAAAGCCGGGCAGTGGTGGCACACGCCTTTAATCCCAGCACTTGGGAGGCAGAGGCAGGCGGATTTCTGAGTTCGAGGCCAGCCTGGTCTACAAAGTGAGTTCCAGGACAGCCAGGGCTACACAGAGAAACCCTGTCTCAAAAAAAAAAAAAAAAGAAATGCAAATCAAAACATTTGAGATTCTATCAGAATATATTCTATCAGAATAGCTCAGATCAAAGGTACAAGTGACACTGCCTCCTCTGTCTTCCATCTTCTACACCTCTACCTGAAATTCCAGATCTGCATGCTACTCCACAGGCCACAGCTCAGCCTGCCTACCTAGAGGCCTGCTGCCACCCAGAACAGCCAGCCTAGCCTGCCTCCCTGGAGACCTGCTGTGGCCTCGGACAAACAGGACAACCAGTTCTGCCTGCTTCCCTGGAGGCCTGCTGCTATCCAAAACAATCAGCACCCTGCTGCCATTAGAGACCATCTCTATCTGCAGTCCCAGAGACCTGTTACCTTCAGGGACTACCAGGCCAACAAACAGATGGCTAAATGAGAGTACAAACCACAGTCAACAAAAGCAAAGGCAATATGGCACCATCAGAACCCAGCTCTCCTACTAAAGCACTCCCTGGATATCCTAACACATCTGAAGAACAAGAAAAGACCTTAAATCTCATCTTATGAAGATGATAGAGGCCTTTAAAGAGGAAATAAATAAATCCCTAAAAGAAATACAGGGAAATACAGTCAAGCAGGTAGAGGCCTTTAAAGAGAAAATGAATAAATATAATGGAATACAAGAAAATACCATCAAATAGGTGAAGGAAATGAATAAGACTGTTTAAGACCTAAACATGGAAATAGAAGTAATAAAGAAAATATAATTGGAGGCAACTCTGGAGGTGGGAAACCTAAGAAAGAGAACAAGAACTACAGACAGCATCACCAACAGAATACAAGAGATGAAAGACAGAATGTCAGGCATAAGATATACAATAGAAAAAATCGATATATTGGTCAAAAAATCCAAAATCTAAAATGTTTCTAATACAAAACCCCAGGAAATTTAGTACACTGGGAAAAGACCAAACCTAAGAATAATAGGAATAGAAGAAGAGGAATCCGAGATTAAAGGCCCAGAAAATATCAACAAAATCATAGAAGAAGAGATGTAATAAATGTACGAAAAGCTTATAGAGCAACAAATAGATTGGACCAAAAAGAAAATCTTCTCCCCACATAATAATCAAAACACTAAATGTACAGAACAAAGAAATAATATTAGATGCTACAAGGGAAAAAGACCAGGTAACATATAAAAACAGACCTTTCAGAATTACAACTGACTTTGAAACAGGTTCTAAAACCCAGAAGGGTCTGAACACATGTCTTACAGACCCCAAAAGACCAAAGATGTTAGCCCAGATTACTATACCAAACAATAATCATAGATAGAGAAACCAAGCTATTCCATGATAAAAAACCAAATTTAAATAGTATCTTTCTACTAATCCAGGCCAAAAGAGGATACTGGAAGGAAAACTTGAACACAAGAAAGGCAACTATACCCAAGAAAACACAAGAAATTAGTAATTCCACAGCAAATCCAAAAGAAGAGAAAAATACTCTCTCTCTCTCTCTCTCTCTCTCTCTCTCTCTCTCTCTCTCTCTCTCTCTCTCTCACACACACACACACACACACACACACACACACACCACCACCACCACCACCAACAACAACAACAACAACAACAACCATCTAAATAAGAGCAAAATAAGAGGAACTAACAATCATTAGTCATTAATATCTCTCAACATCAATGGACTCAACTCAACAATAAAAACACACAGGCTAACAGAGTAGATGAGTAAACAGGATCCATCATTCTACTGGATATAAGAAACACACCTCAGAAACAAAGATAGATATTGCCCCAGAGTAAAGGACTGGAGAAAGGTTTTCTAAGCAAAGAGACCCTAGAAACAAGCTGAACTAGCCATTCTAATATCTAATAAAATAAACTTTTATTCAAAAAGATGCAGAAGGACACTTATACTCATCAAAGGAAAAATTCACCAAGATGATATCTCAATTCTGAACATGTATACCCCAAATTCAAGGGCACCCACATAATAAAAAAAATTACTAAAACTTAAATCACAAATCATGTGAGAGATTTCAACACCCTACTCTCACCAGATCATCAAGACAGAAATTAAACAGAGACATTATGAAACTAAGAGAAATTATGAATCAAATGGTCCTAACAGATATGTACAGAACAATTCACCCAATCACAAAAGAATACACATTCTTCTCAGCACATCACAGAACCTTCTCCAAAATTGTCTATGAACTTGGTCACAAAGCAAGCCTCAACAGATACAAGAAGATTGAAATAACCCCTTGCATCTTAACAGATCACCATAGAATAAAACTGGAATTCAACAACAATAAAAACAATAGACAGCCTACAAACCCACGGAAACTAAACAACTCGCTACACAATGATCACTTGGTCAAAGAAGAAATAAAGAAATCAAAGACTTGAACTGGAGAGATGGTTCAGTGGTTAAGAGTACCAACTGCTCTTCTGAAGGTTCTGAGTTCAAATCCCAGCAACCACATGGTGGCTCACAACCGTCACTAATGAGATCTGATACCCTCTTCTGGTGTGTCTAAAGACAGCTACAGTGTACTTACATATAATAAATAAATAAATCTTAAAATAAAAGAAATCAAAGACTTTATAGAATTCAATGAAAATGAAGGCACAACATATCCAAACTTATGAGACACACTGAAAGCAATGCTAAGAGGATAGTTCATAGCAATAATGCCTTCATAAAGAAATTGGAGAGTTCTCAAACTAACTATTTAAAAGTATACCTGAAAACTCTTTAAAAGAAGGAAGGAAGGAAGGAAGGAAGGAAGGAAGGAAGGAAGGAAGGGAGGGAAAGAAAGAAAAAGAAAGAAAGGAAAGAAGAAAGAAGGAAAGAAAGAAAACAGACCCAAGAGGAGTAGAGTGCAGGAAATAGTCATGCTCTGAGCTAAAATCAATCAGAAACAAAGAGAACCATATAAAGAATCAACAGAAGCAAGAGGTAGTTCTTTGAAAACAATCAACAAGATAGACAAACCCTTAGCCAAACTAACTAAAAAGCAGAGAGAAAGTATCCAAATTAACAAAATCAGAAATGAAAAGGGAGACATAGCAACAAACACTGAGAATTTAAAAAAGAAATATTCTAGATAGATACCACTTACCACCAAAGTTAAATCAAGGTCAGATAAACTATTTAAATATTCCTAAAACCCTAAGGAAATAGAAGCAGTCATTAAGTGTTGCAGGAAATATTTAAAAAGTGGCATGATCCCGCACTATACCCAGCTACTCTGCTCTGGCAGTCTCTAAGGTAGCTCTAGCCTCTAGGCTAGCCCCATGCAGCAACTGATGGCAGTTCTCTCGCTGCAGATTCCACTCACATTCCCAGCCATCCACCCCCTGTGGTCAGCCGTCCCAAATCCCAGTAACCCAGTAAAATCAAAACTCTGGAAGCTTATAATTAATCAGTCAGATTTATATATCAATAAACTCTCAATTCACACAACATCCACACAATTTACTCAGAGTCAATTGATATAAATATGAATTCTCCACCTAGATAAGACAAATTGTCCTGTAATTATCCATCCCTTATAAGATAGTCATAGCTACCTGTGGCTATTTAAGACAATGCAGAATCTGGATTGTCTTCCTCTCCCTCCATCTTCCTTCTCGCTCTGTTCTCTCTCTCTCTCTCTCTCTCTCTCTCTCTCTCTCTCTCTCTCTCTCTCTCTCTCTCTCTCTCTCTCTCCCTCTCTGTCTCTCTCTCTCTCCTCTCTCTCTCTGTCTTCTTCTCCTCAAACTTTTCAGCTCCACCTTCCCTTCCACTGCCCAATCTAGCTCTAGCCTTTATTTTACAAGTTAGGTGGGGAGAAGGTTCACAAGAAGTCACCTGAGTGTGTGATTCATTCCTTGTCCACAGCCCCTCCTAGGAAAGAGGAATTAGCATCAAAATACAAACAGCACCAGAACGATCCACAACAATTAAAAGTATCACAACCAAAAAGCCCAGGGCCTAATAGTGTTAGCACAGAATTCTACCAGACTTTCAAAGAAGGGCTAATACCAATATTCCTCAAACTATCCCACAAAATAGAAACAGACGCAACATCAATTTACTGTTTACTAATAGATCGGCCAGATCAATTGGCTAAAGGGAAACAGAAACATTGGGTCCTATAGCTTGATATCTCAGGGATACATAAAGCTCAGGTAGGTGTGAAAAACAGGGGGAAATGCAGAGATATGTTAAAACCACAGAAATGTGGGCTAAATCAAAGTGTTTGTCTTAGTCAGGGTTTCCATTGCTGTGAAGAGACACCATGACCAAAGCAATTCTTACTAAAAAAAAAAAATAGCATTTAATTAGGGCTGGCTTACAGGTTCAGAGGTTCAGTCCATTATCATCAAGGCGGGATGCATGGTAGCATCGAGGTACACATGGTACTGGAGCTGATAGTTCTACATCTTCAGCCATTCGATGTTACTCAGTTAAAAATTCTTTGTTTAGCTCTGCTCCCCATTTTTAATAAGGTTATTTGATTCTCTGGAGTCTAACTTCTTGAGTTCTTTGTACATATTGGATATTGACCCTCTTTTGGATGTTGGATTGGTAAAGATCTTTTCCCAGTCTGTTGGTTGGTGTTTTGTCCTATTGTCAGTGTCCTTTGCCTTACAGAAACCTGATAATTTTATGAGGTCCCATTTATCTATTGTTGATCTTAGAGCATAAACCAATGGTGTTCTTCTGTTCAGAAAATTTTCCCCTGTGCCCATGTGTTCAAGGCTCTTCACCACTTTCTCTTCTATTAGTTTTAGTGTATCTGGTTTTATGTGGAGGTCCTTGATCCACTTGGACTTGAGCTTTGTACAAGGAGATAAGAATGCGTCTATTTACATTCTTCTACGTGCTGATCTCCAGTTGAACCAACACCATTTGTTGAAAATGCTGTCTTTTTTCCACTGGATGTTTTTAGCTTCTTTGTCAAATATAAAGTGACCGTAGGTGTGTGGGTTCATTTCTGGGTCTTCAATTCTATTCCACTGATCTTCCTGCCTGTCTCTGTACCAATATCATACAGGTTTTATCACTATTACTCTGTTATACAGCTTGAGGTCAGGGATGGTGATTCCCCCAAAAGTACTTTTATTGTTAAGAATAGTTTTCCCTGTCCTGGATTTTTTTTTTATTCCAAATAAATTTGTAAATTGGTCTTTCTAACTCTATGAAGAACTGAGTTGGAATTTTTATTGGTATGGCATTAAATCCATATATTGCTTTTGGCAAGATGGCCATTTTTACTATATTAATTCTGCCAATTCATTTTTTATCTTCTGAGATCTTCAATTTCTTTCTTCAGAGACTTGTCAGGTCTTGTCATACAGATCTTTCACTTGCTTGGTTAGAGTCACACCAAGTTATTTTATATTATTTATGACTATTGTGAAGGGTATCATTTCCCTAACTTCTTTCTCAGCCTGTTTATCCTTTGAGTAGAGGAAAGCCACTGATTTGTTTGAGTTCATTTTATATCCCGCCACTTTGCTGAAGTTGTTTATCAGCTGTAGGAGTTCTCTGGTGGAATTTTTGGGGTCCCTTAAGTATACTATCATATCATCTGCAAGTAGTGACATTCTGACTCCTTTCCAATTTGTATCCCTTTGACATCTTTTTGTTGTCTAATTGCTCTAGCTAGAACTTCAAATACTTTATTGAATAAATAGGGAGAGACTGAGTAGCCTTGTCTAGTCCCAGATTTTAATGAGATTACTTCAAGTTTCTCTTCATTTAGTTTGATGTTGGCTACTGGTTTGCTGTATACTGCTTTTACTATGTTTAGTTATGGGTCTTGAATTCCCCATCTTTCCAAGACTTTTAACATGAAGGGATGCTGAATTTTGTCAAATGCTTTCTCAGTATATAATAAAATGATCATGTGGTTTTTTTCTTTGAGTTTGTTTATATAGTGGATTATGTTGCTGGATTTCCATATATTGAACCATCACTGCATCCCTGGGATGAAGCCTACTTGATCGTGATGGATGACCATTTTGATGTGTTCTTGGATTCGATTTTCAAGAATTTTATTGAGTATTTTTGCACTGATATTCATAAGGGAAATTGGTCTGAAGTTCTCTTTCTTTGTTGGGTCTTTGTGTGGTTTAGGTATAAATGTAATTGTGGCTTCATAGAACGAATTGGGTAGTGTTCCTTCTGTTTCGATTTTGTGGAATAGTTTGAAGAGTATTGGTATTAGGTCTTCTTTGAAGGTCTGATAGAATTCTGCACTAAACTCATCTGGTCCTGGGCTTTTTTTGGTTGGGAGACTATTAATGACTGCTTCTACTTCTTTAGGGGTTATGGGACTGTTCAGACAGTTTATCTGATACTGATTTAACTTTGGCACCTGGTATCTGTCTAGAAACGTCTCCATTTCATTCAGATTTTCCAGTTTTGATGAGTATAGGCTTTTGTAGTATGGTCTGATTATTTTTTTAATTTCCTCAGTTTCTATTTATTGTTATGTCTCCCTTTTCATTTCTGATTTTACTAATTTGGATGCTGTCTCTGTGCCCTCTGGTTAGTCGGGCTAAGGGTTTATCTATCTTGTTGATTTTCTCAAAGAACCAGCTCCTGGTTTTGTTGAGTCTTTGTATAGTTCTTTTTGTTTCTACTTGGTTGATTTCAGCCCTGAGTTTGATTATTTCCTGCTGTCTACTCCTCTTGGGTGTATTTGCTTCTTTTTGTTCTAGAGCTTTCAGGTGTGCTGTCAAGCTGCTGTTATATGTTGTCTCCAGTTTCTTTTTGAAGGTACATGGAGCTATGAGTTTCCCTCTTAGCACTGCTTTCATTGTGTCCCATAAGATTTGGTATGATGTGCCTTCATTTTCATCAAATTCTAAAAATTCTTTAATTTCTTTCTTTATTTCTTCCTTGACCAAATTATCACTGAGTAGAGTGTTGTTCAGCTTCCATGTATATGTGGTCTTTCTGTTGTTTTTGTTGTTATTGAAGACCAGCCTTAGTCTGTGGTGATCTGATAGGATGCATGGGATTATTTCAGTCTTCTTGTATCTGTTGAGGGTTGTTTTATGACCTAATTATATGGTCAGTTTTGGAGAAGGTACTATGTGGTGCTGAGAAGAAAGTATATTCTTTTGCTTTAGGATGTAATGTTCTATAAAGATCTGTTGAATCCATTTGGTTCATAACTTCTGTTAGTTTCACTGTGTTTCTGTTTAGTTTCCATAATCTGTCCATTGCTATTGTATGAGGTGCAATGTGTGCTTTGAGCTTTAGTAAAGTTTCTTTTATGAATGTGGGTGTCGGCCGGGCGGTGGTGGCGCACGCCTTTAATCCCAGCACTTGGGAGGCAGAGGCAGGCGTATTTCTGAGTTCGAGGCCAGCCTGGTCTACAGAGTGAGTTCCAGGACAGCCAGGGCTACACAGAGAAACCCTGCCTCAAAAAACCAAAAAAAAAAAAAAAAAAAAAAAAAATGAATGTGGGTGTCCTTGCATTTGAAGCATAGATGATAGTTCATCTTGTGTAGTTTTCATTTGACCAGTATGAAGTGTCCTTCCTATCTTTTTTGCTATCTTTTGGTTAAAAGTCAATTTTAGCCGCGCAGTGGTGTCGCACGCCTTTAATCCCAGCACTAGGGAGGCTGAGACAGGTGGATTTCTGAGTTCAAGGCCAGCCTGATCTACAGAGAGAAACCCTGTCTCGAAAAAACCAAAAAAAAAATAAATAAATAAATAAATAAAATAAATAAATAAATAAATAAATAAAGTCAATTTTATTTGATATTAGAATGGCTACTCCAGATTGTTTCTTGGGACCATTGCTTGGAAAATTATTTTCCAGCCTTTTACTCTGAGGTAGTGTCTTTCTTTGTCACTGAGTTGCATTTCTTGTATGCAGCAAAATGCTGGGTCTTGTTTACATATCCAGTCTGTTAGTCTATGTCTTTTCACTAGGGAATTGAGTCCATTGATGTTAAAAGATATTAAGGAAGAGTGATTGTTGCTTCCTGTTATTTTTGGTTTTAAAGTTGGAATTATGTTTGTGTGGCTATCTTTTTTGGGGTTTGTTAAAAGAAGATTCCTTTCTTGCTTTTTCTAGGGTGTAGTTTCCCTCTTTGTATTGGCGTTTTCCATGTATTATCCTTTGTAGGACTGGATTTGTGGAAAGATATTGTATACATTTGGCTTTGTCATGGAATACCTTGGTTTCTCCATGTCTGTTACTTGAGAGTTTTTCTGGGTATAGTAGCCTGGGCTGGCATTTTTGTTCTCTTAGGGTCTGTATGACATCTGTCCAGAATCTTCTGGATTTTATAGTCTCTGGTGAGAAGTCTGGTGTAATTCTGGTAGGTCTGCCTTTATATGTTACTTGACCTTTTTCCCTTACTGCTTTCAATATTCTTTCTTTGTTTAGTGGATTTGGTGTTTTGATTATTATGGGATGGGAGGAATTTCTGTTCTGGTCCAGTCTATTTGGAGTTCTGTAGGCTTCTTGTATATTCATGGGCATCTCTTTCTTTATGTTAGGGAAGTTTTCTTCTATAATTTTGTTGAAGATATGTACTGGCCCTTTAAGTTAGAAATCTTCGCCCTCTTCTATACCTATTATCCTTAGGTTTCATCTTCTTATTTTGTTCTGGATTTCCTGGATGTATTGGGTTAGGAACTTTTTGCATTTTCATTTTCTTTGACTGTTATGTCAATGTTTTCTATGGTATCTTCTGCACCTGAGATTCTCTCGTCTATCTCTTGTATTCTGTTGATGATTCTTGCATCTATGACTCCTGATCTCTTTCCTAGGTTTTCTAGCTCCAGAGTTGTCTCCCTTTGTGATTTCTTTATTGTTTCTATTTCCATTTATAGATTCTGGATTGTTTTGTTCAATTCCTTCACTTGTTTGATTGTGTTTTCCTGTAATTCTCTAAGTGATTTTTGTGTTTCTGCTTTAAGGGCTTCTACTTGTTTACCTGTGTTCTCCTGTGTTTTTTTAAGGGAGTTATTTATATCATTCTTAAAGTCCTCTTGCACCATCATGAGAAGTGATTTTAGATCCGAATATTGCTTTTCCGGTGTGATGGGGTATCCAGGACTTGCAATGTTTGGAGAACTGTGTTCTGATGATGCCAGGTAACCTTAGTTTCTGTTGCTTATGTTCTTATGCTTGCCTCTTACCATCTGGTTACCTCTAGTGCTACCTGCCCTCACTGTCTCTGACTGGAGTTTGTCCCTTCTGTGATCCTGGTTGTGTCAGAACTCCTCAGAGTCCAGCTGTTTCCATGATCCTGTGACTCTGGGATCCTGGAATCCTGGGATCCTGAGATCCTGGGTATGTCAAAGCTCCTGAGAGTCAAGCTGCCTCTGGGATCCTGAAATCCTTGTGTGACCAAGCTCCTGAGATTCTGTAATCCTATGATCCTGGGCTTGTTAGAGCACCTGGAAGTCAAGCTTCCTCTGGGTTTTGTGGGACTGGCTGCAGAGCTAGTGCCCAAGGTCTGCTCAGGGCCCTGGTTCACACCAGAAGGCCATTGTATTTCTTATTATGCAGCCTTTACTTACTATTCTGAGGATTGAGCATATTCTATTTCTGATTCTAACTTTATTACATCTCTCTAGCAAAGAAACTAAGACTATCTCTAAAAACATTTTTCCTAAAATTATTTGAATCAAATCAGGAATTCTACAGAAAATTACCTGTTTGTCTATATACCATCACTACAAGATAGAACATCTTCATAGATCTGCAGATTTGCTTAAAAGGGTGGGCTAATATCTAGTGATTGTTATATATGTTTAATAATAACAGGAAAAACATATTAATAGTAGGAATTTTTCCTAAAATGGATTTCTCCTGGGCCTTGTCTACCAGAGTAAACTCCTTCATAGATTTTAACCTAAGGTGGACCCATTTCATAAAGATCATCTGCTAGTTTTTAGCTTCTCCTGTCATGGTTCCTGACAAATGAAAGCCTGGATAGTGAACAAATGAATATCTTTATTTCCTAGTTCCATTAAACATGTACACACAATATATTTACATTATAAAAGTACAAATTAGGTACAATGCTATAGAATTTATTATATTTATAGTTCAAATTGCTTTTGATCAATAGTTCCATAGTTAATATAGAAAATTATTTTATCACATATGGGTTTTGTTTTATTTTAGATTGTTTTGAAAAATATAAATTTATAATCAGTTCTGAATGGGATGGATTTTCTGCATCATTCAACTCTTGTGGTCTACAATTCATTGTGTAGAGCCAGGTTCTAGATAAAGAGTGGTACAACAAGGGTGTTATTACACTTTGAGAGTCAGGTGAGGAGAGGTCATCAGTGGATAAGTTTTCAGATTCCTTGTTGGGAGGCGGGGGTAGGAAGAAAGCCCTTGGGTTTAGTAATGGTTTGAATGAGACATGACCCCATCATTGTGGGCATCTGAATACTTGATTCCTACTGCTGCTTCTGTTTGGCAGACTTAGATGGTATAGTATTGCTAGTAAATGTGTGCCACTAGAGGCAGCCTTTAAGAATTTAAAGGATCGCATCATTTTGAGTTCACTCTCTCTGCTTCCTGTTTGTGGCTCAAGATGTGTGCTTTCAGCTTGTTACTCCAACTGTGGACCTGTTGTTTCCCTGCCATTATGGAATGCTATGCCTGTGGAGCCATAAGCCAAAGCAACCCTTTCTTCTATATGTTGCCTTGATTGTGGTGTTTATCACAGCAATAGAAGAGTAACTAATACAGGTTGCTTGAAGAAGCCAAAACCATCCTGCGGTACCCAATGACAGGGGATTATGACATCATTATGGAGTACTGGAGGAGTATAGTGATTGGGCCAGATGTTGGTTTCAAACATTCAGCATACAGAACTCCAAGGATATGTCTCTATGTGCTTTTGGTGAACCTATTCCCAGGATCCAGAAAGTGCTGTCTATACCCAGGGATCAAACCTGGCACACATGGAGGATTGTAAGTGAGGCCAGTGCTATGGGGACATTTGGGCACAGAGAAGGAACAGAGTAGACTACTCAGAAATGGTCAGCCCCTCAAAGGATTGTAAAGTTTAAGATCAGGGTCATTTTCTTGTTGTATAATCACCTCTTACTAAGCAAGGTAGCATTATCCTGAATGGAAAGAGATCTCAGAGCCTCAAGATTCATGGACACTTACTAAGCAGAAAAGCTTAAGGCAATTCTGGAGCTCAAATGATGGTTCAGTGGCTTAGAATGCTTGTTGCTGTCCAAAGGAGCCATGTTCAATATCAAGAATCTGAGTGGCAGTCTGTTTCAGTTCCAAATCAGTTCCTCTTCTGATCTCTGTGCCACCAAGCAGTCAAGAGGTATACATGCACCTAATAAGTGGATTTAAAAAGTAAATTAATAATAATGATGATTGATGATGATGATGATATTAATCATAATAACTTGAAGATGGTCTCAAATATTCTAAAGAGAAGAAACTTACTCCTGAGAGTGATTCTAAGTTGTCTTTAATGAGAGTCTTAATTTCTTGGGGAAAAGATTAGCTGAATTGTGCCACCTGGCAAAGCATATGCTTTGCCAAATTTCCAAAAGTGGTTGAAAAGTGTATTAACCAACCAGTGTTAAACCAACATTGACAACAAAACAAAACAAAAAGAACATTCAAACAAGAATCAAATAAAGCCCTTATTACCATCAAATACTGAGGAGCATAAAGATAGAAAGATGGAGACACTGCCAAAGTAAGTAAGCACTCTCTAGTTAAGGAAGGAGTTGAATAGACTGGAGAGGTGTGGGTCCCTGGGCAGAAGTCGGTAAGCAATAGACTCTTAGCCATAATTGTTTTTGCTTTTTGGTTGAGACAGAGTCTTACTACATACCCCTGGATGACATGGAATTCCTTATGTAAACCAAGCTGGCCTTGAACTCACATAGATTCCCTCTAACACTGCCTCCCCAGTGCTAGGATTAAGGGCATGGGCCACTGAATCCAGCCCCAATTTTTCTCTTTCCTAAAGTTTTAATGGAAAATAGAGGTTCAGTGGTCTACTAGACCATAAGCTCTATTCTTTACCTCCTTCTCACTCAGAAACAGAAAAAGATATCTTCCATTTCAGATGCATTTTTTAACTGTTGTTGTTTTTCAAGACAGGGTTTCTATATAGGAATTGTAATCCAGCAGCATGGCTGCTCTGACCATATTCAAAGACCTCCTTGGTCTATATGATCTGGCTGAAATGCAAACATGCTCTTAGTACACATCTTTAATCCAAAACAGTGAAGGTAAAGAAAGTTTATAGAAGGAAGCAATCATGTTTGAAAGTGATATCTGATTGGGAGGCAGACAAAGTGACAAATGAAAAAAATATTTGACAAAATAGGATATGCCCAAATCTCATCAACAGAGAGGAAAGAGAGGCAACATGAGAAAAAAGCAGCATAGTGGGAAAGAGGAAGAAGGCAGTTTTATTGGGACAGTTGTACAGAGAGATAGGTGGTAGAGAGAGAACAAGCTAGACACTTGCTAGAAGAAAACAGAACAAGCCAGAAAATGAGAAGGAGCCAGAAGATTAGAACATCTTGCCAAAGTTAGTATGAGGCCAAGTAGAGCAATTCAGTCAGAAGCTGAGAGAGGCCAGTTTGAATCAGTCAACTTGGAGAGCAGTTTGAGCCAGAATAGCTGAGTTAGATGAGAAAAGGTGAGCATATTCAGCAGTAAATCTCAGAGGCTGAAAACATCCTAGACCTAGGAAAGTTTGTACAGGTAAGTTCCAGGACGAGGCCTAGGTTAGCAGACAGAGGCAATAAGCCTCTGTGTCAATTACTACAGGAAAATAGTTACATTTACGAGTTTCTCTGTGTAGCTCTGGCTATCCTGAAACTCTACAGACCAGGTTGTACTCAAATTCAGACATCTGCCTGCCTCTGCCTCTGGTATATGGGTTTAAAGGTGAGCACCACCACACCTGGCTCAGATGTATTTTTTTAAAGGTGGGTATCAGGCATTTTCAGATGTAGATTTGATTCTCAAATAACTCCTTCAGAGTGTTTTTATATTATTCACTGTAAGGTATGAATGTGATTATGAATTTTTCAAAAGGTTGGCTCAACTGGAAAGAAAAATCCTCAATTTCTTGGGTCAGGAATGAGAAACATCCCTATATCCTGGTCCAGAAAACAAATGCAACACAAAGATTGAGAACCATTTGATGAGCAAAGCATTCAAGGCTCAAGGATCCTTTGAAATATATATAAACTTGGAATTTCAGCTAATTAGAATAACTAATCAAATAGAGTCACATGCTTTAATCCCAGCATTCAAGAGGCAGAGGCTGACAGATATCTATGAGTTCAAGGCCAGTTTGGTGTACATAGTGAGTTCTAGGCCATCACAACTACCCAGACCTGTAATGTAAGAGGGCCTTAGTCTGATCTATAATAAGGAGTAAGCTCAAAGTATTCTGAATAATTTACCCAATTCTTCCTAAAGTCACCACCACTAACATTTTAGATATAATAGTTCATTGTTGTTATGCAGAGGGGTTTTCTTTGTAAGATTTATTTTTATTATTTTAATTATATATGTGTATATATAATATATATCATGTTATATATTAAATATCATATATTATGTACCATATAGCATATTTTATATACATACATACATATACATACACACACATATATGTATATAAAATATATATGGGGAAAGGTATGTGGATGTGAGTGTAGGTGCCCACAGGGCCTAGAGTAATTGGATCCCCCAGGAGCTGGAGTAAAAGGGGATTGTGAGTTAAGTAGCCTGATATGTTGCTGGGGATTTGTTGTGATAGTAATTAATCTCAATTAGCGTTTTCTACCCCAACTTTATCATTCAGTTCCTAGATAAAAGACACAAAACATATATTTATAATAAACCTTTAAAGCACTAGAGCTGGGCAGATATCTACCCTCTATGCTAGTATACCTATTTCCCTATCAATAACCCCAAGATATGACTTGCATTGTTCTGCCTGGGCCACTTTTACTCTGACTGGCCAGCCATCATGGCCAGTTCTCTCGAACCCTTACCCCATAGTGTCTTCTCCTCTCTCTGCCTTCTTCCTCCTCTATCCTTGTGTCTCTGCCTACCCAAAACCACACTTCTTCTGCCCAATTATAGACTGTAGGCATCTTTATTGATCAATCAAGGATAACTTGGGGAAGTAAGTATGTATGTGTGTGTGTGTGTATAATATAATATATACTATATTACATATTATATAATGTATATTATATATTATATAGCATATTATATATGTGTATTATATAATATATAGCATATATAGCATAATATATAATATATACACATATATAATTTAAAATAATAAAAACAAATCTTACAAACAAACAAAACAAAAACCCCTGCATCGCCTCACTTGGTATACAAGAGGAACTCCTCATCCCTGAGGCAACCAGAGCCAGTATTAAGCATTACAATTCATAGCAACAGACCAAACCTCAACAGTGTTGAATTAAAGAGCAAGGTTTGCACAACAAAGGCTGGTAAATGTGAGATTCACTCATAGGCTTAGACCTTCAGGTACAGAATTCAGCATTACAATACCTAGTAACAAACCAAACTTCAGTAGGGATTGAACTCAGGTCCCCTGGAAGAGCCATATATTCTCTTACCTACTGATCTATCTTTCTAGTACCTCTCTCCATTCTTAAAAATAATTTGCTTCTTTGTTTAAATTTTAAATTTTAAAAATTATTATTGGTGCGTGCATGTGCGCGCGCGCACACACACACACACACACACACATGCCATAGCATATATATGGAGGTCCAAGGACAACATTGTGATGTTGCTTCTTTCTACCTTTACATAGGATTCAGGGTTCAAACTCAAATTCTCAGGTTTGTACAGCAAGCACTTGACTCCCTGTTCTGGCTGCTTTTGTGTGTCAACTCGATACAGGCTGGAGTTATCACAGAGAAGGGAGCTTCAGTTGAGGAAATGCCTCCATGAGATCCAGCTATAAGGCATTTTCTTAATTAGTGATCAATGGGGGAGGGCCCATTGTGGGTGGTGCCATCCCTGGGCTTGTAGTCTTGGGTTCTATAAGAAAGCAAGCTGAGCAAGCCAGGGAAAGGAAGCCAGTAAGTAACATTCCTCCGTGGCCCTTGCATCAGCTCCTGCTTCCTGACTTGCTTGAGTTCCAGTCCTGACTTCCTTTGGTGATCAACAGCAATGTGGAAAGTATAAGCTGAATAAATCCTTTCCTCCTCAACGCTTCTTGGTCATGACGTTTGTGCAGGAATAGAAGCCCTGACTAAGACATCCCCTGAGCCATCTTGCCAACCCTGTGTTTGGAGACAAGTTCCTTTAAATAACTGAAACCAGGAGTAGCCAGCTAAAATCTCAACATTTAGGGGTGGGAGGTAGGAGACTCTTGATCTCAAAGGCATTTGTTAGATAATTAGTGAGACTGTCTTACAATAATGACTACAAAAACAAATCAACAAGCAAAAGAGGAGGAGGAACTGGGGTGATAACTCACTCAAGTGCTTGCAGATACTCAGCAACAAAGTAACAAGCCAAGGCTGGCAGTCCTTGTGTAGCAATTTCGTCTGAGTGAAACATTCTCCCTGACTTGAAACATTCTCTGCTAGTGGGAGGGTATCACATGAGAATCAGGAAGTAAACTGTGCTAGACTAACTATAAAAAGGAAATGTTAATAGAGAAAACGCCCCCACAAGACTGGCCTATAGGCAAGTTTCTAGGGGTACTGTCTTAATTGATGATTGATGTGGGAGGGCCTGGATCACTATAGACAATGGCACTCCTGGGCTTGTGGTCCTGGGTAGTACACAAATGCAAACTGAGCAGGCTCAGGGGAGCAAGCCAGTAGGCAGTATTCCTCCCCAGCTTGTGTTTCAGTTCCTGCCTCTGCTTCCCTCAATGAATTGTGACACAGGATACGTAATTCAAATAAACCCTTTTCTTTTTAAGTTGTTTTTGGTGATAGTGTTTTACCATGACAATGTAAACCCTAAGACAAAAAAATTGGGTCAGAGCTGTGGGGGGTTGCTGTGACAGACCAGACCACGTGTTTTGAGAATGTTGTGGTAGCACTTGGACTTTGGGCTGGAAAATCTTTGAGTACTCAGTGGACTATTCAAGATAAGAGCATTTCAAAGATGAGTGCTAAGAGAGATGCAGGCGATGGCAATTTGGCTTGTGAAGTTTCAGAGGGAAGTTTGAGAGTCCCTTAAACACTCATTGGGGGCAGTTTAGTATTTTGAATTAATCTGTGTTCCTGGTTAGCTGGAGCTGAAGAATTGGCTGTGATTAACAAGAGAACCACACAAACAAAATTTTTGCTTTACTAAGACAATAAATACTGTCACCCAGGGATGAAGAATCATCTGTGATTAAGAAGAAAACAGCATCCCTAAGGTAGAATCACCTGGGACATGTTTCCCCAGGGTCAGCACACAGGTGTTGTGGTTCAAAGGGAACCAAGGCTGCATCTCATGTTCTCAACTGTACTTGATAATATGTAAGAGTGTCTCAAGTAGTACAGGTTTTGAAGGCATGAAGGAGGCATGGATAGCTGCTAAGGTTTGACACTATCAGAGACCAGGAGAGGCCAGTTGTGAAAATACAGCCTCAGTTGCAGTAGAAACTCCAGATTTGAATGGATCATGAAGAGAAGCTGAGATTTGGCACTAATCAGCAAGGTCAGAGTCCCTGAAAAGAAGCCAGGAGAGGCTATCAGTGAATGTACAGCCTAGTTGTAGCACAGACCCCTCTCAGTAAGGCAGGACGACCACCAAGTACAACAGTTGTGGAGAGGAACTGGCCTGAGCCTAGGAGATAAGCTGTGTGTAATGTGGATGGCAGAACCAGACAAATGCCAAAGCCCATTGGAGCCGAGAGGATCCTGAGTGGATCCCAAGTATCAACATTTTAAACTATTAAATTTTGGTTTTGCTTTGACTTAATTAAGGCTGTGCCCTGGTTTTTCCCTCTTGGGAAAGGGTCTGCAGTTGATGGATTTTGGATATTGTCGGGCGCCATCTAGCAGGTGATCTTCCTGAGATGGTTCCACCGTGGACTGTAAAGCTATGATGAATTTGCTCCTTTAGGCAAGGCCAATGAGATTACATTTGAGGAAAGATTCCTGCTGTTAGTATGCTTTTCTTATTATATATATATGTATATATATATATATATATATATATATATATATAAATCACTAGGTATTAGCCCACCCTATTGAACAGATCTCTGCAGAACAATGAATATGTGCTGTCCTTTAGTGGTGCTATATTGACAAATAGATCTTAATTTTTAATGATGGTTCTATAAGAGTTTCTAAAATTATGTTAGTAATTATCAAGCCCTTTTATAATAGGACTGCTATTTAGTCCTCTCTGATGTCAAAACTGCAATAAGAACTCTGCCAATCTTCAAGTGTCAGGAGTTAATTGCTTCTGAGATAGAAAGCAGACATTTACAACTTACAGCACATTCCAAGAGGTTGTAAAACAATTAACCAAAGGTCATAAAAGGGAGCTAACAACATGGTAGATGCAAGGTCAGACCAGATGGTAAAATATTGACTGAGTTTATCACTACAAAGCTTCAATGATAACTTAGTTATGACCTTTAACTCTCTAAGAAACTGTAGAGCTAGTGACAGATAATGAATGTTGTAATGGTTTGTAAATGTTTGGTCTCGGGAATGACACTATTAGGAGGTGTGGCCTTGTTAGAGTAGGTGTGTCACTGTGGGGCAGGGGCTTAAGACCCTCACCTAGTTGCCTAGCAGTCAGTTTTCCACTAGCCGCCTTCAGATGAAGATGTAAAACTCTCAGCTCTGCCTGCACCGTGCCTGCCTGGATGTTGTCTTGCTTCTTTCTACCTTGATGATAATGGACGGAACCTCTGAACCTGTAAGCCAGCCACAATTAAATGTTGTCTTTATAAGACTTGCCTTGGTCATGGTGTCTGTTCATAGCAGTAAAACCCTAAGACAAAATGTCTAGTCTTAAAGGATACATATATAAATATCTCTGTTGTAAACTTATTCAATTTATGATTTGAATTTATGTTTGAACTTTTAATGAACTTTTGTTTTTAAAAAAAAAAGGATGCTTGAAAAAAAACATGTTATCTGTTTTCCTAGGCAAGGTACAAAAGGCTAGAAATGATTAAATTGCATTTGGAGCAAAGGAATTATTATATCAGAGGTCATTATTATTACATCAGAGCAGGAGGAGAGAGCAAGGTAGGAAAGAGAAGGACAGCAGAGTAGGATAAGTTAGACGTTAAAAGGAAACTTAGAAATTGAGAGAGCAATATGCAGATTGTAGAGAAAAAGAGACAAAGAAGCTGCTGCAGAAAGAGCAGAAGTAGGGGCAGGGAAGCCTCTCCTTACCATGGAACTGAACGGTCTTTTCTTAACTGCAAGGCAGGCTTAGCCTTACTAAAGAGGACAAAGCTTTCTTCTCACAGACTTCGGATTGATTCATTTAGCAATAAAAGGGTAGAGGCTTTTTCTTTATGGAATAAAGATTGTAGCTCATTTTCCATCCAGAATGAATGAGTACTCTCTGCCCTGGTGCTTGGTCTTTTGCTCCATATGCATATGTAAGTACGAATGTATATGGGTAAGTATGTAATTATAAATATGTAGCTGGGCCCAACTGGTTTGCATACAGATATATGAATATGTATGCTTGAATTTGCATGTGAATTTGTGTGAATTTATGCATACTTGCTTGTGTAAAAGTTTTTCCTTCTCCTGGTTCAATAAAAGTTTATTGCTCCAAACCTCCTTCCAGGCTAACAAGCCAGAATAAGGCTTATAGGCAAGAGAGAAAAAAGCCCTAGTAATTAATCCTTTACTTAATTCCCAGCTGTTAGGCTACAGGTGTTAATTGCCCAAGTCCACTGTTTTTAACCCTCAGAATGAGCAAGAAAGTTTTTAGGACTTTTTTTAAAGAAGTTTTCAGCAAGCATTCTGTGTAGTTAGAGAGCTAGAAGGCCAGAGACCAGCAGTTTCAAAGCTACACCCATGTCCAATGCTGTGTTCTGCTTCAACCCATTCCAGGCTGAGCAGGCTCCCAACAGGACATTTTGGAGAGACTTTGAATATTTTATGAGCCAGGGCAAAATCAGCTGGGTGGCCTCGAGCTACCCCAGTGTAATGGTTCAGCCCCTACTGACTTGGCTTGGGAGTCCCCCCATCATGATGGTGGCATGGCTCAGCCTGCCAAGGGTGTGTGTGTGTGGGCACAGAAGCAGGGGAGCGGTGGGGGGGGGGCGGAAGAGAAGTAGCTGGCAGGACACAGGTAAACCAGTATTCTAGGAAAGAGAGCTAAGAGCCCTCTTGGGTTTGGAAGAGCTCAAGGGAAAGGTAGACTAGCTAGGTAGAATGGCACAGAGATTCCTAAAGAGCTAACATTTTAGGTGTAGAATCAAGATAAATAATATTATTATAAGTAATATTGTAAATAGCTATTTTGTATATAGTTAGGAAAATAAAGATACCTTGCTAAGCTAGCAAATTTTAACCTCAGTTTATGCCTCCCATGTCTTTTTTGGTATAAATATTAGATAATTAAACAATTATCTAAACAATAATGGTGTTATATCACAACAATAGAAACCACGAGTAAGACATAAACAAATTTACCAATCCTGGAGAGCTGAAAGTAAGGAAATTCATAGGGTCCTCCCCATAGTTATAGAAGCCATAAAACAATTGCTCCAGAGATAGGGGGGAGTGGAACACCAGGAAGACTCTGGCTAGCTGAGTTTCCTGAGCCATTCTTTGACCTGTCAAGCTGCCTGCATGTCCTTCTTTTTTTTTTTTTTTTAGTTTATTTTTATTTTATGTATGTAGGTATTTTGCCTACATGTACACATGTGCAGTGTGTGCATACAGTACCTGCAGAGGTCAGAAGAGAGCATCAGTTCTCTGGAACTAGAGTTACAGATGATCTTGAGCAGCCATGTGGGTGCCAGAAACTCAGCTCTCTGCAAGGGCAGCGACTGCCCCAATTTCAGAGGACTCAACGGCTTCTTCTGACTCTATTAGTTCTTATTATAACCTGGGCAGCACCCAGAGTCCTACTGATTTATTTAATCAGCTTTAGCACAATTGCTGGGTGATTACCCCTGTTTTTCTCTACTAGACTGGCTATTTCCCAGGTACACCCCCCCCCCCCCCGTTACTTGTTCTTTTTGCCCCATCAAAGTGCATCTTGTCAGGATGCAGTTCTCTCCCTTGCTCTGTACTCCTGGCCATCCGAAAGGAGGTCCTGCTCTCTCTGTCTTCTTTCTCCTCTTTATCTCCTTGTGGTCTCTACCTGCAATACCCATCCTGGGAACAGAAGCTCTGCCTACCTCTACTCTCCTTAGTAATTGATTGTCAGCCACGTTTATATAACCAATCAGAGAGGATTAGCAAATTTTATATATTTTTTTGTATGTGAGAATGTGCTCATCTAGACTGCAACTAAATATTTTATCTTATATTTATCTTTATACATATACATACATACATACATACATACATATATTCTGAGAACTAGATATTTCAGTGGCCATGTTGACTCAAAGGGCAAAGGCAATACCCTTGAAAATGTCACCTAACCAAGAAGTATCAATGTTGAGTCATATTAATTTTTATTTTTAGGATACTAACCATCTGCAAGAAAACAACCAACATGTTCTTTGTGCCACCAACAGTATTTGACATTGTCAATTAATTACATTTTTTTCTTTTAGGAAAAAATTTCCCTTTTAGCTAATGATCTAAAGAGCTTATTATGGCTATCTCTTTGGTGAAATGTCAGCTTGTGTCTTTCACAGATTGGATTATCTGATTTTTACTGTTGAATGATTAGTGTTCTTCACATATTCTAGAAAATCCTTTATCAGATATATGATTTTGCAAACATAATAATGACCCAGTATATAGCATATCCTTTTATACCAGTGTGGTGGTTTGAATATGCTTGGCCCATGGAATGGCACTATTAGGAAATGTGACCTTGTTGGAAGAAGTGTGTCAATGTTGGGGTGGACTTTGAAAGACCTTCATCCTAGCTGCCTGGAAGTCAGTCTTCTCCTAGCAAACTTCAGAGGAAGATATAGAACTCTCAACTCCTCCCGTGCCATGTCTCCCTGGACACTGCCATGTTCCCATTTTAATGATAATGAACCTCTGAACCTGTAAGCCAGCCCCAATGAAATGTTGTCCTTATAAGAGCTGCCTTGCTCTTTGTGTCTCTTTATAGCAATGGAAACCCTAAGACAGAAGTTGGTATCAAGGACTGTAGAGAATCTTTTTGGGGGTACCACTTGGCAGGAATATGACATTGGTCTAAGACAAGGAAGTAAGTCAAGCAAGAATCTGACATCTGGGCATGACAGGAAAATTAAGTTCAGGCAAGAATCTAATTTTAGGATATAATAGGGAAATAGGTTAAGGCAGGAATTTTAATCTTAGGGTGGAACAAAGAAGTAGGCTTAAGGCAAGATTTTGAGCTTGGTCATAGAAGTGGGCTCAGGTTTTGGTCATTCTGTCAAGTCCTTGGAAACAACTGTAATCGCAGGACTTTGCTTATTGCCTTGACTATTTGTGTTAATTGTCTTGCTTGTTCCTCATTGTACTACTACTGCCCTTAATACTTGCATATAATTAAAATGGTATAAAAGCAGATTGGAAAAAATTAAACCTGCCTCAGCCTCAGAACTGGCTGGGGTCATGCTACAATGTTGTCTAATTCTCTGTTTTCCTTTTAATCCTCACTCTTGTGCTGGAGAACCTGTTGACTAACTGAACTGGCTTGGTCAAAGGACTGAGGTATTGTGATAGGTATAAACGAATGTAGATTTTGGAACTTTGGTTTTAGAAAGTCGTGGAATGCTTTAAGTGGGGCTTGATGGACTATCCTAGTAAGGACATGGAAGACATTGGTGCTAAGAGTGATTTGAACTGTGGGGGCCAGGCTCAAGAGATGTCAGAAGAGAAGAATGTTAGTATGTGACTGAGACTTTTTTTTGTAATAGTTGGTGAAAAAATGTTGCTGCTTTTCACCCTTGTCTGAATAGTCTGCCTGAGGCTAAGGTGAAGAGATTCACATTAATTGCACTGACAAAGAAAGTCTCAAAAAAAAGCCCAGCAGAGACTATGTTTTCAGGGTTTGTGCATTTTGATCAAAAGTAACAAGCTTCAAAAGGAAAAGTACAAAATGTATGGTTCAAAGAATAAAAGGGCACCAAAGAATGGAGCTGGATTCTATATTCAAGGAGACAAAAGCAAGCAGGCCTCTAAGTTCAAGGCCAGCCTGGGGCAGAGCAAGTTCTAGGTGAAGAAAAGCTTAAGTCCAGGTGTAGTGGTACATGCCTTTAATCCCAACATTTAGGAGACTTAGCCATGCAGATCTCTGAGTTCAAGATCAATCTGCAGAGCAAGTTCTAAGAAAGGCAAATTTAGGTAGTATGAAGGAGTCAGAAAACAAAAAGCTGATATAATAAAACAGGAGACCAAACAGCAGAATTCAGCAGCTTCAGCCACACCGTTCTGCGCGCGCACACACACACACACACACACACACACACACACACACGCACACACACACTTGTGGAATTTAGTTTTCTTTTATATATATATATTTTTATTAGATATTTTCTTTACTTACATTTCAAATGTTATCCCCTTTCCTGGTTCCTCTCTCCCGAAACTCCAATCCCATCACCCCTCCACCTGCTTACCTCACCCACCCACCCACTCCCGCCTCCCTGCCCTCTAATTCCCCTACACTGGGGCATCGAGCCTTCACAGGACAAAGGGACTCTTCCCATTGATGCCCAACAAGGCCATCCTCTGCTACATATGAAGTTGGAGCCATGGGTCCCTCCATGTGTACTTCTTGGTTGACAGTGTAGTCTCTGGGAGCTCTGGGGGGAGGGGGTCTGGTAGGTTGATATTGTTGTTCTTCCTATGGGGTTTCAAAACCCCTTCAGCTCCTTCAGTCCTTTCTCTAACTTCTCCATTGGGGACCCCGTACTCAGTCCAATGGTTGGCTGCAAGCATCCACCTCTGTAGAGAGTCATATTGAAGTGCTTTATCACATGGCAGCTATCAGCTCCAGACTCCAGTGAGCTACACGACCCCCCACCTGGTGGAGCTGGCAGAGCTCCAGGAGCAAGCCTTTTGTCACACCTCAGCCTCCTGCAGAGCAACAGACCCTATGGGGTCAACTTCCTCGAGGAACCATGGAGCCAAGGGCCTGCTGAGAAGCGCTGAAAAGACTCTGCAACCCTGGGAGGGAGGGTCACGCCCACAGCACATATATTGTCGCTCTTATCCCCCAAGTAAGAGAGATTTTGTACAGCCATGCACTAATGTCTCTATGTGTTCTTTTTCTCTGGACCCTCCGTCTTTTCATTCCTCAGCTCTTCGTCCATGGAAAACCCGCTCATGAGTAATTCCTGGGAAGCTTCACACCTCTGTATTTGTCAGGCTCTGGCAGAGCTTCTCAGGATACAGCCATATTAGGCTCCTGTCAGCATGCACTTCTTGGCATCCACAATAGTGTCTGGGTTTAGTGACTGTATATGGGATGGATCCTCAGGTGAACAGTCTCTGGGTGGTGTTTCCTTCAGTCTCTGCTACACACTTTGTCTCCATATTTGCTCCCATGAGTATTTTATTCCCCCTTCTAAGAAGGATGGAAGCATCCACACTTTGGTCTTCCTTCTTCTTGAGCTTCCTGTGGTCTGTGAATTGTATCTGGGGTATTCTGAGCTTTTGGGTTAATATACACTTATCAGTGAGTGCATACCATGTGTGCTCCTTTGTGATTGGGTTACCTCACACAGGATTATATTTTCTAGTTCTATCCATTTGCCTAAGAATTTTATGAAGTCATTGTTTTTAATAGCTGAGTAGTACTCCACTGTGTAAATGTACCACATTTTCTGTATCCATTCCTCTGTTGAAGGACATCTGGGTTCTTTCCAGCTTGTGGCTATTATAAATAAGGCTGCTATGAACATAGTGGAGCATGTGTCCTTGTTATATGTTGGAGCATTTTTTGGGTACGTGCCCAGGAGTTCTGTAACAGGGTCCTCAAGTAATACTATGTCCAATTTTCTGAGGAGCCACCAAACTGATTTCCAGAGTGGCTGTACCAGTTTGCAATCCCACCAACAATGGAGGAGTGTTCCTCTTTCTCCACATCCTCTCCAGCATCTGCTATCTCCTGAGGTTTTGATATTAGCCATTCTGACTGGTATGAGGTAGAATCTCAGGGCTGTTTTGATTTTCATTTCCCTGATGATGAAGGATGTTGAACATTTCTTTACGTGCTTCCCGGCCATTCGATATTCCTCAGTTGAGAATTCTCTGTTTAGCTCTGTACCCTATTTTTAATAGGGTTATTTGATTCTCTGGAGTCTAACTTCTTAGATTTTTTTTTATATATTGAATACTAGCCCTCTATCAGATGTAGGATTGGTAAAGATCTTTTCCCAATCTGTTAGTTGCTGTTTTGTTCTATTGACACTGTCTTTTGCCTTACAGAAGCTTTGTAATTTTATGAGGTTCCATTTGTCTATTATTGATCTTAGAGCATAAGACATTGGTGTTCTGTTCAAGAAACTTTCTCCTGTGCCTTCGTGTTCAAGGCTCTTCACCACTTTCTCTTCTATTAGTTTCAGTGTATCTGGTTTTATGTGAAGGTCCTTGATCCACTTGAACTTGAGCTTTGTACAAGGAGATAAGAATGGATCAATTTGCATTCTTCTACATGCTGACCTCCAGTTGAACCAGCACCATTTGTTAAAAATGCTGGGTTTTTTTCCACTGAATGGTTTTAGCTCCTTTGTCAAAGATGAAGTGACCATAGGTGTGTGGGTTTATTTCTGTGTCTTCAATTATGTTCTATTGATTTTCCAGCCTGTCTCTGTACCAATACCATACAGTTTTTATCACCATTGCTCTATAATACAGCTTGAGGTCAGGGACGGTGCTTCCCCCAGAAGTTCTTTTATTGTTGAGAATAGTTTTCACCATCCTGGATTTTTTGTTATTCCAAATGAATTTGCAAATTGGTCTTTCTAACTCTAGAAAGAACTGAATTGGAATTTTGATGGGGATTGCATTGAATTTGTAGAGTTTTCTCTGGGTGTGGTGGGACTGGGTACAGAGCTAGAGCCCAAGGTCTGCTCAGGACACCAGCTCAGACTGGAAGGAACCCGTGCCACTGGCCAGGTGGGGGTTCCTGCATTCCTGGAACCCAGGGGTTCCAGTTACTCCCAGTGTTGGGGCAGATGTTGGGTGTGTTAGAGCACCTGGAAATCAAGCTTCCTCTGGATGTTGATGGACTGGGTGCGGAGCTAGTGTCCAAGGTCTGCTTAAGGCCAGCTCTGGCTTTAGAGTCAAGAAGAGAAGGGACTACTGGGAAAATTGATGCTTGTTAACTGGAGCTAAGAAATTAATGGTGATCAGTATCACTAAGGTGAAATCTTCTGGGAAGTATTTTCTGAGAGCACTAAAAAGTTGTGTTTCAGAGATAGCCAAGGTTGTACCTCATGCTGCAGGTAGACTTCGTAATGTGTAAGAATCACCGAGATAGTACTGGTTTTGAAGGCATGAAGGGGTCATGGAGAGAAGATAATGCTTAGCACTTTAAGAAACCAGAGAAGGCCATTGGTGAAGGTGCAACCTCAGTTGCAGTTGACAGCCCAGTTGACTGTATTGATACTTTGTTTCCAACCCAATTATCTGGTAAAAGAACTCTCAACTCAATCAGTAACAATACAAGCTATAAGCCCAGATTGGGCAGATCTCCCACTACACTACTCTATTCCCATCTATGTCATCCCATATAACTTGCGGTTTCTCCAGACCACGAGCTTCTCTTCAGCCTCTTCATCAATCCCCCTGTAACTCCTTCCCCTTCCCCTCGATCCTATGTAACTCCTCCCCCAAATCCTTAGCTCCTCCTCCTTCCTCCTGCCCAATCATTGGCTCAAGCCTTTATTTGAAAAGTTAAGGTGAGGAGAAAGTTCACAAAGCAACTCCTTATCTGTAACTCCTCCCAAAAGTGGAATTAGCATCAAAATACAAGCCCAGGGGTATCCACAAAAGGACTGAAGGGTCATGCAAAGAAGTTGAGGCTTGGCATCATGTAAGGAGCCTATGAGAGACTATTGGTGAAACCTACATGCAGCAGAAGACCACAGCATATTGGCAATGCCAGTACCATGGGATGATGACCAAGAACAGCAACAGCAATGGAGTGGAGTCAACCAGAGCCTAGAGTGCTACAGAGAGCAGCGCTGGAGAAGTGACCCAAGCCCTTTAGAGGATCCCAGAAGATCATACATCATGTGTGGATCCCAAACATTGGAACAAGAAGCTGTGAAGTTGAAGTTGCCTGGGATACCCCAAGATTTAAGAGATGACAGAGCCATGTGATACCTGCTGAGGAAAGCTGCTAATAGGGAGTGGAACGAGCCTAAGAGAAAGAAGTTTGTTGCAGTCATCAACACTGAAAGGAGTTGAGGGGCTGTAGAGATGACTCAGTGGTTAAGAGCATGGACTGCTCTTCCAGAGGTCCTGAGTTCAACTCCCAGCAACCACATGGTGGTTCACAACCATCTGTGATTGGGTCTGATGCCCTCTTCTGGTTTGTCTGAAGAGACAATGTTGCTCACATATATAAAATATATAAATCTTTTTAAAAAAAGAAAGAAGGAAAGAAAGAAAGAAAGAAAGAAAGAAAGAAAGAAAGAAAGAAAGAAAGAAAGAAAGAAAGAAAGAAAGAAAGAAAGAAGAAAGAAAGAAAAAAGGAGTTTAACATCAGACATTGAGATGTGGAGTTTGGAGTTTGTCCAGCTGGTTTTTGGTCTTGAATGAACCTATGAGGACAGGGGAGTAGAATGTGGTGGTTTGAATGTACTTGGCCCAGGGAGTGGCACTATTAGGAGATGTGGCCTTGTTAGAAGACAGGTGTCATTATTGGGGTGGACTTTGAGAGAACTTCCTCCTAGCTGCCTGGAAGTCAATCTTCTCCTAGTGACCTTCAGATGAAAATGTAGAACTCCCAGCTCCTCCTGCATTATGCCTGCCTGGATGCTGCCATGCCCCCACCTTAATGATAATGGACTGAACCTCTGAACCTGTCAACCAGCCCCAATTAAATGTTGTCCTTATAAGACATTTATTTATTTATTTATTTATTTATTTATTTTGGTTTTTTTTGAGACAGGGTTTCTCTGTGTAGCCCTGGCTGTCCTGGAACTCACTTTGTAGACCAGGCTGGCCTCGAACTCAGAAATCCTCCTGCCTCTGCCTCCCAAGTGCTGGGATTAAAGGCATGCGCCACCACCGCCCGGCTCTTATAAGACATTTATTATTGCTCATTTTGTCTTCACAGCAATGAAACCCTGACTAACACAACTGGTAACAAGATTTTTCACAGAGGAAACCTCAAATTCCTACAAAGTTCAGTTTATTAATTCTTTTTCTGTCAGTGTCAAGTTCAAAACTGCTAGAAATAATTTAACATTATTCCTCTCCTTATTTACCTTGAAAGTCAAAATAGTTCTCACTGGATCAAATGTTTTATTTATGTCATTGTTCTCAGAGCAGATTTCTAAAGGAGCAAATGCTGGTCATTCACATTTCCCTAGGTTTAATCTGCAGTGCCTCAAGGAGCAGAAAAGAGGCTGTCATACTTCCTCTTTTTCTCCAGGACTCTTATCTATATACATACATACCTACTTATCATCTCTCTATATCTTTATATCTGCCCGTCTGTCTCTGTCTCTCCTTCATTTTTTTAAGACCGTATCTTATTATGCAGATCTAGCTGGCCTGGAACTTACTATGTAGATTGAGATGCTTTTTTTTTTTTTTTTTTTTGGTTTTTTCGAGACAGGGTTTCTCTGTGTAGCCCTGGCTGTCCTGGAACTCACTCTGTAGACCAGGCTGGCCTCGAACTCAGAAATCCGCCTGCCTCTGCCTCTCAAGTGCTTTTAACTGACACATTATCTTCCTGCTTCAGCCAAGCATGGAAGTTAAAGCCATGTACCATACCTGGGAGGTATGCCCATACTTCCTTTTTCTTTTAAAAATATTTATTTTTATAAGTATTTGCATGTGTGTGTCTATATTACAATGTACAGACCTGACTCCTGCAGAGGACAGAGGAGAGCATCAGATCCCCTGGGAATCAAACCTGGGTCCTCTGGAAATAGGACTCAGTGGTCTTTGCCACTAAACCATCTTTCCAGGTCCATTCCCATGACACACACCCTCTCCCTTGTCCCATACTTCCTTCTCACCATTATATCTTATTACACTTATAACTTTGAAAACTGCTATTTGGACTGTAGTACTGAGTTTCTAACAATAACTAAGGATAAGAAGAGATGGTTCACAGATCTGGCATCCTGTGTCACATCTGTCTCACCATGATTAATGGAGGAAGGTAACTGAGAGAAGGAGGACCATCATATAAAAGAAATGAATCAATATAAAAACTTGCCTCTGGTCTTCGATTATGACATCACAAAGCTATACCTTTTCTTTCTCTAGCTGCCTGGCTCTTCTCTGGGCTCTCTTGGCATTTGTAGCATTCTCTCAGCTCTGACATTCTTCATGACCTCCTAAGACCAGACTTTCTGAGAGACAGATTCTTGGACCATGACCTCTCTTCCCATGCTAATCTTACAAGTACTCTTTCTTAGTTTAATTAGCCTTCATGGAGGTTGGGAAATGGCATTGACCTTTAACTAGTGCTCTGAGAAACAGTATTTCCATTTAGTTAGGGTTAAAAAGGAAGATCCTATTCTTAATCTTTTTTAATAAGTATTTTAAAAAAACAGTGTCTGGAAGCTGGAGAGATAACTCAATGGTTAAGAGCACTTGTTGCTCTTGTAAAAGGCTAGAGTTCAGGTCACAACACCAAGATTGAGATGCTCACATCTGCCTATAACTTCAAGGCCAAAGGATCTGAAAACCTCTTCTAGTCCCTGAAGGCACACACACACACAGATACCCACACACACAGATACCCACACATACATATGTACATAATATGCATACACATACATACATGCACACACATACACATACACACATGACGCTCACACACACATAAAAATAAAACAAATCTCTAATAAAGGTAGTATCTGACTGCATAGCCAGATTGGCCTTACATTTTCAGTCCTCCTACCTTAGCCTCCCAAGTGCTAGAATTATAGGTAAGAGTCTTGTCCCATGCTCAAACTATATCACAAATCCTTTATATTTTCCCTTGATCTAACTCTAATACAAATAATACATGTAACATTACATTCTGCTGCCAGGTTGCTCAATCTGTATCACTGATCCTTCATATTTTCCTTTGACCCAACTTCAATACAAATAAGTAACGTTAAATTCCACTGCCAGGTGTGCTGATGCATGGCCACCCACTCAGTGCAGGCCCAGCACTCAGGAAGCTGAAGCAGGAAGTTTACAGTGAATTCAAAGCCAGTCTGAGCTACATAAAACCTTGTCACACATGGGTCCCCCTATTTACCCCCCCCCAAGAAAAGCAAAGTCAATTACATTAAAATTTAAAGTTCACTTATATAAAAATAAAAATAAGACTAGCATAGCTCTTTAGTACAAACATCTGTATTTGTTGTGTACAGTCTATTTGTGCAGTCACTGTAAAAGTGGCATGATGAGACATGGTCTCTACCAAATCAAATCTTGGGACCAAGACATCTAGACTGTGCTCAAAAATCCATTCCTATTGTGGTGATTTAAATATGCTTGGCCCATAGAAAGTGATACTGTTAGAAGTTGTGACCATCTTGAAGTGTTACAGTAGGAGTGGGCTTTGGAGGTCTCGTTCTATACTCAGGCTTCACCCATTTTGGAAAAGAGCTTCCTCCTAGCTGCCTGAGGATGCCAGTCTCTCCTGGTAGCCTTTGAATCAAAACGCAGAACTCTCAGCCCCTTCTGCAGCACCATGTCTGACAGCATGCCACCATGCTTCCTGCTATGATGATAATGGCCTAAATCTCTGAAACTGTAAGCCAGCCCCAATTGAATGTTTGCCTTTATAAGAGTTGCTTTGGTAATGGTGTCTTCTCATAGCAATGGAAACCCTTCTAACTAAGAATTTGTACCAGGGACTGGGGAATTGCTGTGATAGGCCTGATCATGTTTTTCTTTGGAGGAATATGAATTTTGGGATTTTGGATATGGAAAGCAATGGAATGCTTTAAGTGGGACTTAATGCGTCATCCTAGTAGGAATATGGAAAACATTGGTGCTGAGGGTGATTTGAACTCTGGAGATTGTTTTTATGTTTGGGTGAAGAATGTTGCTGCTTTTTGCCCTTATCTGAAGAGTCTGACTAAGGCTAAGGTAGAGAGATTTATATTAATTGCATTGACAAAGGAAGTATCAAAAAAGCCCAGAATAGACTCGGTTCTCTGGTTTACTCTCTTTTTTTTGGGGGGGGGCGTTTTCGAGACAGGGTTTCTCTGTGTAGCCCTGGTTGGCCCTGGTTAGCCTGGAACTCACTTTGTAGACCAGGCTGGCCTCAAACTCAGAAATCCTCCTGCCTCTGCCTCCCAAGTGCTGGGATTAAAGGCATGCGCCACCACCGCCCGGCTCTCTGGTTTACTCTTATGAAGAGTGTTTTGATCAAGTATAGCAAGCTTATAAGGGAAAAATACAAAATGTACGATTCTAAGAGTAAAGGAGTACAAAAAGGTAGAATGAAGATAAATCCTGTTTTCAAGGATATTAAATGGAATTAAGGAATTGGTAACCTTGGAGCAAGATTCTACCTAGCTAAACTCATATATTTGCAGCTATACAAGGAAGAGTTATGTCATGTTAGGTGTGGGGAGCACATTCAGTTACCTTTGGCTGACTTCTTGCTTGTGATTAATCATGAATGAGTCTGCAGACATCTGTCTTTGTTTTCAAGTAAGATGCGCATTATATCCTGCCAAGTTCCTCCACTTATGCATAAGTTCTTGAGAGACTGTCCAAGCCTGAAGAAAAAGGCCTTAATAAAGATACTATGTACCATAAACTCACCACATAAGCATTTGTGGCCATCGTTTAACTTCCTGGAATTGGTCATGCTTCCTGTTACTTGCCTTTAAAAGACACTGAAAAAATACACTCACTACTGGTGTGGTGTTGACCAGCAGCCCTCTCATCTGTCACTTGCATCTTCTTTCTAGCTTTCCTATAATTATCCTCACTCCCCCAGTCATGGTTTTTGTGTTGACTGACCAGCTGGCTCCAGCAGTTAGGTGTTATTATAACTTGATTATTATTTTCATCTGGACATAAGGAGATATGATTATATGTCAAATTGACAAGGATGGATTGTGATGGCTATTCTTGGTTCTCAATTTGATTAAGATCTATAATCTTAAGGCACAGTGATACACACCTTTAATCCCAGGAGACAGTCACAAGCAGATCTCTTGAGTTCAAGGCCAGCCTGGTACAGTGCAAGTTCCAGGTAAAGAAAAGTTTAGGTCCAGGGATAGTGGTACATGCCTTTAATCCCAACATTCCAGGAGATAGAACCATACAGATCTGAGTTCAAGGTCAATCTGCAGAGCAAGTTCCAGGACAGCCAATCTTAGGTAGTAAAGGAGCTGAAAAACAGAAAGCTGGTAATAATGTAATAGAACAAGGGGATCATGTTCCAGCTCCAGCAAAAAGCAGAACTTAGCAGATTTGGCCATGTGGTCTGGCTTTAGAGTCAAGAATAGAAGTGACTACTGGGACCACTGATACTGGTTAACTAGAGTTACGAAATTAGTGGTGATTTAGAAGAAATTGGCATCACTTAGGTGAAATGAAATCTTCTGGGAAGTGTTTTCTGACAGCACAAAGAAGCTATGTTCCAGAGATAGCCAAGGTTGTATGAAGTGTAAATTTCTGGTTTTCTTTGGAGACTCTGTTGTGTCATGTGATGTTTTTCTGGAAACTGTCTTATGAAAGGATGTTTCTTCTGAAGCAGAAACGTGGGAGGATATTTGGAAAGGGTATAAATATAACACAACAGACAGTGGACAATACTACGTGGTATTGGTATGCCTTACCATTTTTTGCTGGTCATTGTTGGGCTTTGCTGAAACTTGTCTTCGTTGATGACACTGTGTAGTATTGGTACATCTTACCATTCTTTATTGGCCATCATTTGTCATGACTTCATAGAGAGAAATTGATCAAAGAACTTGTGGTGGCTTTCTGGTGGCTTCTTGCCACTTCTGAGAACTTGGGCCAATTGGCAGAGCCTTGTGGTTTCTTCTGGATCTCCCTGCCATTGTTGATTTGTGAATGGTGTTTGTGAGTGGATTAAGCTGCCATGAACACTGATATCCTGACAGGACAGATTGTCCTTGCTCTAACAACTATTTCTAAACAGGTATACATCCTCCTTTGCTCTATTAACCTTTCCACTACCTCTGAATGATGGGCTAGGAGGGAGGTTAAAGCATTTAAGATCCCTTATTAAAAGTAGGTTTTGAAAAATCTAAGCCAGCTGGGCAGTGGTGGCGCACACCTTTAATCCCAGCACTTGGGAGGCAGAGGCAGGAGGATTTCTGAGTTCGAGGCCAGCCTGGTCTACAAAGTGAGTTCCAGGACAGCCAGGGCTACACAGAGAAACCCTGTCTTGAAAAACCAAAAAAAGAAAAAAGAAAAAGAAAAAAAGAAAGAAAGAAAAGAAAAATCCAAGCCTACAGATGTACCTTGTGCTGCAGCTGGACTTGGTAATGTGTAAGAATCATCTAGATAGTACTGGTTTTGAAGGCATGAAGGGGTCATGGAGAGAAGATGAGGCTTGGCACTTTAAGAAGCCAGGGAAGGCCATTGGTGACAGTGCAGCCTCAGTTGCAGTCGACAGCCCAGGACTGAAGGGTCATGCAAAGAAGTTGAGACTTGGCATCATGTAAGGAGCCTATGAGAGACTATTGGTGAAACCTACATGCAGCAGAAGACCACAGTATATTGGCAATGCCAGTACCATGGAATGACAACCAAGAACAGCAGCAGCAATGGAGTGGAGTCAACCAGAGCCTAGAGTGCTATAGAGGGCAGAGCTGGAGAAGTGACCCAAGCCTTTTGAAGGAACCCAAAAGTTCATTTATGGATCCCAGACATTGGAGCAAGAAGCTGTAAAGTTGAAGCTGTCTTGGATATCCCAAGACGTTCGAGATGCCAGACATATGGGATACCTGCCAATGAAAGCTGCCAACAGGTGTGCAACCAGAGAAAGAAAATGAAGTTTGTTGCTGCAGAATTCCAGATCTGCCAATACCAGTCATAAAAGTATAAAAGGAGTTGGAGATCTAAAGAGTGTTTTGACATTGGACACAGAGACTCTGAGTTTAGAGTTTGACCAGATGGTTTTGGTATTGTTTTGCTGCAGTATTTCTGCACTATGACATTTTTGGAACAGTAAAATATATCTTATGCCATGATGTCAGAAGAATGTGATCTGCTTTTTTATTTTGATTTTATAGGGATTACAGTTAAGAGATTGCATGAATCTCAGACGAGACTTTGAACTTTGGACTTTTAAACATTGATGAGACTGTGAATAGACTATGGAGATTCTTGAAGTTGGACTAAATATATTTTGCATTATGCTATGGCTAAATATGGCCCCCAGAGACTAATGTGTTGAACAAGCCTATGGGGGTCAGGGAGTGGACTGTGGTGGTTTGAATATGCTTGGCCCATAGGGAGAAATACTGTTAGGAGGTGTGGCCTTGTTGGAGGAAGAGTGTCACTGTGGGGGTGGGAAGAGTGTCACTGTGGGGGTGGGCCTTGGAGGTCTGCTCTTATGCTCAGGCTTCACCCATTATGGAACAGAGCTTCCTCTTAGCTGCCTGAGGATGCCAGTCTCTCCTGGTTGCCTTTGAATCAAAACGCAGAACTCTTGGCCCCTTCTGCAGCACCATATCTGACTGCATGCCATCATGCTTCCTGCTATGGTGATAATGGCCTAAATCTCTGAAACGGTAAGCCAGCCCCAAATGAATGTTTGCCTTTATAAGAGTTGCTTTGGTCATGGTGTCTCTTCATAGCAATGGAAACCCTAACTAAGATACCTAGTCAGGCCTGGTTGTACAGGTATATAACTACAGGTACTCTGGAGGCTTATGCAGGAGAGTGACAAATTTAAGGCCACCCTATGCTATACAATGAGTTTGTATATGATAATCTGGGTTTGTATATGCAGACCCAAGGCAATCTTTTCTCAAAAAGAAACAAACATACAAACAACAACAACAAAAGCAAAGACTGGGAATATGGCTAGTGAAATTACTCAGGAAGTAAAAGCTATGTAAACCAGATAACTAAAATTCAATCCCTGGAACCCATGATGGAAAGGCAGAACCATCTCCAGAAAGTTGTCTTCTAAACTCCACAGGCATGCCTAGAATGTGCCATGTTCATGCATACACACCATACACACCATATATCAAATAATAAATAAGCCAGTAAAAGGCTGGGAGTATGGCTTAGTGGTAAATTGCTTACCTAGCCCGTGAAAGTTTAATCCCCATTACTAACAAAGGAAGAAGGTCCAATTGCATAGAAGCACTATACCTATTACCAGCAGGGGTTTTTTATTCCCATGTTTATATGTGCATGTGTACATCCAAGTGCATAGCATACATGTGGATGCCAGAACTCTTCCTCAACTCTCTACCTTAGTTGGTTTTTTTTATTTTATGCATGTATGTGAGTGTGTGTACATGTGTATACCCCATAAAGTAAGAAGAGGACATCAAATCCCTTGGAGCTGGAGTTCCAGACATTTGTGAGCTGCCCAATATATGCATGCTTAGACCTGAACTTGGGCCCTCATGATAGAAGCAACACCCTTCCGAATCCCTTTACCTTACTTTGGGGGAATCTGTCAATAGCTGAGCCCCAATCTCACTAACTGGCTACACTGGCTGGCCAGCTGGCTTCAAGGAGCTGCCTGTTTTCAGTCTCTTAGCGCTGGGGTCATAGGAATAAGACACTATGCTTATCTTTTAGGTGGGTACCAGGAATCCAATTCTCATGCTTTCTCAGCAGGCACTTTACAAGTAAAGCTGAGAATGTCGCTCAAAGTAATTATCTAGCATGCACAGGCCTTAAAATAAAACACAAACTATTTCTATCCCATTCATTCAGTCCTGACAAAATGTATTCCTACCCTCTTTGAAATAGACTCGCCAGGTGGTAGTGGTACACACTTTTAATCCCAGTATTCAGGAGCCAGAAGCAGGTAGATCTCTGTGAGTTCAAGGCCAGCCTGGTCTACCGAGTAAGTTCCAGGACAGCCAGGGCTACATAGAGAAATCCTGTCTGGAAAATAAAACAAAACAAAAAACAATAACTACAACTAAAACGAAAATAGACTCAATTATACAGATAACAGCCTGCTTCCTATTGCTATGATATACCATTACTTCCAAAATCTGCACTCAGGCAGGCATTTTACTGTGCTTTGGACTTTATGGGTCAGGGATGGGGAAGGCTTAGCTGCGCAGTCCCCGGCCTGAGGCTTCTCCTTCAGTTACAATGAAATACACATGGCAACAGCTGTTGATAGCTGTCATCTGGAGCTCAGCCAGGGCTCCCTACACCTGTGCAGCCACAGATGGCCTTTCTGGCAGGGCACTTGTTGAATCCTTACATAGTGACTGGTTTCCCCACAGAATGCATTCTGAGAGAAGCAGGCTGAAGCCACTTGCCCCTTCTGTCTTAGTCTCTGATGTCAACAGTATCAATCCTACTTGGCTCTGTTGGGCACAAACAAGTGCTGGCATCTGCCCAGGTTTGGGGAGGGAGGAGTTGTTGCTTTTGTTTTAATTTGTTTGATGGTCTGAGGGGATAGATTTTTGAAAAGTCCAAGGCCTGCCTGGGCTACAGAGAACAAGGTCTTATTATTTAGCTCAGGCTTACCTCAAACTCACATATAGTCCTGATGTCCACAAATTCACAATCCTACTGCCTCTGCCTCCAAAGTTCTGGGAGGCCAGTGCTACCTCAGCAGAGGCATCCCAGTCTCGAGACTCTCTTTTGCTGCTGAGACAGGTTCTTGTATGGTACAGGACCCATACTTGTTGTGAAGCCAGGGATGACATTGAATTTCAATTCTTTTTTTCCTTCAACTCCCAACTGCTGGGATTACAGGCATTCTCCACCATTCCTGGTCTAAGCAGTGTCTAGGACTGAATCCAGGATTTTCTTTGTGCTAAGCAAACACTCTATCAACTGAGCTACATCCTCAGTCCCAAGACTCCATCAAATAAAAAAATATTTATTTTATGTGTGTTTGCCTGAGTGGGAATGAATATATATATGTACCATCTGTGTGCAGATGCCCATAAAGATAGAGGCCAGAAGAGAGTGTTGGATCACCTGTAACTATACAGAAGAGAGTGTTGGATCACCTGTAACTATACAGAAGAGAGTGTTGGATCACCTCTAACTATACAGAAGAGAGTGTTGGATCACCTGTAACTATACAGAAGAGAGTGTTGGATCACCTCTAACTATACAGAAGAGAGTGTTGGATCACCTGTAACTATACAGAAGAGAGTGTTGGATCACCTGTAACTATACAGAAGAGAGTGTTGGATCACCTCTAACTATACAGAAGAGAGTGTTGGATCACCTGTAACTATACAGAAGAGAGTGTTGGATCACCTGTAACTATACAGAAGAGAGTGTTGGATCACCTGTAACTATACAGAAGAGAGTGTTGGATCACCTGTAACTATACAGAAGAGTGTTGGATCACCTCTAACTATACAGATGGTTGTGAGCTGCCCGATGTACGTTCTGGCAACAGATCCTGGGTTCTCTGCTGTGCTATCTCTCCAACTCCAACCAAGACTCCATTTTTTCTCAAACTCACAGAGATCCATCTGTCTCTGCCTCTCCAAGGGCTTGGAATAAAGGCATACCCCATCAGAATGAGTAAAGAGTCCATTTTAGAGCCTTTGAAAAATGTCTTACAGTCTTAGAAAAATGCCAAGGAACTTGAAAGTAACTTTTTAACATTTTATTTCTGTGGGAGAGAGAAGGGTGTGGAGCTGTCAGAGAACAATTTAAGGGAATTGGTTCTCTCCTTCCATCATGTGGGTTTCAAGGATCAAACTCAGATCATTGGGCTTAGCAGTAAGTGCCTCTCCTCACGTACTAAGATATCTCAAGGTCCTTTAGACTCCTCTTAGGTATTTGGAACTAGAAAAACAGCTCAGCAGTTTAAATCACATGGTTCTCTTGTAAAGGACAAGGTTTTGCTTCTCATCATCCACATGTAGTTCATAAATGCCTGTAACAGCAGTTAACAGGTGATCCAACATCCTCTCCTGGCCTCCAAGAGCACCAGGCATACACACAGTGCACATACATACATGTAGGCAAACTCTGAAACACATAAAAATAAATCACATTTTTTTTTAAAAAAGTCATCTTGGATGTTTACTCATGCAGTTGCTAAGAGGAAAGGTTGCATCTGTATCCAGTGAAGCAGGGTAAATTCCAGAGGTAGAAAGAGTATAGTTACAGGATATCACACTGTGAACCCTGAGATTGTGTTATTTACTGAAGAAAAAAAGTTGTTTTTAATTTCGCTGTGGCTCAGCCCTTGGCACATCACCTTTAATCCCTCTGGCTGGAATACAGGCCCACCCTTAGTACACACCTTTAATCCCTAACAGTGAAGGTAAAGTGATGTCTAATTGAGTGGCAGAAAAAGATTTGACAGAATAGGATATGCCCAACTCTCATGAGAGGCAGTTTTACTGAGACAGTTGTACAGAGACAATTTGCAGAGAAAAAACAAACTAGACACAGGTGAAGACATAACAAGCTAGAAAATGAGGAGCCAAAAGATAAGAACAGATTTCTAAAGTTAGTATGAAGCCAAGCAGAGCAATTCAATCAGAAGTTGAGATAAGCCAAATTGAATCAGTCATCTTGGAGAGGAGTTTGAGCCAGAACAGCAGATTTGACCAGCCAGCCAGAGATCAGAAAGAACTAGAAAGGGATGAAATTATTCAGCATATCTCAGAGGCAGAAAACATTCTGGGCCTAGATTAGATTGTGCAGAGGAGAGAGGCTTCTAGGACTAGGCCTAGGTTAGCAGACGGAGGCAATAAGCATCCAAGATGACAATTACAACAGGCAAATAAAAGTTACACGTATATAAAGGAGCAATCAATCACACTAACAGAACTCAAAACTACTCAACTATAGAATACTCAGCCCACACAGAATGTTCTCCTTTCTTCTCAATGGTGCAGATATTTATTTACATTTGGGATGGAGTCGTGGGTGCACATGATATGCACATCCTCATCCCTCTCCCTCAGTAACAATCTGAAAAATGTAAGCTCTACATTGGCCTGACTTTTGTCAAGTACAACCCTAGCCACTGTGACCAGATATTGAGGTACTGAAATGTCCCACTGTTTAAGGAACATCACATTAGCCCCAAATAAAAAATTAGCAAGAGAATTTGGAATTACAAAAACCAAGAAACCACCTGTAGGCCATTAAAGATAGCTTTAAAAAAAATGTCTAGTGTAGTGATGGTGCACTACTACACTCAGGAGGCAAAGGTAGGAAAATAGAGATTTAAGGATAGGCTTGGTCTACATAATAAGATCATGTTATGTTTGTTTGTTGTTGTTGTTCTTTGTTTTAAATTAATACATTTATGTCCACCATCTTTGCCACTTTGGATTATCAAAGGTGGAAAAGAAGCTGTGATGGTACAGGCCTGTGATACTAGTGCTCTGGAAGCAGAGACTGGAGGACCAGGAAAAGCCAAGGTCATTCTTGACTACACAGTGCATTTGGACCCATCCTAGGATATATGAGATCCTGTCTCAAAGCAGCCAAGAGAACGGAGTGCACAGGCACTTACTTGTATGCTCAAACAAAACAGGCCATTTTCACTTTGTCAATTATAAAAACAAAACAAAACAAAACACCACAAAGTAATACTTCAAAATAAAACGTTCTCTTGTCATTTGGACACCAGAGATATTAAGCTGAATGCAACTGGATTGGGACTTAGTAAAGAACAAGACAGAAAAGGAAGTAGAGATTTGATGTGACCTGAAAAGGATCCAGGTCTCCTGAACAGGAGGAGCAAGATATATGAGCATTTTTTTCTGATTAAGACCTTTTCAAAACTTGAGCAGGTACAAACTTCTTTATTTACTTTTTTCCAGGGACCAACTTACTATGTAACCAGAGATGACCTTGCACTCCAGATCTTCCTGCCTCCACTTCTAAAGTGCTGGGATTAGATATTAAGGTTTTCAAATCTGAAGAGTGAATTGATTAGCATTTCCCCTTGCCTGAATCAGTTCAAAGTTCCGAGAAGGGGAAGGGAGCAGAAAGAAAGGAAACAGAGAGGATTTAACAGTGGGGATGTAGCTCGGTAGTACAGTGCTTGTCAGGTGCATACAAGGCTCTGCATTGGAACCCCAGCGTCATATTTTTCAAAGAATGAAGACAGAGAAAAAGATACTACTACTCAGAAAATAAAGCTAATGGTATATTGTATATGTCAATTCACAGTTGCTCATTTTATTATTCAATAAACTGAACAATGTTCACATATTCTTGTGTATATCCAATACATTAGCAGATAGGCTTTAAACTGCTCTGCTAAAGTTATCTCTTGATGACAAGAAATTTGTGACTAGAAAAAACAAAATATGGCAAGCCACCAAACTGCAGTCTGCTTCTGGAACTTTGCTTTGACCCCACAGGTGAACTTTTGGTTCTGCAAATAATCTAGGGTTTGCTGTGTGTACTGGGATAGAAGGCAAGATTGCTTCACATTCCTCTAATTAAACAGATCTCATGTGCCCTTCTTTTCGTTGTCAAGTTGATACAGCCTAGTATCAACTGAGAGAAAACACTCCATTGAAGAATTGCCTAGATCAGACGGCCCTGTGGGCATGTGGTTGGTATATTGGGGATGTCTGGGGGTAGGGCGGTTGTCTTGTTAGCTGATGTAGGGGCACCCAGCCCACATCGGGTGACACCATTTCCTGAGTAAGGTTGTCCTGGACTTCATAAAAAAAAGCTAAGCCTGAGGGGAGCAAGCCAACAAGCAGCATCCTCCACGGTTCCTGCCCTGATTTCCCTCAGCAATGGACTGTAACCTAGAAGTATAAGCCAAATAAATTATTTCCTCATGGTACTTGTCCCAAAACACAAACTGGCTATCGTGAAATTCTGAGAAGTACAAATCCTGGTGTGGCCTGATACAAAGTCTCTAAAGTACACTTTCTAGAGAAGAGGGAGTCTCGGAGCATAGCAAAGAAAAACTCTGGACGACGCAAAATAGTTTGTAAATGATTTCCTTCATCAGAATAAGCCGTGAGACAAAACACTGAGACTGGCTAGGTATGTTTTATTGGGTTCTGTCCTCCAGCAAAACAGTTCCACAGGGATGAAAGTCACAGTCTCTTCTTTGATGGGTAAAGAGTTAAGGCAGATAAGGAACTATTCACTGCGTAAGCTCTGCCAGCCCATCTCCAAGGCCCTTTAAAATGGTGGTTCTCAACATGTGGGTCTCGACCTCAAACACCGGACACATAGTAGATATTCTGCATACTAGAGTAGTGAAGTAGCAACAAAATGATTTTTATGGTGAGGGAGGGGTCACCACAAGAGAAGCTGTATTATAAAGGGTCGCAGCATTAGGAAGGTTGCGAACTATTGCTTTAAAATAATCAGCATAGAGGGCCATACTGCAAATCTGTTCTGCTTGGAGCTCATGGGCTCCATCTGGATGCTTGAAATGATTGCATTCCGGTATTTAGAAACAGCAACTGCTTTGTTTTTTACATACTTGCCAGTTTTGTTTGCGAATGCTTTCAGGTATGTCTTTGCGAGCACTTGTCTCTGATGTGGGTTAAGAAAGATTCCAGCTTCTCACATACTGCTTCAGCCAGTCAGAGCAACATCGTGAGACTTTGTCTCAAAAAAACGAAACGAAATTCATCTTCATCTTAATCATACAGTACAGCATTTATCTCTGCTAGCCCTTCAAGATATGTTTTGTTGTTTGTTTAAAAACAAACCAGCCAAGGGCTAAAGAATATCGGCTTTGATAACCAACAGAGAAAGGGGGGTAGTTGCTGTATTATGAGGTGAGTGCTCAGAATGACCCCGGGTAGCAGTGCCAGGCGACGAACACCGCGCCGCCGAGTGTTTTAGGCTTGCCCGGCCAGTGCGTGCCTCACCGCATCACGCCAACATCGCGGTCCAAACGGTCCTCTTTCATGCAAAGGGAGGAGGAGGAGGAGGAGGAGGGGGAGGAGGGGGAGGGGGAGGAGGAGGAGGCCAGAAGCCGTGCCCCCGGGCCGACTGCAAAGGTCCTCCCTAAAGCGTCCGGTGAAGGCACACAAGGGAAAGGGCGAGCTCCAGGATCCGAGTCTAGACTGGCTCCCAAAGCCTCCGACAGATCCCACACCCCTTCCCAGCCCCGAGCAGGGCTGATGACGACTACAGGGTGCGACAGACGCGCACGCAGCCCGCGCTTGCACGACAGTACGTGCAGGACGCGCGAGGGAGTCCCGGTCCGTCACCGGCGCGACTCGCGTCCCGCCTCCTCCGCTCCCGCCACCCCCGCAGCTCCGCGACCGCCTCGGTGCGAGGCCTCCGCCGGAGCGAAGCTGCTGGCTCCGGTCCTGTCTCTTTAAGTGGTGGGGCTTACGGGCCGCCCCTGCCGCTATTGCCTAGGTGGCCCCGCGCGCCGCTTTTGAGGGGCGAGTCAAGATGGCGGCGGCTTTGGCTGTGTGAGGAAGACGGAAGAGGCGGCGGAGTAGGGAAGGCGACTCCTAAGAAGAGCCAGGGCTTCTCGGGTGGCCAGGGGCGTTCAGAGTCTCCCGGGAAGTGCTACCTCGTCGGCTTCGGATGCTTTAAGCGGGAAGAGCGGAGCGGAGGCTCCGGCTGCAGCGGCTGGGCCAGGTACAAGGGAGGAAAACATGGCGGCGGCGGCCTGAGGAGGCGGTGGCGCGGGAAGCGGTTCTGCGGAGGTCATGGCGGAGGCAGGAGCAGGGCTGTGAACCGAGCTGCACCTTGTTTGAACGGCGGGTTGGTAGGCTGCGCAGTGTTGCGCGTCCCTGTTGGGGCTGCTGGGCGGCCGCGCTCTCTTGGCCTGGACAATAGCGCCGAGGGGAAGGAGACGAGAGAAGGCGGCGGCCCAGGGCTCGAACCCAGGAGCGGGCCATGCGAGCGGCGGCGCAGCCCCGCGGCGGCCAGCGGCGGCACTGAGGGCCCGGAGTTCCCCGTTTGCGGCCGCCCGCCTTTTCTGGACACCGTCCCTGGGCCACTCGGGCGGGGCCCCCGGCCGGCACGATGACCGACACCCGACGGCGGGTGAAGGTCTACACGCTCAACGAGGACCGGCAGTGGGACGACCGGGGTACTGGCCATGTGTCCTCCGGCTACGTGGAGAGGCTGAAGGGCATGTCCCTGCTCGTCAGGGCAGAGAGCGACGGTAAGTAAACCTCACTGGTCCCTCCAGAGCAGTGGCGCTCAGCCTGGGACCACGGGAGTGCAGGCGGGAACGCCACGGGTACCCAAGTCCGGTGGAGCTCGGTGGAGAGCATTCGGGGTGTCCCCTTAACCCGAGAACCGTGTGGCGTTGGGATTTCGAGCAGAGCGGAGCACATTGCGCCGTGCCGCCTTTCCAGTGCGGAAAGGTCGGAGACCTGGGATCCTCTGCCCGAGTGGCTTTTGCACCATCGTGACCTTGAGAAAGGCATTTAACGGAAAAAAACCGATCTGCCCTTAGTACACTAATCTGTAAAGCAGACATAAAACCTTGCTTGGCGCTCATAAAGTTCATTGCTGTTGCACACTTTGAGAAAGTTCTCTTCTGGTGGGTTTTTTTTTCTTTTTTTGAGGTTATTTTAAACATTTTCCACCGTATCTTTGAGATCTTAGGGTCGACAATACTGGTCTATAAATCTGGCAACTCCACTAGACAGAGAAAAGGCTGCTTTGGCTTGGGAGGACACTTGTGTCTTGACCGGGGTTGGTTGTCTTTTTCATAAGAAAGGGTGATTGTTGTTGTTATTGTTCTGTTTTGTATTTTGAGACAGGGTTTCTGTATGTAGCCCAACTATTCTGGAGCTCGCTCTGTAGACCAGGCTGGCCTCGAACTCAAGATCTGCCTTCCTCAGCCTCTCCAGTGCTGGAATTAAAGTGCGGCCACATCTGGCTAAGAAAGGAAAGAGTTATGCCGGGTGGTGGTGGCGCACGCCTTTAATCCTAGCACTTGGGAGGCAGAGGCAGGCGGATTTCTGAGTTCGAGGCCAGCCTGGTCTACAAAGTGAGTTCCAGGATAGCCAGGGCTACACAGAAACCCTGTCTCGAAAAACCAAAAAAAAAAAGGAAAGACTTTGAAACATTTTATTGCATGCTTTTCTGATTAAGTGTATGGTCCTTATTTGGTTCAGTTGGCTGGTGGGAGAGAAGTGGGGTTTTTTTTGGTTTTTTTTTTTTTTTTTTTTTTTTTTTTTGTTTTTCGAGACAGGGTTTCTCTGTGTAGCCCTGGCTGTCCTGTAACTCACTCTGTAGACCAGGCTGGCCTCGAACTCAGAAATCCGCCTGCCTCTGCCTCCCAAGTGCTGGGATTAAAGGCGTGTGCCACCACCGCCCGGCTGAGAAGTATTTTTTTAACATTTGAATAGGTCCTTCTGCTTTCGCCTCAGGTCTATTGAAACAGTCTTCAGTGTCCAAAGATCAGGTTGTTCAAAATAACGGTTTCACGTTTTAAAATATTCCTTTCTTCAGGGTTTGCCATGTTTCTTGGTTGCATTCTCTGAATTTCACTTAATGGAAGAAAATATACATGTTGGTCAAAACTTTTCAAATTGTTTCTTTGGAGCAGAAGTATAGTTACCTTGTTGCATTAATTTGCAGTTTGACAGTTGAGAACTATTTGTAGCTGTTTCATGTCTGAAGTATTGCAAATTTATTTCCAAGATTTTTCTTTTCCTCCTTTTTTGGACTATACTCAGAACTCATTCCACAAAAACCAAGATTATCTTGTCTGTAATTGAGACTGTAGAAATATTAATTTGAATTGAAAATGGGTAATTTGGAGTATAATTATAAAGATACCCAAAATAAGTTTCCACTGGTAAAAAGTTACTTTCTGACACGAAAGGCAGGCAGTTTCCGGTGAATTGGAGGCCAGAGTTCTAGACCAGCTATGGTTAAATAGTAAGACTTGGTCTGAAAAAATTTTTCTGATTACAGTAGGAATATTTCCAGAGCTGGATTCTTATTTGGCTGTTAATATACATGTTAAATGTGTTTGTGACTGTCACGTACTCTCTACCTCTGCATGTTTGTACATGTGGAAAACTTTCCTTACAGTAAAGTGGAAGTGTAGGTTTCAGGGTCAAGCTTATTGTGAGGGTGGGATAACTGGGAATTGAATCCAGTCAGGGACTTGAACATGCTAGGCGAGTGCTCTACCACTGAACTACCTCTAAGACCCAAGTAATTGTGATATTTAACCAGAAGTAAGCTTTAGATCACGTCCTTGAGTTTCAGAAATAATACATGTAACCTTACACCAGTGTGCTTTATTTGATTATGCAAAGATCCTTTGGTATTTTGGAAAAGAGTCTCTTGTAGTACCAGCCTGGAATCAAACATTGTGTGTAGCCCAAAATATGGAAGCTCTGATCCTCTTGTCCTATCTTCCCAAGCCTGGGATTGATTACAGGTGTACTACTAGATCCAACCTGTTCTGTTTTGTTTTGGAGCCGTTATCTAGCTATGGCTGGCCTGCAACTCAAAGCTATTTATTCTCCTGCCTGAGCCCCTCAAGTGTAAGGCTTACTGCAGTGAGCTACCACAGCCATCCAGTTTTACAAAGACATTTTGAAAGGATAAACATGTAGACTTAATGTCATATCATCTTAGAGAATCTCTTCTTCTGACAAGGTTTTGTAAAAGTCTGTTGTTTTTTTTTTTTTTTTACCCTTTTATATTTTTATCACTTAGGAAATAGCCTCTAAACCCCTTTCTTCCACTTGGAATTTTGAAGTTCTCATTTATTAAAACAGTAAGATGGTTTTTCCTTTTACCCAGGAGGGAAAGAGCTAAACATAGTCATTGAGCCACCCCTTTAAATGTGTTACGTGGGGACTAATTCCGAAGAATGAGTTCAAGATGGGTGTGGCACCTCACTCCCATTTCCACCACTGAGAAGGTAGGAGAGTCTCAAATTCAGGGACTACATAGTAAAACATTTTCACTATAAAACAAAGGGAAAGAAATGAACTTAGAAAAGGCGTAGGATACTCATGAAGAAATCTATAGTTTTATTACTAAAGTTTTTCTTCCTCCATAACAGATAAATTCCAAATAAGATTAGTAATAGATTAAGTTTATTGAGTACCTCCTATGTGCCCGGGCCTCTTTAAGTAATTCATTTGTATTTACAGACATTCTTAAAACCATTCTCAAATTTAGGTCATATAATTAGCCATGTTTTATAGATAATTGCGAGTCTGAGGTGGTAAGTATAGGTTGGTACAAGTTCATCCTGGGCTGGTGGTCTGTTATTTTAGTGAGAAATCTAGCCTACAACTTACAGTACTTACAACTACTTAGAGTGAATGTAATCTTTTGTGCTTTGGTCTCTTTACATGCTGTTTTATTCTTGACCTCAAGGATTATCTTCAAAGAAAACAAAATTAAGTTTTACAGACTTTAATTTTGTTATAGGCAAATTTTCATGTATCCTAAGGCACTCTTGAACTTGACTATCTAGTGAGGTTGCCTCCATTTTCTCTTGTCGAGATTACTTATGTTACACCATCATGCTTTATGTGATGGTGGGGGTCAAACCCTGGGCTTTTATGAGTGGTGGGCAATCACCAATTTAGCCATACTTTCAGCTGTAATATATTTATTTATATATTTATTTAGCTAGGATTCTGCCTAGCTGCCTGAAGTTATGGTGTCTCTTCCTAGTTTGGATCACGCAGTATTGTGCTGCTCTCTGCTCTGTTACATATAATTGAGAATTCTCCGCCCCCCCCCCCCCCAGTATGGACAACATAGGCTTTTTTTTTTTTTTAATTTATGCTTATTGTGTGTGTGTGGGTGTTTTGTATGTATGTGGGCCATATGTATGCCTGGTTCTGTTAAAGGTCAGAAGACCTTTAGACCTGGAGTTACATTGTCATGAGCTACCATGTGGGCTCTGAAAACTGAACCCCAGTCCACTACAAGAGCAGCAGAGTTTCATATAGCCAAGACTGGTCTTGAATTCCTGTCCTCCTATCTTCATCTCCCAAGGGTAATGACTACAGATATAAGTGTCTGCCATCATGCCTGGCAAAATGAGAAGTATTTGGTTTTTCCATAAAATGGATCATTGTCCAGTAGAAAATTAAATGGCATAAATTTATAATCTTTCTTGTAAACAGAATGTTTGGGGAGCATGAAGCAGAAGTATCTCTAGTTCTAGACTAGCTTAAGTTTCACGAGAGACCCTTTCTCAAAAAAGAAGAAAATTAAACTTAAAAAGTTTACTTAAGAAGTTACTGGCAATTCTGAGCTACCTGATTTGGTTCCTAGGTGCTAGGAACCAAATGTGGGTCGTCTGAGGCAGTGGTTCTTAACTTTCCTAATGCTGCAACTCTAATACAGTTTCTCCTGTTGTGGTCTCGCTCACACACCCACACACACACACCTGCCACACACACTCCATAAAATTACTTTGTTGCTACTTCATAACTGATTGTGTTACTGTTATAAATCATAGTGTATACCTGATATGCAGGATATCTGCATAGGACTCCCACATGGGTGGAGAGGCCCACAGGTTGAGAACCAGTTACCTCGGGGAAGAACAGCAAACAATGGACTGGAGAGATGGCTCAATGATTAAGAACACTGGCTGCTCTTTCAGAGGACCTAGGAAAGATTCTGAGTACCCACATGATGACTAATAACCATTTATAACTCCAGTTTCAGGGCGTCTTGTGCCCTCTTCAGCCCTCTGGACACCAGGTGCACAGACAAGCATAGGCAAAACCCCCATATATATGCACACACACATATGTACACACACTTAAAAAAAACAAAAGTTTTAAGGCAGGAGGTACTCTTAACCACTGAGTCTTTTCTTTAGTCCCCATGATACACATTTTAACGTTAATAACTTTTTGTGTGTGGATGTTTTGCCTGCATGGTTTTCTGTGCCGCCACATGCAAACAGTGTCCTCAAAGGCCAGAAAAGGTCATTGGATCCCCTTGCACTGGTTGGTGCTACAGACAATTGATAGCCACCATGTGAGTGCTGGGTCCTCTAGAAGAACAGCCAGTGCTCTTAACCCTTGAGCCCCTGTCTGTTTGTTTTAAAGCCAGCATCTTTCCTGTGTACCCAGGCTGACCTCAGTTCAGGCCCTTTTCCCTGTTTTCTCTATTAGATTTGTAGACGTGGGCCATGCCACCACCTGGCCATTAACATGGTTTTTGGTGGTACTTTGTTCATGTTGTGAAGTTGTGTTCTGTTGGGGTGGCGCTATCTGTATTGATGCTACAACTTAGACTAGGACCAAAACACAACATTCATGGACCACTTGAATCTAATTAATTGGGTTGATGATGAAGATAGAGTTGGGAAAATTACAACTCTCAAGTTTTCAGCTTATCCCAACCCTCCACATGGGGTTTGAAACCAGTGTGTCCTGTGCGTGTTAGGCAAGTGTTCTACTGAACTACACCATCCCTAGCCAAAGAACTCTCATACTAACCCAGTTTCTTTTGTGAAGGGATATGAGATCCATATAAAGTATACTTATAAAGCTAAGTATGTATGTACTAGAAGTTTAGAAGTAATGACAGTTTGCATGGAATGTTGACTAACGCAAACAGTATCATGAACCTTAGGCTTGTAATGGTGCTGGATCACCATTGTTAGAGCTCCACTTCCTATTGCAAATGACTGTCAGTTAAAAATCTACTAAGTGCTGGTGGTATTCTAGATAATTGGGATAGACCCTTCACATAACTTACAGTGAATACCCATAACATTGTTTTCCTAACCACAGATTTTAATGTTTTGAATCTTTGAATAGTTTTCAATGAGGGATTTCCCCTCTATACTTAACAAAAATAATCTAGGTGTGGGGGCATGGGTCTTGGTGTTTTGTTTTGTTTTGCAGTTCCAGCTTTTTTGAGGTTACCAGGGTGGCTTACAAAGCATAGACAAGCACTGAGGTACACAACAATAGCCTTTTTTGCTTGTCTTCACCCAGCTCAAGATTTATTTTAGTTATGTGCAAGTTAATTCTAATGCCATAGGATTCACATCCCCTGGAGCTGGAAGTACAAGTAGTTGTAAATCTTGGGGTATATATGCTGGAGATCAGCTGGTGCTCTGTAGGGGCAGTGCATGTTCTTAACTGCTGAGCTGTCTCCCCAGCCCATTTTTTTCACTCTATTTTGATAAGAGTTTCTCTCACTTGCTCACATAGGCCTTAAATCTGCCCTTTCTGCCTCAGCCTCTAAGTAGCCTGTTGTCACCAGTCTGGGTTTGACTTTTCTTAATTTTTTTCTTGAATTTTGTTATCAAGTCTCTTATAAAAACACTGAACAAAATGAGGATAATAGCACTGAAGAGAGCATGAAACACCATGGTTAAAACCATGTACTCTAGAGCCAAACTATCTTAGCTCTTATGCACATGCACACACAGGCTCAGGAAGAGATTGGGCAACCCATGAGAGTCAGTTCTTCCATTATGTGATCCCCAGGGATCGAACTCAGTATGTCAGGCTTGGAGTTTGCTGGACCTTAAGGAAAAAAGTTTAAGATTTATTTATTTTATGTATATGAGTGCACTGTAGCTATCTTCAGACACACCGGAAGAAGGCATCATGTGGTTGGTTGCTGGGGATTGAATTCAGCACCTCTGTAAGAGCAGTTAATGCCATATCTCCAGCCTGAAAAAAAGATTTTTTTTTTAAAGTATGTGTGCTAGTTAAGAGTTCTCTGAGACTTCTATGATACATTTCTTAATAACTAGCAACCCTCACTCATCCCCAACCCATCTAAGTGGCTATAGCAACAAATCACAAGAAGACGCTTCATATTTTATAGGAGGAACCATGTTGGTCATCTGTTATTGGTATATTAGTATAGTTTCGTTATCTGTGTGAGGTTATACAAACTTCTCATAAAAGTAGCACAATATTCCACTCTATGCAGTACCTTTTTGGTGGCATTCTGAAGATTTTGCTTAGAATACCTTTGTTCTTTTGAGGATCTCACACAATTACATGATTTTATCCATTAATATTTACTGTATTGGAAACTAAAACTGAGATTTATTCACTTGAAAATGGTTTGATTATCGTCAAAATAATGGTTAGATGTGTTTTTTCTTTTGATCTTTTGATTTTTTTTTTTTTTTTTGGACACAGGGTTTCTCATTATGTAGCTCTAGAACCCATTATGTAAACCAGGCTGGTCTTGAACTCAAAGAGAGGCACCTGCCTCTCTCTGCCTTCCAAGTACTCAGTTGAAGACATGTGCCACCATGCCTGTGTTTTCTCATGAGTCGGAGTGGGGAAGGACTGTCCTGAATGCTTATTGGGGTTACTGTTTAGTTACTTTTGCCAGAAGCCTGTGTTTTTTGATGAAAGCCTTCATTGACTCTTCATTAATGCTACAGAAGTCCCCTGCTAAGGATCATGGTTATTGTTATTATGTTTTGAAGTCTTGCCTACATGGGTTTATACATACCACATGTTTGTCTGGTGCCTGTGGAAGCCAGAAGAGGGTATCAGATCCCCTAGAAAACCAGAGTTACAGATAGTTGTTAGCTGCCATATAGGTGTTGGAAACTGAATTCCAGTTCTCTATAGGAACAGTGACTATTAAACACTGAACCATCTCTCTAATCTCAGGACCATATTTTCCTTTGTTGGAGTAGTGAATGTCTCTCAGCTAAAACTGAACTCTATGTCAGCATCCACACCTATACATTACAATAGAATTATTGTTTCAGGTCTGTAGCTGACATTAGTACTATATAATTGGAACCCTCCCCGCCCGCCCTCCTGCCTGCCTGCCTGCCTGCCTGCCTGCCTTCCTTCCTTCCTTCCTTTTAGACAGGGTATCTCTGTGAAATAGATCCACTTGCCTCTGCCTCAGCAGTGCTCAGACCAAAGGTGTGCACTGGGATTAAAAGTGTGGGTCACTATGCCCAACTAATTGGAGCTTTTTCAGTGGGCTGAACAAGTGTTCATAACTTGACCCAATAAGAATCACTAGATAGCCGACAAGTGATTAGATAGGCTGGAATAAATAAAGAAGAAAAAAACTGTAAATATGGGAATAAAATAGTAATTTGTTTTTTCAGTTACCTTACTTAACTCCTACATTGAAGAACTGTTTCCCCAACTTCAACCAATATACTACTTGGGGAGTATTGGAGATCAGAGCTGGACTTCTAAAGTGGTTTCTTAGATAAGAACAAGGAATTTGGGAGAAAGATTTCAGAAAAGGTCTTTTCCCATTTCTCAAATAACCCAGAACATTCTAAATCAGTGGTTCTCAACCTTCCTAATGCTGTAAGCTTTTAATACATTTCCTCATGTTGTGGTGACCCCCAACAATAAAATTATTTGTTAATACTTCACAACTGTAATTTTGCTATTGTTAACACGATGTAAGCATTTTTGGAGATAGACATTTACCAATGGGGTCTTGATATACAGGTTGAGTTAGATTGGTTTTTGTTTTGTTTTCAGATGGTCTTGCTGTGTAGCCCTGGCTGACTTCTAGCTCCCAACATGTAGGTGGATTGCTTTTAAGGATTCAAGTTGTAATTTTTTAATGGATTTGGTTGAGCTGGATGTTTTTTTTAGATTTAATTTTAATATATGTACGTGGGGTGGTATGTGGACATGAATCCAGATGCAGGCAGAATCCTGGAGATGGAGTTATAGGTAGTTATAACTGTGGTGAGTTACCTGAGGTGGGTACTAGAATTTGAACTCTGGTTCTCTGGAAGAGCCATCTCTTCAGCACCCTGCATTTTCCCATAGAAACCATTTTAAATATAATTACATATATGTCCTCACTAATTCTTTAAAAAATAAATTTAGCCTTTAAGTATGTAGCCTGAATATCTTTTTTTTTTTTTGTGGAAAGTAATAGGATGCAATTTTTGTTCTAGTAAACAAATTGAAAAAATACAAAAGTAGTTGACATAGGACAAGGTCTGTTTATTTCCACAGTACTAGGGATTGAACTTGCTCTTGTACATGCTCAGAATGTAGTGTACCACTATGTTGTGTCTTTTCCCGCTGACACTACCATTTTCAGAAGTTCTAAACATTCTGTTAATTTGCCTGCATTTTTTCTTGTGATGGATCACTAGCATAGATCTTAATCCATAAAACAAAAATCTGAAAATTGTGAATAGAGTTAAATGATTAATTTGATAAAAGTTGGGGGAAAGGGAGGAGATTTTCTCTCCCTAAATTGTAGTAATTCTTGGCTGAGCCTCAGTGAGAAGTTAGGAAGGGGCAAAAGGAAATGACGGGGCTTAAGAAATGGGATTTGGTGGGTGTGGGTAAACAAAAAAATGTTTAGTTACCTTAAGTTCTGAGAGGATAAGAGGTTTTAGATGGAGTCTTCAAGAGTGGTCCCTTAGCACTGCTCTGAAAAAACACTTACGAAGTGCATTTAAGATAAGGCCAAAGTGAATTTGGAAGTAGTAAGCATTGACTCTTTGTCAGCTGTGGAGGGTGTGAGGCAGCGGTAAAATGTGATACGAGAAGGGAGGACACAGCTGCAGAGAAAAATTGTTTCTCAGTCCAAAACTCCTGTTTAGATATTCTGTCTCCAGATAAACTAGAACTGGAGGATGAGATGTTGTGTGGAATTTCATTCTTAAAATATGCAGAGGGCAGAGGAGGTAGACATGGTGGGTGAGCATAATGGTGCATCTGAGCCATTCAAGGGACCAAGGTTGGAGAATCATAATTTTGATGTCTGTGTTACATAGTGAGAACACAACAAAAAACAAGAAGGATAGGAAAAATAGAAAATCAAGGCTTCTGAAGGTGACCTGTAAACTGATCTCTCCTTCATATTTTGAGTTTTACTTATGCTTGACGTGAATTCTTTCAACCACAAAACCCCACTGGTCTTGACACTGTCACACTGTATTGAAAGTACTCTGTAAGTCATACAGCATATCAGACATTATCTGAGGATTTCAGAGGCTCCAAACAGAATAATGGTATAGAAATGTCTGTTAACCTGATGAAGATCAGTATATGTTATTATTGAAATATTACTGTGCCATGTAAATATAATTAGTATAATTTTTGAAATTAATATCCAGCTTCATACTTCTGGTTTGCTGTCTTAGGCTTTCTATAAATTGTTAGGTTAGTTGGGGGGCAGGGGATGTCTAGACAAGGTTTTTGTGAGTAGCCCTGGCTGTCCTGGAACTCATTCTGTAGACCAGACTGGCCTCCCACCTCCATTACCCTGGCCAAATTGCTTCCCACTCTTCATGCTTCATATTACCGTGTCTTTCTTGTAAAAACAAAACAAAAAAAACCCGAAACAAAAAAGACAAAAGTAAATTTGACTAGGAGGTATCTATATGCTTAAGACTTGAACTTACCTGTACTACCACCAAAAATCCCCAAAAGCAGCTTTCTTAAGCTACAGGTTACTGTATTTAAATGTCTTTTTTTTTTTTTTTTTGGTTTTTCGAGACAGGGTTTCTCTGTATAGCCCTGGCTGTCCTGGAACTTACTTTGTAGACCAGGCTGGCCTTGAACTCAGAAATCCTCCTGCCTCTGCCTCCCAAGTGCTGGGATTAAAGGCATGCGCTACCACCACTTGGCTTAAATTTCTTTATTGCATTCATTGGTTTTTTTTGTTTGTATATGTGCCAAGGTGGGCATGAAGAGATAGCTTTCAGGAATTGTTAGTTCCACAGTGATTTTTGGGATCAAAATCAAGTCATCAGGCTCTTGGAGAGAATACTTTTACCTGCTGAGCCCTCATCTGGCCAGCCCCAAGTTACATTTCTTAAAAATGTGTTCCTTAACTGAAGGTTTACATGCAACTGACTGAGAAAATAGGCATAAGTACATAGAAGGAAATCTAATTTTCTGTTTTGCAATAACAAATTTTTCCTCTTTTATAGGTTCTCTTCTTCTAGAGTCCAAAATAAATCCTAACACTGCATACCAGAAACAACAGGTAAAAAAAAAAAAAGTTATGCTGTTGTGTATTGTGTCTAATTTTTTTTCAATTCGGTGATTATCATTTGGATTCCTTTCAGAAAAATCAGAATAGGTTATATAACATTTTGCAAAAATATTATATAAATGTTAAAAAGTGTGTGTCTGTCTGTCTGTCTGTCTGTCTGTCTGTCTGTCTGTTACCCATGAAGGTCAGAGAACAACTTGAGGAAGCTGATTCTCTATTCTGGGTATTAGACTTAAGTTGTCAAGTTTGATGACAGTCATCATTATATACTGAACCTTTTTGCGTGCACAGTCTAATTTTACCAGTCTGTTAATGGCTAAAAGGTGTTGTTTTATTTTTTTGTTGTTTTATGTGCATGGGTGTTTTACCTGCAAATATATGTATGTAGCACATGCATGACTGGTCCCTCAGGAATTGGGTATCAGTCAGAAGAAAGTATTATTAGCTCCCTTTTGGAATAGTTGTAAGCTGCCATGTGGATGCTGAGAACTGAACTCAGATCCTCTGCAGGCGCAGCAAATACTCTTAACCACTGAGCCATCTCTGTAGCCTTGGTTTATTTTGTCTTTTCGTTTCTTTTCTGCTGATAAAAGAAATACTCTTAACCACTGAGCCATCTCTGTAGCCTTGGTTTATTTTGTCTTTTCGTTTCTTTTCTGATAAAAGAACTCTATGCCTCTTGCAGGCTCACAAGCATGTGATCACTTGACTTGATCACCAGCCACTATTTTTTGTGTGTCTGCATGTTGTGTGTGCTTGTGTTCAGGTACCTGCAGAGCTAGAAGAGAGTTTTGGATCTTTTGGAGCTGCAGGTGTTTGTGAGACTCCTGACATAGCTGGAGTCCTCATGATAGAGCAATAATTGCTCTTAAGTCACTGAGCCGTTTCTTCAGGCCCTTTTTAATTTTAGGTTACTGTTTTGGGGGTATCCCCCACTCTTTAAATTTACTTTATTTACTTTGTGTGAGAGTATGGGTACCAGACTTTAGGGGACAACCTCAGGTGTCATGTCAATCTATTCTTTCTGCCTTAGGCTTTGGGGGCATTGTCATGATTGCAGCTAAGCACTTTTACTCATTTAGCCTCTCTCCCCAGTTCTTAGCCTCATTTTTAAGAAAGAAGAAAAAGGCTGTCTTAAGCTGAGTTCCCATTCCAGACATTCTAGCAATGCATGGTTCTTTAAAATTAGAGTAGCAGTTTGTTTTACCTTAAGAGTGGTCATTGGTGTAATAACTACTAACACAACCATGTGGTTGAAGTTCCTTTCTGTGATGTCACAGATGATTCTGCAGACAGAATGTTAGAATGTTCTTTAGAACAGTGTTTTATAGATAAGGAGTCTGTGCTAACTCAGTAGGACCTTAGAGCGCTGTTAAAAATCTTTGAAAATAACTTCAGTTTGAATCTGTACTCTTTATTTCCTTCTAACCTAAAGGTAAATTCTTCATATAGTACGTACAGGTATTATCTTGAAGTATTTTTCATATACAAATAACATATACTGAGTGTTCCACAAAGCCATTGGAATCAAGGACATAAATGTTTACAATTCAAGATGCTGGGGAGAGCAGGTAGGTGCTTTAGAGAGTTCAGGGGCAGGAACCACTGAAACCCACTAGCCTCAATCCCACGTTTTTAGACTGGAAATTTGACAGAAATGTTCCTGAGCAACTGAAGAGGATATGGGACATTGATAAGGACTGTGGGCTTAGTGAGACATGCAAATGCCTACTTCCAGCAGGCCGGGGCAACTGCATACTGGAAGCAGGGATTACCCAGCTCAGGTACTCACTGAAGGCTTTTAGGTTTGAGAGGAGTTCCATGGACCCCTAGGGAGAACTACTTCCTGAGCCCAGGCTATTGCTAACAGGGGCTATACACTCTCACTGGTGTTCCACCCAGATCATTGAAGAAGCTGGGCTCCTGAGGAAGTCTTCCCAGAGGTTAGGTAGAGGGAGTCCACTACTCCAGCCTTTCTATGCGGAAATGTATCTGATAAGATCTTTGCACATCCAGAATCTCCAGCTTAGCTCTAGAAACTATTCAGTTGCCACTTGATGCATCCTTAAGATGCACAATTTAGTGCTCCTTCAGGTTGAGCCTAGCAGCTAGAACCACTCAAGCCTATACCAAGGCTCGTATAGCTATAATCTTACTTGGTAGAAATCTATAATTGTTACTAAGTTGAAGTCGTAAGTTCTTGTTTTGATACAGAATTTATTCTGATGCAAAATCAAGGTTTTCATTGATAGAAATTTCTTCTATTGATACTAAAAATTTGGAAGTACAGGGCTTAGACCCAGTCCTTCTATTGCTGTTATTATAAACAGATCTGAGATGTTTAAGCCTGTGAGTTTAGGGCCAAATAGCAAATTCCTGGCTCTGAGTTTATTGTTAGGGTGTTTTTAAGATTTTAATTAGAAATAGCTGAGAGTAGTTAATGGACAACAGTCCAGATTACTTTACATAGTTGGTTTTCAAAAACGTCAAAAATCCACAGAATGTGAAGTTTAATGTTATTTATTCACTTGTTAAAACTAGTCTGCTCCTGACAGCTTTCCCTGTCTTGGATTCAAAGAAGAAATTGAGTGTCTATGAGTTACTCCAGTTGTGGTAAGACAGCCACTAGGCATGAATTGCCTCATTTCATCTACAGATATAATACTGTCCAAAGAAAGGACACAATTATAGGTTTAGGACAGCTTGATTCTCCTGAGACAGAGTAGGCTAGTCCTTAATATCCTGTTTCTCTAGATCTGTCAGATGACCCTGGCCAGAAGGCTGAAGACCGATGCTCCAGTGTTCTGAAGTAAGGAACTGTTCAAGTGATCAGCGGTCTCTATCAATTGGCTAACTTTTAGAAGCTGTGTTAGACTTCCTATATATTTTCAGTTAATATCAGTCATTCTTGGATTTCTGATGGAGTTGAAGACTTATAATCTCATAGCCAACCCAGGCTATTTACTTAGAGAGGAACAGATTTGAGAGGATGGTTTTCAGATGACAAACAGTCTAAAGCCAGGACATGAGTCAGGTGCAGAACTATAGTCTTTTAATTAGGATAGAGGACAGTGTTCAATTTTATTGGCAAAAATGTTGGACTGAGTGTTACATAATTCACAAAATGGTAATAGTTGTGCTCAACTTATATTTTGAGAGAAAGTCTTTTTTTTTTAATTAAACAAAGGGTGAAATGTTGCAGGATTTTCCCTGTCAGTGAGAAGGGAGGCAGAGCTAAGAGTTGCAGAGACAGGGAACCTCACAGAGAGTAGGGAGAAGCCAAGATGGAGGTGGACGGACAGGAAGAAAATTCTGATCCCGCATGGTTTTAACAGCCACAAGTAGCTATGATTTCACAAGGTTAGAAATATTGGGATAAAGCTTTATCATTATCAATTGACTCTGAAAATACTGTATTGGCATCTTATAATAAATTGTGATTTTATTGATTGGTTAATTAACCTTTAAGAGTCTTGATTCTACAGGGTTACAGGATATTGTGTTATAGGGGATTGCGACAGAGGAACTAGTGGCTCATGGGACAAGTATGGGCCAGATGCTGAAGGGGTTAGCTCCAGAGAGTTGGGGTGGCAGCAGGATCCCGAGAGTGTGATCCGACCCCATGGAGAGTTGGCAGCTTCATTTTTTTTTTTTAGTATTTCTCCTGTTTACAGTGCTAATTAATCATTGCTGTAGACTTTGTTGTGAGCACACAGGTTCATTGAACCTTTGTATCCTGACTCCTTTTGTTAGGCTGGTTATTAGCCCCTCCCCACTCTTTTTAGAATACAAAATTCTGAACTAGGTACAGAAACATGTACTAGTAATCTTAGGTACTCAAAACAGTACAAAGCCACCTAGAGCAGTGCTATGAGACCCCATTTCAAAATAAAGTTCTGGGCTAGTAAGATGATTCAGCCAGTAAAAGTACTTTCTGTCAAGCCAGACAACCTGAGTTCTAGCCCCTACATCTACATGGTGGGGGGGGGGAGAACAGACTCTCACAAACATGCACTAATAAATGTAAATTTTTATGTATATGATGTTTTGCATCCATGTATATATGTGAGCCACATGTGTACTTGTTGCCTGAAGAAATCAGAAGAGAGTATTGGATTCCATGGAACTGGAGTAACAGACAGCTGTGGGCTTCCATACAGGTTCTGGGAACCAAACTCAGCTGCTCTGCAAAAGCAACTAATGCTCTTGAACACTGTGCCATCTCTCTTATTTAAACTTTTTCAAAAATAAAATAAAGTCCTATTGGAATGTGCTATTTCTTTATACATAGTGCGTTTATGAAGATACTAAAAAAAAAAAACCTCTCGGAGGACGCCCCCTTTGCCAGCGGCTTTCGTCTCAGCACGGGCCAATAGCCTTTGCTTCTTCTCTTGCTTTGTCTCTGGCCTGTACTTTTGGGCGAGCTTAAACAGCCAGGTAGCTGTTGCCTGTCCAGGGCCTGGGTGAACTGGTTAATGGCAGGAGGTACTTAGAGCCACTTATAGAGGATGGCTCTTTGCCACTGCACCCTGATGTAGCGGGGCCATTTGAGAAAGCATGTTAGATCTCTTTTGGGCTTGTTTTTTTTTTTTTTCTGCTTTCTCTCCGTGTGTGTGTGTGTGTGTATTTTATTAACTTAGAAATTATCAAAATATTGGTAAATGTATGTAGTAATTTAAAATGCAAAAAATAAATAAATGAGTGACTCACACGTTACAAGTTTGACCATGCTTGTTTTGAGAGCAGATCTCACACTGTAGTATATATAGCATGGCTTAGAATTTGTTCCATAGACAATTCTAGCTTCAAACTCAGTGTAGCATGGCTCATTCATTCCTGGCCTAACCAGTAATTTCAGAGGTTAAAAAAGCCATGGGTAAAAAACAACTGTTGACAACTGAGGAGTGGGATAGATTGATTTTTGGACATTTTCATGTGACTATAAAATACATTGAGGGCTGGAAAGAAGATGGCTCAGCAGTTAAAAGCACAGGCTGCTCTTCCAAAGGACCTGGATTTGATTCCTAGCACCCACATGGCCGCTCATAACCATTTGTAACCCCAGCTCCAGGGGCCTGGACTTCTGGACTCCATAAGTATTTCATACATGGTGCACAAACAAATAGAAATGTAATGCATGAAGATGGTCTTGGTATAATGGTTTTGGGGGTTTGATTTTTAGTATATAAGTATTATACATTTTATTTACAATGTTTTTCATATATTGGCCAAACTTATTTTTAAAACATTGTTTCACTTGTATAAATTTGACAGAGTGAATTGTAAAACAACATTGATAATTACCAGTAGAAATGTTGGAAATGTAAAAAACGGTGTTCGGAGTTTCTATTGCCTGTCATTTTATTCATTTGCTATATATACCTTGAAGAGTTTGTGGTAACACGTAGTCATTCAGAATTTTTTTTTTTTTTATTCAAAGGACACTCTGATTGTGTGGTCTGAAGCAGAAAATTATGACTTGGCCCTTAGCTTTCAAGAAAAAGCTGGATGCGATGAAATTTGGGAGAAAATATGTCAGGTAATTATAAGCATAGAGAGACTCATATATATATGTATACATATATACTTTTTAGTAATTTTTCATTCAGCATACAAAATAGTGGGTTTCATGATGATATTTAAATATAAATACATTATTGTGTATTGTTCACATCTCCATTGTTGCCTTTTGTCCTTCTGCCCTTGTTCCCTTTTTCCTCAAGTAGTCCTGCTTTTGTCATGTGCTAAGGCTAGATTCTTTCTGTGAAAGAAAACACATAGTTTATCTTTCTTACCTAACTGTTACTCCCCCCTTAAGATCTCCTTTGGGATACACTTATCCAAAGCATAGCAGCCCCTGTGCTAAGGATAAACTGGGGCAGAGGGGAGATACCCAGTTGAGAGATGTGGGGAGTGAGAGGCAAGCTAGGCTCAGCAGATCCCGAAGGCAGGAACAGCACAGTCTGCAGACACCAGACATGGGGTGGAAGGCAAAGAGAGAGCCAAGGATGACTCAAATTTTGGCCTGAGCGAGAGGAAGGATGTCATCAGAGCTGGGGACAACTGCAAGAAGAGCAAACTTGCTGGGCATGGTGGCACATGCTCAGGAGGCAGAGGCAAGCAGATCTCTTGAGTTCAAGGCCAGCCAGGGCTATACAGAGAAACCCTGTTTCAAAAAAAAAATATAAACAAATTCTTCTTACATGATTGATAAAGAACCTATTCTACATTCATGAGCTATTTATGTCTCTCTATAAAAAGAAACAGTTTTGTCTGGCTGGCCTAATGTTGATCTCTAGTTCCATCCATTTTCCTGCAAATGACATTTCATTCTTTACAACTGACTAAAACTCCATTAAGTATTATACCATATTTGCTCTATCTACCTATCTGGTGATGATGTGCTTCTGGGCCTGGCTCCTTATCTTGGCTATTTTAATTGGTGTATTGAACATGGATATGCTAGTATCTGTGATATATTGACTTAAATTCTTTCAAATGTTTATTTAGGGGTATTAAAACTCCCATCATGTGGTGGTTCTATTTTTTGTTTTTGTTCTGTTCTGTTTTGTTTTGTTTTAAGAACCTCTGTTCGAATTTCCATAGTGACCACAATTAGTTTATGTTTCCATCAGCAAGGTTTCCTCTGCATCTTTGCTACCATGTGCTGTCATTGTTTTCTTCATGGTGGCCATTCTGATAGATACAAGATGAAATCTTGTAATTTTGATTTGTGTTCTCCTGGTGACTGAGAATATTTAACATTTATTCATTTTATTTAACTCATAAATAAAATTGTGCATAATTAAGGTACACAGTGTGGTGCATACGATATGTCATGGCTAAATTCAACCCATTAACTTGTATTTCTTACCATTTTTGTGGGGAGAACAATCACAATTTTTAAAATACATTGTTTTAAGCACATTGTTACCTACTATAATCAACATGCCCTCAACAGACCTCAAGACATCAAGGGACCCATTCCTCTTGTCCAACTGCAGCTTTGTATCTTTAAACCAATGATATCCCCATCCTAAACAACCCCACATCTAGTCCAATAAACATAATTTTACAGTGCTTTTAAAACTTATCTTTTTCTGGATTCCTCATATAGGTGAGATCTTACAGTATTTGTCTTTTACGCGTGGCTTATTTTATGTAGCATAACTTTCTCCAGGTGTACCCATGTTGTTGAAAATTGCATAGTTTTCTTCTTTTAACACTCAGTTGTAGACAATGCTTAACTTTTCTCGACTATTTATGTTCTTTTGTGGACTGTCTTTCTGTTAATTTGCCCATTGATTTGATTGATTGATTGCTCTGATTGATTTGGGTGGTGGTGTCGTTGTTGATTTAATTTATCTAATTTTATTTTATGCACATTAGTGTTTTGTCTGCATTCATGTCTGTGTAAGGGTGTTAGGTTCCTTGGAACTAGAGTTACAGACAGTTGAGTTGTCGTGTGAGTGCTGAGAATTGAACCTGGATCCTCTGGAAGAGCAGCCTTAACTTAACAGCCTCTCTTAACTGCTGAGACATCTCTCCAGCCCTCCATTGATTTATTTCTTTTTTTTTCCCCCTCCAAAGATTTATTTATTCTTATAAGTACACTGTAGCTGTCTTTAGACAGACCAGAAGAGGGCATCAGATCTCATTACAGATGGTTGTGAGCCACCATGTGGTTGCTGGGAATTGAACTCAGGACCTTCGGAGGAAACAGTCAGTACTCTTAACCGCTGAGCCATCTCTCCAGCCCCATTGATTTGTTTCTGAGGAATGAAAACTAAACTGCTGTTTTCCACTCTGCACAAAGTTCAATTTCATTTGAATCAAAGTCTTAATGTAAGACTTCAAGGGAAAATGTATTAGAGATACAGAGTAAGTAAGGCCCTTCTGAGACGTCTAATAGCCCAGGAAATTAAACCTGAACAGCTAAGGAAACAGTCAGTAGAGTGGGAAGGATCTTATTAGCTACACATCTTACAAGGAATTAACATCTGACATTTTATTTCTTTTAATGCTTTCAACTAATGTCCAAAATTTTAAATTCAGATTTCTTAAATTCTGCACTGTCTCAGTGAAAAGCCGAGACTAAAGCTAGGAATGGTGCAGACTTCTGTAATTACAACATTTAAGAGAATCATAAGTTCAAGACCGGTGTGGATAAAAAGTTGGTTTTTGTTTTTGTTTATTTGTTTTAATTAAAAAAGGACTTAACATTTATTTTGGAATGTCTTTTCTGTGTTGTTTTTCTTTGTTTTCTGTCCAGCAGCTGTTTTCATAGCAGGTGACTATTGCCCAGTATCCTTTACTCCAGCAGTATCTTGTTCTCCTCTGTCTCTCTGGGTTGAATGGTCTCCTATTAAGCCAGTATTTAATGTAATCCTGGATTTAGTTTGTATCTATCCTGCTTGGCTCATCTTAATATTGTCTCATCTTTACTATGCCTTTCATTAGTCTTTTTAAAGCAGGGTGTCATGTAGCCCAGACTGGTCCTGAGCTTGCCTGTGTAGATGAAGGTGATTTCAGACTAATGATCCAAAAGGTGTGTGCTTTCCTTTACCTCCTGGGTGCTGGAGTGACTCATGTAGGCTACTATACCTGAGTTTTATTACTCTATAGTAAGGATTAAATTCAAAGCCTCATGCGTGCTAAGCAAGTGCTCTTTCATCTAAGTTATATTCTGATCTATTCCCTGTTGTTTTTAAGATTTGTTTTTGTTTTTGTTTTTTGTTTTTCGAGACAGGGTTTCTCTGTGTAGCCCTGGCTGTCTTGTAGACCAGGCTGGCCTCGAACTCAGAAATCCGCCTGCCTCTGCCTCCCAAGTGCTGGGATTAAAGGCGTGCGCCACCACCACCGCCCAAGATTTATTTTTATATGTATGCTTGTGTGTCTGAGAGTGTGTGCTAGTGTCAGACCAGAAGACAGTATTGGATTCCTTTGGAACTGGAGTTACAGATATTTGGGAGCTACCCAACCTGGCTCCTGGATCTGAATCAGGATGATAGAGCAGCAAGTGCTGGTAACTGCTGAGCCGTTTCTCCAGCGTATTTGTTTGTTTGTTTGGGGAGGTATTTTGTATTGTTTGTTTTTGAGACAGGGCCATAGCCCAGCCAGACTTTGAACTTACTTATTAGGTAGCTAAGGCTGACCTTAAACACCTTCTTATCCTGCCTTCACCTCCTAAGTGCTGGGTGGCATGTACCACTGTGTCCAGCTTCCTTTGATGCCATGTGTTGTTATTGTTACCTATCTTCATTTGCAACACAAATAATACATTATTTGTATGTTTTCTCTATAATAACTTTCCTAAGTGCCTGATATTATGTTTTATTTTTCTTAGTTTTTCTTTCCAACTTCATACAGTTTATATTCAAATGTCATTTCTTGCCAGGTATGTATGGTAGCTCATACCATTGTAATCCCAGCAGGTGAAGGCAATGACAAGAGGATCAGGAGGAATTCTAGGCTAAATTTACCTACATAAAGAGTTCTGGGGTCTGTCTGGGAAACAAAGTAAGAACCTAGAAAACATCCATCAAGTGACATCTCAGTTACTTTTTTTCTGAGACAGGGTTTTTCTGTGTAGCCCTGGCTGTTCTGGAATTCCCTCTGTAGACTAGACTGGCTTTGAATTCTGCTTCCCAAGTGCTAAGATTAAAGGCATGTTGCTACTACAGCCTGGCCTCAGTTACATACTATTTTGTGGGTTCTGATCTAGATTTCTAGATCTCATGTTTCTCTTTCTTGGAGCCCTTTCATCATTTTTATATGTTAAAATAGCTAAATATGTTCCCATTTTCAAGGATCCCCTTTCTAGCAGTTACTAGATCTGAGTTCAAGAGATGCATTTTTGTCTCTATTTTTTTTTATGAATAAAAATAAAAACAAATCTTACTTTTTAGTGTGGGGATTAGGAACCTAAAGCTGTAATGAAAACTTGTGTAATTAACAACACAGAATCAACTTGGTAGAAATTGAATGTGTCTGGCATTCTTTCAGTAGTGTAGCCCAACTGGTTTAAAATCAAGGTCATATCACCTTCTAGTGAATTTCAAGGCACCAGTCATCAACCCTTTCAAAATCTATCAATATCAGTGTGTGTGCTCATTCGAGCATGTGCATATGTTTCTGTCTGTCTCGTCCTTGTGTTCCCCACCACCACCACCAAGGTCTTGCTTTGTAGTCTTGGCTAACCTGTAAGTCAATGTGAAGACCTTGAATTCACGGATCTGCTTGCCTTCTATCTAAGTGCTGGGACTAAAGGCTGTGTCTCCTGCTAAGTAATTTCATATAGAACCTAATTTTTACATCCTTTTACCACTCTGCTTGACCTACTGGGCTGATCTAATATTGTTCTAAATACTCAGCAAAATCTATTTCATTTCACAATCTTTAAGCTTAAATTATATTTACTTGTAAAGACTTCTAAGTCCCCTTTTCTTTTTAAATTAACCTATATTAGTTATGTATGATGGGATTCATTATGACATTTTTAGACATGTATGCAATTGTTATGCAGCACCTTCCTTTACCCTTTTCTCCCACTCCCACTAAGACCTTTTGTCTTCCCAATGAACCTCTCTTCTACTTCAGTGATGGATGACTGTGTGTCCTTTCAGTTTATCCATCTGTCCAACTATCAGAGTTTCGCTAAGGTTGTTTGTTATAAGAGCATTAGTATCTTACACCACTGAAGGAAATGCCTCTCTCCACATTGACCATTAGCTGTGTATGAATGCCCAGGGTGGGTGGGAGTGATGGGGCCCCATGACCCCCCCACCCCCACTTCCATGACAGAATGTCAGTGTGCCCAGTATTACAAGTAATCTTAGCTGCTAGGAGTTGAAGAATGCTTTAGCATTCCCAGAAGACAGGTCTATAGTACTACTACATTTCTACCCCCTCTGGCTCTTATATTCTTTCTATTCCTTCTCCAGTGATGTTTTCTGCATCACCCTTGGAGAGATGTCCAATTTATGGGTGAACATTAACAGTCAGTGTGACTACCACAGAAAACAAGTTTCTCTCACCAGAGCTAACAGCAACATTAATATGTGAACAATAATAGTTTTTTAGAAGGAAATTCAACAAACACATCATGTCCATTTACCATGGCTTTTGACCAGATTTATAATAGCAGACGTGAATTCTGTTCTTTGGATTAGGCATCAGATCTAATCAAAATGCATTTGGTCACCCCCAGGACAGATTGGCCACTATTGAGCTCATCTTGCCTGATAACTTAGTGTTGAAATGAGTTGGATAGCAAAGTGAAACTGTTGGGTGCTAAGTGTTCCACAGCAACACACAACCCAGTTCCTGCCTGACTTCTCTGTGTCTTGCAACCAACACATGTGCTGTCCTCAGCAGTAGGGTCTTAACTACTTGTCTCTTATATTTAGAACTTCTACAGTGACATAAAGTTGGGATTATAATAACAAAGGCTTCTGGAGAATTATGAAGTTTACACATTTGTATGTATGGAAAAGAGAAAATGTTCTCATTGCTTGCTTATCTAACTTTGAGCATATACGCCTGTGGATAGTTATACACATCCAGATTTCACTTACTGTATGTGGCTTTGTTATTCTAGGTGCACTGTGTCCTAACCAGCTTTCCTTATCATAGGGCTACTACCTAGCATTTAGAATAGACCATTGATACACTTTGAGCTAAAGCTAGTTTTCCCTGGTCTTTGGGAATTAATTGACATTAGGGGGTTTTCCTTTTTGTTTATAATTATATATATTCATTATGGCCTTAGCATTATTATATTTGATAATTCATTTGAATTTTACTTAAATATTGGATTTATTCAATATATGGCACACTTCTAGGAATGTTTCTCTGGGCTTTCCCTAGTTAGAAAAGACATGGACAGAAGACTATCTGGATGCTTTGATGTGTAGGTCTTGGAAGTGACTCTGACAACAGTTTCAATTTAGGCTGTCTTAGATACTTGCTCCTGACACTGTTTATTTAATTCCTTGACTTTCAGTTTTTATAAACATGAAAACATGTCATTTGGAGAGTTACAGCATAGTAGACAGTTGTATCAAGTTTGATAAAAGATTCTTAAAACTTGAAATTGTGGTTACAATTTTTTAAAAAAAAATAAGAGTGTCCTTCATCTAAGGCTATTTAGATTTACTGTTTGAATTTTGTTAGCTACCACAAAATCTTTTTTATAGGTTCAAGGAAAGGACCCTTCAGTGGACATCACTCAGGACCTGGTAGATGAATCTGAAGAGGAGCGATTTGATGATATGTCCTCACCAGGTTTAGAACTGCCATCGTGTGAATTAAGTCGACTTGAGGAGATTGCAGAGCTTGTGGCGTCATCTTTACCTTCTCCCCTCCGACGGGAGAAACTCGCACTAGCACTGGAAAATGAGGGTTACATTAAAAAGCTTTTAGAGCTTTTTCATGTGTGTGAGGATTTGGAAAACATTGAAGGACTGCACCACTTATATGAAATTATCAAAGGGATCTTCCTCTTGAATCGAACTGCTCTTTTTGAAGTTATGTTCTCTGAGGAATGTATAATGGACGTCATTGGATGCTTGGAATATGACCCAACTTTATCACAACCACGAAAACACAGGGAATTTTTAACAAAAACAGCCAAGTTTAAAGAAGTAATTCCCATATCAGATCCTGAGCTGAAACAAAAAATTCATCAGACATACAGAGTTCAGTATATACAAGATATGGTTCTCCCTACCCCTTCAGTCTTTGAAGAAAACATGTTATCAACACTTCACTCCTTTATCTTTTTCAACAAAGTAGAAATTGTTGGTATGTTACAGGTAAGTTGGGTTATTCTCCATTCCCTGTCCCCTGTCTGTCCCTCCCCTACTTATAAAAAGGTACCTGCTTTAATTGATAACATTTAAAATGCTAATTGCTTTAAGCAAAAAAATAATTTCTTAAATCATTGCATTGAAACTTAGTCTTGTGACATGCTTAAATATTTTGATAATATTCATTTGCATTAGGATAAATAATGATGCCCTTGAGGCCTCATGGTTGTTGTCTGCTGGATAGGGATGGTAAGAGTGATAGCACTTGTTTAGCATGTACCAGAAGTCTAAACTTAGTCTCAGACATCATAAATTACAAAGGGAACAGTTTATGGGAATAACACTAATTTGAAGCTAGAAACCTAAGAACATATACTGTTCTTCTAGAGAACTGGAGTTTGGTCCTATTATCCATATCAGGTACCTGTAACCATGTGTGCATGGGCCCCTCCCAAAACGTGTTTTTGTAATAGTTGAGAGTATTGGCAGTTTGGATTCTCCTTAGTTGTTACTTAGTAGCTGCTATGTGATTTGAACAGTTGTTAAACCTCTTGAGTTTCCCATCTGAGGACTGGACATACTGTCACCAAAGGATACTCCAAAGTGTCTGAAGATCAAGTGAAACCAAACAGTAAAGTGTTGAATGTTTTTGTAAAACTTAGGAGCTTTAATAAAGGATCCCTGTTAATGATTGATTTGAATGTGAACTATGTCACGTAGTAGTTGACAAAATGTTAGGCTATTCTAACTGAATAATAGAAATTTTCTATTTCATGTGGGTGTGATGTGATATTTGTATATGTGTTTACAGGTAAACACATCTTTGTATACACGGAGGCCAGAGGGTGTCTTCTCTGGACTGTGTCCTTATTTGTCCCTGTTTCCAACCCTACTCATTGTGGGCTGATGGTATATATAAGACCATTCCCAACTTGTTGTCTAGGTGCTGGGATCTCAGCTTCTCATGGTTGCACATCAAGCTCTCTTAGACATTGAGCTTTCTCTCCAGCCTTGAAAGTATAATTTTCCCTACCAGTCTTTTCCATATATACATACAAAGTTTCACACTTTTCCATTGACTAGTTCCTCTGTAATACCATTAAATATTCTGATGCTAAGCTGGGATGTATGTTGAAATTGAATGCCATTAGTTTTGATTAAAGAAGAAATCATGGTCAGAATCATATGTGTTTATGCCTATTTATACTTAAAAGTAACCAGCTTTATAATCAAGTGTCATAGAGAAAATGCTTGCTAAGCGTCTACCATAGTGAATATACTACTAATCACATACAACCAGCAAGATGGCTCAATGCTAGAAGGAGAAATAACTTCCAAACATTATTCTCTGCCCTCCATATGTGCTGTGGCATACCATTCCCCTTACTTCTAATATATAGATAAATGTAATTTCTTTAAAAAAAAAAAGACTAACCTACACTGTAGTCTTCATGTATTTACACTTTAGCTGGAGTAGTATCGCATGTACTTGTAGCTAAAAAAATAGACTTAAATTATCAAAATCTAGATGAGAAAATGTAATGAGGAAAATTCAGTTGGTAGCCGAGCTGATCTGTATGGCCTGTTATTTTTTTCAGAAAAATATCCTGTGATAGACTCTTCTGAGGCCTTTTCAAAATTAATATGTTAAATTGAATATTAATGTTAAATAATTATTTCAAAATAATTTAATGTGGTAAAGACTATATATGTAATAGTTATCTTCAAATAATAGATATGTTTTAAGAGCTCTAACTTGCTGGGCAGTGGTGGCGCACGCCTTTAATCCCAGCACCTGGGAGGCAGAGGCAGGTGGATTTCCGAGTTAGAGGACAGCCAGGGCTACACAGAGAAACCCAGTCTCAAAAAAAAAAAAGAAAAGAAAAGAAACTCTAACTTTAATATTTTAAAAACTTGAATCATTTTCTATGTCTTTGAAACTTGAAACTTTCATTTTCATCCTTACAAGAAGGAGGTTGTAGATCCTTAATTTTTACTGTTAACTCATGTAAACTTGGATTAATGAGCTTGGCAAACACTGGCTGCATTTGTATGTGTTTGTTTTATTTGACTGTTTAAGACAGGATCTCTCACTGAAGCTCATTCTGGCCTCCCCCTTTTGCCTTCACAGTGTTGTGATTTTAGAAGTATTTGCCACTAGGCCTAGTTTCATTCTAACACAGCTATACTTACTCATTTGCATACTGCCTGACTAGATTTCTACAGTAGTAGAGTATGAAAAATCCCTGACCTGCAGGGTATGAAACATTTAACTTTCTGGTTGGGTTAGGGAAAGAATCTCGTCAAAGTACAAAGGTAATCTTTCTGATAGAAATCTCCAGTTTATCTCTGTTTTCGGTTTGAGACAAAGTCTCACTGTGTAGCCTTGGCTGGCCTGGAATTCATTATATAGACCAGGTAGGCTGCCCTAGAACTCAGAGACCCACCTGCTTCTGCCTTCTAGCACAGAGAATAAAGGTATGCACCCTCACGTTTGGCAGTATGTATACATACACTTATCTTTTAATTTTTTTCCCTTTTTTAAAAAATTGTCATCTTTGTTTTATCAGGCTAATTTATATCATGCTGAAATTGTATATTATACAATCTTACCAGTAAGATACTTAAATCTGTCATTTATTTCATAGGAAGATGAAAAATTTCTGACAGATTTGTTTGCACAACTAACAGATGAAGCAACAGATGAGGAAAAAAGACAAGAACTGGTAAGAAATTAGACAATCTAAGAGGGCAAAGAAATAACCTCAATCCTTTTCTAATTTTAGATTAACCTTTTAACACTTGTCCTTTTTCCTGATTTCAGGTTAACTTTTTAAAAGAATTTTGTGCATTTTCTCAAACGCTACAACCCCAAAACAGAGATGCTTTTTTCAAGACTTTGTCAAATATGGGCATATTACCAGCTTTAGAAGTCATCCTTGTAAGTTTGCTTCTCTTCATTCCGAACCACCCATGTGAGCCCATATCAAAAGTTGGATGTGATGTCATATGGTTTTACTGCTTGAGATTACATCACTTCCTCCTTTCCTCCTTCCCATGCGCCACCTTTCTCTCTCTTAAATTAATGGCCTCTTTCTTTAATAATTGCATATATACCTGCATTCATATATATAGCCAGCTGTTTTTATATAATAAGCAAATCATTTGAGTATAGCTGATATTTAATAATAGCTTTGTATTACATAAAGTTAACAGAAGCAATATAGTACCAGTGTTAGAGTCCCCCATGTGTTTAATTAGCAGACTGCTTGGATAAAATAATTTTCTGCTGGGTGTGGTGGTACACAGCTCTAGTCGTAGGTAGAAGCTGGCAAATTTCTATGACATTGAGGCTGGCCTGTAACACAGTGAATTCCAGACCACTGAGAGACATATAGTGAGACCTTGTCATACATACATACAAACAATAATTTATCACCTCTTTAATAATTAGCTTTGTAGCCTATCAAATGCAACATTAAAACAAAAGGAAAGGCTGAACATCATAATTCATGCTTGTGCCTTTAATTCAAGCACTCTTGGCCTTTTTTTCCTTTTTTTTTTTTTTAATAGGAAATGTTTTTAAATATATCTTAAGAAGGCTGTGGAGATGGGTCAGATAAATCTAAGTATAGGGATATATCTGTAATCCCAGAACTCATAATTAGATGGGAGTCTGAGACAGGGGATTGTCCAGAAGTTCACATCACAGGTCAGCTAGTCTTGACTACGCAGCACAGCAGTAGATACCAGAGAGGCCTTGCCTCCTAAGGTTTGCCCTTTACATTAGTATTTATGCCACCTGCCTCCCGCCCCCAATAGAGTTTGTGCATGTATACTTAAGTCACACAAGACACTGAGCATGTCAAGGTCGTAACACTGCTTGGTTATCCATCCTGTTAGAAAGTCTCTTTATGTGGCCATGTACCACATGCTATCCAGACTAGGGCCTCTCAGGGATTCTTCTGTCTTCACCTCCATAGGAGCACTGAGGGGACAATTCGGCCACTATCATCCCTGGCTGTGCTTCAGTTCTTGGGATTCGAACTTGGGGTTTTGGTTTTTTTTGGGGGTGGGGTGGGTGAGTATTGTTTTTTATTTTTGTTTTTGTTTTATTTTGCTTACATGACAAGTGCTCCATCTACCAAGCAGTCTCCTTAACCCTTAGATAAATGTTTACAATTCTGACCATTTCATACAGTGTGCTGAGCTCATGTCCCCCGCCCCACTCTTGATGAACCCCCTCTTCCTTTCATCTTGTTTTTTCTTTAAGTATTTCTTTTCATATCTAGCTTTTTTTTCCTTTTTTTTTTCTTTTTATTTTGGTTTTTTATGACAGGGTTTCTCTGTGTAGCCCTGGCTGTCCTGCAGGTCACTCTGTAGACCAGGCTGGCCTCGAACTCAGAAATCCGCCTGCCTCTGCCTCCCAAGTGCTGGAATTAAAGCCATATGCCACCACTGCCCAGCATTCATGTCTTTTTCTTTTTTTCCTTTTTTTTTCTTTCTTTCTTTCTTTTTTGTGAACCCACTGGTTTTAAGTAGGGCTGCTTATGCTCATACAGGTAAGTTATATAGGGAGTTGCATCTTATAACTGGCTACACCAACAAAAGAGTTCTTCCCCAGCAACCATTTAGATGTTTCTTTTATGTTGTAGTGCTTTGTGGTTATTTCATTGGTAAAGTCCTGTGTTTTTAAGATTATAAGAGACTGGTACTTTTACTTTGCAGGGCATGGATGATACCCAGGTGCGAAGTGCTGCTACTGATATATTCTCATACTTGGTTGAATATAACCCATCCATGGTACGAGAGTTTGTCATGCAGGAGGCACAACAGAATGATGATGTAAGTAAGAAGTTAACAGAGCAAAAAATAACGAGCAAGGTAAATATTATTTACACTAATAGTAAGTATTTATGCATAGGAGGCTATAGCTGGGGTTATGTATTTTTAAGATCTAAACTACTGTGCTTTTCGGGAACGGGTAGCCATAATGTCAGATGGTTCATTCTTCCTCTCAGTTTCCTTTCCCTTAATTTATTTTTATTGTATTTGACTTCAACTTTTTTAATTGTGAGGTTGACTTGGCTATAATGTTTTATTTAAACCCTTAAATCAATTGACCATTCTGAATGTGAGACTGTGAGTAACTTAAATTGGAAAGCACTACCATAGGTGGATTCTCAGAGTTCATCAGGATGAAAGAGATAAAATATGGCCCCTGGAAAGTATCAGGGAAGAATAAGAACAAGCTATTGCTATTGCCTGTGTGCTGCGGCTGTATTTAATCAGAAATTAGAATTAGTGAATTGGTTTAAAAGTAGCTTAGACTGTAGTAGTATAGATTGAGTGTGTGGTACATAATACGTGAAGAAGCCTGACTCTGTGCTCTTCCACTCTGTTTTATTAAACTAATGATTCTGGTTTTTATTCTCCTTCCAAATTTTTGGAAGCTACTTTTTACTCAGTAGACTAAACTATCTTGAGTTCCTTGAGAATGGGAAAATGCTGTCTCCTTTAGGGGAAGGAAGTCTGCAGAATGTCAGCTTGCAGTGTTTGTTACAAAATTAAACAGATATTTTAAAAAATCTACTGTGCCAGATTGAAGTTGAATGCCTAATAATGTCTATATTTATGGTTTGTTTTTAAAATTATAGTGCTAGAGTACATGCAGAACTGTACCATGAGTTGCTGAATCTTACTTCACATTTTTCTTCTATGAAATAGTCCTACCTTAAAAAGCAGAATATCTTGAGTAATTAAAACTAAAGACTGCTCTTGTAGGCCCTGTAGCCACTGGGTGAGCAGACATGCCTGTGTGTCTTCACACTTCACAAACATGCATTAGGCCTCTGGATTTCATTTTCCAGTCATTTCCATCTACTGTCTGTATTTTCTTTATCCTCTTTTTGTATTTTTTGTTGTTGTTTGTTTTACCACGGCATATATAGACAAATGGAAGGAGCTTGCATGCTCTATCTTCCTCAGTTTTTATCTATCTCCCCCAGTTTTTATTTATCTCCTGGGCCAAGAACACCAGCCTTAAAAGGTCATCCTTAATGGCAACCAGAAGTTGGTTTTCTTTGACATTTAAAATCCATATAATGTACTACTGTTCTATACATTCTGTCTCATTTTATTCAATTTATTATTTCCATAAAGGAAAATTATAAGCAGTGAAACCAAAGGAGATTTATAAATTCTAGCTAAGTGTTCTTATTTTGAAGCCATAAAAGTGAAGCTCATGAGTTTTCTGCAGAAGGCAAATGGAGTTCATACAGAAGCAAGACATGCTTTAACACCAAACCTGACCTTTGTGGTGTGGTTTTGTTTTGTTTTGGTATCCCCTCCCTTTAATCACATGAGTTTAAAGATAATAGAAAAAGCCATAGGTGGAACACACTACTTTAATCCAGCACACGGGAGGCAGAGGCAAGCAGATCTCTTATGAGTTATAGGCCAGCTTTTTAGTTCCAGGCCATCCAAAGTTACACAGTGGGACCCTGTCTCAAAAGAGAGTGGTGGGGAATACTTTTAAAGTTCTTTTGGTACTATTTACTGTCTTTGAACTACCCATCAGGGGAAAGAGAAACTTCCATCTAGCCTGTTAAATGAATTAGTCATTCTATTTGAGATTAACAAGCCAGCTAGAGATGCCATAATTCTATAATAATCTGTTTTAGTAATCTATATTATGTGTATTTTTTATCACCAGGATATTTTGCTCATCAACCTCATTATAGAACATATGATTTGTGATACAGATCCTGAGCTTGGAGGAGCAGTCCAACTCATGGGCCTGCTTCGAACTTTAGTTGACCCAGAGAACATGCTAGCCACTGCCAATGTAAGTCATAGCCATTTCTCCTTTTTCACAGTAGTATGTGTTTTATTGCTAACCAATACAGTTAAAGCTCATCAAAGTATTTTTGATTCCATAGAAAACGGAAAAGACTGAATTTCTGGGTTTCTTCTACAAGCACTGTATGCATGTTCTCACTGCTCCCTTATTAGCAAATACAACAGAAGACAAGCCTAGTAAAGGTAAGATAATAGAGGTTCATAGTTCTTGAATTGTGAAGCTCAAAGCTGATGTTGAGTAACTAGATTTAAGACATAGGGGCTAGAAAAGTAACTCAAGGGTTAAGAGCACTGGTTTGATTTCAAGCACCCACACAGCAACTAACAGTCTGAACTTCAGTCCCAGTTCATCTAACATTCCTTCTGGCTTCTGTGGGCATTGCACATATGGTCTCGGAAATATGCAGGCAAAATACTAACACACATAATATTAAAAATAGGGCTGGAGAGATGGTTCAGAGTTAAGACCACTCACTGACTGCTCTTCCAGAGTTCAATTTTGAGCAATCATGTGTGGCTCACAACTATCTATAATGAGATTTGGTGCCCTCTTCTGGCTTGCAGGTGTCTGTGCAGACAGAACATTGTATACAGCATAAATCTTTAGAAATAATAAGTCTGTAAAGGAACAGACAGAGGCAGGAAAGTAACAATTTTTAAAGTTTTATAAGTAGGGGCTGAAGAGATGGCTAGCAGTTAAGAGCATTGATTGTTCTTCCAGAGGTCCTGAGTTCAACTCCTAGCAACCACATGGTAGCCCACAACCATCTGTAATCAGATCCTGTGCCCTCTTCTGGTGTGTCTGAAGATAGCAGCAGTGTATTCATTCATATAAATAAAATGAATTTTTAAAAAAAATTCAAAAAATTATGAATAGATTGAGGTTTTTTTTTTTTTCCATGTATTTTCAAGAGACTTTTAAGGTGAATTTTGTTTAAAAGCACAATAATCATAGACAACAGAAAAGTATAAAGAAAGTAATTTGGTTCTGTGATCTGTCAATAGGTTGGTTGGTTGGTCAGTTGATTGGTTGAGAGATATTGTTATGGGATCCATGTTGGTCTCAGGTCTTCTTGTTTCAGCCTCCCCAGTGCTGGGATCACAAGTGTGCACCATGGTAAATGGCAAACTATTAACTCTATTCCTTTGGACGTGTGTATGCGTGTGTGTGTGTGTACGTGTTTAAAGAATAGTCTTAATGTTATTATTGGAAAATTGCTGTTGAGGCTCTGTCTAGGACCCATATGTTATTTTCCCTTAATAATTTCACAATGTAATATGTTTAACTTAAATCATATTCAATTTATAGTAGTATTCATGTGTTAAAAAAAAAAACTGTAATAGTATTAATGTAAGTGGCTTTTTTCCTGTCTCTGAAGTGCTAGAATTTAACATGCCCAGCACGTTAAATAAACTCTTGTGTGACCCTAAAAATCAAGCCTTTGAAATATCATTTTGCTTCTGTCTGTGTTTATTCATATTGGGTAAAATTTAAGGCCTATTTCCAAATTAACATGTTTAAGATACCCAGCATTTATAAAGAACTTGTAGAAGGTACTATGCTATAATCAGTGGGTGCTAAGTTGTAGAAAAAAACTTGCAGAGACTTGCCGACTGTAAAGAGTAATCGGTAAGTAGACTTTTTGCTGTGAGCTCACTGTGAATATGAAGAAAGCACAGACTGCAATGAAATCGGGAAGCTGAGAGAGCATAATTACACAAACGATGAAGGGTGTTCGCTCTGATTCCTTACACTGCTTGTTGTCTGTTCGGCCTACATATGATCGTGTTTTGCTTATTTTAGATGATTTTCAAACTGCGCAGTTACTAGCACTTGTATTGGAATTGCTAACATTTTGTGTGGAGCACCATACCTACCACATAAAGAACTATATCATCAACAAGGACATTCTTCGCAGAGTGCTAGTTCTTATGGCCTCCAAGCACGCTTTCCTGGCATTATGTAAGTGCTTCTTAAAGAATTATTTGTTACCTTTCTCTCTTATTCTGTTTTAGCTTTAAAGCTCATTGCTGAGAACATAACTGACTGAGGGGTCATCAGGCCTAGGATCTTAGTGCAAGCTCATTCCCTGATGACAGTTTGGCAGGGGATACGGAAGAACTTCACTCATACAAAGTTGAGTGGCTGGAAGGTATCTGCCAGGTCAAGTCATATTTCCGCTAATGGCCTTCCACTAAATCCTTGGGTGATTTGACGTTATTTTAGAACCAAGTGGTAACTAACTACAGTTTAACCAAAACGACCAGTGGTCTATTCTTTTGTATAACCTAGGAACTGGAAAATGCTTTAATATTTTCTTAAAGAGCAGTTTAATAAAAGAAAAATAGTACTACAGAGACTTTATGTGGCCCACATAGCCTAAAATATGCACATGTGAACCTTTACGGAGGAAGTTTGTGAACTACTTAGTAGCTAGTTTCTTTTGTTTGTTTTCAGTTTGCTGGGGGTGGGGTAGAGTATTTGGTTTGTTTCTATTGTTTTAACTTTTTATTGCTGGTGTTTCTGCAGCCCAGGCTGGCCCTAAGCTCACAGCAATCCTCATGCCTTGGCTGCCTGAGTGCTGGGGTTGTAGGTGCTAGCTACCATTCCTAGCTTTACAGGCAGTGATTTTTTATTTGTGTGTGAGGTACTATGAATTGAGCTCAATACCCAAAACATTTGCAAACACTTGACCACTCCACTTCACCCTTAGCCCAAGAGCAATAGTACATTTTTAACAAGATTATTCTTGTTTTGTTTTTAAGATCATTCTTAGTTACACTCTTTCTTTTTAAAGCTGATATTCACAAAATTGAGACCTTAGTTTATTATAGTAAAACATACTTGTGAATTAGAAGTAGGTTAATCCGTAGTGCTTTGGCTGTGCTGTAGCTAGACTTGTTGAGTAATAAGTTTGCATATCTAAACTATAGTTATCAGTTAACTGACCTAGTTTAGGGATGCTCTGGAGGCTTGGATACTGCCAAGTTTTTGCCAGTTGGCTTTTAAAGGTAAGTTGGGATTTTGTTTTCATTTTCTTATGTTTCATTTCTTTCGTTTTATTATGTTTGTCATAGCATTTGTATTATTTACAAGACTTAAAGATTTTTCTAAAGACTACAAAAAATAAATCATCTACTAGTGAGCTCAGCACATACAAAGAAGGACTTTGGGGGTTAGAAAGATGACTCAGTGGTTAAGGTGGTCTTCCAAGGATCTGAATTTGACTGCCAGCACCCATTTGACAATTCATACCTGGCTATATTCCATTTTCAGGATAATCTGACACCCACTTCTGGCACCAGGCACGTGATAAATAGACATACATTTGGGTAGAACACCATATACGTGAAAACATTTCTATATATACTTACCATAGGAGAGGTGATGGTACCAAGGCCAAGTTCTTTTAAGTCACCATAAAGAGTTTTGTCTATTTGGGGAAAGGAAGCAGAAGAGAAAAACTGAATGAATAGATTAAGTTTAGATAGCTTTATTTCAGCAACGAAAATGACAGATACAGTGCCACTATAATTCTGGTACTTCAAAGGGAAGGCAGGCCTGCCTCTGAGTTCAAGACAGGGCTATATAGACCCTGTCTCCAAAGATGGGGTGGAAGATGGAGGGAGATTAAACACAAGCTACTATTATATTTCATTGAATCTTTATATACTTAACATCTCAAACTAAGGTAAGCCTTAACAGTTGATGGCATGACCTTTATAATTAGTTTTGTTTTCATAGTTTATTAGGAGAGATAGTAAAAATCAAAAATCCAACTTAATAGGAACTGAACTTGGAGAATCATAGTAAAGATCTGTCTTCAGACACCAGAAGAGGTGGGTGTCTGATCTCATTGCAGATGGCTGTGAGCCACCATGTGATTGCTGGGATTTGAACTCGGGACCTTCAGAAGAACAGTCAGTGAGTGCTCTTAACCTCCGAGCCATCTCTCCAGCCCCGAGTGGTGTGTTTTGCTATACATAGGGAACTTGAGTCCAGCAGAAGAGTGTCAGGACATGGAACTTAATAGGCCTTTTCTTGAGTTCAGACACTCCCCATGTCTTCTTGCAGTATTATAAAAAGAATTGTAATCCAATAAGCACTATGTAGAGAATCATGTCATAAGATGAAAATCCAATTGGAAACTGCAATTTAATCGCACACACATTTCTCCTCTTAGGTACATTTTATTCATATTTTATTATAACTCTGATAGGTTACTCTGAAACCTAAATCCTTCACAGTTAGCCTCTCTTCCCAGACTTGAGGGTGAGAGCATCTCAGACAATAGCAGTCATCAGTAAGTCCTTTATAAAGACTGGGCTTATAGTGTACATAAGAACTGTATAAATTTGGTGAAACAAGACTTATGGTACATTGAAATAAAACGTTAGGTATACTATTTCAGAGACAATTTTATAAGTTAGATATGCAATGTAAGTAGAAAAGACAATGATACATGCAATATCTATTTACTGTGCCTTTTTAAGGCTTTGGGTACTTGTTGACGTTTAGGATGGTTAGAAAGTATTGAACTCAGGCTGGAGAAGTGGATTGGTGGTGGATAAAAGCAGCTTGCTGCTGAGTTTGGTCCCTTGAACCTACATGGTGGAGAGGACCAACTCCTAAGAGCTGTCTTCTGACCTCCACATGTGAGCCATGGCACATACATTTCTCCTCTCACACATACTAAGTGGAGAGCAAAAACAGAACTCTATTAGAAGAATAAAGGTTTTTAACGCTTTATTATAAAGCCAGAGGCTTTCCATTGGGCGAGTGCTTTACCGCCACACTCCTCAGCACCAGTGGATGCGGTGCAGGAGGGGCAGAGTGCGGGTGCAAAGCTTCTATTATTTTAGTTCCATGTGTGTCAGTGAGTCTCAGACTTACTCCATGAAGTCTTGTGTCAATATACTACAAAAAATATGATCAAAACTGAATGCAAAAGATTCCTCCCCTTAATGAAGATAGGCTGTGTTGTGAGCAGAAACTGTACTTTACATTAAAAATGCCAATTGGGCATAACTAGGAGCTTTCTTAAATCTCCTTTGAATGGCTGAACTTCATAGAATTGACCGGTAACATTTGGAAAACAACTTGTTATTCAGTAATGATAATATTGGATATTTCTGATGTGGGGCTGTTAGGGGTGTGAGTTTTAAAACAAGTAATTATTGATGTAAATCAGTACAAATGTAAATAAGAGAAGAAATCTCCCCACCTCCCACCCCACACACCCCCAAAAAAGCACCTAGAACTTCCTTCTACTACATTAGCACTTCCTGGGTTAGGTGTTCTTTTAAGGAGTTGTTAAGGGTCTCGTCTGCATGTCCTGACCTCACTGAATTCTGAAAAGGTAGGAGATTCTTTTAACATGCCTGGAACTGCATAGTGTTGGGGTTAATGTGATGTTTTGATAGAACACAAGTCTTCACAAAGCCTGCAGAGTTAGATCACCAAATCTTAGAATAATAATAGTAAGTTCTTGCTTACTAAATGTTTAGAATTTACCGATTAGTCTGAGCTTTTGATTTTTATCAAAACAAGTGGAGCTGTCTCACTAAGTTCCTTTGCCAGCTAACCAAAAACAAGAGAAATCACTGTTTTAGATATAAACCCTTGTCGGGCCTCCATTCACCACACAGAACAATGCCTCTTGCTGCTTAAAAGGTCTTCAACCATACTTACGTTTTTAAATTTTTTTCAGTATTTTAAAAATAAAATGCAGTTATTACTCTAAACTATTTTGAAACTCCCTGCCCAGAGTGTTTCTTTATGAAGATACACTCTTCAGTAAGTTGGATTGTTAGGGCAGTTTCTAACCAACTGTACCTAATTGGGCATTCACTTGTGGACCTCTTTGTGCCAACTAAAGAAAAATTGAGCTGCTTTACTCCTCTGCCTTCCCACCCAGAAACCGTGTCAGCATGGTTGCCTGGCTACCTGCTCATGAAGGACTTGATTAATAACAAATTGGCAATTTAACGAGCCACTTCCATGATCTCCAAAGAAACCAAAATACAAACACAATATTTAATCTTGCCAACCGAAGACGATGTGACTACATGAAGTGAGTATGCTTTTTTGAACTGTTTACAGTAATTGGGGCATTAACTTACTGATAATTCCATATAGGTTAAAGAGGGCTTTGCTGAACTCTAGCTGTCTAAGTGTATTTGGATCTTGACGAATGGTGACTTAAGTAACACCCCATATCTCAAGATGCAAATATATATCTGCTGATCTGTAAGTTAAAGCCTAATTATTAAAAGGAAAACTAGGGGAAAAGTAAAAAGCATACTCGCTGTTATGAGGACGACATTTTAAAACAATCTAAATTTATATCTAAACCATGGGAAGGCAATTTTGGGGGCATGCAGATTTTTGTGGTTTCTTGTCCTTTTTTTTCCTTTTTTTTTTTTTTAACCACATTTACAAATAAACCAGTATAAATCCATTAACTCTATAAAATAGTAAGAGTGTCCAAAAACTTGAAGATCAAATTCTAGTACAGTGGATTGCCCTAATAAAACAGTGCTCTTTTTGGTTGCTTTAAAATGTATTTAAAGAAGTATGATGAAGAAATTATCACTTTAAGTATTATAATCTGTCCTTACCTCAACAATAAATTACATTTTGGCTGATAGTGATTGGTATATTTCCAGAACTTTCCTGGCTTTCTAAGACTTGTGTTCTATAATAACATACACTACCTTTTTTCCCAAGGCGGGCAGGGTCTCCTCACATCCTCGCCCTGGCTGTTCTAGAACTTACTATTTGCCCCCTCTGACCTTGAACTCTAAACAAACCTCTTTCTCAGCTTCCTAGTGTTGGATTGCAAGCATAAATTTTACAACCTACTGACATGACGCTGTTTGGAATCCTTTTCTTACGTACTCTTAAGATCCTGTGCAGGGCCATATGCTGCGTACAAGTGAGCATGTGTGTCTGTTAAATAGCTTCTGTCTGCTGACTCTGAGATGTACAAGTTTGAACAGCATTACCTCTGTTTTCCAGGTGCCCTCCGTTTTAAGAGAAAAATCATTGGATTAAAAGATGAATTTTATAACCGCTACATAATGAAAAGTTTTTTATTTGAACCTGTAGTCAAAGCATTTCTCAACAACGGATCTCGTTACAATCTGATGAACTCCGCCATAATAGAAATGTTTGAATTTATTAGAGTGGTAGGTTCTGTCTTCTTACCTTAGGAGTTTGGTTTTAATATGTCTGAGAAACTTGAGTATCTATTACTGGTAATTTGTCTTTTAGAGTGTGTGGAGAGATTTTAAGAACCACGCTACAAAAATTCCTAAAAGTAATTCAATTTAGACCAATAAGAAACCCCAAAACTATCTGACATGTTTTATAAAGCTAGAGGTAGTGGTTTGCATCTGTAATCCTAATACGCCTCAGACCCTGTCTCAAACGAAAAAAGAATTGTGATAAGATACACAGAACTTGAGAGTCGGGCAGTGGTGGCACACACTTTTAATCCCAGGGCTCAGGAGGCAGAGGCAGTCAGATCTCTGAGTTTACAGTGATTTCTAGGAAAGTCAAAGTTCCACAGAGCAACCTGTGTTGGGGGAAAAAAGATAAGATATGCAGGGCTTGCCATTTTCACCATTCTAAAGTATATTCTCTGAGGGTAGTCTATGTTACTGTGCAACATAACAGAAGTCCGTCTCCAGAACTTTGTGTTTTGAGATGAGGGAAGGTCTTGCTCTATAGCTCAGGTTGGCCTCAGTCTTATGACAGTTCTTCTGCCTCCGCTCTGAAAGTACCTAGTATTGCAGGTGTGTGCCACTGTGTCCATTCTTGGGGAACCAGAATCACTAGGACTTGTATATACACTCTGGAAATGCCTGTGGCCAGTCCCCAGGAGTACCACAAGCCGCAGGCCGTATACTCTTTCCATTTTTACTGTCTGACTACTTTTAAAATTGTACAGTAACTGTGAAATTAAACTTTTGATGAGTCTTAGGAATTACCACAGTAATGCCTAATCTTGTTAAAATACTATCTTCATATCTGATTTATTTCACTATAATTCTTTTCTGTAGGAAGATATAAAATCATTAACTGCCCATGTAATTGAGAATTATTGGAAAGCACTAGAAGATGTAGATTATGTGCAGACTTTTAAAGGATTAAAATTGAGGTTTGAACAGCAAAGAGAAAGACAAGACAACCCCAAACTTGATAGGTAAGTTTCTACATATTTGAACATATTCACCATTCAGCAGTAGATGTAGTGCTGGTTCTCCTGGTTTTTGTCAGTATTTGAGTTGCCAGTAGAATGAAGATGGGAAGACATGCAGAGAAACTAGGAAATGGAGGAGTTGTCATTGTCTTTTTTTTTCTTAAACTTTCCTTTTTTTTTTTTAATCTTTTACGTGTGGATTCACATACAAGTACACCATGATGGGGGTGGTGTTATCCTCAGGACAAGTTACAGGAGTTGGTTTTCTCCTTCTACCATGTGGTTCTGGGGCTCAGACTCAGGCTTGTCATACTTGGCAGAACACACCATTGCTTTACACCATCTTGGTGATGCCTATGCTAGTATTTATTGTTTCTGAAAGTATAGATAAATTATAGTAATATCTTCAGACATAAACTGATAATAGCAGTGAGGTTCCATATTTCAGAACATTATCTTAATTGGTTAAGTATAGCTTATTTGAAATACCATGTACCTTCTTAAATAAACTAGATTCACATTTGCAGTTTGGGTTTGTTTTTTTTTTTTCCCCGAGAGAGGGGGCGGGGTGTGGGGGAGAGGACACACACGGACACACACTCACACACACACCCCAGGTCCTAACTCCTGTGCCATATCTAGCCTCTGTCCCTGTAGTATGGTTTAAAAATCTGTACATTGATCTCTAACAGTTACCGTTTTGGAAATAGGGAGTTTGATTCTGGTAGTTTATATTAGAGTTCATAGGGTCTGTCTTTTAACTATGTATTTGAGTGTAGTTTGGTATTTGGTTTTGGTGGTGCCAGGGATCAGCCCCAGGATACTGTTAAGCTACACCTTCGCCCTTACAGTCTTTTATTTTCTCATAGCATGCGGTCCATCTTGAGGAATCATCGATATCGACGAGATGCCAGAACACTAGAAGATGAAGAAGAGATGTGGTTCAACACAGATGAAGATGACATGGAAGATGGAGAAGCTGTGGTGTCTCCATCTGACAAAACTAAGAATGATGACGATATTATGGATCCAATAAGTAAATTTATGGAAAGGAAGAAATGTATGTTGAAACAAAGGGCAAGGGAAAGTGAGGCTCTCACTCCTATCTTTATTTTTATTTATTTATTTATTTATTTATTTTGAGAAAATGATTAGTCACTACTCTGAGTATACGATAATTCACAGACTCACAGGACGTGGCTGAGTTGCTGACTGTAAAGGTTTAGGCTGAGTTTTCCTAATGTAAGGAAGATGGTTTGGAGGTTATGGATACTAAATGTAATACTGAAGGTCGTACTTCTGCATTGTAGTATTTGCTAGATAATAATGTATTTGGTGCTTGGGTAGGCTTTGTTCATAGGTTGGACTTTATTCAGGGTTGCTCCTCAGCCAAGAAATAGCTGGTTACTTGTGTTTTAGTGTCATTTCATTTGGAGGAATTAAGAAAAAACAAAAGAGTAAAAGGTATTCTACATTCTCATTTTTAGTGAAAGAAAGTGAAGAGAAGGAGGTGCTTCTGAAAACTAATCTTTCTGGACGACAGAGCCCAAGTTTCAAACTTTCCCTGTCCAGTGGGACAAAGACTAACCTCACCAGCCAGTCATCTGCAACAAGCCTGCCTGGTTCTCCAGGGTCACCTGGGTCCCCAGGCTCTCCAGGCTCTCCCGGATCCGTCCCTAAAAGTACATCTCAGACGGCAGCTATTACCACAAAGGTATCTGCTTGGAGTCTCCACCTGCTGGCCCTTCCCTACCGTAATTTAAGCTTTCTCAGGAGTCTATCCCTGGATTATCTCTTTTGGTTTTCTTTTCTGGAACTAGCTAGTTAAATGCTGTGAACTGGAAGGTGAGAGATCTCATCACAACCACTACCTGAACTTACGTGTCCAATGCAGATCTATCATCTGCCTTTGGTATTAACTTACAAACTGCAGGTTCATCTTACCTTTCCCAATTAGAACCCAGGTGAAAACGTGGGAGGGGAAGCAAGAGTTTCTGTTTCTATGTACAGACACATTAAGACTGTGTGTGGAGGTCAGTTCTTCTGCCATGTGTGTCCCAAAGATCAAGCTTTAGGTCATTAGGCTTGATAGGCTGGCCCCACAATCTCATTTCATCTGACATAGGCAGGAGATCCCTCAGGACTAAGACTGAGTCTAACATTGTTGAAATGAAGGCACAGGCTGAGAGTAGAGTGATAGGAATTTCCATAGCCATTCAAGTTGTACTGCCATAGTTTCTGTTGAAGAAGCGGGGCTAAAAGGGAAAACCAGAAGAAATAATGACAGAGAAACAGTAGAATCTCTTTCCTATCTGCTTGCATTTTGATACCATTTTATCTTTTATGTTGAAATACATTTGAGCCAGGCATTGTACTGTAGGTCAGTAATCATAGCTACTCTAGAGACAGGAAAGACTCTAGAGAAAAGAAGATTGCTAGATCAAGGCATGCCTTGGCAACTTAAGACCCAGGCTAGGTCTATAGCAGTAGTAGATAGAGCCCTTGGCCTGAGCATGCATGAAGCCCTGGGTTCAACCTCAGTACCATAAAAAATGAATTTTATACAGTTAGTCATAAGCCATTTTAAGTAGCTTAAAAGAACCTTACAAAAATAGAGAAAATTTAGAATGTACATAAAAATTATTTTCAGCATGCTAGTATTGGGCCTATACCTTTTCTAAGCTTAACAATGGGTAATTTCAAATGTACTAGGTTTGTTCTTTACATAATTCTTATTTCTTAACAGGGAGGACTTGTGGGTCTGGTAGATTATCCTGATGATGATGAAGATGATGATGAGGATGAAGACAAGGAAGACACACTACCAGTGTCAAAGAAAGCAAAATTTGAGTCCTAATAATAGCAACTGCCTGTGATCAGTACCTGTTGACAAAACTGGTTCTTTACCCCTCCCCTACAAAATCCACATCAACGTGCAGTGGTCTCTTGTGAATGACTGACACAGATCAGCACCACACTGGACTTCTGCTCATCAAGTGCCAATCCAATGGAGCAGGAGGAGGGGAAGACAAGCCTGTGAGCTCTCCAGCTTGGACCACACATTGCCCTTTTCTCAGGGAAGGAAATGGAAATACAAAGCCAACGGGGCAGGGGTTTGTCAGTGGAACTCTGGATTGACTGGTCAGTTGCTACAATCAGAACCTGCTTTCTTGGACCATGTTTGAGACTTAGAAGAATGGGTCTTTCTGCCATAGTTCCTCACTAGTAAAGAATGCCAGCAGTTTCTTTGTATAAGGAGACCTGCCTTTAAAATCGTACATTCTGAACATTTTAGTCAAGCTACAACAGGTCTGGAAAACCTTTGTGGGGGAGGGGCAAAATAAAGTATCCTCTTTTTTTTTTTTTTTAAATCTGTTCCCTTTGCCCTTCAAACTGCAGATTTTTTTTTTCAAAGTGGGTATTTGTCCCTACTTGATTAAAGATTGAGTGGAATTCTAGATGTGGTCATTTGTGTCATAATTTTTCTTTTTATTTCAGTTTGTTTCTGTTTTTTTTTTTCCCCTCTCCCTGAGTGTATGATTAGTTGTTGAATATATATATTTGGGACCATTAAAACTTTTTTGATGTAATATAGCCTAACGTGCTGGCACCTGCTTTACATGTGTAATTTGTGTTCTACATCACAGTTCTTAATTTGTTTAGAGTTTTATGAAAGATGGTATAGTTTTTATTGACAAAAGCAAAGTAATCTTACAACTATGTGCATACAAAAGCAATACTATTTTGTGACTAAATATTTTATATTAAAATTTGCATCAGCAGCTGTCTTGAGATTTCAGGGAAATAGAATGGAATTTAAAACTTCAACAGTTTTGTTAAACCTAGAAACATGAAATTAGTATTCCAAAGAGATTCAGAAATTTCATATCTTGGAGAAATGACGGTACATCAAATCAGAATTGAGGATGAATGATTTAAAAGTAATACTTGACTTTTGAATAATAAAAAGAAAAGTGAAGAGTAAGAGAAATTGTATTAATTGTATGTTTCTTTTCTTTCTTTCTTTTTTCAACATAAGCCCTTTGGAATACAAGTTGTAAGTGGTGATATCTAAATAAACAGCCAAGGACCATTAGGTGGCACCTTACTAAAACATTTTTGGGTCTGGTGATATAGCTTAATAGTAGAATGGGGTGGGACAGTTTACATTTTTCAGCTCCATTACCACCAAAAAAATAATGTATTCTTAAATAAGGTCTTTATTATTAGACATGCTAAAATGTTTTCAAGAAATTGAGTGTCTTGAGTTCCAAAACCCTTGCAGAACTTTCCTTGTAGTTGTAAATGAAGAAAATGTTATGCCCAGGAGAGGACGCTATTGTGGTCCTAGCTGCTGCTTATCCTCAATAAAAAACAGGAAATTCAGAATACACTGCAGGTGGTGGTGCTTGCCTTTAATCCCAGTACTTGGAAAGCTGAAGCAGGTGGATCTTCGAGGTATAATAAAGTATAAAAGATTTAATTCATTTCACAGTAGAGCTGCTTTAACAGAAAAAAAGATTTACACAGCTGGAGTTGGCACAGTGGTTAAGAGCACTGATGCTCTTGCAGAGACCCAAGTACCCAGCACCCATCTGGCTGCTTACAACCATCTGTAACGCCAATTTCAGGGATCTGATGCCTACTTGAAGGCACTGCGTAATGTAGTACACAGATATTACATGCAGGGAAGCGCCCACCCACATAAATAAAGAGATTTCTATTTTAGCCAAGCAGTGGTGGAGCACTGGAGGCAGGAGTCTGATCTCTGTAAGAGCAACAAGCGTTTTTAACCACTGAGCCTTTCTCCAACCCCCTTTTTGATCTTTTAAGACAGGCACTTTTAGACAGTAATTTAGAACTATCTAGACCAGACTGGCCTTCCTGAATGCTGGAGTCATTGTTCAGTACCATCTTGCAGGTAGACCACCTCCTGAGCCAGATTTTGGCTGTTAACATTTGAAGTTAGCAACTATTTTGGTTTGGTGGTTGTTTTTTGGTCTCACTATATAAACCAGTCACAGAGGTCCACCTGCCTCTGCCTCTAGAGTGTATGCCACCACACCTGAGTCAATTTACCTTGTATATATAGAATAAGATCTAAGTCAACACTGTCTTCACTGTTACCTAGAATATTTTGTGTCAGTTAATGATGATGGTATCGTAAACATTCTTTTTTCCAAGAAAGCATCTCTAGCTGAACTCAGGATCTTCCTGACTTTGCAGAATGATTCTGGGGACCCTTATGCAGAGGACAGACTTGTGACTTGTTTTCATAAATCATCAATTATTTTAAAGAAATCTGTGTTGGCCTTTGGCCATGCTCTTCAGATTGTTGCTTTCTTAGCTCTTAGTGCTTATGGTTATTTAAGCAAACTTGATGAAGGTTTACTACACAATATGTAAAAAGGAACTTCTAGTGGAGATCTACCACCAGCCCGAAATTACCAGACACTCAGCCCTGGAATTCACATTTAACTCCAGAGGCTACAGTATTGTTTCCACTCTGGGGATTTAGCCCTGGACTCTAGTACCCTAAGCACATGCTGTAAGTCCACACTCCTAAGATCAGCTACTGTCTTGGTACCTGGTATGAATATAGTATAAATTATTCTCACCTTAATGATACCAGTGAGGAGTTTTGCTCATTTTTTAGTGTTTGAGGTGAAAAAAATTTAAACTTAACCTCCTGAAGTGATAAGAGCTTTATAATTACTCCAGAAACATCCTCTCTCCCACAAATGCTACCCTGGTAGTTTTCTTCAATGGGTTGTCTTTGATTGCTATTTCTTGCCCAGTTGTCCTCAAATCCTGTATGCAGTTTTATCAGAACATCCCTCTGGTCTTTCAACATGTTACCCAGACACCCTATTAATCCTTGGTGAGAAGCTCTATCTTGTTTCAACCAGCACCTCACACCACAGAACCTACTTCCATGTCACTCTCTGGAAATGCTCAGTGCAGAAAAAGACCCATATGTGCTCAGTCTGCTGATGACTTATGTAGTTTAGTTTCTCAACCATAAATTTCCCTTTTTAGTGGATAGAAATGGAGGACTATGAACCTTTTTTTTTTAAAAAATTTGGATCTTTAGGGTAGTTTTATGAAACTAGAATTCTTACTGGCATTACTATGTGGCTTGAGTACATTTTTAATAATTCCTTCTGGGTGTAATGGTGTACACCTCTAATCCCAGAGGCAGAGGCAGGCTGATCTCTGAATTTGAGGCCAGCTTGGTCTAAAAACCGAGTTCCAGGGCTACACAGAGGAGGAACTCTGTCAGTAGGGAAGCGGTAGCTTTAATAATTACTAGAATTTAAAGCTTTCCTGGCCCTACTCTGTCTCTTTAGATAGTCTGGGATGAGCACAGTTAAGGTTTCTCTTAAGCTGCTATGTAATTTCACATAGCAAAGGATGGCCTCCTTATCCTGGCTTTTTCTCCCAGTTGTGCCCCCATACCCAACAGAACAGCAAAGATGGAACTCAGCCTGGCCTAGGACTTGGGATCCTCCTGCTTCATCCTATATCATTTTCTGCCAGTGTCTCTCCAGGGCCAGCTTTGTATTTTAATCAGGTTGGGTTCAAGCAATTCAGTCTCAGCTACTCAGCTGTTTGTTCTACGCACACGGGTAGAACTGGAGGGATGTGCCACTACACCTGGCTTCTGGATTGTTTTGAGACAAGCATTTTGACAATTTCGGTTAGCATTCTATTCATGAGCCTTCTTCCTCTGATGTCACATGTATGTTATCACTGCCACTACCCATACATACACACAAACTTATACAGGAAGAGAAGCGGGTACATTTTACAAGTTCATACAGAAATTACTAGTTTGTGTGCTCTAATAACTTAAGCACTACTCTAGAGGAAGTGACCATATAGTTGTATGCTCTCAACATCCATGATGGTCCTGATGAGGTAGCTCTTGAGAGGTAGAGACCTTACATGTAAGAACCCAGGAAAACTGGGTGTTTAGAGATTCTTCAAGTTGCTATCCAAGTACTTTAGGGTCCATTTTTTGAAGAAGAATAAGGCAAGGTAGGTGTGCCACAAACAGGACAAATGAGCATCCAGAAGCTCCAGTATGTAAGTCCTACCTGTCCACTCATTGCTCAGCTGACTCTAATTGAAAGGTTGTGGACAGAATGTAGAGCCTGGAGATGTAGCTTAGTAGTACTAGTCTGTCCTACAATATGGGAAACCCTGAAATTGGTTCCCAGCAAGAGTGTAATGGCAAGAGCATAGAAGTTTTAAGATTCTTGATCCTTACCTGTACTGAAAACTACAAGTAACTGAGGGCTAAAGAAAAGGGTTTGTGTAAAATAACTATTTTAATGCCATGTTACCTAAATGGATGATCACTTTAATATCCCAACACTGCAAATGATGTGTGTGTATACTTGCTTTGGGGGTTGTTGGGAAGTCAAATCCAGGACAAATGGCTCTACCACCAAACCAAATCAGCTGTGTGTGTGCACACGAGTTCTCACAGTATCTGAGCATGGATTTCAATCACTAAGCTGCATTTCCAACCCTAAATATGTTGATATAGATTGGAGAGAGATAACTATACCACTTCATCTATATTGGAAATTTTCTGCTCTTAGTCATCCACAATTTACGCAGTAAGAATGGTATATTGGATAAAATTAAATACCTAGAATTCACAGAACTTTGTAGAGAGACTCTTGTGTACTGTATAAAAGCATCGTCTGTCAATAGAAGTTGTTGGTCTTTTGGTCTAGGCAGGAAATAGAAGGTGGGAGTTCTGGCAAGGAGAGAGGGCTTCTGAGATAGTCAGGCAAGGGAAAGATTTGCCCCAAGTACTGATAGAGACAGATGCATTAACCTGAGGAGAGGTAAATAACCGGATGGCATGACTTAGACTAGTTTAAATGGGTAATGAGCTAGCAGAAATGAGCCAAAGCTATTGGCCTAGGCATGTATTCTTATATATGAAGTCTGAGTCGTTATTTCAGGGAACAAAAGGGTGAAGTGGAAAACCTTGTGGTTACAAATAGCATCCATTGTGACAGGCATGTAATCCAAACTTAGCCAAAAATCCAAGCCTGAGGAAAAAACCCAGAATGGAAGTCAGGGAATAAGCACTTCCCAGATTTGGACACAATTTCCTAGCCAGGCAGAGGAAGGGGGATATGAAATCTAGAAATCGATTAATGCATTATTTATTGCCTTCAAAATTTTTAATGTTAATGAGACATAACAAAACTGCTAAGAGACACTGAATTATGGAAAAAAACTGCTGAACTAAATCAGCCTATTAAGGATGTCCTAACCTCAGAATGGGAAGAGAGAAATGTGCAACCTTGGGGGAGAGATTTTGCCTTTGTTTCAACAGGAAAAGAAAAGCAGTGGATTCCTTCCAGATTTGACAAGAGGACACACCCTGAACATCTTAGCTGAAAACAGAAATAAAGAAATCATGAAGTCCAATAGAACAGGTAACTTGTATCGCTGATACCTCTACATGGGAACATCTCTGAAACTGCCTGAGACATGAAAATATCGCCAGCCAAGACTTCAGCTATACATAGCCAACAAAATTTTCAAGATTTATCATACCATCCTTTTAAGTGGCATAAATAGAAATATATATTACAGTTTGGTTATACAATCCAAACTAACTTATAAAGACAGATGCCTCACCTGGTTGAACTTAGAGCAAAGAATCATTATTAACTGAATTCTGCATACTGCACATTCCAAACTTATGTTAGTGCAGAAATATATAGTATCTTTGAAAGCTTATATGTTTGCAGAGCAAAAGGACCAGACACCAAAGAAGACAAGTAGCCCAGGTGATTCTGCCTTAGATCGTTTCAATGCTGTTTCCTCAAAAATTGAATCCAGGACAATTTCGATACAGATAGCTAGATCATCCAGCATCACAGACTGTTCCAGTCAAGACTTCAGAGAAACCCTGAAATTTCATAGCATGCAGAAACTGGACAGCAAATGCTACAGCTAGCTTTCTTAAAACTAAACAATATACCAATTTTATTAAGGGGGCCCCAAAAGGAAAATGACGCTCCCAAATCAACATGACACAATTTTAAGAGACCATTACCCCCATTCCCAAGAGGTGGGGTGAATGGTTTTGGTCGTTCAGTGGAGGATGGATACTTGTCATCATTTAAGGGGGATTGTTACAAGTTGTTATGGTCTTGGACAGGGAGGAAGCAAAATGAGGGAGTTTAGATTCAGGGACTTTTTCTTTCCTATATCCTTCTTTCTCTCCTATCTAGTATTAGGAGGAGAAGGGATGAAAAGAAAAATGGGGGGGTGGATATAGTAAGAACTGGATAAAAGGGCAGATTATTGAATCTACTTTTAGACCAAAGAACATCAACAAGCCAAATATTCTTACATTTGGTATGGACTTTGCATATTGATACAGATTAGGATTATATTTTGCTGAAGCATACATGCAGACAGAACCCTCATATACATAAATAAATCTTTAAAATTTTTTTATGGATCTCATGGAGGCATTTCCTCAAGGGAGGCTTTCTCTGTGATAACTTCAGTTTGTGTCACGCTGACACACAAAACCAGCCAGTACAGCTGCCTACTAGGACATCTCTGGATCGCATAGATCTTCAATTTGAATGTCTATATCCCAGATAAAATAATTCTATCTGGACAAAAGATATGTTAACGTGAACAAAGCAAAACAACAGAAACTCCCAGCAGCACCCAAAGAAAGCCAGAATGATCTGAAGAGAGGTAGTTTGTGTTTACAGAAACTTTTTTAAAAAAGACTTGTTTTAAAGCCAAGTATGGTGGTGCACACCTTTAGTCCCAGCACTGGGAGGCAGAAGCAGGTGGAGCTAGCTCTGTGAGTTCCAGGCTAGCCAGGGCTACATAGGAGGCCAACAACAACAACAACAACACAAATAATAAGCAAATAAGCCGGGCAGTGGTGGCGCACACCTTTAATCACAGCACTTGGGAGGCAGAGGCTGGCAGATCTCTGAGTTCGAGGCCAGCCTGGTCTACAGAGTAAGTTCCAGGACAGCAAGGGGCTACACAGAGAAACCCTGTCTCGAAAAAACCAACCAACCAACCAACCAACCAATCAATCAATGGGTAAATAAGCCAGGCAGTAGTGGTGGATGCCTTTAATCCTATCCCAGCACTTCGAGACAGAGGCAAGCTGATCTCTAAACTGAAAGCCAACCTGGTCTACAGAGTGAGTTCCAGGACACCAGGGCTACATAGAAAAACTCAGACTCAAATAAACAGATGAAAAACAAAGATTGCTAATTATATGCATCACTATTGTTTTGCCTACACATATGTTTGTGCACCACCTGCCTGACTGGTGCCCTTGGAAGACAGAAGAGGGTGTCAGATCCCCTGAACCTGGAGTTGCAGATGGTCGTGAGTCCTACCATGCATGTGCTGGGAACCAAACTCAGGTCCTCCTCAAGAGCAACCAGTGCTCTTAACCAGTGAGCCAGCTCTCTAGTCCTAATGTATGCCAAAATCTAGAGCAACCTGCCTGTGGAAAGCCACGGACCAGTGTGAGGCCAGTGTAATACTGTATCCCTCGAGGATTTAGAAATTACAAAAAGAATAGGAAAGGGCTAGAGAGATGGCTCAGCGGTCAAGAACACTGACTGATCTTCCGAAGGTCCTGAGTTCAAATCCTAGCAACCACATGGTGGCTCACAACCATCCATAATGAGATCTGAAGACAGCTATTACACTTTACATATTTATTATTGTACTTACATATAATAAATAAATCTTTAAAAAAAGAATGGAAAGGATTGACACATTTAATAAAAGTACCAAGTTTATATCCATATCCAGAAATATAAACATCGTTGAAAGAATCTGAAAAAGGTTTAAATAAGCACAGAATATCTCATGTATACTAGAGGAGAACATCAACAAGCCAAATATTCTTAATATTCTCAATGCTTATTCTTAGATGCTCAAGTGACAGTGCATCCCTGATTAACATCCAACTTCAGGGAAGACACGGACGAGTTCGCAGCTGACTTCCCTATAGATGTTGAAACTTTTCTAACATTTACGTAGGCAAAGAAAGAATTCCATGGTACAGCACATGCTCACAGCCCACAAAGCCCTGGATTCTCTCTCCAGCATGACAATAAAATAAGATGAAATTAGTATGGATTACAAGGGGCTTGGAATAATGCAAGTAATCTTCAAGAGGGAAATAAGGGTCTGGCGATGGAGTTGTATAGTTCAGTGGAAGAGCAAACATCTAAAGTGTACCAGGTCCTAGGTTCAGTCAATGTTGTTAAAAACAAGCCAACAGCCAGGCATTGGTGGCGCACGCCTTTAATCCCAGCAGTTTGGAGGCAGAGGCAGGTGAATTTCTAAGTTCGAGGTCAGCCTGGTCTACAGAGTGAGTTCCAGGACAGCCAGGGCTACACAGAGAAACCCTGCCTCTGAAAAAACCAAAAAACCAAAAACCAAAAAACCAAGCCAACAAAAGTTTATTGCCAAGCAGTAGTGACCAAGACCTCGTGTGGTCTTGACACACAGGTCAAATAGAATTAAGGCTTCAGAACTAAAACCTTGTGGCCAGAGTGCATTTTTCTCATTGCTAGGCCAAAAACACCTCACAAAACAATTTTAAGAAAGGAAGGTTGTATTTGGAGGGCTAGAGAAATGGCTCAGAGTTAAGAGCATTTACTGTTCTCACGGAAGACTGGGTTTGCGTCCGAGCACCCACGTGGCCGCTCACAACCATTCGGAGGCAGACACGAGGCGCACATGAGTACATACATGCAGGCGAAATGTCAATGTACACGAGGAAACTGAAAAGGATTTTAAAGCATTTGAATAGAGGTACTTTCAATAGGCAAATAAAGCTGTTCCCCAAAGCCACGGTTATTAAATAATAATTCAAGCACCGGCACCCCTTGTGAGCTGTTGGTTAGGGGGGGCCCCTTACACCCTCCGTTGGGCAGCTGAGGCCTGCTGCACATAAACCTAGTCAAAAGCCCATGTCTGGGGGAGATCACAAGCTCCAGAGAGAAAGCTACTGTCCTGCTGTTGTTCTGCTACATGGACATGGCGTGCCTGCCCATCCAACCGCCTTCTAAATAAGTGCTTATGCCCACGGGTTACTGACTCTGTCAGCTTTGGTCAAAGAAGCATCTCTGTACAGTAGGTACCGGGAATGCAGCAACTCACGACTGGTCCAAGTCCCAGGAGTCAGAGACTGTTGAGTGCTCAGCCCTCTTTATACCTGTATAGCTGTTTGACTCCCTACAAGGCTCGGAGAATGCTGCAGGAGAAAGGGTAGAGAGAATTAAAAGCCGGAGAATGGAGTGAAAAGCCATGAAACTCTGAGGGGGCTGCAGCCAGGACACTCTAGACCTCACAGCGGTGTTATTTACCGGCCAAGATCACGTCCATCAACATCCTGTTGGGGGTGGGGAGGTGGGAGGGGATTCGTGAAGCCCCACCTCTCTCCGGCTTTACAGAGTTAATGATTGCTGATTCTTCCGTAAAGACTGGTGGTGAATCTATGCTCCTGTAAATAGTATCTCTTACTCAGGCTCCTGCAGTCTCAATGAAAGTCACTGGAAAGGGGAATGGGGGAAGACAAAGAAGGAGAGGGGGACAGTGGCAGGGAGGGTGGAGGGTAGAGATGGTAATGGCAGTGAATGCATTCGATATATATGTATGATAATGTCCATGAAACTTATGCATAATATATGCTAATAAACCATAAAATCACCCCAACTTCTAGTTGGACACACAATTTAAGCTCCTACCAGGTGACAAAGAAATGTTATTAGTTATCATGATTGAGTCAATATTTCCTGAGAGGGAGGAGAAACTCCTTTATCAGAATAAAAATTGAAAACCTGCTTCCTACTGGGCGTGGTGGCCCATGCTTTTAATCCCAACACTGGGGAGGTAGAGACAGGCAGATCTGAGTTCTAGGCCAGCTTGGTCTACATAGCAAGTTAAGTAAGCCATGGCTTCACAGTGAGACTGTCTGAAAAAGAAATTCTTGGGGCTGGAGAGATGGTTTAGCAGGTAAGAGCACCGACTGCTCTTCCAAAGGTCCTGAGTTCAAATCACAGCAACCACATGGTAGCTCACAACCATCCATAAAGAGATCTGATGCCCTCTTCTGGTGTCTGAAAACAGCTACAGTGCACTTACATATAATAAATAAATAAATCTTAAAAAAAAATTCTTCCATCCAAGAACTGTAAAAGCAACATAAACATTTATATCCAGAAATGAACAGAGGCATTTTAAGGGGGAAGAGGCCGGTGGAGGGACACTAATTTGGCAGTTCATTAGTTCTCCTGAAACTCGGCCCCCCAAGATGGAGGTCAGGGGGAATAATTCTCCCTAGAGCAGCAGCAGCAGCAGCAGCAGGATGGGGGCTAAGATGAGGAAGACACAGTGGTTGTGTATCACTTCAAAATTTTTCCATGCCTCACTGTGAACTTCCAACTTACCTAGAAATCCTTGAGCAGGGAAAACAATTCCCAAGTTTGCTTTCCACGACTTGCAAACCCCATAAATGGACCACCCCTGGAGTTCACAGCACAGCTGTGCACAGGGAAGAGGGAGCTGGGGTAAATCCTTCCTATCCAGATGAAGAGGTCTAGCCTAGGAAAGTGACCACAGGCAACCTAAGATATGTAATAACTAATGTCATTTCTGTGTCACCTGATAGGACCTTAAATTGTGTGCAAAACTAGGAGGTGGAGTGACTTTCATAAAACATTAATCATATGTAATGTTTCATTGACATTGCTATGAAAAGTTCCCAGTGTTGCTATGTAGGGACTGCCAACATCCCCAGGAGAGAAACTATTCTCACACTAGAATGAAATGTCTCACAACAGTCACAGAGCAGTTGTTCGATGCAGTTGTTCATTTGAAATAATATGCTTATTAAATAGCTAAGGATTTGTCTTTTTTAAAAAAAAAAATAGGTTGGTACAGAAAAACCGAACAAACTCACAAAGACAGTCCTTACTCTTCCAAACAGGGTAGTCTATGCTACCTATCCACCGCATGCAGTCATCAACCTCATTATGTAGCTAGCCTGAGACTCAAGGTCCTCCTGGTTCAGCCCCACCAAATTCTGTGATTACAGGAACCAGGACTGATTGCCACGATCTGAGGCAGGATGTCACTGAGCCCAGGCTAGCTCTGAAGTCATTATGTAGACAAGGATAACTTGAAGATCCTTTTGCCTTCATCTCCCCAGTACTGGGGTTACAAAGCTGTACTGTGCCATCATTCCCACCCCACTTTTTCGGGAAAGACTTATTTATTTTACTTTTTATGAGTTTGTGTGTTCTGCCTTTATGAATGTGCACCATGTGTATGTCTGGTGCCCTTAGAGGCCTTGAAACTCAACTTGAAAATAGTTGTGAACCGTCCTGTGAACAAGCCTAGGTCCTCTGGAATAGCAGCAAGTGCTCTTCATTGCGGAAGTCCTCCCACCCCTTTATTTGGTACCCTGACTTCCACACTTCTTGGAACCTTGCCAGTAAACTAGGGGGCTACAGTCTATTAACAGGCTTCCCAGCCAGGCAGAACTGTAATACCACATGTCATCAGCAGATGTCGCAGCCCTAATATGTGACAAAAGCCACGCTGCAAAATTACTAGCCAAAGGGCAGCCATTGAGTACCTGGTGCGTTCTCGCTAAAACGTGTGCCAGGGACTTCGGGTTAACACTCGCACATCACAGGGAGGATTAAACTCGTTAGACATATTGCGTACATGCAACAACGGCCCAGCTCGGGAGCGAAGTTATTACCAGGAAGTGGTGAGAAAGTGGGGCTGCAGGCCTCCTAGCACACAGCCCCGCCAGCAGGGGGGTACGGCGTCCATCGCGCTGGGAGCCCGGCCTCAAAGCTGCCCCTGCGCACTGCGGCCGGGACGGGTTCTCCGGCACGGTGTGCTATGGTGGATGGAGGGTAGAGCCATAGCCAGGGGCGCACACGCGTGGGGCCGCCACACCGCCAGCATCCTGAAGGAACTTCTGGAAGGGAGAAGCCGGGGATCCGGCAGGGCCGAAGCACCGGTGCGCAACCCTGCAGCCTGAGGATTAACACCGAGCCTCCTCCTCGCGGGCCCAGGTCTGCGCGCGCAGGCTGCACCTGCCCGCGCGCTCGGGCCGCCACGTGCTGTGGCCCCGCCCCGCTCCCCCACGCGCTCCCCGCCCCGTGCGGCTCCTCTCCGCTAGGCTGCGCAGGGGACCGGGCGACCGAGGAGGGACCGCGTCGCCCCTCCCTCCCTCCCTCCCTCCCTTCCTCCATTTCCCCCCCCTCGCCCCCACCTTCTCGCTCTCCCCGGCGGGCGGGGCCGCAGCCGCGCACCGTGGGCTCGCGCCCCGCCTTTGTCTCCCGCGCCCGCCGCCGGCTGCCAGGGCCGCTTTGTGCGGCGCGGCCGCGGCTCAGCATGGACGTGACGGTGTCGCAGCTCGTTGAGCTGTTTCTGCAGAGCCCGCTGGTGACCTGGGTGAGCGCTCGGAGCGGCACCGGGGAGCGGGAGGCTCCGGGTCGGGGGGTGGGTGGGGTGCGTCCCGCGGCTTCCCGCTCGGGAGCGCGCACCTGTCCCGGCGGCCGTGGGGGCGGGGGAGGGGGTTACCCCTCCCGAAGCCCAGAGACCCGCGGTAGGGGCGCAGAGTGGGAACCCCCGGCCGGCGGGCTGAGCGTGCCGCTTTCCTGTGCATCCGAGACGTGAGGAATTTGTTGAAAAAGTCCCTTTTATTTATTTCTGTATTTTCCTCCCGTTCTGGGACGCTGGAGAAAAGTAGCCAGAAGTTTTTCTCCTGTCCGGTGTCTGTTGCCTGGCGCGGGAAGGGTAGGCTTGCTGCCTGCGAAGAGTATACCGCGGTGGTTGGTGACCTCCCTGGCCTGCCTTGTCCCCCAGCGTCAGACCAACATGTGTTTGCCTCTCGGCAGGTGAAAACTTTTGGCCCGTTTGGAAGCGGCCACCAGGACAACTTGACTCTGTACATGGATTTAGTGGACGGCATCTTTTTGAACCAAATCATGTTGCAAATGTAAGTTGCCTCTTCAGAGAGGATGTTTTATTTAAGAAACCTAAGATTGTAGCGGGAATGCCGGATGGATGGCCAGAGAGGGATTCCGTTCAGGTGGGCCGTTGGACTCCCCCTAACACCTTATTGGAGATGAAGGAAATTTGCAGTTGACTCATTTGCAAATTTGCAAACTCAAGGACTTAATGGTAGTCTGAGCGCTGACATCAAAAGTCCCTTTTCTTTTTGGAGGGACACAGAACTGTAAAGAGGGTCTGGTTACAGGAAATGTCCGCTGGGTCTGGAGCATCATCGCCGTGTGACCGCAAAAGTTTCACTGTGGCTTAGGAACTGAGCTTCTGAATCTCCTTCCCTTCCCAATTGTTGGGCCAGATGTAGTCATTAAGCCTCCTTGTGTGAATTGGGTTTAGAAGGCACACAGGCAGTCGTGCTGTGTTTAGACCGTTTGCTGGGGCTTAAACAGGGTCTCTTAGCTATTACTTGCCGGCTGCACCTCTGACCACATCCGCTGTGGAGTTCTGCAGAGCCTGTCTGTCTGTCTGTCTGATGTCTTACCACTGCTTAGGTGTTGGCTCCTACCCTTGCATTCTGTGTTTAACTTAGAAGCTTCGGGGATCCTATTGGAAGTGAGTGACAGTATGAGTCACTGGCACTTGGAACAAAATAAAACTGGATCAGCTTTTACATGTACCCACGCAGCTGGGACTGGTGGAGGTGTTACACTCAGTAATCCATTAGCTGATGAAACACAGCTCAGATTTGTAGCTGGGGGTGGGGGCGGCTAGGGGGTGGTTTCCCAATTAGATGACTCCTTCTGTTTTCATAGGACGTTTGATTCACAGTGGTAGAAACCGTGTCTTTTTTCTTTCTTTTTTTTTTCTTCTTTTTTCCTTTTTTAATTCTTCCAATCTCAGCTGGTCTTTGGAGTTTGAGCAGATTCTAAAGAGACATTTGTTGTTGGCTTTGCCTGCGCTTCTCAAAGGACTGATGAGAATGAGTTTTTCTGAGGCTGCCTCTGAGCAGGCTTGGGCTCTAGCCATGCTCCTGCCACCCCGTTCTGTCAGGCCCCAAGAATGGCTGGGTTCCGTTGGTATAAGGACCATACAACCTACCCCTGTAAAGCCTGAGGCTGTTTAATTAAAAAACCCAGCAGTGTCCTCCAGTCTTCCACTTAGCTACACACAGGCGCAGGAGAACAAAAGCCCAGTGACCGATTCCCTTTCTTCCCTGACCTTTGGAATTCCTGAAGCTTTTACCACTTGCCTGTAAATCAGGGAAGCCTGTTGGACCTTTCTGGAAAAAAAAAAAACCAAACAAACAAAAAAACCCAAAAAGCTAGCTCATCACTTGCATATGACCTTGGCTAAATTCTGTCAAAGGGTTGGCTGTTCCCCTCCTGACAGTTTTCAGATTTATTTTTCCCTCTGTGATATGTAAGTGTGATCATTCTGGAAGAAGGACCTGGTAGGTGTACAGCAGCCCTGGGACAGCCACAGAGATAATAAGTGGCTTTCCTGTACCCCGAAACAGAGGCAGGAGTGGGCACAGGACCTGCCAATCATAATTTTCTGCTTCTAGGGAAATCATAACTTGGAGCCAGGTAATAGGCATCAAAATGTGGTTGCCTCCGGAAGTGGGTGGGGCTTGACTGCCAAGCGGCCTGTGAAATGACTCCCTGGAATGTATTTTCCCCAACTCCCGGGCTGTGACTTAAGATGCACACATTTTACTCCTTGTAAAAGTAACCGCGATAAGATACAAATAGGGGCTCCTGTGGTTTTCTGGTATTTACCGGTAGTATCCAGGGTCCTGGGTTCCATGTCTGCCGCCTCAAAAGGTTGGATGATTGTGGTGGTGCACAGCTTTATTCCTAACACTTGAAAGGTGGAGGGTCAGGAGGGCAAGGCCAGGCTCAGCTACGAAGTGAGTTCAAGACCTGTCTGGGCTATATGAGACCTTATCTCAAAACACACACACACACACACACACACACACACACACACACACCCCAAAAGAGAACCCTGACTGAACACACACACACACACACCCCAAAAGAGAACCTGACTGAAGGTTGCACATCCTAAGTGGTCAAAGTAGGCTTGAACCTGAGGTCATCTTACCACAAGCAATGTGGCACTAGGACTCTCGTAGTTTCTCAGGTTCCTCATCTTAAAAGTGGGAAGTAAAGTTCTGCCCTAAAGAACCGGTCCTGGAGATTAAGTGAGATGATTTGCTAGCACTAGCTTAGCGCTGGATAGGAATGTGTGTTGGGGTCAGTCACATACACAGACAGGGTGCTGGGGTTCTTCAGTCTACCTTAAAAAAGTGTGTGTGTGTGTGCGCGTGCGTGTGCGTGGCCAGAGAGCAGCTTGCAGGAGTTGGTTCTCTCTTCTTATGTGGTTCCTGGAGATTGAACTCAGACTTGGTAGCAAGTGCCTTGACTTGCCGAGCCATCTCACCAGCCCTCTGCAGTCTACTTCCTTCCCTCTGGATTCCTGATGAAGTATAGGCTGAGTCTGAGGTCTAGGCTGACTTAACACTTGACTTTCCTTCAGCTGGGCCTTAGTCTACCTTTCTGCCCAGTAGACCAATGTTAGCCTGAGGATAAGGGGAGCGGTAGTGGGTGTTACCTCCTTCTGTGCTGGGTGCCTGGAGACTGCTGCTGTGCTATTGATCAGTTCTCTCAGGTGGGGGGCGGTGGCCTTTGGATGTGGCAGAGCAGTGTGGCTGAGTTGGGGTAAGGCTGAGATAAGAGCTGTTACCTAATACTTCAGAGCCTTGTGAAGGCTGGCTGTGGTCACGTGACTGCACCTGCCCATTGTCTGTGGCAACCCGAGAAGGCTGGGTAGGAGTCTCTTGGCCCTGGCCTCACTGACTTCAGGCTCACCTGGAAGCAGGAAAGCCCTGGTGGGCTCAGCTTTCAAGGGAGGCCCAGGGCTAGGAATCCCTCACCAGTGCCCTGGATCACAGGCTGTTTTCCTCGTCTGTGAGGACTGATGGGAACTGGAAGCTTTGCTAGCTTCAGGCAGGATAGCTTCCACCACTCACCGTTTCTGCTACACTGGACAGATTGCTCTACTCCCGAAGCCTCGGTTTCCTGATCTGTGATAAGGGGGTAGAATTTTGTAGCTGAGGGGAGGAGCAAGCAGGATGGTGTATGTTAATGTCTGGGTGCCATCGGTGTAGTCTGAGTGAGGCAGGGCTGTGTTTGGGTCTGTATAATCATGGTGGCATCTGTACTGGTGAGAGGAGCCTTCCTGGACCAGGAGCTTGTGCCCTTGTTAGGAAAGTGGTAAATTGCCCTCAGCCTGTGGCTTATTCAGACTCCTCTGACCCCAGGGCCTCTGACCCTCATTTCTAGCAGCCTGTGTGGGGCATTGAGTGTGTAGACATGAGATTTCGCCTTCCTTAAGCAATGCTAAAACTTTTGGTTTATTTCCTCATAAATGCTCTTTACCCTGAGAGACTTATTAACTGAGGGAATACCTAATGATCATGATAATTAGTCTCATTAGTCATATAACTAAACTAATGTCAGGGTTCTTTTCTAGTGTTCCTTCAATTAGCTGCTTCTTTCCATGCCTGGGGAGAACAAAAGCAGATATGACTTGCCATCCCAGGTCCTGGGTATGTGCAGACCCTTTGCCAGTGGGTGTCTGTCAGTGGCGTAAATTGACGGTGTGGGTACCTGATACTCCTGCAGTGGCCCCTCTGGTGAAGATGAAATCTAGAAGCAGCAGATGAGGCTCCGTTAGTAAGATGGTTGCCTAGTACCCTCAAGGCCCTGGGTTCAATCTCTGGTGTTGCACATAGCAGGGGTGGTGGTACACTCTTGGAATCCTGGTGGGAAATAGAGGCAGGAAGATCAGACGCTCATGGTCATCCTCAGCTATTTAAGTTTGAGGCAGCCTGGGCTTTGCAAAACTCTGTCTCAAAGAAAAGAAAAGAAACCCAGGATTAAAATAACAACAAAATGACAAAACAGCGGGTGTCCTGACACCTGGGATCCCAGTTGTTTATTTTAAAGGTTGAGGTATGAGGAGCATTGTAAGTTGAAGGCTTCTGGGCCACATAATGAGAATCTGTCTCAGAAGTAAAGAGAAGAAAGAAAAAAGGAAAAAGAAAAGGTTAGGGATGTAGCCCAGTGGTGAGTACCTGTCAAGTATCTACAGCCTGGGTTCATTCCCTCACTTCCCAAAACGAGAATGGTAAGTTAGGAAGGTCTGCAGCTTCTTTCAGATTCATGTGTTAAACTTAGGCCCTGTGATACTGCCGCTTTGCTCGAAGCTGGTCCCTTAATGTAACCCTTACTTGGTCACGCTAGGAAGACTGCAGTGGCTCAATTCCTCTACAGTTGAAGTGCAGAAGGCTACCTCTCTGCTAAGTTAATTTCCGGAGGGTTCTTGGCCTTTATTTCCTTGGTAACAAAGGGCCCTAGAAGAAACCCACCATGTAAATTTGGTTTCGACAGACTCCATCATGCAGTGGGGACAATGTTGTCACCTGATGTGGCCGTTTGAGGGGCTGTGAGATGACTGTGTGAAGTCAGGGGTTATGGGAAGAAGGTTCAAATGCTTAGGACACTGTGTGGAGCCTCTAGAGTATATGTCAAATATTTACTCAAAGGTTGACTGTTAAACAGCCTGCATCACAAAAGAGCCTTGTGCTTCCATTGACATTTGAAATAATTCAAGGTGTGGATCTTTTCCTTCTATTTCTTCATCTTCTGTTAATGCGGCCTCGAGTGAGCCAAAGAGCCCTGAGATTTATTTCTACGGCTCCCCATAAGCTCCTAGTAGGCTCCGTGCCTTCATCATCACAGGGCTTTTGATAGATGAAACCGGGAAAAAGGGCTTTGAGTTCCCTGCCTTTATCCTTGGTGGCGCCTTGGGAGCGGGTGGAAGGGAGGCCTTTCTGTGGAAAGCAGAGTTCCTCTCTCCACTTTGCTGCTCTTGGCAGCCGTTTCCCACACTGAGGATTTGAGGGAACTGTCCTGCATGTAGATGAGCCATGCTGTGCATGGCTTGAGCTGATGTCTGGTTCCTTTACCTGATTCCTCCTGCGGTTGGAAAATGATGCTAGGGGCGTTCCCACAATCAGCTTTTCTTATGCGGTGTGATGGTACACCTGTCATGTCCTAGACCTGGACGTCAGCTTGTCAAGACACTAGTGCATCCCTGGAGTGTAGATCATGAGCAGGACCAACCTAATTCCAGATGGCAGGGAGGCCTGTACTGAATGGAACATGATTTCTGAAGGTCATGATTTCTGAAGCCCTTGTTTTCTTTCCTTTTTAAAATAGATTATTTATTTATTTTATGTGTACGGGTGTTTTGTCTACATGTATGCTTGCACGCCAGAAAAAAAGGGTATCTCATGGGATGACAGTTACATGTGACTGCTATGTGGGTGCAGCTCTTAGCTGCTGAGCCATCTTTCCAGCCCCTCCTTTTCTTGGTATTTCACATGTTTCTTTGCCTATCTTTTTAGTGATAAGATAGATATAGTTTGGGATCGGTTATTGGTTTTTATATATCTGTCGGTTTTCACAGTATTGTCGCTTGGATGTCCCACTCGGTGCTTCCAACAGTGGAAACGGGAACAGTATGGAAAAAGCTGTGTGCTTTGGCAGAGCCCTGAGTAAGGCAGCAGAGGTGATGGGTGACTTGTCTGGCACAGCTGTGGGCAGACTCAGGCATTGACTTGAACTAGAGTCACAGACTCAGGGTTACCAAGGGAGTAATGAGGCTCATGAAACTGCACCCCGTCCTCTGCTGGCATGTGCCCCAAGGTGTGACTTTTACTTTGTTTCTTATCTAGAGACCCCAGGCCCAGCAATCAGCGAATCAACAAGCATGTCAACAATGATGTCAACCTGCGCATCCAAAACCTGAGTATCCTGGTGAGAAACATCAAGACCTACTACCAGGTGAGGCTGCTTTGTGGCTCAGGGAGGGGTTCCTGCAAGTCTGCAATGGGACCTTCAAGTGGGTTTCCACATGCATGCACAGAGGTTCCTCAAGTGGGTGTACAGAGACCCCTTGAGTGAGTTTCCATGTGTTTGCAGTGGGGCCCCTTGAATGGGTTACCACATAAAGCCAGAGTAAGTGGTAGCTATTTGCTGGCCCTTGGTGCTTTTCATTAGCCCTGCTGTGGGGTGTCAGTTCAGAGGGAGCGGGGCTTGCATTGTCGATTGGGTCATCGTGAATGCCATGAAGGCTGGGGGCCCTTGGTTCACAGCCTGTTCTCTGTTTTACTTGGGGACTCTCTGGAGGAGGTGCATGGTCCTTGCCTCTGGGTTAGTGGCTCTTATGCAGAAGCCCCTCAAGAGCAGAGAGAGAGAAGGAGCCACAAAAAGGCCACCGGGGCCAAGAGTGGAGCCATTGTGTTTCAAGGCCAGCAGGAGTCTGCGTTTAAAGAGTGAAGGATTTGCTTTACACTGCTCAATGTGTCCGGCCAGATGTGTGGGTGAGTCAGCGTTGCTGACACTCTGATGGTGTTGGTGAGCTCTGGGGCCTTCGCAGATATGGTGAGGTCTCTGCTGACCTGGTGCTCCCCGTCAGTCAGCTGAGGCTCCTCTTTGCCTCAGATGCAACCTTGAGTCAGCTGAGAGACCAGTGGCTGTGACTTGGGCCTGCACTGGGCCCAGACCCTGGCTAGGGCTATGGGTGTTGCAGACCCTTGCCTTCTCTGCAGTCTGGATTTGAAATGGGTTGGGAGAAGGAAGGGGTTCTGTCATGATTACGTCTGTCCTCCCATCAGGGGAGGTGAGCAGTACAACTGTTCACACACTGTAAAAGTGTGGCCATGGCACATGCACAGACACACCTGTACACATGTACCCCCCACACATGAGAACACACATACACACACAACCATACCACATACGCATCATAGGCAAAACAGAAAGAACAGGGCTGGAGATTAGCTCATTGGGTCAAATACATGTGCAAACATGAAGACCTGAATTTGATCCCCACATTCCAAGTTTAAAAACATCCAGACATGGCGGCGGGCACTTGTTGTCCCAGAACTGGGGCAGCAGAGGTAGGAGGATCCTTAGGACTCACTGGCCAGCAGCCTAGCCTTAGATCCCAGGTTGAGACCCTGTGTCAACCAAGTCTGTGGCTGCTGAGGGACAGTGCTTCAGGTTGACCTTTGGCCCCAAAGTGCGCGCGCGCGCACACACACACACACACACACACACACACACACACACACGAGTATTCAGAGCACGGTTGTGGCTCCTTGAGATCTGAGTATAGCTTCCAGAGACTGCAACAGTCCCATCTCGTTAGCTGCAGGTATCTAAGGAAGGGGCCAGGGGCTCAGGGAGCTGCCTGAGAGCCCTAGGAGAGGGGTTCATTCTCTGAGCGAAGGGGAGCTACACTTTGGGCTGGGTGCTCTGTGAGCTGGGGCATTTTAGCCAGTGCCTCTTTTGGTCAGCTGGTCAGATAGTGTGCACTTGGCATCTGTAAAGCCTGGGGGCTGCGCTGGCTAACAGCAGACTCCTATCTACGGGTGCCGTTTGTAACAGGCAGGTACTCTGCCCTGTGCCAGAGGAAACAGGTGGTGCTGAGCATTCAAGAGACAAGGCCCCTACCCAGTCTATGGAGCCTGGCGGTGGTGACGCACGCCTTTAACTCCAGCACTTGGGAGGCAGAGGCGGTCAGATCTCTGAGTTGGAGGTCAGCCTGGTCCACAGCTACAGAGTGAATCCCAGGACAGCCAGGGCCACACAGAGACAAAACAACAAAACAAAAACAGCAAAACACAACATAAAGGGTGGAGCAGCATCGTCACTGGGAAGGCGGCCTGGGTCTCCAAGCTGATGTGAGTCACCTTTCGCTGTAGCTCTAGGTCCTTGAAAACACTGCATTTGAGTCCCTGAAGGCCCGGTGGGTCCCCTGCTACCAGTGATTAGCAGCTGTGAGGGACCAGGTCTGGGCTGGGCGAAAGGCCACGACATCCACTGGAGACAGCGAGCCGCTGAGAGGTGTTTGCTGTTGAGTTCCAAATGGAAACTCTCACAAAGAAGGGCCTGGGTGACCCCAAAGGACTTGGGTAGGGGAAGAGACCCTGATGTTCTTGTCATTTCCCACTCTCTTAGCTATTTGAGGGATGGCACTGGTCACTGTCTAGCTCCAGCTAACCACAGTGTACACAAGCACTGGTTGGGAGCGACAGTCACTGTCCCCTCTTCTTACCAGTTTGGAAAGAGCTGGTACACTGTGTGGGCATTAGTGGCTGGCGCGTTACCTGTGCACAGTGTTCTGTCTATCCTTTCTGATTTATGGGGAACAGAAATTCAGTTCTTATGTTAGAAGAATACTTGGCCTGTATAAACAGCTTGAAAAACAAGGGCCATGAAGGCAGGCGGCGCTTGGCCCTCCTCCAGGGACAATTGTCCATCTCATTCGTGTCTCCTGCTCGTTGTTGGTTGAATGGGTTTTGTTTTGTGCTGTTATGGGCATGCCATAAGTATAACTGTACATCCTGCCCCTTTTCCCTTCTAATGTAGCATTATAGCTTATTTTTGAGGGTATTCAATGGGCATTTTCCTAAGGAACCACTGCCCAGCTTCCCTGTTGGAAAGTAGCCCAGAGAATGGGATGAAATGACCCACTTGCCATCCCCAGCCAGGCACAGCGGCGTACAATGCTAGAGAGGTAGCACCCTGGGGCGGAGAGCTTGAGGCCAGCTTGGGCTGTACAGAGTTTGAGGACAGCATAGGCCTCACAGTAAGACCATCTTACTAAACCAGCCAAGAAGCAACTCTCGCACCTTCCTTTGTCTGAGGTGGCCAGGAAGGAGAGGGGTCACCCCGGTGGTGGGGTAAAGGGTGCTTTTGTTTTTTTAATACCTTTAAAAAGTATTAGTTACATGTCTGGGTGTTTTGCCGGCGTGTATGACTAAGCATCACGTGTGTGCCTGGCACCGCAGAGGCCAGAAAGTAAAGTCGCAGAGCCTCGTGAGTTAATCTGGGTGCTGGGAATCAAGCTGGGGTCCTCTGCAGGAGCAAGTGCTCCTAATGGTGGTGCTGTCTCTGCAGCCCCCAAGCTCTTGAAGGGATGCTGTCGACTGTGCGAGGCAGTCGTACTGACTGAGCTACCTCCCCAGTCCTGCTTTATGTGACCTTCAACCTCTCTAAGTGGTCGATGCCAAGCCTGCCAGCCCTTTGGCACCTGTGTCAGGTAAGCATGTGGCAGGTTCGGCAAATGAGAAGTGTCTTGAGAAAGTGAACAGTTTGAAGCACGAAATACTTTTTCATGTGTACCACTGTACCTGTGTGTCAGAGGACAACTTGTGAGAGCCAGTTCTCTCCTCTTACCATGTGGGAACTTGGCAGCCAGTGCCATTACCCACAAGGCCATCTTGCAGGCTGGAATTGAAACACTTGGTCAAAAGTAGGACCAGAGTCAGACAGGGCAGTACACACCTGTAATCTCAGCACTTGAGATGGAGTCAGGGAGAGCAAGCCTCAGACCATCCTTGGTTACACAGACAGTTTAGGGACAGCCTGGGCTACATGAGACTCAGTCTTAAAAAATAACAAAAAGAGCAGAAGGCAATGGATACTCCGCATCGATGATGGCTGCAGCGTGCGAATCTCCTCAGCTCTGTGGTGTGTGCCTCAGAGTGCAAAGCAGTGTCGGTAGCTGGTGGTAGAGGAACTGAGGCACACACAGAGCTTGCTTCATGAATAACACATTACGTCGGCTTTGCAGAGAAATTACCTTCCCCACTGCCTGCCTGCGACTTGAAAGACTAAAGTGTATGCTTGTCCTCTTGATTGGCTAGTTTGCATCTACAGCCGAGGAATTTAAAAATAATGTTTTTGACCCTGGAAATGTTTCCTTACTCCAGGTTAGGAAATGTGAAAGGAATTTAGTTCGTCCGTCGTCCCTGCCTGGAGATCCCCACTGCCAACATTTTGGTCCTCAATTGTGTTCTCTGTGTGGCTCCTAATTCCCTGTGTCTCTGTGCTACCTTTTTGTTCTTTTTGTCATTTAAGGTGGACTTAGTGTTTTCCCTTGCTTTTAAACATTCATGTCTTTGGATATCTGCATCTGTGTGATGTTTTATCTGGCTCTGCAGTCGTGACACTTCCCATATCCCTGGTTTTGAATTATGAGCAATACCAGCCTGAACATACATGGTACATAGATGTTCAGCAAATATCGTGGGTTTTTTTTGTTTTTTTTTTTTTTCATTTCCTCAGGGTAAATTCTTGGCAGAGTGTTGTTGGGTCAAAGGGCGTGAATACTTTGTGAGGGTATTTGCTCCTTAGTGCTACAACTACACTATTTATAGGCCTGTCTTTTTTTTTTCCTGGTGAATTGCTGTTTTGTGCCTTTCGCAGCCGTGGTGGCTGCCGCCCTGTTTGAAAGACACAGCTTTCTGTGCTGCTACTGAGCTCTGGAGGTGTCTGCGTCCTCACCCCAAGCCCCGAGCTCCGGGGTGCTTGGTTTGTTTGCTTCCTCACTTTGTCAAAGCTGGTGCCTCTGGAATGCGAATGCGAGGCAGACCCTGTGCCTGAAATGGTCCCCGCCAGCCTGTCAGGGCGGACTCCGTCTCTGATGTGGAGCCCACTGAAAGCGTTCGGGGATGGTGGAGGAGGGGAGAGATTATAGGGTCCGAGGCAGCAGGATTGGCTCTGCCCCTGGTGGTCAGTGGAGCCTTTGTTCATTCGTGGGATTCGGTGTGAATGCTGGCAGTTAGCTTAAAGCTCGAGAGCACATGGGGAATGAGTGGAGGACTTCTGCACGGCCCCTCCTTTCCTCTTCCTGCCCCGTTCGCCCACGGGTGTATGCAGGGCGATGAAATGCAAGACAGGAAGCCCCGGTGGCCCAGAGGTGGGTGTGGCTGGGTGCAGGGTGGGGGTGGAAGGGTGAAGGCATACCCATTCTTTGCTTCTTTACTGTGTGGTTCTGAAGGCTGTCGTCTATATCTTAGATAATTTGGGAGGGAGATCAGGTCGAACTGTCATTGCAGCTTGTCCCAAGACATGGTAGTGTCTCCAAATACAGGTCCAGGAAAGATGAAGACCAACATCGCTTATCTTGCGCCTGTGTTTTAGGGGAACCATGCTAGTGGAGGAGTATCCTGGGAGGCACCTGAAAGATGGATCTGAAGCAGACTGGAGACTATGGATTTGGGACAGGAGTGAACTTGGGGCATCATGCTAATGAACATGAACTTCCTCCTACTGGATTTTGCATTTTAGGTATTTTGTTTTACAGATCAAAGCCAGGACCTTGTGGCAGGAAAGCTCTCTACATCTGAGTTGTGCACGCACGCGCACGTACACACACTCAGAACTCTTGAAAGTGAAAAGCTGTAGCTTTTTTTCCTCTTTATTTTAGAAAGGAAAATAACTGAGATGAAACTCCAGCACCTGCGTGGAGAATGAATGGTGGGTTGGCCCTGGCAGGGGGCAGAGGTGGGAGCTGGTCATAGGACCTACATCTGACCAAGATCAGAAAACAAAGTGGTTTTTGAGGGACTTGGTAATAGTAGATACCCAGCCTGAGGGGAAGTGAGGGTCTCTGGTTGGCAGTCATCTCTGGAGTCTGTGGTTGTGTGCGATGAGGAGCTGGTGTCAGAGCAGGCTAGCCTAGGTTTGGACGCGTCTGGCAGGTGGTCTGGGGTCCACAGAGCAGTCCTACTGGGAATCATGGGATGCTGTGGGTGATTCCACAGTCACATGTCAGCGTTATAGGTAGTGCAGCCATCCAGGTGGCAATAAGCCCAGGATCAGAGTGCGGGGGGGGGGGGGGAATAAGCAGGGCTCCCCATTGTGAAGACAGGGAACCCCAAGGTACAGCAAAGGAGAGGAGTGGTCAGCAGAGAGCAGACTCACTAGGGACTTCCTCAGCTGTGGGCTTGCTCATGACCCAGCTCCACTGAGATTCCTGGCTGAAGAAAGCAGCATCCTCGTGGGCACAGGGAACTAGGGCTGCAGGCTGAGCACTCAGGGCCACTGGAATCCCTTTTCTACACTCCAGGTATGCTGTTTTCTCTCCCTAACCTGCTGGTCCCTCTGTTGTTGACTAGGGCTGGATGGAGGTCTTGGAGCCTTGGCCCTGGTGACTTGCCACATTCCCAAACCTCTGGGGAAGCAGGTTGTGAGCTCACCTACACTTCCATTCTCCCTCCCCTCACCCTCCTCCTTTCCACCCTCACCTTTGTTATCGCCTCAGAAGGCCCTAATTGAATAACAATAGGAATGTGGGGGTGGAGCCCAAAGAGGAATCAAAATGCTGAGACAGAGCTGTGGGGGAGCTTGGTCTTGGGACCAAGGCTTGACTGCCCTGTTCTTCATTACAGCCACATCCTCAAGAGGAAGAAGTTACTGGGCCCATTTTACAGATTAAGAAACTGAGACTTAAGGAAGAAGCTTCAGCCCCAGGAAGCATGTTTTTCCTTAGTTGTTGGCTGCCTAGAGAAACTTCTTTCTGAAAACCAAGCTTCTGGAGTCTGAGGACAACTTGCTCTGGGTAGATGAGGATAGGCGCACTGAAGGCTAAGCTAGGAGCTGAGCAGAGCGTCCTGAAAGGGCTGCCACTGTTTTCCTGTCAGCCTGGAGCCCCAGAAGTAGGGACTAGTTTGCTTGAGACACCTCTGAAACCAGCATTTCCGGGGTTGGGCAGAGGTAGCAGCTGGCTTGTTCCCTCACCCACAGAGCAGCAGGAAGTCAAGATGCAGGGCTAATTGCTGCTGGTGGGAAGGGTGAAAGGTGGGTCTGAGGTAATTAGTAGAGTTGGGATTCTGCCAGAGGTCACCTGCTTGAGTGAGCACGAGCACATGTGTGTGTTAATATGAAGGGGGATGCATGTGTCTGTCTACATATGAGTATTGTGTCCAGGTGTAAATATGTGTGTGTGCCTGTGTGTGTGCATACACTTGAGTCTGGGTTGTTGCTGTGGGCTTCTCCTCTTAGCCTTGAGTCCAGATCTTAAATCGCCAGGGTTCTTTCCAAATATCCCTGGACCTGTGTGCTGGCCTGCTCCACTGGTCCTCTGCTCTCTGGTGTGGAGAATGCCACCAGCCCTGCAGGGGAGGTCTGTTCTGTCCACCCTGTGCTCAGGACTCCCTCTCCAGACTTCAGCCCAAAGACCTGACCTCTCCTTCCTCTGCCTGGCCTTCCTGTCCAGAGTCTCTAATACGCTCCTTCACCATATCAAGGCTCAGCCTTCTGAGGAATTGTGTTTGCGAGTCCCTTGTTTGTGGTGGGAAGACCGTAAGAGGTCTGAATTCATGCTGCCTACAGAGTTACAGCTAAGACCATACACACTGCACCTTCCAATGCAAGGGCTCTGGGTCTCTGGTCTACGGTGCTCATTGTTCAGAGCTAGAGAGTGGTGCTGGACGCTCGGGGTGAGAATCAGTTCCATGCTGGAATGAATGAAGGTTTAGTGACGGTTTCCTGAACAGAAGCGGTAGGAACCGGTTTCTCTCACGACCAGATAGAAGAGATGGAGTTCTTACATTTTTAAAGTGAGGAGGGGGGTTCTCCTATTTCTTTCAGGTGGCTGTCAGTGCCAAGGTCAACGTGTTTGATGTTGTAACTGGTTTATCAGATGAAGTCTGACAAGAACTTGCCCAGACAAGCTTTCCTTCTCCCTAAAAGCTGTCTGCCTGGTGCACAGCCAGGCTAATAGCAGCTTTTGCTGTTTAATTGTTCCCTTTGGAAAGACAGGTTTTTTTTGTTTTTTGTTTTTTTTTTTCTTACTTGCGACTTTGCCAAGGCATTCAGAACTTCAGAACCCTGGTCTTTCCCACATAATTTCAGTCCTATGTTCCTTGTAATCCTAAGAGGAGCTAGGATTGTAGGGGGAGTGCACTGGCCACACCCCGCTCTAGATTCTGAGTTTATTGGTAATAAATAGTTCAGGGTGTGGGCATTTTGAGGAAGTAATTAGATACTGTGATAGCATGTACAATGCAGGGGTCTAGTGGCTTGAGATCAAGTTTTCAGTATGCTGGGGTACTCTGAAAGCAGAGATTCTGCAGAGAGCAGACCCCTGTTGCTCTCATGAGCTGCTAGTCTTGGCCTGGAAGAGTGTTATCAGGTCTCTGACTGGGGGCACTGGGTGGTAGCCTTCCTAGGTACTGGTAGGCTGTGAAAGCAAAACCAGCAGCTGAAGGACACACGGGAGGGCAGCCATGATGGGGAGGCCCATCACAGCATCAGCTTGGGCCCTTTAACTCGTATTTGGATCTGGGAACCCATGTGACCTCATTCCTAGCAACTGTAGCTTCACCCATATAATGAAACAGTTGCCCTATGTGCTAGTGGGAAGCATAACCCAATGACCTGAGTCCGTGGGGGTCTGTGAACCGAAACAGCATAGCTCCCATTCCAGGCTGGCTTTGTTGGGGAAGTGCTTGTGTTCTGTAAGTGAGGGGATGGGGCACACACAGCTGGAGAATATGGGTGTCAGGAGACACAAATCCACACAGAAGAGTAAACAGTTGTTGCAGACCTCTGCAGAAGCCACAGGTGAGCTACTCAGCTCCTCTCCCTGAGTTCCCTCCGATCTGAAAAGGGGTGATTGGCAGTGCCTGCTGAGGAAGGTGGCAGGAGGGTTTAAAAGAACTAAGTGCTGGGGTTGTGCTACACCGTGGTTCTGATCACTGGGTGGCTGGGCTGCCCAGTGGTCTGGTACAGGTATGGTAGACACTTTGTCTCTTATGGAGTGGATCAAAGGACCTTCTAAGGGCAGTCTGCTCTGACTCATGTTCATGCATATGAAATGCATGCATGCGTGTGTGCGCATGTCTCTTCCCCTGCTGGCCCTTCTCTCTGATCTTTCGGTTTTATGCTTTCTGGGTACATGTGGAGTGTGGTTTCCACACTTTCTTGCTGAGGAAAGCTGCCCAGTTTTGTCTGATACCAGCAATGGAGCTCTAAAAACAGTCACTGAGTTCTTTTAGGTTAGTCTGTCACCGCACCCACATGGAAACAGGGCTGCCTTCCATGTGTGTTAATGACATGAGCAGAATAAGTTGCCGCCTGACGAAGTAAATAATTTAGATAAAATCATTTCATTCATGGAACTGGTGGCTTGCTCTGAGCCTGCATAGGGATCCTAGCTCTAGACGCCAACAACCCTACAAAGCCGCTGCCTGACCTGTTACCCTTTCTAGGTTGTTGATTACTTGGTGGGCTGGGGCCCGGTCCAGGGCAGGCTTGACCCTGTCTGAGGCCTAGTGTGGAGGGCACTGGGGTCTAAAGGTCCCCCATTGTTTTCTCCCTGGCCTGTAGGTTTTTCATGTGCTGTAGGCTTTGTTGGTGGAAATGCCACATGTCGTGTGTACTAAGAGTCTCAAGCTCTGGGGGATAAAAACTAAATTGATCGTTTCCAACTTGGTGGAGCCAACTTGACTCCCCTGAGCCTTCCAAGGTTTAAGCTTAATAAATGACCTTAAGCTTTTTTAAAAAAAAGAAAAATGCCTCCCTTTCAAACCTGCTGTAGCTTCAGGTCAGTAGCTGCAGGCAGTGAAGTGTGCAGTGTGGCCCAGAACTGAGAGGCTGTTTGGCACTTTCTCTAAGTTGTCTTGTGGCCCCTTGCCTTGGGAGGAAAAAATTGGCGACACGAATTTTATGGATGGAGCTTGAGGAGATGCATTTGTGTATCAGATGGGAATGGTCTGAGTCCAGGGCGTAGGTGTCCCAAGCTTGAGGTGTCAGAGGGCTGATGGTTTCCGGTGATTCTGGCCTGCTCTCCTGACTTTATGGATAGGATGCCCACACTTTCCTAGGAGACTGGCTTGGTGCTGAGGTGTGGGTTACCCAGAGGAGAGCGCTGCTCCCACACAAGGCTTTCTCCCTTCCTCTCCTGCCCTACCTTTGTTTTTTGGGAAGCCGCAGTTGACAGGCCTTCTGAACTTCTGGGTTTTAACTGGGGAAGGAACATTTCCTCAGATTACCTCTGGCTTGGGGAGCACCCTGACGGGGCCTGAGGTGCTCATCTGTCCTCATCTGTCCAACTGGATTCGCCTGCCCTCCTCTCCTGGCTCAGTCTCTGTAGGCTTCCCTGTTGCCGTGACAGCCAGCAGAAATCCCTGCCGGACTCCAAGCCCTTTCCTTTTCTGTCCAGTGAGGTAACTTCTGCTGGCCTCAGCTCCCTGGGTTTGGCTGGTTCGGAGACAGAGGGTTACTTAACTGAAGTCAGTTGTCCAGCGGTGTCTGGTGAGCAGGGCTGTTTTTTATGACCAACTCGAGTCCCTGTTGTCTCTCTGCCCATTGCTTCCTCTGGAAGAGCACACAGGCTTCTGAAGCAACCCGTGGTTTTTCTTATCACCGCCATCTCATGTCCCCGCTCCCAGATGCGTCTCCGTGTCCCAAGGGCAGGAACTCTGGTGGTGACTGCGGCCCCATCCTTCTCACGCTCTGCTTGAATCTGCTGGCTGGTGCTTTCCGAAGCGTCTCCTAGCTGCTCCAGCAGCTTTCCCTCCAGAGCCCGGTGAGAGGTGGGGTCAGACCGAGATGGTTAGACTTTTGTCTGTATTGAAACTCCAGAGCCTGGTTATCCACGGAGGTTCAAAAGGTGGGCTAAGGTGATTTCTCAAGTCAGAGCCTTGTGACAGGCCTTTTGATCTCCTCCTTCTAAACTTGCCGTTTTAACTGAAAGTAATTAGAAATGTGACCAGTGAAGCTTCCCTGTCTCTTTCTGTTGTGACTGACTGAGGTGCCTACCGGCTCCATTCTCAGATGGGAGGTGCAGGTCATGACCTCTGTCCTCCGCATTCACAGTTCACAGCCTTCCCTACTTCCAGGGTTAGTGGTTGGAACTTGTGGGACTGTGGGAGGGAGAGACAATCTGATATCAACCAAGGTTTATAGGTCTTCTAAGTCCCTGGCTCTCCTTGAATGTCTCCCGAGTCCGGTGTCTGCAAGGCAGAGCTGAGCTGAACCACCATGCACTAGGTTGTCGGGAAGAGCATCAACTGGGGGAGCTTTTATCTGGTGACCCAGGGAGGGGGCTGGCACCTTAGGAGGCTCCACAGCTCAGGGTCAGGAGTTAGAGAGTGAAGTTACGATATGGTTTGAAATCCAAGAGCATGTACAGGGTTGAAGAGTTCAGAGGGTGTTGAGGGGTAATGAAGCTTTTAAGTTCCTGAGAGGAGCCAGAGCTTCAAAAACAAGGGAAGAGAAAGGTGTATATAGTTTTCCAGAAAATTCATCCCCCTTTGGACGTCATTAGTTCTTAAGCACAGAGCCCAGGGAGTTACTGTTTAATTCTGTAAGATGAAAAGAGTTGTGGAGACGGGCTGGATATCAGCACAGCAGCGCATGTAAGAACGCCACTGAACCGTCCACCCGAAACAGCGAGCGCCCTTGATGTTAAGTGTGTTTTACTGCCATTCGGAAACAGAAGGCAAAGGCCTGCACCTCCCTTTTTTTTTAATTAGAGGGAAGGGCAGGCAGCAAGACTGTGAGGATGTCAAACCAGAACGGAGTGTTCTGTGCTTCAGGGTCTCATAAGGCATGACCACGGCCACCCAGAGAATAGGTAGGTGGCTCCTCGCTTCTAGAATGTTCGAAATCTTGACCTCTGTGTCAGGTGCTTGGTGTTGACGATGGAGGGTTTTGGGTGCTGTGGTGTAGAGTCTTTGTGTGTCTGTCTTGTTCTTTGTTTTTAAGCAGGGTCTCTAGTGTGTAGCCTTGGCTGGCGTACACCTCACTATTGTAGACCAGTATGGCCTAGAGGTCACAGGGACATACATGCCTGTCTCCCCTCCTACAATATGCATTCTTGTCTTAAAGGTGAGGAAATGGGAATTTAGAGAAACCGAGGATCCTGTAGATTGTGACAACTTTCCTTCTGGGGCCTTGAACTCTGTGCTCCCCCTGTTCTCAAGGAAGTAGACTTGTTGCATTCCACTCTCTGGCCTTGCAGTCCTGATGTAAAGTGAGACCACTGCTTGGCTTCTTGTGTGGCATGTCAGAAGGGTGTGGCCGCCTGGCCCGGACTTTGTCTTTTGTCCAGCAGTGCTGGTTTGGAATAGCCAGTTGGCAAATCCTGCACCACCCCTGTGCCAGTAAACTCTATAGTGCTAACTAACATCAGGGGCCACAGACAAGACTAACTGTAACCAACAGTCTTCTTCCCCTCCCAATCCTGAAGGCTAGCGAGTCTCAAGTCCAAGGGGCAGCACCTGGCCACAGCTCTCATTTTGTGCCAGAAGGTGGCAGAAGGAGGGGGGAGGAATGGGAAGGGATCAATCACCTCTAGATAATGAAGGAGACCTGTGATAAAGCCTTTATCAGTTTCAAGAGCAGGGCCCTGGGGCCTAATCACCTCTCAAAACACTATTGCCTTGGGGATCAAGTTTCCACAGACTGAACTTCAGAAGCAGCAGCAGCTACAGTAGCTGCAGCTTTTCTGCGTGGGCTCAGTTTAAGTGTGAAAGCTCCGGACGCCATCTTGAGCTGTCCTCATCTGGCACACTGTAAGCTGTAGGTGTGATGAGGAGGCCGTGGACATAAACGGGGAGGGTAGGCTGCTGTGGGACCTGTACCGTGCCGGATATTTTTGGAAGGCATGAGTGGGCTTGCAATAAAAATTATGTGGTGGTAATCATAAGGGCCCTGGCCTGAAGAAAGGATAAATAACCATAGTTGGTTGAATTTCTTAATTTTTATTGCTGTGCTAAAACACCATGGCCAGGACAACTTAAGGAGGGACGGGTTCACTTAACTCACAGTTCCAGAGGGGTCAGGGCCGTCATGGTGGGGCAGGCATGGCGGCAGAAGCAGGAAGCAGAAAATCCTCTCTTTAACCACATTCAGGAAGTAGAGAGAGCAAACTAAAGTGGGTTGAAGTTATAAACTCTCCAAACCAGGGCAAAGTATTTCCTCCTACCTCCTAAGGGATCTCTAACCTCCCCAAACAACGCCATCAGCCAGGGACCGGGTGTTCAAATACCTGAGCCCGTGAGGCACATTTCTCAAACCGTTGTATTGCGTAGGCTACTCAGCCAACACCCCCTGCTTTCCTTCCTTCCTTTTCTGTCAGTTTAGGGCTTTCTCTGCATTGAGACAGTCTTAAGTCTGAGCTGTCCCTGTGGCTGATGAGTTGTAGTAGAATTTTTTTATTATTATTATTATTAATGTGTGTGTGCACCCACACATGCGTGTGTGCGCACAGTGTGCATATGGGTGCTCATGTCGTGCATGCCTGTGGAGACCGGAGGACAACTTTGTGGAATCTGCTCTGTCCACCTTACCTTACATGAGTTCCAGCTGTAATCTGAAGTTGCCAGACAAGGGCCTTTACCCATTGGGCCATCTTGCTGACTCAGTAGAGGTCTTTTTAGAAATTCATGTTTGCACTGAACCAGAATTAGCCTGGCAGAGGCCGGAGTATCCCTCCCCACTTGAGGCCTTGGATCTGGTCTTGCACTTGCTTCTAGATGAGAAAGGAGTGGCATCCCCTGGAGGAGGGTGGGGCGTGGAGGCCAAGAGGAAAGTTGAGCAGAGGTCGGGGACTAAGTCTGTTCCCTTTTGTCTGGAAGGAGGGTGGGTTGTGTCCCGTTTCCCTCAACCCCAGTTCTCTTAGCTACTGAGCCTGGGGGATCTGCCCTGCCTTCCTTACCTGGAACAGGGTTGATCCCAGTGCCAGTGTGTGACTTGGGAACCTTGGCTTTATCTGGCCCTGCCTAGTACTGCTGTGGGGTCAGGATCAAAATCCCTTCTGAGAGGAGTCAGGAACTTGTGTGCTTTGGTTTTGGCCTTCTATTTTCTGTCGCTTCAGTCATAATGAAAGGAGAGAAGACGCATACCTGCCACTCATCCTCCTGCTGCCTCAGCACGGCAAAGCGGTTCTCCGCTCGCTGTCTGACTGAGGCTGTGGCCTGTCCCTGGGAAGGGAATCTCTGGCTTCCCTGCGACAGCTGAGTGCTATTAATATCCGGGGAACTCCTTTTGATGGGTCCCCGAGGGAGGGGCTAACAGCTTGCTCCCCCAGTGTGCTTCTGAGTCATGGACCACTGTTGGAACAGATCTGTCTTTATTTGGTGGAAACAGCATGTGTTTGAGGGTTTCAATCCTTTTTTAGTCATTTTTAGTGTTACGCACAGGCTGACAGCTTGCCGTGCGTGTTTCTTGTTTGTTTGTCAGTGTGGGCTTCTACTGTGAACGGTTGAGTTAAGCAGTAGGCATAGTTACTCTCTGCTCTGATCTTTGAGATTGCCATGCTTCTCATCCACATTACACAGGGACTGGGAAACTGTGGCTTAGCCGTCACCCAGAGCTCTGTAGCCAAGCATAATCATAGTTTAAGACCTACCTGAGCTCAGGCCGGGGTCAGCATTTGAGAGTGGATTCTGGCAACCCAGAGCTACAGGTCCCAGCTCAGCCCTCTTAATTTATATCAGTAAGGGTTGTCTGAGACCACATAAACGAGTTAATAATTCAGCCAGGGATAGGGATGTAGCTCAGCGATAGAACGCTTACCTCACGTATTTGAAGGCCTGTGTTGGGATTCCTGGTGACACACATGCATGCAGAGTGGAAGAGCAGAGCTTATCCAAGGCTCCCCATAACAGGGTTGACAGAGTCTGTCTGTATGTCATACATTGTCTAGAACTCACTTGAGTACCCCATTTCTCACCCACTTCCTGACTGAAAACAGTTGGGATATTTCTGGGAGTTAACAAATGTTCCTTAGTGTTTCTAAGACTGAAGTAGATGTTTATCAGTCGATTGTTAGAGCTTGAAAGGGCGATAGGTATGTAGCTTAGTGTTGGGTTTTTTTCATAGAGTGAGCCCTGGGTTCAGTCTCCAGCACTGTGCGGTCAGACAGGACAGATGCCATTAGCACACACCTATAACCCCAGTGTTCAGGAGCTAAGTCTGAAGTTCCGGGAGTTCAAGGTCATCCTTAACTACATGCAACCCCATCTCAAGAAATAAAAACACAAGCTTGTGAACGGGGCGTCAGTGACCCGGTAGGGTAGTGCTCACCTCCAGCTTCTCCGAGGGATGCCTGAGAACCCCATTTCCCAGCGAGAGATCAGCCAGTTAGCTGGCCTGGTGATCTAGGATAGCAGCATTGCTTGAGACGTGCGTCTAAATGGTTCTCTTAGAGGCTTTTCGTAACCAGGGTCCTTCTAAGCTGCTCCATTTAGCACACAGGATAGCACAGCAATGGGCCACACGTGGTTTTGGTCCACCTCTTTGAGATCTGGAGACAGCAGCGGCTGAGTCTAGACTTCATATCAACTCCAGTCCCTCCTCAGGTTACTTCCTTCCTTGCCCTGCTTCCTTTCCAGGCCTGAGCCTGGACTCTTCCTGAAACTGCACGAATCCCTGTGGAAAGTCCCTTAGGAGGCTGCTGCCTAGCTTTGCTTTCTGTGGACAGTCAGCCTAAGGCCGATGTGGCTTTGTCACCTGGAGCCTCTACCAAGGCAGACTCTACAGTGTGCATCTGACGAAAAATGTGGGGCTCTAGGAAGAACTTTGGGGTTGTAGCCCTCAGTGCCTTCCTGGGCTCAGTTATCTCTGATTATATAGTTCAGAGTAGGTTCTGCCCAAGCCACCTGGGGGAAGGTGCTGCAGCTCCAGGCAGCCGCTGGACCAGTTTGCAGGACTTGCTTGAGCTATACTCTGACTCTAGATACCGCATCCAGGAGCATGTGGAGGTGTAAAAGCTGGGTGACAACAGGTCCCAGGGAGTTTGTCTTAGGTGAGCCCGCTCTTGGCTTGGATGTCGTCCGGTATAACCATGCTCAGTCCTAAGCCTCAACCAATGGATGTGGTTCCAAAGTGCCGGGTCTAATTGGGTCTTTTCTGTGTAACCCTCTGCTTTGCCCCACACACTCCCTTCTGCCCCATCACTACTCATCCCTGCTGGTTGATTCTCCAGTCCCCCCTCTGTAGAGTACCTGCCATGCACCCAGCCAGCCTAGACAGTAACATAACTCAGCCAGGAAGCCCCACCAGCCGCTGTGGAGTCAATGCCGTCCAGCAGCACATTCCACAGGTTTGCAGGTTTGACTCTCCGAGTTCAGACCCTGCCATTCACATCCTTTCTCCAGCGTCATTGTCATTCTCTGTGCCTCGGTTTCCTTCCTCACAAAATGAGACAGTGGATTGGGTTAAGGGGACGTAGGTCAGTCTTTAAAGCACTTAGAATGCTGTCACTTAGTCCGTGTCTGTTGATCTGAGGATGCTCAGAGGGTTCTGGCTGCCATAGTTGACTTAAGTTCTTGAGATAGGTGTAGACTGACAGCAGAGCCCTGGGTTGTCCCAGGCATGAAGAGGAAGTATGCTGGCCCATAGAGAATGGGTGAGGTTTCCCTCCCACTTGAACAATTGCATTGTGGGACAGTCCGAAATGTGCTAGTAACAAAACAACACACTCATACACTGTGGTGGTTTGAGTGATAAATATCATACGTAGTCTTAGACATTTGAATGCTTGGTCCCCTGTTGATGGCACTGTTTGGGTAGGTTTAGGAGGCATGTCCTTCCTGGAGGAAGTATGTCACTAGGGGCAGTCTTTGAAAACCTAGACTCAGGCCATTTCTAGTTGGCTCTCTCTGCTCCGCGTTTGTGGCTCACGGTGTGAGAGTCCCTAGCTTCCTGCTGCAGCCACCACACTTACTGCCATGCTCTCTCCTCTCCATGATAGACTCGTGGGGTTGGACGTGGTGTCTTAGCACAGCAACAGAAGAGTAACACACACGAGATAGAGACAGACAGAAAGAGATTGGCCCCTAGAATGAGGACTTGTGGTCAGCCTCTAGAGTATGGCCACAAAACAGGATGGTGGTTGAGCTGTGTGTACCTCAAAGTTGTGTGTTTGTGTGTGTGTGTACACGCGCATGCCTGTGGTTGTGTATGCTGCCTTATTACTTCTAACGTGGATTAGCTTTTTAATTGTGGCTTTGTCATATGAGAAACAAAGAGAGTAAGCCCAATCATCAAAGAGCCCATTAAAAATTATGAAGCAGATGGCTTGGGTATTGTCCTCATTTCTCACTGATGAGAAATGAGGCTCTGGAGTGTAGAGAGGCTTGCCCTGGGCCATACAGAGAGAGAGAGAGAGAGAGAGAGAGAGAGAGAGAGAGAGAGAGAGAGAGAGAGAGAGAGAGAGAGTGTTTGTTTGGAGTCAGAGTCTCACTGTGAAGCCCTGGCTGTCCTGGAACTCACAGAGGTCTATCTGTCTCCCTAGTGCTGGGACTAAAGGCCTGCACAATCTTGTATGGCCTGAGTCTGCATTGGTTTCAGAACCCAGGTCTTTCCACTCTCTGCCCTTCGTTTTTCTCTGCACCATTTGGCTTCTGAAATAAAATTCCTGTGTTGACTTGTGTTAGAGGTGGAGATGTGCTGTAGGGAATAGTTCCTACACAGGACCACCTGAGCCATTGATGCAGTCAGAGCAGAGTGTGCTTGGAATCCTGGCACTCGGGTCGCAGGAAGATGGAGAATTTCAAGCCAGCCCTGTCTATGTAGTAAGACCCAGGAAGGTATAGCAACCTCAGCGAGAAAGGGAAAGGGGTCTTACTACAGAGCTTGGGCTGGCCTGGAATTCTCAGTCTTCTGGGTGGATCTGCCACACTGCTGGAACTGGCAGTAATGCATCACAATCCTGATGCGGTGGAGGGAGGTGGAGCGTAGGAGTTTATGTTGAAGTCACTCCAGGGTCAGGAGAACTGTGAACTCCTGCCGCCCTGTGTCCGGTTGCTAGTATTCACTGATGGACTCTCTGGAAGCTGCTGGCTTTATTTCCCACTTGCATTTCTAATGGTTTGGGTCCTGCGTCCCTGAGGACCCGGACATCAAAGCAAAACTAGCCTGGGGTGCTATGCTCAGTGAAAAGGAGTGTTAGTGTTGGTCCTTGGTGTGGTGCTTTAAGAGGCACCTGGAGATCTGTGAGGCCATGGGGAGGGATGTGGGGGGAGGTGTGTGGGGGATGGGGGGGGAGGTGTGTTGGGGGGCGGAGCAGGGAATAATGCATTGAATAACAAGGAAGGATGAAGTTTGTCGTCTTTGGAAGATAGGAATTGTATTTTGCTTTGATACTGAGTGGCTGGGGACCTAAGAGCCACCCCTTACTATGGGCTTGAGGGACAGATTTGGGAGATCACTGCCTAAGGAAGAAAGCAAGTGAGGACCTCAAGACCAGAATCCAGCATCTGACTCATTAGCCCCACCATGGCATGCCCAGCTCACCAGTCAGCCCTGTGTGATGGAATAGCTGTTTGGGTATTCGGTGTTGGTGGAAGGGTGGGTAAGCCACCCCACCCTTCCCTGGCACGCTCTGGAGACTGGATGGTCCTCGTGGCTTGGATTGTGAAGCACCGACTGTCTTATTTCAGTCTTACTACTGTGCACCAATCCTATTGGTATCCAGATGTGACGACTTCATTCTGCCTCCCCAGGACTTGGTGATCTGTGGTACCAGTGCATAATGAGGTGCCATGCTGGGTGCAGAACTGGCCTTTGTCAAGGAAATGGGGGGGGCTGCCTTTACCAGCTTTGTAACTGTCACCCCAGTTCTGTAGAAGTTTACACACAGATGCATTTATTTGTCTCACTGTGAGAGAAACTGCATCTTTTTGAAGCTATTGTGTGGTGTGCTCTCAGCTGGAGGGTCAGGTTCTCTGTCCCAGCATGCAGCAGACAATAAAATAGTTTATAACCTGCAGGGGTACCCCTGTCTTTTCCCAGCACCTTGTTTCATCAAGAAGGAAGCTGTTCCCAGGGGTGTCTAGTTTCCCATCAGCCATTCACCAGGTCCTACAGTATTCTTGAGCTGGGAGAACTGGTTTTGTCAAGGGACAGCTCGGTCCGCCAGAAAGATGAGCAGCTAGCAGGTTGTAGCTGACTGTGAAGAACGACCAACCGTCGGGCCCCTGGCTGTCTTCTCCCCAGCAGTGTCTCCTGGGCCCTCTGCACTCCTACATTCAAGCAGAACGAGGGAGGAGTCCTCCCCTTCCTGGACAGTAGGATGGAAGCCCAGATCAAAGGCTGCATTCTGTAGAAACCAAGACAGTCACACTTGGCAGATCAGATGGTGGCCCCCTGAGTTCCTAGCTGGACCTCTGACTGAAATAACACCAGACAATTTGCCCTGCGGTTTTGGGGGAGGTAGGCATTGTAGCTGAGGCTGGAGGGATGGCTCACTTGTGAGGAGCAGTTCCCTACCCCCAAGTCCATAGTCAAAGTCAAAGGCCTGGACCTGGAGGGCACTGAGAAGGGGCCAACCTGGTCTGCTTAGTGAACTTCAGTGGTGAGTTCCAATACTGCTCAGGATGTGGCCCAGCATAGACTTATCTCCTAGCAAGCACAAGACCCTGGGTCAGGCCTCTGTAATACAGAAATACATACTGAAGCCAGGCATAGTGACTCAGGCTTATGATCCCAGGAGGCAGGAGTTCAAGACCCATCTCAAACAAAAACAGGTTGCAGAGATGGTTCAGCAAGTAAGAGCTTGTTGTGACAGCATAAGGACCTGCATTTAAATTCGCAGCAGGCAGTGAATAGTCTGGTAGGTACACACATACCTGTAATTTGAGCACTGTGGGGGGGAGACAGAAGGATGGTTAGAGCTTGCTGTCTGCTAGCCCTGTCTCACTGGAGTAAGATGGGGGAGACAGAAGGATGGTTAGAGCTTGCTGTCTGCTAGCCCTGTCTCACTGGAGTAAGATGGGGGAGACAGAAGGATGGTTAGAGCCTGCTGTCTGCTAGCCCTGTCTCACTGGAGTAAGATGGGAGAGACAGAAGGATGGTTAGAGCCTGCTGTCTGCTAGCCCTGTCTCACTAGAGTAGGATGGGGGAGGCAGAAGGATGGTTAGAGCCTGCTGTCTGCTAGCCCTGTCTCACTGGAGTAGGATGGGGGAGACAGAGCCGGAAGCCTGACCTTTGCGCGCACATAGTGGATCCTCTGGCCTTTGAATGCACATAGGGGCTAACACTCGCACACATATACACATACATGTACAACATACCTACCCACTCCAATCCCCATGCACACACGTGAATAAAAGGGCTAAGATTGTGCTCAGGGGTAGGACACTTGCCTGGGTTCTGTGAGCTCTGGGTTCAATTTCCAGTACCACAAACAAAAATAAGATAGAATCAAAAGTAAGAAGGTCTAAGAGATGGTGGTGGTGGAGTGCTTGCCTGACCACTGTGATGTCATGGGTTCGATCCCCAGTAGGGAGCTTGTGAGCTGTGGCCCTGCCCTCACATTGCCTTTCGCTGCTGGAGGCCAACCGCGGGCCATGAGACTCACCAGGACTCTGCCTCAGCCAGAGCACTAAGAGCTCATACTACAGGTGCTCAGAACTCGGGGGAACACACTGAGACAACAGCTTCTGAGGGCCTCCCTTCAAGAAGCATTTCAGGGTGTCATGTCTAACCGAGGAGGAGGCCAACTTGGAGCACAGATCATTCAGGGCAGGATTTGTGAGCACCCACCTTTGTGTGTGCTCCTACCCAGTGCTCTATCGTGGCCCACCATAGTCACAGGCCCCCTAGAGACCTTCTAGGCCTGGGAGTAGCAGAGAGAGAGGGAGGGAGGGAGGGAGGGAGGAGGGGGAAGGGAAGGGAAGGGAGGGAGAGAAGGAAGGAAGGGAGAGGGAAAGAGAGATTGATTAGCTTTGCCTGGATTCTGAGTCGTGTGTGTGTGTGTGTGTGTGTGTGTGTGTGTACACGCGTGCACAGGTTGATTAGCTTTGTCTGGGTTCTGAGTCTTCCAGCATCATCTTTGGAGGAAAAGTACTCAGTTTGTTGGCTGTGAGGTAGGAGGACAGTCCTGGTATCCCTCCGTGCATGAAGCATAGTATCATTTTACAGACGATAAAAACTGAAGCCCAGGAACTGTGCCTGTGTGCCCAATTGCTGGCCTAGAGTTAGGACCCAGTGTTGCAGATGTCAGGGGAATCATCCTAGCCTAAGGGAAGACAGTGCTAAATGACTAGACCAAAGTATCAGTGGGCTGTTGAGAAGGTACACTGTAGAAAAGAGACTGGAAAACAGATTTGCTCTCTCCCCTCCTGTGCCTGGGGCGGAAAGGATGTAGCTGCCGCCTGGACCCCTGGTGCTAGGTTTTAAAGCATTTTTCCCTAAGCAGCAGGGAGAATGTGGTGTCAGAGCCCCGCCCACGCATCCACTTCTGCCTTGGCTTCAAAATGCGAGCAGAGTCTTCTTTTATGAAGCACTTGGGGAAAGGTATCTGAAGTGTGTGAGTGTGGTCATAGAAGGAAGTGCTCACCTTCTCTGTGCCCGCCTTGTGACCGAGGGGCTGGGGGGATATTCCATTGTGCTTTGAAACTCTTGTACAACAAAGAGGAGTATCCTGACCCCGGAAGATTTTTGTGTGCTTGCTGGCTGGTTGGGTCCATGTGTTGAATCTGCAGTACTCTCTTCTGGTTGAGACATTTTTCACAACCACATGTGACATGGACCTGGTGGGTCTCAGTCTCTGGTACATATCATGCATGCACAAGAGACCGGAACCCCACAGGGAAGGCCCTGCACCCTTCTCTTCCACTCAGCCAGCAGCTTCTTGGAGCCATGAGTACTATGTCACATGTCCCATACAGAATGCGCAGCACCCAGGAGGCCCAGCTAAGAGTGGACCCGGGCCCACGGCTCCGGCTAGAAGCCCATTTTTCTTGCAGGAAGAGGAGCGAGTTTGTTGGGTGGAAGAGTTGCCTACTCTCTCTCACCAGCAATATTTACGGCATCCTCCTCGGATGGGCTTGGCGGGCCACATACTGGTCCTAATGATTGGCATTCTGCTGGGCTAGTGGCTGGGGTGCGGTCACAATCATGGAGGGAAGAAAATAAAGCTGCTCTGGTAGGGGAACTGAACTCTGGTCCCCCGCAAAGAGCAGTCTGTGCTCTTAACCACCAAGCATTTCTCCCGTTGCAGAATGTGTGTGCTGTTGTGTTGTGGTCTTTCTGAAGAGGCTGCTTCACAGCTCTCTGGCTGTGTCTTTGCTGCTCCTCCTCCTCTTCCTCCTCCTCCTCCTCCTCGAGCTTTATATAATTAATGTTTTATTGAAAGGTTATAACATACCAAGTGCTCCCTCAAATGACTGAAACCTCATCATTGGTAGGTTTGCAAAGGTTATTCATAATGTCTGTGTATAAATAGTAAAGTGAGTTTTGTTTTTATTGGACAAACAGTAGCAGGAAGTAAATGAGATGGTGTGAGGTCATGATTCTCCCAGGATCTTTCTGCAGGCAAGGTCCCAGGAGAAGGGGCCTTGTAGGGTTCTATCTCAGAGCATGGGGGGGCTTCCACAAAGGGTGTGTGGCCAGCCCCAACAACTATGCCCCACTTGAAACCCTGTCAGCGATTACAGCCTAATGGTGTCTGTACTCAGTCCCAATCTCTTGTCTTGACTAAAATGTTCTTTCTCCTCCTATTCACGGGTTTGACTCTTTTCATAGTAACTAAACCTCCTGAGGGCAGACAGTTAACGTTTTCCAGCAGACCCACAGCTAGGAAGGCCGGAATGCATAAAGAACTCCAATTGGGGGCCGTAGCCTGCTGAGGTAGACGGCGGCTGCCAGCTGTTCAGAGTAACGTGCTGACAGCTGTCAGGGGGCAGGTGCCAGGCCGCGGCGAAAGGAGGCAAGGTCGGTCTTCCCGGTATCCATTCTTTGTGGACCCATGGGGGCTGACTGAGAGGAGGCAGATGAATCAGGGGACTTAATGATGGAGTGAGAAACACTGGATGTAGAAAACCAGTTAGACCTCGCAGTGACATACCCCTAGCCCATTCTCAAGCCACCATGTACGGCCATGGCCCGATCTCGCTCTGTCTGGTCTAACTATCTTATCTGTGTTTCAGCACTTGACCCTGTGTAGGTGTTATCCTTGACATACTACTCCAACAAGAGTGTCATCTTCCCTTGTCTGAGCTGCTGCCTCAGGCAAGAGGTAACTGGGTGTTTTTTTGACTTTCTGGTGGGAGGTGTGGGTGCCAGAACACAGGGTTTCAGAGTCAGGTTAGCTCCCGGTCAGGACCCAGTTCTTGCACACATTAGTCTGCAGTGCTGGTTTGCGGTGGTTTTTCTGGCTTCTGTGAAGCCTAGGAAGGTTCGCTGTGGGCTCCTGTGACTCAGCGTTCACTGTTGTGTTTCTCCCCTGAGTGTGAATTGTCACAGTTGCTTTGGAAAATGTATCTGGCATTGTCTGCCGTTCCACACACTCTGCAGCCCACTTGGCTTCCTTCCTAGGCGCATACCAGAGAAAAACTAGCACGAGGACGTTAGGAGACACGGAAGGGAATGGCCCACTGTACTCAAGTGCACAATAACAAAAACCTGGAAACACACCAGATGCCTGTGGATGGAGGGCAGTTGGATACGCTGAGACACAATCACACAATGGAATATTACCCAGCTGTCTAAACAAATTAAGTGCAGTGGCATGTGGTGCTGAAGATGAATTCTAGCAATACATAAAGATTAGGTAAAAATAGCATGCTCCGGCCACCACACACCGCACTATTCCTTTGTTGTAAGGTGAACTCTACTAAAACCTGAGGTGCTTGCAAAGAATATTTACATAATTACAGGATTTAAGGAAGCAAGTGGAAGTTTTCAGTTCTGAAATCTGGGGGTGGGGGTGTCTAGTTAATTGTCAGTTCTGTTGGGGTCCTGACCTTTGTTTTGGGTTGAGGCTTTGCAGGTGGTCATCGAATTGTGGAATGCGACAGAATGAAAGTGTATCTCGTGGAGATGAGAACCAGGAGCCCAGGATTCCACTCAGCAGTGAACCCCGTTCTGTGCATGTCAGACCAATAATCCTGCAGCTGGAGTTGGTTTTAGCTAAGGCTGCTGTGGCCCAACGTTAGGTGGGGTGGGGTGGGGTGGAGTCTGTGCTGTCATAGTTACCCTCCCTCTGCGTCTGTCTAGTCACCACCTGTCCCTCCAGTTCAGGTCTCCCTTCTCCAAGATGCCTGCTGGCTACTGTGACCTCAGCCAGCTTGTGGTTTTTCTCTTCCTTAACTACTTGTTTCCTATCTGTGACACACAATTAGTGTATGGCCTCCCTGGGTAATTGGTTCCACATGTGTTCATGTGGGTCTCTCATGAGATAGTAATCCCCACAGGCCAGAGGTCAAGTTTTATCTCCTCTCCTATGGTGGATAGCTCCCTAGTTCCGGGCCTGCTTGCTCCTTTCTTCCATACAGCCAAATTCCAAGTCCCATTGCAGCTGCATGGGAATTGTAGCAGGCCATTTGGCTGTGTGAAGTATATGAAGGACGGCTGTCATGCTTGTGGGCAGCCTTCCTGAGAGGACGTGCCTGCCTGCTGCCTTCTCCTTTCTTCCTGCAGAGCAGGGAACTGACCATGGCTCCAGCCTCCACTCAAAGGGCACTGAGATCAAAAGTGTCCACGGTCACAACACCCTGTGCCCCGGCTCACCTGGCTTCTCATAAACTGGAGTCTCTGAGTTGCTGCTTTTCAAGGCTTTGTCACCACAGTTGAGCATAATTCTCTGTGATGTGTCCCATAGCCTGTCACTTGCTTTTAGCATTGCCTGTACAGAATGAGGATGCCATGAACTCAATGGCTTAAAAGTCTATGGCGTCTCCTGTTGACGTCGAGACTCTGGGGTCCTTTGCATTCCGTTTGCTGAGAGACCTGGATTCCCAGTGACTTCTTTGGTCCTGACTGCTCACCCTCGAGTGACCTGGGCATCCCTTGACTCTTAAACCCTATCTGCCCACTAGTTGTCTGAGTTAACAAGGTACTTGTGTCAGTCAGGTAGTTTGCCACATAGGGTCTGTATGTTCAGACCCTCATTTGCATGAACTGCTGTCTTTGTAGCAGTCCACGGTGTCCACAGGGGATGGGTTGAGAGTCCAGCATCTCTGCACAGGAATGGATGTTACTGATGGTCCAACCCTGTTGAGGGTGGCTGTCCTACCCTGATCCTGCCAGCCAGCAGCCATCATTCCTGACTCCTCCTTAGAGGAAAATTGGTAAGGGCTGGAAAGGTGGCCCTTATTATGTTTCAGTTTCTCTTTAATTAATCAGTTCATTTTGGTGTTTTTGGGGTGTGTGTGTGTGTGTGTGTGTGTGTGTGTGTGTGTGTGTGTGTGTTTGAGACAGAATCTCACTATGTAGCTCCTTACTGTCTCTCTTCTGGGGAGGCCAGTGTCTCAGGGCATGATAGCCATCCTGGGAAGGAGAATGGGGGTGGCTTGGCTGTGTAGGTGTAGGGTTGTCGCCTAGGGCAGTCCTATTCGAGGCCCAGCAGCAGCCTCACCCTCTGACTGGGCAGCTGCTGCTGCCATTCTGGAATGCTAACCTCAGGGTATGTCCAGCCTCGGCAGTCGACTGTTGGGGAGAAAGCCCTTTCCCATCTCAACAAGCCTGGGGCTACTGTGAGTGGGTCGCTGGAGACGGAGCCAATGTGGCTTACCCCACGGTGGCTGATCTGGGAGGAGGCTGCCCTGTAGGTGGAGTAGGCCAAGCTTTTGCTCTTTTGTTGGCCTTTCTTGTAGGCGGCAGCTCAGGATGACTGGTACTGGCCTCGCAACACTCCCTCCTTACAAGCAGGCTTCTCTTTTTATACCCAGCAGGCTGTGTTCCTTGCTGATCTCACAGTGGCTGATCCATGCCTGGAGGGCAGGAAAGCTATTTCATTCACATTCATACCCTGGGCCCTGCTGTGAGCAGGGGGAGGCTCGCTAGGCTATGCTGAATGAAGGAAGACCTGAAGGAATCTAGAAGTGAAGGGGGGGGGGGACTGGAGACAGGCGGCTTGCTGAGGTCCTGAGAGAACGCTTAGAGTGGGAGGGTCTGGGGCTGTGACTGCCCCAGAGAAGCCTGGCGTGTTTATCCATCTGCCTTTCCTTGCATCTCCAGGTCTGCGTCACCAGTCATTGTGGCCTCAACATTGGATGGTCACACTCCACTTGGGGCTTGTATCTTCATCTGTTCCTCCATACTTCAGTAGAATGCGCAGCGGGAGTGAGCTGGCCATCACTCCCACGCCTCACAGCAGCTCAGTGGTGGGCTCTCAGTTATTGGGTGGCCATTGGTCTTCTCGTGTCATCTTTGGGCTACAGCTGGAAGCAGGAGCGGGGTGGGCTGCCTGCTCCTTCCTAGTAGGTCTGACTGCACTGACTAGGCCCGCGGTTGGCTGGCTGGCTGACTGTGGTACCATGTGGTTGCTGGTCTGATTTTCTGAGCTCCTTGAAGATGCTCTTTGACCCTGGCTGTCTACCTCACACTCCCTTACCTTCAGCTGGATGGCTTCCCTGTTTGGGAGCAGGAAGGAAGGGGAAAGGCCCTTGGTCTTCAAATAGGAGCTGGCTCAGTGTGCCTGGCCGAGGGGCAGTTTTTAATCCCTGTCAGTGAGATCTACCGTTGAGCTGTTCACATCAAGGGTGAACATGCTTCCTGGGAGTTGTGGTCCCTGAATTAAATCATTTGGCATTTGACTCTCCTGAGTGCTGGGCTGCCATTCCTACCATAGGCGCCCTCAAGCCAGGAAGGAGACTGTAAAGTGAGGCTGGTTGATCCACCGAGCCCAGGGCATAGGTTTGCGAGCAGTGAAGATCGCTCTTGCTCACATTCCCTCAGCACCCCATACCGTATAGTCACCTGTCACATTTCATCACGTGGAGGGGGTGACACCATTCCTAATCCTGGCTCAGACGTTATACAGTCAGCCATGGCACATTCTGCTTTTGAGTTCAGATCTGGCCTTAAACCCCCCCATTTTTGAGATTTAAAATTTGTGTTCTATGTATGTGGGTGTTTTACCTGCATCCATGTCTGCATCATGAGTACGCCTGGTACCCAAGGAGACCAGAAGAGGATGTTGGATTCTGTGGAAGGGGAGCTACAGGCAGTTGTGAGCTGTCCTGTGGGAACCAAACCCAGGTCTTCTGCAAGAGCAGCCAGTACTCTTATCCGCTGAGCCATCTCTCCAGCCCCACTCAGGGTCCTTACACTCCAGAGCCAGGTGTTGAATGCCTTGGATGTCCTGACTCACCTGAGGGTCTTTGCTCCTCAGTGTGGGATGTCGGACCACAGGAGCCTGTGGCAGATGTAGATGGGCTTCCGGAAGCATCTTCCGTCAGGGCTCCTCCCACTTGATCTTTGTTTTGCCTGTATTTCTTATCCACATCTCTTCCTGCCTCACACCCCACATTACCCCCATGTCCTGTGCAGTCCTTACTTTTTCTGAGGCCCTGATACCCATGACTCAGATGTACTTCTTCTCAGCCCCTCCTTTACCACAACATCCTCCGGAGCCCTGAGCTGTCAGAGGGATCTGTGGATCCCCCTTCTGTCCCCCCCCCCTTTTTTTTTGAGACATTGTCTAACTATATGGTACTGAGCAGTGCGGTACTCATTCTGTAGACCAGGCTGACCTCAAACTCACAGAGATATGCTTGCCTCTGCCTGTGGAGCACTGGGATCAAAGGCATGGATCTTGTATTGGCAGATGGCCAGTGACCTAACTCTGGTTCCACCTGCCTAATTTAGGATTAAAGAAGATAATGCAGTATCTGGCTGGTTACTGGCTCCTTAGGCAAAGTATCCTTTGCACGAGATAGGCAGTGTGTGTGGAGGTCCTGTGGCCCCTCTTTGAACTAGACCAGCCTCCCTTGTGGCCATCTCTGATCAGCCAGTACTTGGTAGGTGTCTCCCAGGGATGGCAGCCCTAAAGTTGATAACATCTGTTGAGATTTCACTTCCTGCCAGTATATTACTCATGAAACTGGTTTCTTCACCTCCCCCCTCCCTGGTGTCAGCTTTGTTCTGAGCTGTCCTCCCCAGTTTCCTGCTAGAGAGTATATTCTTGGTGATGGAGCTTTCTTGCTATCTAGGTGAAGTGTCTACAGACTCCTGTCTTTGTGGAAAGTGGCCCATTTGCAGAGATTTACCCACAAGGTTGGGGACAGTGAGGGGAATGTTGGAGGGTAGACACACAGCCCTGGTCGTTTTTCTACTCTTGTTCTCTCTGCAGCTTTTGTCATTCATTCTCCTAGGCACAGACTGAGTGTAGCAGTTGTCACTCATCCGCTGCTATATACCCTCCCCCACTGAGCCCAGACTAGGCCCTTCCATTCTCAGTGGGTGCCCCCACTAGCCCTGGAGAGTCAAAACTACCCCAATGATACAGGCAGGGGTGTGTGTGTGTGAGAGTGTTCTCTGTGTGTGTTTTTCCTCATCAGTTAGAGAAAGGAGAGAGAAGAACGTTCCAGCGGATGAACTTGTTCAGCCCTCCTTCCTTTCTATGCCTGGCCCAGAGGGGTGGAGATGGCTATGAGAAGATTTCTGTTTCTGAAGCTTCAAGGCTGGAGTTGACACCTTCTTTCTCTATGCAAAAGTGGCCATGGTCTGTCTGTCTTCAGGGGCTCCACTTTTACGACCTTGGATCTTCATTACAGCAAGGCTTTCCTAAATCAGTGCAAGAAGGAGAGGGACATCTGTGTGGCTCCTAAGTGTGTTGGGGCTGATGCCTAAAATCCGAGGGTACCAGAGTGGCTTTGGGTTCAGCCCGCGCGGGCTGGGGGCCTGGTTGCATGCTGAGTGTGGAGTTCGATCACCTGTGGGTTAGGAGGAACACTTGCTTGCCTGCCAGGTGTCTGAAATTGGCATCGAGGCCCTTACAAACCAGACGGGGTGCCCTTGGTGAGCACTCCCCAAGCAGTGGTTCACACTGGGGCTCTGGGAGGATGGGGTGGGGGCATCTCTGCATCTTGTTTGGTCTCTGTCATCACCTCCCCTGCCGCAGACCCAGGCAGCCTACATACCTGCACATCTTGGTTGGTACCTGTTCTCTGTTCCTTGTCATTTCACTTCAAGACCACCTCCCTCCTAGAGCCTCTGATTTAACCCCTTCTGTTACTGTAACAAGACATCTGAGGCAGGGTAATTTATCAAGAGGTTTATTTAGCTCACAGTTTGTAGGACTAGAAGCCCAAGACCAGGCAGCTGTTTTGGATGCCTAAATGCAGGAGTGGGTGCAGAAGAGATCACGTGACAGGCAGAAAGCAAGTGAGATTTAAGGGTCCCTTGAGAACTACCTAATCGCCTCCCATTCATTCAGTCTTGTCTCTTAAATGTTCCACATCTTCTAACATTGCCACACTGAGGACTAAGCTTTCTTTCATGAACCTTTGAGGATTGCTCACCGCATCTAAACCACAGCAGGATCCCCGTCTTCCCAGCATCCCAGCTGTCTTTGTTAGGGTGCTAGGCTTGCTGGAGGAACTGCCTCCTTCCGGCTGTGGGCTCTGAGAGCAGGTCCACCCACAAACTCAGGCTGTCCTCTCTGCTCCCTGCAGGTTTTACGGTTTTTGCTTTTGGTCTACGATCTCCGAAGAGAGAGGTACACCATGTAACTCCCAGAAGGCATCCAGAAAACAGAGAGGCCAGCATTAAATAAAACAACATACAGCCTTTCTCTGTCTTCTAGATGCTTGTGATGGGATGGGGGGGAGGATTGCTAACCCCAAAGTATTGGTGGTGCCAGGGTCCTCATGTAGTAAGGTCTAAGCTTGTCCTGGTATGTGGAGTGATAGACCTGGGTGCCGCCCCGACTCCAGTTTGCTTTTAAGCTCTCACAGGTCCTGTGTGATGTGGGTAGGCTGCCATCTTAGCTGAAGGCTCCTGGGCACTTGCTGCTGCTCCTGCTCTGGGCCCTGAGAATGAAGACACGAAGGGTAGTGCGCCAGACGTGGTGGGAGGCGGAAGTTGGGGTGGTGCCGCTTGCTGAGACGTAGGAAAGGCTCTGCCTTGGTCACTGAGTTGTGGTTAGTGGAGTGCTCAGGGTAGAAGGTGTCTGCAGGGGTTGACCTAGCACCTCCCACATGACTAGAGGTCCAGAGAAGTGTCTTGTTCTTAACACAGTACTGCAGTGCTGGGCTACCACTTCGCTGCACCCTGGATGGCATGTGTCATGCTTGTCTTATCCCACCCTGCAGGTTGCATTGTCCCCTCACTGGGACAATTGTTGTCATTATAACAACCCAGTCTCCAGGGTGCATTCCCTTTCATTGCTTTCTCACCAGGGAAAGTCGTGGCCTTTGCTGGAAGCCCAGAGTTCTAGCACCTGCCTGACAATAGTCAGATCCCTCCTGCTTATAAGTCGCCTTTCTTCATTGCTGTCCTGTAAGCTAATGATGGAAATGCTGGTGGACAGAGGACGGGCAGCCCTGAGGTGTAAGACACAGCTCTCTCATCCTAGCCGCACAAGTCCTTCCTTCCTTTCCCAGGAGGCTTACCGTGGTGCCAAGTGGGCCCTTGCCGTACACTTGTGAGCGAAGGCTCTGTGGTGTGATGCAGAGAACCCTGAGGCAGGGTCCAGTGGAAACTGATTCCAGACATAAATTTTATTCTACTCTGGGCTTGTTTTCTGGCTCTCTAGGAAAATCCATAAGGCTGTTCTGATTTGAAATACGGATTCTTGTTGCTGAGGAACACCTCAGCAATTAAGAATGGGCAGTGCTCGCAGAGAGGACCCAAGTCCAGTTCTCAGCCCCCACATTGGGTGGCTAACAACGACATGTGCCATGTAATTGCAGCTCCGGGATTCAACACCCCAGCTCCCACACAGGTACACATATACATGACTGAAAATAAGACTTTAAAAGAGTAAATTCCTCACATTTCCTAATGTTGGTTGGACTCTTTGTACATGGATGGGACCTGCCACCCCTACACTTATGGTTGTTGATGACATTATTATTTGGTCCTCAAAGCCCCCCTCTGGCTTCTTGTGACCGGGCATGTGTTCACCTCATACGGGATGCCCTAAGCACTTTCACCCTGCCCTGCTTCCTGGGCATTAGGCAGACAGCTGCGCGGAGAGCAGCAGGAGCATCACTCGACCTTAAGTGGGAGGGGCAGGCATTTCTTAGGATCACTTCCTCAAGAGGAAGGTCCATCCCTCTTGAGTTCCTCCTGACGGGTGTGCAGTTGTTTGCCTGTCCGAGCAGGCAGCACTGGGGTCCCATCGTCTGCCCCCAGTCCTCCCCAGTCCCCTGCTTCCATTCTGAAGGAAGTGGACTCCCTTAGAAGCTGGAGTCCTGTTCTGTTACAGGCTCCAAAAGGGGCACTAGGTTTGCCTTTTCCCATGGTGCTGGCTTCTCTGGAGGCCCCTTCCCTACAGTTCTCTCCGGTCAGCTCACAGGTATTTGTCTGTCTTTCTGTCCATAGGGAGCAGGCTGGTGCTTGGTTCTGTCCTCTTGGAGGAGTTTCTGGTGACTTGGTAGTCTCAGACAGCCCTTAAAATTGCCTTGTCCTCGAGCACAGCTTGGCCTAATTAGGAGCCTGTACTTGCTCAGATCGGCTGGTTTCGGGCCCTGGGGACCCTGGATTAATAGAAACGAGGCGGAACAGATGGATTGAGTCTATCAGCAGCGCTCCACGGCTGCCTCTCCATACTAAAGCACTTCATTACCTGCTGATTGTACCAGGGCTCCTGCCCCAGTCAGCAGGGGCTGTGTTAGGACTGGAGGCCCCTGTGCAGATGGAATTACAAGCTCCTTGTCCCCTGGGTCGTGCTTTGAGCAGGTGTCATGGATAAATCACTGTTTTATGTTTCTTCACTGCAGTTAAATTGGAAAATCGTGGTCCTGGCGGTAACAGTCTCCAAAAGCTCTCTGTGGCTCATGATTTTGGGGTCAAATCCCTATTGCCCTCTCAGGAGTGGCAGTGTGGGAGGTATGCTGGCCTGGGTTGAAGTGGCAGTCTGGAAATGTCATGTCATAGTGAAGGTATGAAGCAGGTGTCAGCTGCAGGAGATGCGCTGGTTTGGGCCATGGGGAGACTGTGTGGTGGTGGACAAGCTCGCTCAGTCCTGCTCCTCTCACGCTCACCTTGGTTCTCACAGACTGCGCTGGTGACTCCTGCCCTGCTCCCTCATAGGAATGATGGGAGGAGAACGGGACAGGAACCTCTCTGTGACTGGGTACTTCTAGTAAGAACTGTGAAGTGATAGGTAGGATGTGGGGACCATGTTGGAAGGCAGCTTTTGTTTTGCACAGTGTTGTTGAAATGCATTCTGGGAACCCTCTTGTCCAAATCCAGGTGAGAGATTTTTGAGATGTAGCATGTGTAAGAATGCAAATCGGTAGCGTCAGACCACCAGGGCGCAGATGACCCAGGTTATACTCCTCCCAACGTCAGGGTCTCTGTGGGGCTGGGCAGAGCAGTGCCCTGCAGTTCCTACAGACCTTTCACCCACGTTTCCCTGGTGACGTTTTAGACCAGCGATGCCGTTCCTGAGGGCCGTCACCACTGTAGTTTGAGAATTGAGAAGTAATCCTTGTTTTGCTTCGTTTGCCCCAAGGATGATCACATTTGGGACTCTCCAGTTTATAAAGCACAGTATATTCAAGCCAGCATCCCAGATTTACTTCGGAATGTATCTTTTTACATTCATATTCAGTCTTCCATTTATAGACGTTCTCATGGAAAATTATAAAACATTATGAACTATTTCTTTTTTTTCCTCCCACTTTGAAATAGTTCATCTTTTGCTAACAACTACAAGCTGTGAATCTTAAGGAAATAGTGGGAGATTGTGCCAGGTTTGAAGGCATGGCTGATAGATAACGCCGTACAGGAAAACAGTTGGGTTGTCAGGGTTTGGTTCCTCATCAGTATGGGAGAGAGAAGACACCTGCATAAAAGAGCCTTTGTAAGAAGCCTTAATGCAAACCTTCAGGAATATTTTCTGACTAAATTTTCCCAACTGTCACTGTTAGAGGCTTTTTGATGCCTGAGTGGAGAGCTGATTGACAAGTAAAATGTACCATGTAAGTGGCGAATGAAGAATTAGAAATTAAGACAGAGAGACAGAGGGAGAACAGGCATGTGGTCGCTGGTGTCTTGTCTCAGCTGACGTTTGGGAGCCAGGAGGGCTCTGGCAGGTGTTGCAGGGTTGTGTGTGGAAGGGCATCCCAGCGGAAAGAACAGATTGTGCATCCTCTAGTGCATGCTCAGTGTAGCCTGGAACAGCCTTCTCAGCCTAGTCCTTTACCTGTCAGACTTCTAAGCATCCTTCCAGTCTGGGCCATACGCCCCCTGCCCCTGGGAAACCCTTGACAGCACTTGTGCTGTGGCTGCCTGCCTACTTGCCATTCTCAGCCACAGCGAGGTCTGCAGTGTGTGTTCTGTGAGTGTCTGAACCCAGAGTGGACCTGAAGGGTGTGCAGGCAGCTCACAGAGAGCTGATGTCATTCACGTTCCTGCCTTTTAGTCTTGACTCTGACTGAGTGTGGGTAGATCAACAGGAACATTCTTTGTGGTTTTGTTTTGCCTCTGCAGAAAGCTCCTGTTTTGCTGCATGGACCATCCCCATCTCCTTGGCAACGGCGAGCATCACTCTTCCTCCTGCTGCCTGTGCAGAGTGTTTAATTTGGGGGGAGCTTTCTTCTCAATTCAGATTAACAGCTGCTATGCCAACTCTTACAGAGAGTGAGTTCTGAACCTGTGCCCTTGGCTTCAACAGCTTTTAGTTTTCTTTCCGGACAGATCGTCAACCTATAATACTGAGTTTCAGTGTGCTGGAGAAATGACTAAGCCATTAAGAGCACTGGCTCTCTTCAGGAGATCCCAAGTTCTTTGTGAATATTCATACATGGTGCCTCATAGCCACCTCTAACTTCAGTTCCAGGGAATCTGACACTGTCTTTTGGACACTGCAGGTACCAGGCACGTATATGATGCGCATATACATACACACACACACACACACACACACACTCTCTACATGCAAGCAAAACACCCATACACATTAAAAAAAAATTGAAGTTTCACTCAGGGTGGTGGAGGGCTGTTCTTTCCATTTTTTTTTAATGAAATGATCGTTCTTTTGTTTGACTGATTTTGGCAACAGGGTCTCACTACTTAGTCTTGGTTGGCCTGGAACGTGCTATGCAGACTTTACAAATTTCCTTGAGAACGGTGAAGAGAGCACTGCTTCCCATATTTCTCTCTTTTTTAGAAGTGTGCTTAAAGGTTCAGGAAAACGTGTTGTGATCCTGATTGCTGCGAGCATTCTGTATTTGGGTCTCTCTTAAGGTTCCCCCCTTCCGGCTAAACACACATCTAGCACTGTCTATTCAGATATCCAGTCAGCCTGCTCTGGTTCTGTTCTTAACTCTTTGAGGCAGGATCTTACTCGTGAGCCTAGGTTGGCCTTAGACTCAGGGCAGTCTTCCTGCCTCAGATTCCTAGGTATTGGGATGATAGACCTAAGATCCATGCTCCGTATGTTCTTAGAACTCTTACGGTGACTGCTGAAAACCACAGACCTTGAAACTGGCTTCCTTGTACCCGCTGCCAGCCAGCGTCAAAATCCAGGGAGGGTGTTGTTCGTAGTACAGGCAGAGATGGTGTCCTGAAGCCCATCAAAGCTGGGGTGACAGGCGCCCCTCGAGTGTTTTGACTGTTCTCCTTGGTCTTTGATTACAATTGATGATATCCTATATTTTGGATTTGAGGCCCAGATTGGGATGGCAGGAAGGGAAAATTATAAAACATTATAAACTATTTCTTTTTCTCCTCCCACTTTGAAATAGTTCATCTTTTGCTAACAACTACAAGTTGTGAATCTTAAGGAAATAGTGGGAGATTGTGCAAGGTTTGAAGGCATGGGTGATAGATTACGCCGTACAGGGATAAAAGATTTTTTATTTTTACAATACAGAGCACTTTCAGTCTAGTTCTTCCCCATGGCTCAGTGGCCTCTGCAGGATGCAGACACACCCTCCACTGACCCAGATTTGGGGGATTGTTTGAAGCAGTTAACTGCCAATAGGTCATACCAGAATTGGATGTAGTCCATGTTCATTTATGAAAAGGGAAATTTGGGATTTCCACAGCATCTTACGTGAGGCAGTAACGGCAGATCTAAAGTGTGGTGGAGTGGCAAGGGGAGGGTAGAAGATCTTACCCACCACACTGGGTAGTGAGGGGGTTCTCTCTGGAAGGACAATTTGTCAAGCCTAAGGATGTGTCTAGGCTTGTCCCTCACCCCCGTGTCAGGATGCAGCTGTGGTATTTGGGGGTGGTTTGGTCTGGGGGACTGGAGAACAGCGCTGGGCTGCACTCCAGTGTCAGTCAGCCCTGCTTCTCACAGCCAGCATGGGTGGGACCAGGTGTCCAGAGCAGACTGGCAGCCACTTCACAGTGGCTTTCTGTTCTGAGTGCCAGGCAGAGGGGCCTCTTGTCAGCACCCCGCTCACGTCCCCCTAGGCTGAGGGCTGGCCTAGCGGGAGGGGACATCACTGTGGGAGCCTGGACACATTTGCTAGACTTTTGTTGGGGGAGGTCAAAGGTGTGAGGGAACTCGGGGGCCACCAAGCACCTTGTCACCTTTGTGGGCATCCTGTAGCCGTCCACGGCCGTCAGAGATGTGGCTGGTGCATCAGGGGCCGTGAGTCACGACTGTAGTTCATTTGGATTGAAAGAGCAGGTATTCCTGTAAGTGCATTTGGAACGACGAGGGAATTGAAATTGACTTGTTCAGTTGTAAATGTTATGAATATGTACAGTCCAAGTTGTTCCAAATTGCATATCAGTTGCAGAGTGATCTAAGTGTAAAGTACACTCTGAATATCAAAGATCCTTGAAAAATAATGTAAGATAACCCAATAATAATTTTTATCTCGGGTTTTTTTTTAATGATTACATTTAGATACACTGGGTTAAAAGTATTATGAAAATACTTTTGCTTTTATTTACCTTTTTAAAGCTGGCTTCTGGGAAAGTTGGAATTACTATGTGTCTCAAGTTACATGTTACCAGCAGGGCTGACCTTTGAGCCTGTTCTTGCAGGAAAGTGATGGATAGTCCTTTAGGGGAACTGGCTAATGCCTCTTGAGCATTTTCCCCATTGACTTGGTTTTTAGGAGACACCTAGTGTTTTAAGAGGAGCCACTTTTTAAAAGCCTGTTTATAAAATATTGTGGTTTTTTAGTTGGTTCTTTGAGACAGTGTCTTGCTGTGTAGCCCAGGCTGATCTGAAACTCATGAGTCCTCATACCTCACCCTTGTGAGTGCTGAAATAGGCGTGCCCTCCCCATGCCATCAAACATTTTTTTCATTGCATAATAACAACACATTTCTTAAGGGAAATTAGGAAGTAGTGATTAACTGAGGCAATTCCCCAGTTTTGAAAGACCGTTTTCCTAACAGCACTTTCTTTTTTTTTTTTCAAGATTTATTTATTTATTTCATGTATGTAAGTACACTGTCACTGTCTTCAGACACACCAGAAGAGGGCATCAGATCCCTGTTACAGATGGTAATGAGTCATTATATGGTTGCTGGGAATTGAACTCAGGACCTCTGGAAGAGCAGTCAGTGCTCTTAACCACTGAGCCATCTCTCTAGCCCCCTAACAGCACTTTCTAATATTTTGCTTAGTGTTAGCGTGAAGCCTCTCAGAGACTTTATAGATTACCTTGAGAACAGTGAAGAGTATCGCTTCCCATTCTCTGTTTGAAAAGAGTGCTTGAGGGTTCAGAGGCCTGGACAAGGTGGCAGGAAAGCCACAGGGGCTCAGAAGGGGATGCAGATGGTTGTCAAGGATGGTCTTGTACTCCCAGGGTAGTCTCATGCTGGGGCCCACCCAAGCAGGGTGCTGCCTAGCAGGATGGCTGTGGTGGCCAGAGAACCCCGTTTCCAAATGTCCTGTTTGCACATGTGCTGGGAGAGCTTTGTGTGTTGCCACCTGAGAGACATGTTTGAGATAACAGCCGTGGTTGGCAAGATGATGTGTGTGAGCCCAGGTGCTAGACAGTCCCACTGTCAAGTGTCTCACCTCATGGTTTTGAGATGCTTTTGAGGTGCTCAGCTGTGAGACTAGCCCAATGGGTAGTCTTATCTCCTGAATGCCTGTGGGAAGCCTGCTGGGCACAGCTAATTCCTTCCCCCAGCTGAGAAATTCCACTCAGGCTGCATCTTAGGGGAAACCCTTTCAGAGGCACAGGGCTTCCCTGCTGTACCACCCAGTCCTTTCCTTGTCTTCTACAAAACTGGATGTGTGTGTGTGTGTGTGTGTGTGTGTGTGTGTCCATGTCCATCTGCCCATCCATTTGTCCTTCCATCTGTCCATGCACACGGAGCCAGAGGTGATATTGGGAGTCTTCTATCACTCAGCACCTTTTTTAAGTCGGAGTGACTGGCCAGTGCTCTCTGGAGATCACTTGCTGTTGCCCCCTGCCCCTGTTGCCACTGCCACACACACACACACACACACACACACACAGGTTATATCCTCTCTACCCTGCCCCACTTCTTCACATGGGCACTGGGGACCCAGACCCAGGTTCACATGCTGGCACAGTAGGCACTTTACCCACTGAGACATCACTTCAGGCCCCAATCGGATTTTTCTCTTCTGATTTGTGAGAAGCAGGTTTAAGCTGAAAGACAGGCTCTGCCCTGAGCCAGAACAGAACTGAAAGACCCACAGATATTAGGCTGTGACTGATGGCCATGTCCTACCGTGTTTGGAGGATTCCTATGAGGGTCAGGAGGCAGCTTTCCCCAAGGCCCCCCGACTGGGTTGAGAAGCTAGATGCATTCTTCTCCTAGGAAAGTCACTCTCTGTGAAAAAATAAATAAAATCTCCTCTATCAAAATGTGCCCCAGAGCCTCATCTTATGCTTGTTAATGCTCGGTGGCATCCCCATTTCTTATTCCCTATTTTGTTTTAACTGCCCCAGCTCTATGAACACAAAACAATTCAGAGGAGCTTTAAAAAACAAGTTTAATCCTGGCATGCCATTATCTCCTCCCCAAGCTTCTGCGGATGCAGTGCTCGTTTCTATATGATGCAGGAGAGTGATGACACTCTGTTGAATGGCTTATCCAATCGTTTGGGGCCTTTGCAGTTGTCACATAGTGGCTGTACACTTCTCCAGTGACCTTGTTAGCAGTTATTTACCCAGTGGCTCATCACCCTTCTCCCGGTCTTAACGGTATCTTTCTCTCTCCGTCTCTGTAGGAAGTTCTCCAGCAGCTGATCGTCATGAATTTGCCCAATGTTTTGATGATTGGCAAAGACCCACTGTCTGGTGAGTGCAAGAGCCCCACCCCCACCTCCTGCAGCGCCTGGGCGATGCCATCAGTTTGGACAGCTGTTAGCCACAGCTCTGGCTACCAGCTTGGAGGCAGCGCAGGGAAACACGTGGTTTTGATACAATTTTAGAGAATGGTTTATTGTCCTGAGGCTATAAGCCAAGCATGCATTTCCCTCTCCATCCTCAGATGTGCATGCGGGGACAGAGCAGCCATGCCTTGTCCCTTCAGAGAGGGCTGGTCTGACTTTGGGGGTTGAAGTTGTGATGGACTTTGCAGGCACTCCTTCTCTGTAAACATGATATCAGACTCCATTGTGATGCGTGTGTGCCTAGATTGGGAAGTAAGCACATTTGGGGAGCCAGTGTCTCTCCTCAGGGACCCTGTGATGTTTGTGTATGTTCCATGAATCCCATGTGGTCTCGTGTCCCCCACCTGACTTAGAGCACCTGGCCAGCAAGGGCTCTCAGACACTGCACAAGTCTGTAAAATGGTAAATTCTCCTGCCACCTTCTGGGTGTCACAGGTAATTCCCAGGTGACCCAGGTGGTGTGTGGCTCCCTCACGTAGTGTCACACTGCTGCTCATAGCATGTACTTCAGTTCCAGGGTGAGAGCCCCTTATGCCGGCCCCTTGTTCATTCTTCGTTTGGAAACTCAGAGTAGGTGAGGTACCAAGACAATCAAGGGCCCACACCGGCAGGATGGGCTGAGGCCAAGGGTTCTGGGACTTAGCAGTTTTGACAGAAAGAGCCTAAGACTGTGAGCTGCTCCTTGTCCTCTCTGTCCTTTTTTCCTGATTGAGACACTACCTAAGTTGTCTTAAAACTAGAGGGAAGGTCTACCTGGTGACCAGCCTCAGACGTGACTTTTAAAAGAGCTAGTCACCCCGTGGCGTGATCCTGGGAGTGGCAGCAGCAGCAGCTTCCTGGTACAGTAGACGTAGGCAGGACTCTCTTTCCGGGCTCTAGCTGGTAACATGTCTGCCTTTTTTTATTTCTGTATTGTACACCAAAAAAGAAACATCCTTGACACTGACCCATGAGCATCTGTCACCAGCATGACGTGGTGGCTTGGTGGTTCCTGCCCGTGAGGACCCTCCACATTCCATCGCATTGCATCAGCCACAGGAAGGAGCCTTTGGTCCTCCAAACTCCAGCTCTGGCTTTGGCCAGCCACCTCTGAGAAGCCACCTAGGGAAGGTGGAACCTTAGAGACTTGTGTGGTGACACGGGGAAAGTGGGTTGCTTCTCTGAGAACTGTGTTGTCTTCCAGGTTGATATGGGACTGGTGTTACCCAGGAGACAGGTGATGGCTTGTAAGGTGGCTGTGCCAGCAAGAGCTGCCGTTCTGTCTGCTTTGAGGGCAGAGGAGGAGCTGGCGAATGCTTGCTCCTGTGCCAGCCTTTGAACACATTTGAAAGTGTGGAAATGACAGTGTGCTTTGGGTGTGTCCGTGTCATTCCCATTTATAGGTGAGGAATTTAGTTATGCACACGCCCTTGTCACTAGGCTGATAAGCAGAGTAGCTGATTGGTGGCTCGGGCCTCTGGGGCCTGAGTTCTGCCTGTGTCACACACCCTGTCCCAGCAGTTGCCAGCGCTCAACCTTTCTAGACCACAAAGTTGGTTAGATCATGGTGCTGAGGCAAATGTCAGTGGTGAAGGGATCAACACGGTCTCCCTCCCCTGCTCAGCCACTCCCCCATCGTTCTGCTGCCCCCAAATCTGAATGCCTTTCCCCCTCTTCTTCTCTTCCTCCAGGCCCCTCACTCCTATCAGAGATAGATTGTCTGAGTTAGGGAAAAGTCCTGTGTGGCACCAAACCAGAATACCTGGAAGTAGATCCTTTTTACACCTATTTACTGAGCCATCTTTTAGCCTAACCCACCTTTGTTTGCATAAATCCCCTCCATTTTAAGTGTATAGTCTATGTCACTGCTTTTTCCCAAGTCTACAGAATTGTGTAACCTTCCCTTTGGTCCATCCTGAGAGCATCAGGAGAAGCTGCTTTTCAGTGTTGGTCAGAGGGTGAGGTGAGTGGTCCCAAGGCCCCACTGCGATACATAGCCTGTGCTCGCCCATCCCAGAGGGTGAGGTTCTGCTTCCGGAGGAGAAGCGCTGTGGTGAGACAGTGAGCAGGAGCTACTGTAGCAGACACCCACAGCTAAGCCCGGCTGCCTAGGCAGGGCTGACTGACATGTTAGACCGTGGCCTCGCAGGCTGCCTTTGAGGGCAGCGGCCATCTCCCCATGATGCACGGATAGGCAGGTTGACAGGGGCTCTTGGGGGCTTCTGAGAGTCAGGGAGGATGGCAGAGACAGCTGCCAACAAGAAGACACAAACACAAATCCCAGAGTCAGAGAGACATATTCATGGAATCGAAGTTTTAAAAAATAGATGTGTGAAGCATTTTGTGGTTCCTTTTAAACAAAGAACAAAGTTAGCATTTAAAGGGCACCGTGGCTGCCCCGGAGTAGAGAGAATTCCTTTTTACACTTGTTCTGCCTCCTGCGTCTAATGAGGGGCACACCGGAGCCTTTTTTTTTTGGCAGATGGCTCCACACCACGCTGTTAATCTTAGCATTCTGAGGTTTGTGCTGTTGGCACATGTACCACAATGGAACAAGGTCTCTGATCCCAAAACAGTACGACTTCACTGTGACACACCCTCCTGGCGCCACCGACTGCTCTGCTCTTGCTGGCTGCACCCACAGGGCAGCTTGTCAAGTCCTTGCTCCTTGAATCTCCTCGGCGCAGCCCTCCTGGCCTCCTTGTCCCATTTATGCTGTTCTGTTTTCCCTTCTCCCCTAGCTCTTTTGAGCAAACAGTCTATCTTATATCCAGTGCCTCCATCCGAGCCTGGCATGATGTGCCACAGCCTGTGTGCGGGAGGCCTGTTTCCGTCCCTCCATATGCTACTCCTTTAAGCCCAGCTTGCTACAGCTGTTTAACCATGCACTTGGATACATAAAAAAGGTCACCCGGGTGATGTTTAACCCCTGCTCGGTAACAGCTGTGTCTTCTTGGACCAGAGATGACCCACAGAGGGTCCAAGACCCACACTATCTCGTCAGCTGCATATCCATCAAGCCCATTTGTTTGGTTTACTGGTGAGACTCTTCTGTAGGAGCCTTGTGAGGACCAAGGGCTCTCCTCAGCTCTAACTGTAAAATGAGGCGGAGCGGTGTGTACGGCACTTGTGGTTTCTCAGCAGCCAGGCCTGTCACAGTGCCACACACACACGAAAAGACTACACTTGTCTTGACAAGAAGCCAGAGTGTTAGCAAATTAATTTCTGCGGTGCATCATAGAACAGTCTGGAAGAGAGCTTGGTTTGGTTTTTTTTTTCTTCCAAGGCCTGTATCCAAGCGCAGTAGTTATTTACAGACTTATAAATGGCTGATCTCATCTACATTGGCTAAATTGGAAGGGAAGGAGCCATAGAAGTTTAAAGGCATGGAGGTCAGTAAACATGCTTAAATTCATACATTATGCAGACGTTGTGGTTTTGGGTATTTGGCCATAGGCCCTGAGCAGGACTGGCCACCACCATTACTCTGCTCACTCTAAATTCCAGTGCAGATTCCTGGGGCCTGTAGAGGTTACCACCCCATGTGTGTACTCTGCCAGGGACCTGTCTATGAATATAGCTGGAATTCTTGGGGCTAGCTGTTAGTGGGGCTGGCCACTGGTCCCAAGTGTTCCTTGTATGGCCCTTGAACCTAGGTCTCCAGGAGCAGATGTAGCATTTGGAGGGCTCAGAGTAGTCTGGGCATAGCTGTCCTCTTTGGCCACATGTAGGACCCTGGTGTGTCTGCTGTTCTGGTTGGTGGAGCCACAGGCCTGGTTTCTGACCCCTCCCAAGGAGACCCAAATGCCCTTGCATCTTTTTTCATCCTAGCAGGCTGCCCCTTGGCTGGAGCCTTGCAGAAGGAGCCTGGTCCAAGAAGTCCAAACCTATTCCCCAGCATTGGCTGTTCAGCTGCTCACTATTTGGATCCAGTGAGCCTGGAGCCCGAGAGAAGTCCCCAGTGTATATTGGGGCAGGAAATCATAGAGGAGAATCCATAATGGAGGTCATCCCCTCATGCTTCTCTGTGCAGAGGGGATAGTTCATTCTACCCAGGCAAGAGGAGAGTGGTATTTGGGCAGGGATTTGATGAGCTCTTAGTAGAGAAGACAAGTCATGCTTGCTTTCTGCCACAGAACTAATATTTGAGATGGTCACCTCTTACAGGGGAATGGCCTAATTTAGATCATGTTGTTGGGATCCTACCACTCGTAATTCAATTGCTTTAGGACCTTAAAGCATATGTTGGAACAAAACTTCCCATATCAGGGCCACAGAGCAGAGGTCATGGTGTGCCTCAGTGAACAAAAGTTAGACCTCCCATTAAGTCCCATCTGTTAACTCTCTTAATTATTCTACTTTGGAACCAGCCTTTCCACACATGGGCCTTTGGGGGACATTCTCCATCCAGACTGGAGGTAAAGGGGGATGTCAGAGGTAGGAGGAGCTTGGGGTTGGAGATGTGCAGGATCCAGCCCCACTGAGAGGAATGTTCCAAGGCAGCCATGCCTCCTTACCCTCTAAGGGAGCAGCCCTGGAGTTCTGGATCCATGGAAGTCTCCCTCACACAGCCCACATGCAACAGCCCTGCGCAGCTAACTGGGGTACCAAGGTGGGTGTGCTAGTTCTACAGGCTACCTCCTGCAACCCTGCAGGGGTCCAGGTTCTGCCTGTCACCCTCAACCTTGTTGATATCTAGGTTGCTCCCCTCAGAACTGAAAGGGCCCTTTTCCTCCCTGGCTGCCTGCCTGCAGTCCTACAGTGGGCTGGGAGGGTGGCAAGGCTGCTGAGCCGTTCTTGTGCCCATTCTCCAGCCTGCCTATGTCCTTATCTCATTATCCAGACCTATGTTTGTTCTAATCCTGTTTCTTCATTTATTTACTACATTTACTGTGTGTGTGTGTGTGTGTGTGTGTGTGTGTGTGTGTGTGCGCGTGCATACACCACAGTGTACGTAAGATCCAATGGTGGCTCTTAGCCGGTTCTCTCTCTTTTCCATCGTGTTGAGGGAGGGGTCAGTCTCAAGTTGTTAGGCTTGGTGACAGACACTTTTACCAACAAGCATCTTGCTGACTATAAATTGGAAAAACGTTTAGTTCTTTGAATGAGGAGTGAGAAAATGTTAGCACTAATGGTTAGTATTTGTTAACTTGATTTGATTGGGACCCACGTGGGTTTCTGAGGACATTTTCAGATCGAGTTTGGGACTGAATAAAAAGAGGGAAAGGAAGAAGCCAGCAAATGCTACCGTTTATCTTGCTTCCCGACTGCAGATGCAGCACGAGCGGCTACCTCACCGTTTCCACACCTTCCTACCATGACGAACCATATCCCTTCAAACCACAAGCCTGCATACATCTTTTGTCAAGTTGCTTTCTCCAGATACTTTGTCACAGCATTGAGGAAAAATAGCTAATACAGACAGTTTGTAAAATCCCCGCTCTTACCAGAATTTTGATCATTCTGGCATCTCCTGTCTGATTCTTGAGAACAGCACCTCAGAAAAGCACCTTGATGTTCTGATTCTGAGGGACATGTTAGCTTCCCTGCTGCTTGCTAGTTCAGAAATCTGTTCCTTTTGCCAGGTTGCAGTGCTGGTTTGGTGGCCTGGACACCAGAAGTCCATGCCGTGCCTCCTAGGAACAGTTGGAGCCTGGTTCCCAGCATGCTCTTGGGTCAGTGCAGCAGTCCAGGGCCAGCCCTCTGGCCAGCAGGGCTTGCTTGGAAACCAGGCTTTGTTTAGTAAACTTCCTGGAGTGGTTAGAGAGGGCCTCAGCTACCAGCACCATGGCCGCTAGCAATTCTGCTCTTTGGGGCTGCGAGCGGCCGAGTCGGAGGAAGAGACTGAAGGAGGAGATGTTGTTTGTCAAAGGTCTTTGTCTTTCCCACTGATGTCTGGGTCTGGGGTTCTCCATCTGGTGCTGGGAGGTCCCTTGACTGTGTTCCTGCTGCATGACCCTCCTCTCTCCTGGGCAAACTATGTCCCTCTCTCATGTGCTTGGTGAATTTTGTCAAATTTGCGGCCCAGGCTGGTAGAGACAGGTTAGGATAGTGAAGGTGTCCTGAGGGCTTGTGGTTTCAAATTGGAGACAGCTGTCTTCTGTCCTTTGTGGTGGTGCCAGGGCACTCAGAGGCATAGGACAGACTTGATATGAAAGACAGAGAGACACTAGGATGGATGCGGCAACTAGTCAGGTGCACTTGGGGTACCCCTGTACCATTTCATACAGAAGTGTGGCTGTGTGCCTGACAAAGTGTATAGTTGAAGATGTTTGTTGAAGGACTAAATAAACAATAGGGGATTGCATGTCACTTGTATGCCTGGTGGGTGTCGTGTGTGATCACATTCTGAGGGTGAGAAAGCTGACAGACTCCTGCCCCAGACTGTGAGGCTGCTTCCTACCGCTCAAGTGGGGCATGGATGGTGGAGGTGGTCCCGTGCTCCCACGCATGAGCAGTTTGGTGCATGATTCCATGGTAGTACCATGGAAGGCTAGTCTATCGAAATAATATAAATAATAATAAACCGCTGCCTTTGGGTTAGACAGAGCTTCCAGGAAGGCCGAAGATCTAGGCCTCTTGGGTGAGCCTCTAGATGTACATCGGGGAGTATTGATACCATGTTCAAACTGCTATTTTTACAAATGGGACAGCCCTGTAACCCTGCTTATGAAATGACCGGTTTTTAAATACAAAACCAGGGAAAGCAGTGTTAGTGGGCCACCCTAGCATGTAAACCCAGAGGAGAGCAGAATGTAGAATACTAAGAAAGACATCTATCTGTGGAAACCCAAACTGCTATCTTAGAGATCTCACAGCAGTTAGCGTCATTCAGTCAGCAAACGCAGAGGAACAGTGAGAGCTGGGGTTCCAGAGAGGGGATAGGTGGAAGATGCTGTGGGCTCAGGAGCAGATAGCTCTCTGACTAACACCCCCCCCCCAAGATGGAGATGATGACGTTCTTCTTTCAGGACTGTTTTGGGGTTGACAAATGGTAGCCGTAGTAGCACTTGATTCTGAAGTACAGAGGCAGTGCCCATTGGTATAGAGGCTGCACATCTGTGCAGGCTCAGGCCAGTGCTCTATCTGTGTACTGGGTGACAGTGTCAGGCTGTCCGCCTGCCCATCCCCGCAAGCCTGGGATGTCCGGGTCCTCAGCCTGCTGAGTCAGCAAGACAGGGTTGAGCTGCCCTGCTGTTCTTTGACCCTGTCTCCGGATCCCCACTGCTTCCTTCCTGTCTTCCTCTAGGCCGAGGGTACAGCTATGGCAGGAGGGGCTCCTTTAGAGAAGGATGCCGCTTGCTCCTTAGCCATCTCTTAGGGGTGCTGGGGTTCATTCAGGTTGTCAGTCTCAGCATAGGGGGTCAGCTCTAAGCATTCCAATGGCTTCAGCCAAAGGGACTAAGGAGGGAGCCAGAAGACACTCAAGGAGTACGGGCACTATGCAAGACCAGTTCTGTGTGGTGTGCTGGTGTGCATTGGTACCAATCTGTAGACTTGTGCTCAGGACTCTGAGGTGTGATTCCTTACTATCTGCATGGGCTTCGGGGACAGTCCAGAGTCCTTCCCCTCTGACCTAGCCCAGCTCCACGATATAACTGCCCCACCACTTTCCATCCCACACCTCGCTCTGTGTGGAATCAGACGCTTTCTCCTGCCTGGAGCTAGGTGCTGTATGCATCCTTCAGTTTTGTGTGTTCCTTGAACAGCCCATCTGCTGCTTTCCATGACTGCAAAGAGCTGGGTGGCTATCAGGCCGTAGGCAGGCTGAAAACAGGCTAGTAGGGTTTCCTTAGACTCACTGACTCAGACTGTCCGAGGTTCCACAAGACAAAGTGGGTGTTTTGACTTCACTACCTGGGGTTGCTCGTGAGTCATCTGGCCTAGAAAATGACATTGTTTCGTCCCCAGCACCATCTCTCTGAAAACCAGCTCCAATAAGCTTAACCACGAAGCATATGAGAAACATCATTCTTTCTTAACCCTGTACCTTTTTGTACATGCTGTTTCCTGTGCCTGGAAGCCTTGCTTGACACTGCAAACTAGGTCCTTTTTCTAGGTCACCAGTGTGTGTGTGTGTGTGTGTGTGGTGTTTTGTCTGTGTACCACATGTGTGCAGTGCACATGTAGGCCAGAAGAGTGTCAGATCCCCTGGAACTGGAATTACCAACAGTAGTTAGCTGCCATGTGGGTGCTGGGAACCAAACCTGGGTCCTATGAAAGAACAGCCAGTGCTTATAACCACTGAGCCATCTCTCCAGTCTCTCAGCTCTTTTAAATGTCTGATGTGTTCATTTATGTCCACATTTGTTTGCATTCAGAGCACTTGTTGACCTCTGTACTTCCAGGGTACAGTAGGTGCTTGGCAGGGAGTTAGTTGCTACCCAGCCTTGCATGCCTGCTGCCTGCCTCTTGCTGCAAGGACCCAAGAGAATCATGTAGTGTTCCCTGAAACTAGTCAAACATACATCCTGGGGGTATATAGGTTTATCCTTAGGAAAAAAGCATCTTTTTTTACTAGTGAAATCTTGGAAGAAATAGGCATCCCCTTTCCACAAGAAACAGGGTGGCGTGGTCTTGGGTCTTTCCTTCTGGGCTCCCTTGAGGTGGAGGCTGCCAGGTGAAAGTGTCGACTGCAAGCGTCAGTGGCTGGGTGGGCCACGGGTGTGGCGCAGTGTGGTAGGACCTGCATATCTCTAGGGGGGGTTATTATTTCCATTGTTTGTTTTATGAATTTTTTTTCTAAGTTTGGTTATTTTTTAGCCTTTGTTCCTCGTTACAAAAAAATATTTTTCGAACAGTGCTCTACATTTCACAGTTTTGTCCTATTTTCTTTTTCCATTTGAACACATTCATAATTTTTATTATGGCCAAACTATTCAATCCTATAAGGTATAATGAAAGAAATATAATTTTAATATCAAAATGTGAGAGTACTGAAGGTAGTTAAATAGACTGGGAAACATAGGCTGTGTGTCTTACAAATTAGAATTTGTAAATAAATAATGTTGGTTTAATTGAAAGGCAACTTACAGAGACGTTTCTGATAAAAATCACCACATCACCATCTCTGACAAGAATTTCTCACAGATTGAGGTATTTTTATCCTAAATTTCTATGTTACACTTTTACTAACTTATTGTCTCTGTGTGTGCATGCATGTGATGAATGGGTCGCTACATGAGTGTGGAGATATGAGGTAAGGAGTAAGTCCTTCAAACTGCCTGGGTCCCAGGGGTCAAAACTAGGTCATCAGACTTGGCGGCAGTGTTTTGTCTTATTTTGAAACAGATCTCTCTGTGTATCCCAAGCTGACCTTGAACTCGGGGTCCTCCTGCCCCAGTCTCCCCGTGCTGATATTAGCTGTACATTCAGCTCTTATTTAGCTCTCCCTTACTTACCATGACTTCTTGGGTACATAAATGACTCAGATGGCGCTCGGGTGCTGGCAGGGTGCCAGGGTCACCCCTGTTCTTACATTGACCTCACTGGGTTTTGTTGTTTAGTTTTAATTATTTTTTATGTATGTGGATGGATTGCCTGCATACATGTCTGTGCATCGCCTACGTGCATAGTGTCCGCGGATGCCAGACGCATTGGATCCCCTGGAGCTGCAGCTGCAGACAGTTGCCGTGTGAGGGCTGGGAAGCAAACCTGGGTCCCGTGGAAGCACAGCAGTGCTCTTGCCTGCCGAGCCGTCGTCTCTCCGGCCCCTTCCGTGGAGTTTTGAGCCCTCACATCTGTGCAGGTTCTAAACCACTTGCTGTCCGAGTACTTGCTTGCCTTCTTACTGCTAACTAGCATCGAGCCTGTCCAGCAGTCAGTGACACTTTGATATGTTTTAAATAGACAATTACACACTAAATGCACTGTGACATGTTGATACATTTATGGTGTGTACTGACCAACCTTCAGTTACTCCAGCACTGATCCCTGGTGAGAAGCCCTCCGTACAAGCCCTTTGTCATGTATGGTACCATACTGTGAGCTGTAACTGCCCTCCGTGTGGTAGGACACAGTGCTTACTCCCCCTGTCTGATGGGGACTGTCCCCTCAAGTCTACCTCTCATTATTTTAGTGTCCTAATGGATTACTGGAATTGTCTCAGTTATTCTGAAGGATACTATAATTAGATCCTTTGCCCTTGACTGAAGAGTAACGATTTTCTTCATGAGCTCAGACCCTAGAAGCGTTTTCTTCCCTTGTCTCAGATCCTGGGAGAAGAGCAGGTAAGCATGAAAGCAGGGGCTGTGTAGATCTCACTGTAGGACTAGGAGCCAGTATTTTGGTGTCCACCCAAGGGTACATGAGGGACACCCGCCTGCCAGTGACTGTGACACTCAAGAGGGGACAGAGGTGGATGCTGACTGGCAATGCCCCAGAGAGTTCCATCGACCTGACTGACTTGAGGCTGTTAGCGATTAATATGGGAGTTTCTTTTCCTTCTGATTAAAACCAACCTGGAAGGCTTGATCTTCTTGATAAGAAGGGAGTGTGGTCATGCTTAGATCAGAGCTTCTGGCCAAGTAGAAGGCTGTAGTGTATGGATCCACACCCTGGGGCCTAATCTTCTGGTGTGTCCTTGAGGACAAGGGAATGGCCTCGGGCCCCACCTGGGAGGTACTGTGGCTCTAGGGGACTGGACTCCAGGTAGCTCCCTGTTCTGGAGCCTGACAGCCACGCCAGCGCCTAGGAGCCAAGTTCAGCAGAGTCTTGGCCAGGAATTAGCAGGCCCTCACAGGTTACTGCCCACACCTCTTCGCCTTCTCCCAGTTCTTGGGTGTGGTGTGGGTTTTTTATTTGCGCAGTATATTACTTTTCTCTTTGTTATAAAATACCAGACAGAAGCAGCTTAAGGGAAGATGAATGTATGTGACTTATGAGCTAAGAGGGTCGGTCCATCATGGTGGGGAAAGATGTGGAGTTCATGGAGGGAGTGTAGGGCTCCTTACATCACCACATGTCCTGCTTCTGTCAGGACAGAGGGGACGATGCTGGCAAACGACACTCCTTCCCTTTCTCCTTTTCTTCAGTCCAGGACTCCAACCCACAGCATGATACATCCTTCTAAGCATCCATCTTCCCTCCACAGTTAATTCCTCTCTGGAATTGCCCTCAGACACCTACATTGAAGGTTAATACCACAAGTGTATCCAGTTGTTACTGGGGTCATTTTGGAACAGTATGGTAGAGAGTCAGAAGTCTATCGAGGAAGTGGTGCTATGTTTTGGCATACACCTTTCTTTCCCTATTGTATGACAGGATGTGTTGGAAAGGGCAGAAACAGTAGTTGGTTTTTGTTTTTTAACAAACCTCAATGGGAACCCTGTTCATGACCCAGGCCAGCCGCTCCCATCCTACAGAAGTAGGAACTGATGCTGGAGACAGAGTATGGCTTTCCCCAATCATCTCACTGTGGAGCGACCAAGCCAATTTGAGAGCCCAGGTCATCTGGTACTGGTTAATTGATTGAGATAGACACTCAGCCTCAAGCACAAAGACAGATAACTTTGAATGAAGTTTGGTTTGGGGCCCATCCTAGTAGCAAAAATTAAGATAGTAACCAGATATATTGATCAAGGGTTGGAACGTGGAAACTGTTGCATGATTCACAGAACAGAATGGAAAAGCCTGTCTTCAGGACAGTGTGGCCACATGACAGATGTAATATTTGCCCCAAGAAAGTGTGTAAGGCTGTTATTCATAGAGAATTGACTGCTAAGATGCTCTTTGCAACATCTTTTATTAAAATATAGAATATTTGCCCCAAGAAAGTGCATAAGGCTGTTATTCATAGGGAATTGACTGCTAAGATGCTCTTTGCAGCATCTTTTATTAAAATATAGAAAACTTGCCCCTGGAAAGCAGTTGGTGATTGTTTGAGCTTTTGAAGGTTTATTTATTATTTATTTTATGTATACGAGTACACTGTAGCTGTCTTTAGACACCCAGCAGAGGGCATCGGATCCCATTTCAGATGTGGTGGTGAGCGACCATGTGGTTGCTGGGATTTGAACTCAGGACTTCTGGAAGAGCAGTCAGTGCTCTTAACCGCTGAGCCATCTCTCCAGCCCCCATTTGAGCTTTTATGCAAAGTGGTTTGCTAGCCATAAAGAAAAATGTATATCCAGGTGCATGATTGTAATGCCACAACTTGGGATGCCGACAAAGGGGATCACAAGGACCAGGCCAGCCAGGGCTGCATCGCAAGCCTTTGTCTCAGAAAGCAAAAGGTGCCAGGTATGGTTTCTGTGGTTCATATTAGAACACTCCAGTGTGACACTGAACCTCTCAAACGGCGACACACATGCCTTGGCAGTGTGCGGCTGCACACATGTGGCTCTCACACTGTCCTGCCTCTCTTCCTGAGCGCTCCTGGGACAGCAGGCAGAGCTGTAAACAGTCGTCCCCTATCGGACTTCGCTTACAGCACATGCTGAAAGCTTTTGCTGACGGAGAGGCCTGTCAGTTACCATTGAGAGATGTATGAAGTATGTGAGTGATAAAGGGCTCAAATGGCTCTGCACAAAATTCTCATAAAAAAATATACGAACTTCTGCATAGCATGCACGTGTAAGTAGCTACTGGTTTGTTGTTGTCGTTGTGGGGTTGTTTTGTTTTGGTCTTTATCTGATTTTTTTCCCCCCTTAAAGCAAAATATACACTCTCGGAACTTTCTTAAGCAGCTGCCTTTAATTAAATCTGTTGCTGTTTTGACACAGGGAAGAGCATGGAGGAGATTAAGAAGGTGCTACTGCTGGTACTGGGCTGTGCTGTTCAGGTAGGGCTGTGCAGTAGTTAGGGAGGGTTCTAGATGGAGCCCATCGTCATTACAGGAGTCACGAGGAGGCAGTGTGACAGCTGTTTGTAGTTCTTTGGGACGGGATACCATACTGTGTGCTCCCTATAGCCTATAGGCCAGATCTCAGGCACCTATTTTTGTAAATAAGTTTTATTGAGCTACTGTCCTCTTCCCTTTTTTGCGATTGTCACTGTGTGCTTTCCAGCTATAGTGGCAAGGTTGAGGAACTGTGACAGTTCTCAGAACTGCCCTTAGAGAGCAGAAAATGTAAAATTGTCAGCATATAGTTGGGTGTAGTGACACACACCTATAATCCTAGCACTTGGGGGTTAAGGTAGGAGTATTATGAATTTTAGGGTAACCTAGACTACAGAGACCTTGTCTATTGCCAAGCTCAGTCACAGAATGCTTGGCTAGTATGTATAAAACCCTGGGTTCTATCCCCAGTGCCTCCAAGCAGAAACAAGTGCCCTCTGGAGTGTGCCTGCCCTCGCCCTGAGTCACGTGCATTCCCTTTGCTTGTGAAGAAATGCTTGTGTGGGATCAAACCTGAGCTTCTGAAGCCTGTCTCCTGTAGCCAGAAGAGCTTTGTGCAGAGTCTTGGTCTGAGGACAGTACTAGGACCCCCAGGCTGCTGTGGGTGTGGTTGTTACCTGGGTTTCCTGCACCTGGATAAATGCTTCCATTGATTCATATAATCCCTCACAGTGTGAGAGAAAAGAGGAATTCATTGAGAGAATCAAACAGCTGGACATCGAGACCCAGGCTGGCATCGTGGCTCATATCCAGGAGGTAGGTATGGGGTCGGGCGGGGGTGGCCATGGATGCTAGAGCCGGAGCAAGAAGCAGCATCTCTGTGGTGGGAAAGTTTGAGGGCTACATCACCATGAATGATTTGGTTAATTTTAGGTTTCGTTACACCACAGACGCATTGATTCTGTTTGGAAAGGGAGCTTAGCCACCAGCAAACTAAAATAAAATAGAGGTCTGAAAAACACACACACCACACACACTTCAGTCAAGTCATCTTCTGCCTGCTTCTTCTTGCCTTATATGGACTCAGACTATTTTTAAGAGCTGTCAAATGGTTTAGGCTCGGAGTTTGATTTATAAGCCCTGAAAATGTATTCTGGCAAATGTCATCCTCTCTGAACAGTCGATCTTTAGAGAGTCTCCGCTGCTGTCAGTGACACACAAGGAAACAAGCTGCCACCGAGAGAGATGTCAAAACCAGTACGTCCTGAGAGCACTTCTCAGGAGGCCTCTACACTGTCACATGGCCTTGGGGAAGGACAAGCCAAGCCTTCCTGCCCCTCTGCCTAAGGTTGACTGAGATGGCATCAGCTGAAAAGGTGGCTTCTTTGTGGGGCAGATGTCCACCCAGGATGAACCTTTCTCTTAGAGCTGGGTGCCTCGTTAGGGCTCAGAACTCTCCGTAATTAGACCACGTCAATAGGAGCATGCAAGAACTGCTGTACCATTGGGAGAGGCACCACAGACAGGGCTTTCATGGTAGGTGCTGGTGATGTGGCTGTAGCTGGGAGGAGAGTTTCAAGCCAGGATTTGAAGTAGGCTATAGATGTCACTCATTGCATTTGGAGGCCCAGCAAAGCTGACATAAGAGAGAGTTGGTATCGAGTAATTTCAACCATTGCCGTGTGCTGCTTCAGGCTTAGAAAGCAGTCTGCCTTTTAATTTCCTTGTGGGTGTTGTGTTTTGCAAATGTGTATGTCTGGGGTCATTGAGATTTTTCAGCTCTTGGACACTCACTGTCCTTCCTGTGCAGACAGCAGGATATTAAAAAATATATAAAAATAAAAACGAATATACAACCAAAGAGGACCGTGTGATTATCAAACTCAGCAGCTGACATAGGGCTTTACTGGGTATCTCTTCAAAGCCCACATGCCCAGGATCTGTGTAGAGCTGATTGTTAGAACAAGGGAGGTAGAGAATGAGCCTGTAATTAGAAGCTCAGCAGGTGACCATGTGCCACTGGCTTGGAGACCCTGAAGCTATTCACAGTGGCCTTGAAACTCAGGGTCCCGAACCCCTTCCTCCCCTAGCGTAGATCAGGCTGGGACCTGGCCCTCAGAACTTAGCTTCAAGGTATCATGGGATAATATTCAGACATCTGAATGCTTCTCCAGTGGGCCCCTCTCTTTTCCTGGTGTCTTCTTTGAGACTTGTGTGTTATACTCTTTCTCTTCCGGCCATGAGAGGATGACCGCCCAGCAGATCTCAGCTCTCTGCGCAGGACAGTGGTAAAGCCAAGCTGCCCTCTGTGGTCTGTGGGAATGAGACTCAGGCCCCCAAATTACCTTAGGTTGTAAATAACTCCCCGGAAGAAAGCCAAGATTGCTATGTGTGTACTATTCTGAACTAAGAGGCTTACCATTCTGTTCTGTTTGCATTAGATTTTATTTTAAGGACTAAGGTAAGGCCTATTCCTCACCTCCCACTGAGAGGCCTACCTTCTCTAGGTTATAAGTTAATGCAGCTTAAGGCATCCCAGTGACTGTGTCTTGTCATCAAAGGAAGGGAGAGGTGGCTTGTATTCATGGCTTCTAATCAGACTTAGGAGCCCTTCTGCTAGTCATGGGAAACTTAGGGGTTAGTGATGTCTGGAAGTAGGTTGTTGTATTGGTATAAGAATGATGTGTAGAGTGGGCTCTGGCCTCTGCCGGGGTCACACACCTCATGGCCTTGTGCATTCAGGAATACCAGGACCTAGCACAGCAGCCTCTCAATACGGGCCATGTTCCTACAGGTGACCCACAACCAGGAGAATGTGTTTGACCTGCAGTGGCTGGACTTGCCCGATGTGGCCCCAGAGGAGCTGGAGGCCCTCTCCAGAAACATGGTGTTCCATCTCCGCAGACTCATCGATGAGCGTGACGAGTGTACCGAGGTTCGCCTGTGGGGCAGCTGTAGCCGGCAGGATGGGTCCCTGAGGTGGCCACTCCAGCTTGTCTCTATCGGGTCTGAATGCCCTCTAGCCTGCTGGTCAGGATATTTGGGGTGGGACACTAGTATTTCACCTGCCCCTGCAGCAAATGATCTTTGAGGAGATGCCACAGGAAGACAGAGACTGACAGGGTGCCTAGCATGAGTGGGGGCTGCTTCCACTTACCTTTGTCACACTAAATAGTACCTACCTCCTTCTGAAAACATAACAGCCTCTTCCTCCTGCTTCTCAGTCTCTTGTTTCAGTGGTTCTTTACCTAGTCAGGGCCTAGACCCTGCTCCAGTCCAGGGGACAATGGTGAACCTGTATGTTCCTGTCTTATCCCTGTCTCATGCAGCTGATCGTGGACCTGACACAAGAGAGGGACTACCTCCAGGCACAGCACCCTCCCAGCCCTGGCAAGTTCTCTAGTCCAGACTCCACACCAAGCCCTACCAGCAGCCTGTCCAGTGAGGACAAGCAGCACCTGGCCGTGGAGCTGGCTGACACCAAGGCCAGGCTGCGGCGCGTCAGGCAGGAGCTGTGAGTCTTGCTGTTTTTTTCCTCTTTTGTGGTGTGGACCAAACATGGTCTTCTCATGGAGTTGGCTTGCACGCGTGGTGTTGTGGGATAGCTCTGCTGACATGCAGCCGGCAAGGCTGCTCTGAGCTCCTTGCGGCTGAAGGCTCATCACCAGCCCTCTACAGGCCTGCACTTGCAGGGAGGGCCCCCTGGTGCTCAGGCTCCAGCCAGATGGTCTGTCAAAGCAGGCCGCTGTGCTGTGCGGGCTCGGCATAGGGCTGGGTGAGCAGTGTTTTCTTGGCTCACTTGATTCTTTCCTGTTTTCTTGAATGTTACTTGTCCATCTGGGGAGTTGCTCAACCCTAGTTCTCCAAGTCTGTTCTCACAGAGTCATCTGTGAACTCACAGAGCTATAGCTATACTCTCTGTCTTATACGCTTAGGGACAACAGGTGATGAATGGACCCAGTTTAAGGGTACATGTTAGAAACCTAAGACTTTTGAGCTGGGGAGATGGCTTAGTGGGTACAGTACTTGCAGAGTTTGGAACCCCAACACCCACATAATAGCACATCTGCAACCCTGCACTGGGAAATTGCGACAGAAGGATCCCCAGGGCTTGCTGGCTGGCTGGTCTAACTGAAACAGCAAGTTCCCCCTTCAGTTCCCCCTGCCTCAAGAAAAGTAATATGGAGGGCGTAAAGAAGAACATGGACTATCGAATGTCTAGGTTCTACATGCACTTGCACAAGTGAGCATGCGCGCACGCACACACCCCACATGCACAAGCACACAGAAGTGTCCAGAACATTTTCCCAGGCTCCCAGAAGCCTGTGTGCCCTCCTTTCTCTGTGGTCCTAGAAGCAGCAGCCTGTTCACAGAGCCTGCCAAGGATCATCCTCCCCTCACAATCTCCTAATCACCCGTGCAGGGAGGAGAAGACGGAGCAGCTTGCAGACACCAGACACGAGGTGGATCAGCTGGTCCTGGAGCTTCAGAAGGCCAAGCAAGATGTGAGCACAAGGCCTAGGCCTGCATGTCCGGGAGCTGAGTCTGGGATCCCCAGTAACTGGCCCCAGGGGATAGGGAATGGAACATGGAACTCGTCCAGCAAGGCTGTCCTGAGTTGTTGTCTTGAGAGCATCCTCAGGGTGCCAACCATGTTTCTTAGTGTGGGGAGACCCCACAGGGAGGCATGGAGGTGTCACTTCTTGGCCACCACTCTGTAGGGCTTTGACCCTTTCTTCCTCCTCAAATGCGTGCCTTAATCTGGGTTTCCACCTTCTCCACTCTTACAGAATAGTCAACTTGCAGCAGATGCCCGGTCAGCCCGTGCCTATCGGGATGAGCTGGACTCGCTGAGGGAAAAGGCGAACCGTGTGGAGAGGCTGGAGATGGAGCTGGTACGCTGCAAGGAGAAGCTACATGACGTCGACTTCTACAAGGCTCGCATGGAGGTAACTGGCCACCCCTCAAGATGGAGGTGGCTGCGCAGGCTTCCACGCGCTGCTGCTGACACAGCCTCAGAGGCCTGTGTCCGTGGAGGATCTGAGGCGAGATCCCTGCTGAAGCAGCTGCTTCCCTTATAGCCCACCTGCCTACGTCCTTCTGGGTCTCCCTCTAGCCCTTCTCTTATCTCCAGCTGTCGGATGGGCGAGGGGGAATAGAGTTGACTGATGAAGGGCAGTGATGTGTCTTAGAGTTTTTCTCTCTCCCACTCCATGCCTATCTCAGGGTTTCTATTGCTGTGGTAAGCACCATAACCAAAAGAAACTTTGGGAGGAGAAGATTTATTTCATATTGCAGCTTGTAGTTCATCGCTGACGGAGCCTAGGACAGGAACCTAGATGCAGAAGCTGGTGGAGAGGCCGTGGAAGAGTGCTCCTTCCTGGCCTGCTCAGCTCAGGCATAGCGCCACCTACAATGGGACCTGACCCTCCCATATCAATGTCTAAGAAAATGCACTCTAAACCAGGGAGTAGTGGCGCACGCCTTTAATCCCAGCACTTGGGAGGCAGAGGCAAGTGGATTTCTGAGTTCGAGGCCAGCCTGGTCTACAGAGTGAGTTCCAGGACAGCCAGGGCTACACAGAGAAACCCTGTCTCACAAAACAAAACAAACAAAAAAGAAAATGCACTCTAGCCTTGCCTTCAGGCCAGTCATTCAGAGGCATTTTCTCAGCTGAGAGTCCCTCTTCGCAAATGACTCTAGCTTGTATCAAGTTGACATAAAACTAGTCAGGACAGCATAATGATGACTTCTGTTTGTGGTTTGTTTTGTTTGTTTGTTTTTGTTTGTTTTGGGTTTTGTTTGTTTCTTACCACTTTTAATTTCTGGACTGTTTGCTAGGCCTCAGTTTCTGCTAAAAATCTATAAAATAAAAATACTGTTGAAGTCTTAAAGATGCACAATGTGGAGTGCTTGGTGCTTGTGCAGGTCCCCTGTCTACTCCAGACAATGAAAGTCTACCAACTTATTTCTGTTACCTTACTTGTTGTGTTTGCAACTGTGGGCACACACTTTGTGTGTGTGTGCGTGTGCATGCACACGCATGAAGGACAGGATGACTTTCCAGTGTTGATTCTCTTCTACTTTGTCAAGGCACAGTCTTTCTTTTTTCGTTTCTTATGTTGCTGTGCTCTCCCGACTGCTTCCCACCTTGCTATAGGGATGCTGTGACAACAGGTGTGTGCTGTGACAACAGATGTGGGCCATCACATCAGGCTTTCACAAACTTTTTTAAAGATTAACCTTATTTTTAATGGCGTGTGTATAGGGAAACCATGTACATATATGTGCAGTGGGGTGTGTGTTGGCAGGGACTATGTGCACGTGTATGCAGGTGCCCACAGAGGCTGAGGTTAAAGGTGGTTGTGATCTGCTCAATACATAGGTGCTGGAAACTAAACCTGGGTCCTCTGCGAAAGCAGCCGGCAGTGTTGACCACAGAGCTACCCCACCACCCCCTTGCGTCTAGTTTTTGATGTGGATTCTAGGGATTCAACTTGAGTTGTCAACTTTGTATAGCAAATGGTTTTATGCCCCGGGCTATCCATGTCTCTGTCTGTCTGTCTGTCTCTCTCTCTCTCTCTCTCTGTCTCTCTGTCTGTCTGTCTGTCTCTCTCTCTCCCCCTCTCCCTCTCGCTCTCTCTCTCTCTCTCTCTCTCTCTGTCTGCCTCTCTCTCTCTCTCTCTCTCTCTCTCTCTCTCTCTCTCTCTCTCTCTCTCTCTCTCTCTCTCTCTTTCTCTCTCTCTCTCTCTCCTTTTTGAGATTGGGTTTTGCTTTACTGCCCACACTGGCCTTGAGTTCCTAGGCTCCAGTATCTTTCCTCAGCCTCCCTTCTCAGTGCTTGGGCTATAGGTATATGCTACCAAGCCCAACTCAAGGCTTTACATTAAATTCTGTTCAGATTATGGGTCAAGCTGAGTAAACAAATCAAGGATAGACCCAGGGGAGGTCCCTGATGCCCTGACCATGCTCTGCGATGTCTTTGCATCTGTAGACCCCCTTTGCTGACTGATGGTTTGTGAATCTTGCCCCCTCCCCTCCTTGGGCAGTGACACTAAGTGACTGCTCAGAACATGTGAACTGCTGGAGACTAACTTATTTGCTGTTGAGAAATCTCGGTGTTTCTTCCTGGCTGCCTGGTAGGTAGCTTCTGGGGTGACTGAGCACAGGTCTAGGCGCCCTGCCATCCCTGCTGTGGGACTTGGTTCTGCTGCCGACACACTCATCCTCAGGCTGTAGCCATGGCTGATGGGTGAGCTCTAGAGGATAAGGCTGAGCAGTGTTCCTCAGAGCACTCAGTGTCCCCCTGAGGAATGAGTGGCTGGGTGACTCAGTTTGCTCCCTGCTAAGACGATACCTTGGATTCTGGGCTAGGAGCTGGAGCGGGAGCCCAGGCCTCCCTTCGTCTTGGGACCAGCTCCATGGCTGACTTGGGAAGTGTGAGGTCTAGCCTGAAGGGCTGCAGGTGGAGAGTGTGCACCGGTTGGCCTTTGTTGCTTATTCAGACGCCACCGTCGGAGCCTCGGTCACGGTCTTGTAAGTAAGCAGTTCTTTGGGTTTCGCCTTCATTCTGTTAAGAGTAAGAAAGGATGTATTTGTCTACATGAGACCTTTCAGAGCAGGAGATGATGCATGCATGGTTTGCGGACACCGTGGGGTCAGAGCTACCCTATGAATTGGGCCTGAGGAGAAGCACGCTCCTCTCAGGAATATGGCCGCAGGAGTCGGGGAATGATGGAGCGCTCAGTGCCTGGCTGTTCCTCCCAACAGCCGTGGGAGCTGCCCCTGGAGAACGTGTGGAACAGTTAGGTGCGTAGGTAGATGTGTCACGGCAGTCCATCTGTCTTCACACTGGCAGGAGCCTTTTCTATGGGACCTTCACAGGGGCCTGGGCACCTTTGAGAGCCTGAGCTGGAGCTGAAGCCTGGGCCTTAGCTGGAGCCGTGGCCTCTACCTTGGTTTGAGCCTTGGGCTTTGGCTGGCAGAGCCTACGCCCCTCGGCCATGTAGCTTTGAATCTACTTCCCAAGCTAGGGGTGAGCGATGAAAGCCAGGCGGCTGAGTTTGTGACTGGGACCCTTTGGCATCCTGGACTTGACGGCCTGAAGCTTCACAAGGGCCTTGATGGCCTCTGAGCACGCACTCAATGCCTTTGCATTGTTGGCCTGCATCTTCTTCAGGCCTTTCTTGTGCTTCTTGGCAAAGCGCATGTTCCTCAGGAACTTTGGGTCAACCCCATTAAGAGGTTTGTATCTTGTGACCGGGATTGCTTGAAGCCATTTGCCAGACTGATTGTGTGTAGTATGTTTCTTGGACTTGGCCATGTCTGCACGGTAACTCCCAGTACCTGGGACCGGAAGGGTGCCAGTCCCTCTTAAAGCTTCCTGTCTGCTGAGAAGCAGGTAAGCATGCCTGCAGTTAGGATGTGATGTCCAAGTGCTCTGCAGGTACACCATGGGAGGGCCCCTCAGAGCACGGGAGGGACCAGGAATGCTTTCCCGGGGAGGTCGCTGTGAAAAAGAAGGGCCTGATGGTGGGGAGCAGCTACAGGCAGGAGTACTGTGCAGAGGAGGAATCAAATTCTGGGAAGCTGAAGAAAGCAGCAAACAGGGCAGTCGGTGCCTGAGGTGAGGTCAGGGTTTCACCATCCTGGTATGTCTATGGTAGTCAGTGCAAGTGAATTTGGAGGGCTTTGGGGCCCAGTCAGCCAGTGTATACAGAGTGTACCGTCTTCATTCAGGGTCTAGTGAGTGGAGTGGTGATGTGTATCTCAGAGGCTCCTTTGGGCTGGCACTCAAGCCTGCCTCCCTACTTCCCTGGGCCCAGCCAGGAAGGCCTTTCTGGAAAGGAGCTTGATTTATGTTGCTGATATATATTCTTAGCAACTGGAACAGTCCTGGTCCACACCAAGGACTTGAGGAATCACACTTATTGGATTCTCTCCTGGTGCTGCATTGTAGATCTGGTGACTGCTGTGCATCTTGTAGACATAGGCTGTCCCCAGCCACCACTGGCCTGTGCACGCAAGTGTTCATTCCAGTGGAGTAAGTTGCCACTAACTTCAGGTGCAGCTCAGAGACCTTGGGTAGCTTGCTTTGTCTGAAGATCCTGGTGAGATTAGGATAATTGTTCTCCCATCAGAGGGCTGGGCCTGAGCCTTTAAGCACCACTTAGTGTGGAGTGTCCTCTTGTCAGGGCCCAGTGCTGTCTAAATGCACAGTTGATTTTGATGGGTTTAAGTTTATTTTTAATTAATTATATCTAACTTAATGTGAAACTCAGAATTTTTAAAAGTATTGTGATGATGCATCTTTCCAAGGGTTGTAATAATGCTTTTTCCCCGTGAGTTACCTAAGAATCATTATTTTATTAACTAAATTGATTTTCTCCTATTTCAACCATGCATGCAATGCGTGTTACTCACACCCCACCCAGTCTTCCCGACAAGGCCCTGTTCCCTGTTCATGTTACTTTGCTTTATTCTGGGACCACTGAGTTTAATGAAGGCTGCCTGCATGACCTGACTGTGGGTGTGGAACTGGCCGTTGCAGCTGGTTAGCTCACCATCGAGCACATAACTCATACACAGACTCTCCCCCCTGGCGTCCATCAGTAACTAATAGTTCTCCAGGGAGAGGTAAGAATTGCTTCTAAGCCATTAAACCAGGGCCATGGAGAGAGTATAGATTGCCACAGACCTGTGGGAGTCCTAGCGTTAGAGAGGGCTCACGTGTAAGGTGCGTGCATCTGGAAGTGAGAGTGAAGAGTTAGAGCACTGGGCAGATGCTTAGGCGTGTGAAGCCAGTACACTGAGATGTTCGTAATAGAATCTGGGAGATGTGTATGGGGGTAGACTGGGTTAACTTTGACTTTTCAGTACATTTTATATTTTTTATAATGAAAGATTAGTGATCGAAGGGATGGGGTAAGCTGAGTGGGTGTGGTGGTGCATACCCGTGTATGTACATACCTGTGTTGGGGCACAGACCCGCAGTCCTGTCAGTTGGGAGGCAGAGGCAGGAGGATCAGGACTGATTCCTAGCTGCACAGTAAGTCTGAGGCCAGCCTCAATTATACAAGACCTTTTCTCAAACAATTTAAAAAAAGAACCACATAGCCGAGTCTGAGATGGTTCGTTGAGTAAGAACAGCTGCTGTACAAGCATGAGGACCAGAGGTCGGATCCCCAGTGCCTGCATAATGTGACCTCTGGCCCGTAAGCCCAGGGATGGGGGAGAGGAGTGGAGACATGAGTAATGATGGGGCTGGTTGGTTGAAATAGTGCCCTCTAGATTCAGTGGGAGACGACCTCAGGTGACTACAGTAGAGAACTGAAGAGGATTCCCAACACCCTTCTCTGGACTCACTGTCTTATAACCACAGACACAATCAGATGTGGGGTTTTGTTTATTCATATTCATTCTCTCTCTCTCCCTCTCCCTCCCCCTCCCCCTCCCTCCCTCCCTCCCTCCCTCCCTCCCTCCCTCCCTCCCTCTCTCTCTCTCTCTCTCTCTCTCTCTCTCTCTCTCTCTCCCTCCCCCCTTCCTCCATCCTTCCCTCCCTCCCCATACACACACACACACCTTAAGTAAAAGGAGGAGAACATTAGCTGCATACCTGTTAGGCCACATCAACTTCGTTATGAAGTAGTTAGAACTATTAATTAATTTGAAGCTATGAAACACCTTCCTTCCCTGACTCTCAACTCTTTATTTCTCAAGCTGTAGTCTAAATCAGCCTTGAGGTCTGTTAAAAACATACATTCCAGGTGGTCAGAGCCCCGACTTCTCTTCAGAGGTCCTTGGCTTGATTCCTAGCATCTACATGGCAGCTCACAACTGTCTTAACTCCAATTCCAGAGGGCCCCGTGCCCTCTTCTGGACATATCTGAAGCACAGAAACGCATGCAGGCAAAACACGCATAGGTATAAAAAAAGAAACATGCACATTGTTTTTGAAAGGTGAAGGTTGGTGATGGCTCAGTAGTCTAGCTATATAATCAGATATAATCAGGAGGACCTGAGCTCAGATTGCTCCACAATCCCAGCAAACCCAGCACTGCGAGCTGGATGTAGGAGGGTCCCTGGGGCTTGCTGGCCAGCTAGTCTAGCTAGTCAGTGAGTTTTTAAAATAAAGTAGAAAGGAATGGGGAAGCTTCTCTGTACCATCTCTGGCCTTCTTGCCAAACGGATTTGCTCTGCCCTACACACCACACACACACACACACACACACAGAGAGAGAGAGAGAGAGACACAGAGAGAGACAGAGATAAGAGAGACAAGAGATACAGTCTGGCTATAGCTTCCAGTCAGCCAGTCACATTTATGACACTTCTAAGTAACCGTGCTAGGGGTGGGGTGACACAGACATTCTATCTGACCTGGAACACACCAGTTCAGATCCGCAGAGGAAGAGCATGGGTGGGAGGAGAAGATAAAGGAAGAACTCGGTCAACTGTCCTTAGTCAAATGTGGACCACACATTTACAGTTTGTTTATAAACTCCAACAGCTTTTCTGTGACTCCTGGTCCAGTTCTCAGAAGGGTTGAGACCGAATAACAGGGAGCAGGAAAACCACCCAGAGACGGGGGACTGAGGAGTGGGTACGCAGCTGGCCCGTGTGACTTCCCTCTGAAAACTCTGTGATTGGCTAATGATTTCTGTCTAAGGCTAGATGCATCCTCAGCATGGTCTTCCTTGTACTGTGTAGACCTACAGCTTTCTAAGAAGTGCTAGTTTCAAACTAATCAGAGGGGCTGAGACACAGCAGTACACTATCCTGCCAAATGTGGGGCAAGTCTTGTCCTGTTATGAAAGGAGGGGCATTCGTGCCCTGGCCTCCCAGGCACAGAGGCATGCCTGCAGTGAGCTTCTCCTAGCCAGCCTTTCTCTGTAGGGAACCCCTGAGTGGAGATAAAAGCTCTGAACAGGTCCTGCAGGGAAGAGGCAGCCAGAGATAGGTGGGTCACTGGCAAGGCCCCATCTTAGGAGTCGGGTTAGTGATCAGTTCCATCGTGTTTCATACCTAACACCCCCCCCCACTCCAAGATCACACCCCTAAGATAACAGCAGTGGGGCCCAGGGTCAGGAAGGGATAGAGTCGGTCAGCTCTGAGGTGACTCCAGGCCGACTCACTACCCTGTACCATGAGGTCCCTGGCTCTTCGGGATGTGCTTGTCACCTTTGGCGGGTGATGCTCAGTACTCACTGATAAGTACCCAGTACCTTGAGCGATGGGTCCCTCTCAGAGCTGCATCCCGTCGGAGTCTTAGTTAATGTGCAGAATCACTGCCCGTGTTCCACACCAGCCTGTGTTCACTGTGGAGTCTAGTCATTTTCCTTGCACTTGGCGCTAAAGCCCGAGCACCAGCTCGCCTCCCTTTTGTCTCTTCCCCTCCTCCCCTCCCTGTCCCATATGGGTCAGGCTTGTGGGCTAACCACCCTTTAAGCTCAAGTCCCCATCTCCCAGAATGCCGCCTGTGCATTCCTCCCGGGCCTCGTGCTGGCTTGCTCTGGTTCCTCCAGCGTCTACACAGAAGCCCTCCCTGAATCTAAACTGACTGTGGTGCTCAGCTTCCTGGTCCTCTCCAGGGTCCACACGACACCTCTCCATCTCTGGGCTGACCCGATGCTCTTCCCTTGTCTGGCACTCAGTGCTGCAGCCCTTCACACAGCCCCACCACACCCTGGGCCCCAGGCCTCTGCATCTTTACACAAACACTTCCCAGGCTGCCTGCCTCTCCTTGTTCCTTCAGGAGTTGTCAGCTTAGGGCCGTAGCAGGGCTGAGTCTGTGAGCTTAGCAGGCCATGTCCCCAATCTCATGCCTCAGTTCTTTTTATAAGCCAGCCTCCTCTTTCAGGGTGGTGTGTCAAATACAGTATCACCGTGATGTATATTTCTGTCTGTGTCATACCGTGCCTCTGCCAGTGAGGTTCTCTACTCTGAAGCCAGTAAACTGTAGTCTCTAGATTAAATCCAGCCCACCATTGGCTTTTATGGGTGATATGGCTTTTATTGGTACACGATGCCTCATCCCTACGTGCAACAGAGAGCATTGCTCTCTGGTCCTTTACAGAGCAGGCGCACAGTGCAGCCTTTAGGGAGGCAGGCGTGACTGTAGAGCCCTAACTGTGTTTAGCTCTAGACTCACCATAGCATTTAAGGCCCACCGTGACCCTGTGAGGTGTAGCAGCCTCCTTTCTTCAGACAAGAAAAGACATCACAGTTGCTAAGCAAGTGGCCTGGAATCAGAATGTCTGGCAGTCTCCAGAGCCCCGACCGGCTGCCGGAGAATGAGGGGCAGCCTTGACCATAAGAGGGATAGAGGGTGGTTCCGGAGAACTGGAGGTGCTTATGGAGGGACCCCAGCCTCCCACAGTTCATGCTCGGCTAAGCGTCATGTCCCAAGTGAGGAATGTTAAATTCCAGGGAGCTGCCTGAGGAGAACTCAGATGCTGCGTGTACAGTCTTCTGCTCTGTCTTGGGACTTCATCCCTGTTGCTTCTGGGGACTGTGATGAGATCTCTCGAGTTGGAACAGCACAGAGGGGCCCTTTGGTTTCTGGTTTGGCCCTGAATTTCTTCAGGTCAAGTCATGTTGCAGGCAGACAGGCCTTGAGAGTAGAGCGCATCCTGCCCTTTACTCTCCATGGCAGTGGAACTTAAAAGTGAGGCATGGGGTGAGGGATCGTCCTGGAGACTGGCAGGAAGGAGTGAGAGGCCTGTTGCTATGGCCCAGAGGCCCAGCTCTTGCTTCCCCCAGCTCCCCTGGGTTTTCTGTTGCAGTGGACGCTAGGAGCCATTGTGTGTTGGGATCCCAAGCTCACGGGGAAGGAGACTGTTTCTTTGACTCCACATCCCCTCTGGTGTTTGCTGTTTGTGGGGGGTCAAGAGGTACTCCTAGAAACCAGATATTTTGTTGTTGTTGTTTGCTTTTGTTTGTCGGCGTTAGGGGCAGAACGCAGGCCTTCTTGTAAGTCCTTCGCTGCTCAGCAACACCCCTTAGCCCTTGCAAAACAATTTTTGTCTGTTGACAAGGGAGCTGTTTCATGGGTGAGTGTTGGAATGAACTTTGTTCCTCACAGGTGTGACATGTGTGTGTCTGGACAGCTGGTGATTTCAGGCATTGAGTACTGAGAGTTGTACACATGTGATTAACCCACATTTTCAGTTAGGTGGAGATATGCCAGCCTGAGAGTCCATACATCTAGAACTTGTGGAAGAAACAGAGTTGACCCACTAGCTCCCTGCATACCTACCCATCTCTCTCTCTCTCTCTCTCTCTCTCTCTCTCTCTCTCTCTCTCATATCACAGTGGCAGATCAGAAGAGGACTCTCAAGTTACTTGGGGACAGGTCCTCCAGCCTAACCTATGGCTGTATAAACACCCCAGCTGTTGACTGGGCGGGGTTGGGCTTGATAACAGCCTCCTGGTTGGGGCAAATAGATAATGCCAGCCTCAGACAGCTGCCCAGAGCGATGGAGTCCGCCCTCTCAACCCAGCAGACCACTAGTGGAGCTTTTGGTCTGCAGGACCTTGAGCATAGCATTCTTCAGGGCTGCTCTGTGTTGTAAAGTAGTGGATGTATGAGGCAGGGTGGATTATGTCTGTTATCTAACACTGTGGACATTGAGACCGCCAAAACAGTACGGAAAGAGCTTAGAGATGATTCTGTTGGGTGCTGTGTCTGCCTGTCAGAATATCTGAGCCCTTCAAGGGCCAGCACATATACCACCTCCAGTTTTCCCCTTGCACAGAAGTATAACAGTCCTGTTCCAAAGAGATCCAAGAGTGCGGACAGGCCAGCCACCATTACCTCAGAGCGGAACAGGGATGGATAGAACCCCAGAAATACCTGACTTGATCTAGTGAACAGGACAAAGGAGACTGCCAAGACACCGGAGGGAGTCATTCAGGATGGGTCTTGAACACTGAGTAGGAGCTGACTGACTGTGTGCATAAGGTATGGAGGCTGCCCTGTGATTGCTTACTGAATAAAAGTAGTGAGAGGCTGGAGGGGCTGATGGGTAGACCTTATTAGACGCAGGGTAGATAATGACCACAGAGACGGAACTGGACCCTTTTTTTGCTGTTTTGAGACACCCCCCCCCCCATTCCTCTGTCTTAATGTCATTAGAGATAGTCTGGGCCTCTTATTAACCTAAGGACCATGGAGAAAAGACAGAGTTCAAGCCCTGTGTCCTGAGAGAGAACCTGAGCCTTAGTCCTCAGCAGGTCTGTGACTTGGGGCACATTCCTTGAGTTGGTCCTTCATCTGTAGGGGGCACTGACCCTCATCTGCCTCCCCTCCAAAGTGCCGTGAGGAGCAGAGAAGGCTGGACCAGCCACAGTGGTGTGGTCTTTGTTGAAGATGGAGTCTCTAGAGGCACATGGGAAACCCTAGAGTCAGTGAGCTGCTCCCCCGGGGCCAGCTTTGGCGAAGCCCATGTCTGGGAGTGCTTCCCTCTACCAGGAAGCCTGGATTCAGGCCCATGTGGGAGAACAAGTGCTTGGTGGGTAAGAGGAAATTCCAGCCTTGGTCCTTGTTGCAGTCTAGGAGTGGGGCAAGTCTTGGGAATCTTTCCCAAGGAAAGTGGCAGTTCCCGGTGTGCACACTTTATGAGCTGTGAAGGCATGTGAGAGATAATGCAAGTCTGTCCGTCCATCCTGGACAGATACACGCACACGCACACACTGAGGATACCAAGCACTGCTGGGAAGGACTCGTGGGACATGAGAAGATCAGACAAGGTCTGTCAGGCATGGCACACAGACTGGCCTCTTTCTGTGACGCCAGCAGAAGCCACAGTCTTTGTCTGCACCTGACTGTGGGATTCAGTCAGGTGCAGACAGACCTGCCCTACTGTGCTGGGATGTGGCCATTGTAAAGACTTCCTTATCTGGCGTAAATCCTGAGTTGAGAGGATCTGACTTAGTCCTGGGCTCCTTCCCCCCTGTGGACTCTCAGCCACCCCACCCCCCTTTTTAAAGGGGCTCAGGCACTGTTAGCAGAATCCACTTTCCCATTGGGGTCCATGTGTAGGATCATCTGACTTGTGGAAGACTCGAGGAAGGGTTGCCTTTTCAAAGCCGTCGTTATTTCCTGTTCTCAGGAGCAAACGCAGTACCTTGTGCATAAGAAGCAATCACCTTACCACTGATCCGTACCCCAGAACCATTAAATACTTTCTTGATTCTTGAATTTTTCTCTTGAGAGTCCACTTGCCCGGCCTCCCAGAGCACAGGCGAGGGTGACAAGAACTGGATGCAGGGTTCCTGCCCTGTGTTCCTGGGCTGGCTGCCTGGCTCCAGGGTCCTGAAGGTGTTTGGTTTAGAAGTCCTGTGGTCACGACCCTGGCCTTTTATCTGATGGCTCTCCTGTTGGGTTTGCTCTTCAGGAGCTGAGAGAAGACAACATCATCTTAATTGAGACCAAGGCCATGTTGGAGGAACAACTGACTGCCTCCCGGGCTCGCAGTGATAAAGTCCATGAGCTGGAGAAAGAGAACCTACAGCTAAAATCTAAACTCCATGACTTGGAACTGGTATTATGGAATGGGTGCAAGGGGTGGAGGTGGGCGAGGGGAGGAATTGGGGGGTTGGGACTAGTGGTGTAGGCGGGGCATGTGGGGAAGGGCAGGCTCTTCTGATGCGTCAGCTTCTTGAGTTTGCTGCCTGCCAGCAACTCATTGACTAAAAGAAGAGCTTGCTGAGCTAGGTGACTTGAGTGGGCACTTAACTGTCCTTGACACATCTGGGACCTGACTTCTGTGTTGCTTCTGCAAAAGTAAACTGCTCTTCTGCAAGGGTGGGCACAGGTGTGTCCTTTCCAAGGGTCCTCAGTGGCTCTTGGTTGAGCGCTGTCTTGTCACACCTGTCACAGCATTTGAGGCTGCACAGACCTACTTAGAGCCAACAAGTGCCCATCAGCAGAGGGCCTGTCACAAGGCACTGTCCTTGTGTCCCTGTGTTCAGAGTGTGTTCACCGAGACCCTAGGACTTCCTTCTTGACCTAAGTAGAAATGTCAGGGGACTATCTCGTAGCAGTCCCTGTTGCAGTGGGGTCCTGAGTGGAGTGTTTCTGTGTGGTTCTCTGTCTGGCAGGAAGCATGCTGTCCTCCTGCAGCGGACGGAGGTAGATACTGCGAGTCCGAGGCCAGTCAGACCGTCCTCACACTTCCCCTCTTTCTGCCCTAGGATCGGGATACAGACAAGAAACGGATTGAGGAGCTGCTGGAAGAGAACATGGTTCTGGAGATCGCGCAGAAGCAGAGCATGAACGAGTCGGCCCACCTGGGCTGGGAACTGGAACAGTTGTCCAAGAACGCGGACTTGTCCGATGGTAGGCAGGGTCACTGCTGCTTATCCCGGAGCTGAGCCCTTGGCTCTGACTCCTCCTAGCAACCCACCCCCTCTCCACAAGTAGATGTGATTGCCTCAAGTGCCGTTTGGAGCTGTTTCATTACAGTCCTCCCCAGGGGACACATGAGTGGCCTGGCAGCCCCGATGCCCGGAAGTAAACTACAAATGAAGTGTTGGGATTTCTTGTTTTCCCATATGCACTCAGGAGCTTCCAGATCACAGCTCTCTTCGCTGATGACAGAAAGCCCTGACACGAAGAAGTGTCCCCAGGGGTCACTAATCCTTATTATAAATGTACCCTGGACATTATTCGAACTGCTCATTTGCATAATTGGGCAGGATGGATACAGCTTACCCTGTCTCCCTGGAGGGGATGCTCCCAAGACGGGGGCTCTCTGTGGATCCTCCCTGCGGTGGGGATGGGGGAGTCCTCCTTCCTGACAAGCACTGCTGCCCTCTGCTGGTGCCCTGAGATAAGGTGTCCATTGTGGGAAGGGCGGGGGACCCCAGTCAGCACTGCAGCAGGAAGCTCCAGCGCCCAACAAACAATAAGCCAGTTCCTGTGTTTGAAAATAGCTGTGTTCATCTTTCCCATGCACCCGATGGCAAGTTAGTCTTGACTAAACCCTTTATAGAGTCGGCATGGGCGTTGGGCTTATTTTAGGTTTGAAAGATAACTGATAAAAACTCCCTGAGAATACTACCAAGGTCATTTTTCCAGTGCTCCTACCAGCTCTGAACGTGAAAGCACTGAGTTAACGTGTCTCTGTGGACACTGAGTGGTGTCTGCTCTGGTGCCTGGGTACCAAGCTGAGTGAGGTGACCGGGAGCCATGCAGGGTGGGAGAAGGCATTGTCTCTCCTGGGAAGATCAGGCCTACAAGGAGGAACATCTGCCCCCTGGTGGACTGGAGAGGCAGTTCAAGCCCTCAGGGCCAGCCTCAAAGGCCTGATCAGTTCGCACTGCTTGGTATAGTTTATGAACCCTTTAAGGTCAGACATGGACATACTTTATTTATTCTATTTTTTTATTTTATTTTTTATTTTTTTGTTTGTCTTTTTATTTATTTATTTTTTCTTTTTTGATTTGTCGAGACAGGGTTTCTCTGTATCACCCTGGCTGTCCTGGAACTTACTCTGTAGACCAGGCTGGTCTCAAACTCAGAGATCCGCCTGGCTCTGCCTCTGCCTACCAAGAGCTGGGATTAAAGGCGTGTGCCACCACTGCCCGGCTATTTTTTTTTTTATTAGATATTTTCTTCATTTAGTTTTCAAATGTTACTCCCTTCCCCAATTCTCCTCCCCCTGCTCACTAACCCACCCATTGTCCTAGCATTCCCCTACACTGGGGCATCGAGCCTTCATAGGACTAAGGTCCTCTCCTCTCAATGATGTTCGACAAGGCCATCCTCTGCTACATATGTGGCTAGAGCCATGGGTCCCTCCATGTGTACTCTTTGGTTGGTGGTTTAGTCCCTGGGAGCTCTGGGGGTACTGGTTGGTTCATATTGTTGTTCCTCCAATGGGGCTGCAAACCCCTTCAACTCCTTTCTCTAGCCCCTCCATTGGGGACCCTGTGCTCAGTCCAGTGGTTAGCTGAGAGCATCCCCCTCTGTATTTGGCTCTGGCAGAGCCGCTCAAGAGACAGCTATATCAGGCTCATGTCAGCAAGAACTTCCTGGCATCTCTAATAGTGTCTGGGTTTGGTAACTGTATATGGGCTAGATCCCCAGGTGGGGCAGTCTCTGGATGGCCTTTCCTTTAGTCTCTGCTCCACACTTTGTGTCTGTATCTCCTCCCATGGGTATTTTATTATTATTATTTTAAAATTTTGTTTATATGTGTATGCATATGTAGAAGTCAGGACAGTTTGGGGGAATTGGTTAGTCCTTCACCATGTGGGTCCTGGGCTCAAACCCAGGTCGTCAGGCTGTGTGGCACCCAAGCACTTTAACTCACTGAGCCGTGTCACTGGTCACATGTCTTGTGTGCGTGGGTGTTTCCTGAGCTGTCACTGGCCACGTGACTTAGGTGCTTGTTTTAGTCCACGTGTATAATCTAGAGGGTTTTGGATCCCATGGAACTGGAGTTACGACCATGAGCTGCCATGTGAGTGTTGTGAACTGAACCCAGGTCCTCTGTAAGAGCAGCCAGTGCTCCTAGCTGCTGAGCCATCTCTCTGGGCCAGTGATTTGTTCTTAATGATAGTGTTGGTTAGTCTCGCTATGCTGCCCAGACTGGGCTCAGGTGATCTCCTGCCCCATTCTCCTGAGTAGCTAGGGTTGAGCTGTGACTACCTCTAATATTTCAGATTGTTCTTGGATGGAAGATTGAAGTCAGTGCCTCGAACGATACTGAGCACATCCCTTACCATGAGCTGCGCCTGTGGCCTTTCAGAAAGACTTGGAAAGGCCTGGCTTAAAGAACAGGTTTCTGTGCTCGATAGCTGAGTAGCCTGGAGTGATACAATGCCCTTAGACTTCAGCAACATCATCCTGAGTGTACGTGGGAGGAGACAGGCATTAGCCTTACCGGGCCTCATTATGATGTTGTGAGTCCTAGATGCTGGGTGGTCTGATGAACAAGCCTGTGTACTCGGTGTGGAGCGCGCGCACACACATACACACACACACACACACACGTAATAAAGTACTAAAATCGTGTAAAATGGTAAATTTATATAGATTTCACCATTATCAAAATGACCTCCACACAATGTTGCAGAAATGTGTCCAAATGGCCACAGGTTGAGTTAGTGAACTTTTATTTTAGGCAAGGAGCTTTACTTAGGTTCTTTTTTTTTTTTTAATTAAAATGTAATTACATCATTTTCCCCCTTTGGTTTCCTCTCTCCAACTCTTCTCATGCATCCCCTTGCTTTCTTTCAAATCATTTATGGCCTCTGTCTCTTTAACTTGTTTTACACACACATACACACACAGCTAAATATGTAAATGCACTCTGCCCTGTCCACATACTGTTGTTTGTTTGTCCACATACTGTATGTTTTCAGGGCTGGCCATTTGGTATTGGATAACCAACCTGGGAACTCTTCCTTAGGGATGACTGTTTCTCCTGCTCTCAGCATTCCTTGGTTGCTGGTAGTTCTTTGTCTAGGTTGAGGCCCTATACATGTCCCCTTGCGTGTTAGCTTGGCTGCTGGTGTTGTCCTGTTCAGATCATGCTTAGGCAGCCATGATGAGGCTTCACGGTGTAGCTTCTCTGGCATTTCTAGGACTTCTACTCCTCTGACTCCTGCAGTCTCCTCATCCCCTCTTCTGCCGTGAACAAATCTGCAGGATTTGTGTTGTAAATGTGTCTATTGGGGCTGGGCACCTCATGATCATTCGTTCTCTGCATTTTGATTGGTTGTGGTTTTCTGTAATGATCTCTGTCTGTTGCAAGGAGATGTGGGGTTTTCTTTGGTTTTTTTTTTTTTTTTTTTTTTTTGGATGATTTGATGAGTCCTCCATAAGTATTTAGAGTGTATAGTTAGGCTTTGTGCTGGTGTAGTAAAGTGAGGTTGTAGGTTCTCCTTCAAGTCCCGTGATAGCTATGTTACTTTCTTTAGCTAACTGTGAGGAGGCCTCTCGAGCATCTCTGAACCCGTGTTGATGCTAGAACTGGACATACTACGTTGTTGCCATGGTCCCCTCCCACTAATGCCTTTGTGCCTAGCCTGTTGGGTCTGTACTGTTGCTCTGATAGCACTGTAGAGGATTCACTCCTTAGGATCCAAGGATCCGAACACATGCATTACGTATAGCATTTGAACTTTTACGTATGCCTCTGCTGTGAACCCCAGTGCCCTGTCAGAGCCCCTGGGTGATGAGTTAGAGACAGGAGTGGAAAGACAGAGAGCATCAGCAGTATAGTGTTGTAATGAACACTAATCCGGGTTTTCTACCCCACCTTTGATCATTTAGTTCCCAAATAAAAGACACAAAACCTTTATTTTCTAATAAGCCTTAAAGCACTAGAGCTGGGCAGACATCAGCCCTGTATGCTGTTGTGTCTACTTCCCTGTCCGTAACCCTGAGACGTAACCGGTTCCATCCCGGCTGCTCCCACTCTGACTGCCCAGCCCTCCTGGCCAGGTCTCATGAGCCCTTACCCGTGGTCTTCTCTCTCTTCACTCTTTACTTTCAACTCTCTTCTCCTCCTCCTGGTCTTTGCCTCAGACCCCAAACCTGGCAACCAAAGCCCTACCTCTTTTCTGCCCACTACAGGCCGTAGGCCTCTTTATTTAGCCAATAGTTTAAATTAAGGAGCAAGGGTGTAGGTAAGGATTTCCTTGTCCTAAGGTCAGTACTTAGCATTACAATACATAGCAACTGAGTAAACCTGTACAAAGTGATGAGGCTCTGATGGGTGGGCAGACTAGGGATTGAGAAACAGCCCTGATTGTTTCCTTAGGGTGTGTCAGGTCTATGGTGTTCTTCCTGAGAAGCTCTGTGACTTACCTGAAGCCTTGCGGCTGCTTACAGGAGGAAAAGACTAAGAAGTCTAGCTCTTGACTCTGAAGAAAGTGCTGGGCTATTTAAAAGCAACGTAGATGACTTTTAAAACATTGAGCTTTTCTCCAGTCTCACAGAGGAGTCTAAAGCAGCTTGCGTGTACTGTCGTACTTTCCTTCAACATAATTGTGAAATTGGACGAAGTCTCTGATGTCAAGGTTTTAGCCCAGGCTGTCCAACTGTGGACATATACACACAGGCACCGCTTTCCTTCACCTCAGTCAGCTGGTCACTTTGCCCTCTCCGCTGAGCAGCGTAGATGCCTGCTGCTCCTAGAGTGAGCACCGGAAATGTCTGTGACCCTTGAGTCAGTCAGGTAGGCAGGGTGGTGACCCAGGACCCAAGATTGGCTCCCACACAGTAATCCGGTTTCTCCTTAAGTTCTAGATTGAGTGAACCCCAATTCTCCTAGCAGGGGATCTCACTGTTGGGTGCAGAAGCATCAGTCCTATTGGGATGGGAGTGGAGAACAGGAGGGGAAGCCTAGTTCTTAGGTTCAGCTTATGTCAGAAGGTGGAAGCAGGGCTCCCAAAATGCTAGGCCCTAACGGGCTCGGCCCTTCAGCCTCCAGGAAGTCCTTCGTGTTTGAGCTGAACGAGTGCGCCTCCAGCCGCATCCTGAAGCTGGAGAAGGAGAACCAGAGCCTCCAGAGCACCATCCAGGGTCTGCGGGACACGGCGCTGGCGCTCGAGGAGAGCGGCCTCAAATGTGGGGAGCTGGAGAAGGAGAACCAGCAGCTTAGCAAGAAGGTGACCGTCCAGGGCCCCTGACCACCACCTCGGAGGAGGAGGTTCCCTTACTCGTGGCTCTCCTGTGGGACCTGTGCCTTCCAGGCCCCTGACCACCATCTCGGAGGAGGAGGTTCCCTTACTCGTGGCTCTCCTGTGGGACCTATGCCTCACGTCTGTATTCTCCTGACATGTTTCTCCATCCCATATAGGGCTCCTGGGGCAGTGGGGGGAGGGGACAAGCTGGAAGGAAGCCGGGCCCCAGGGACCCCACCTCTGCTGCTTGCTCTCCTCTGCGTGGGGCGTGGTGCAGATTTCCTGCTGTGGAAAGGATCTCAGGGAATCATCTAGCTGCGTTACCCCCTTTAAGTACTGAGTGTCATGTGACATTTTCACTGTCGGATTATTCTGCCTTTAGAGAACAGTAGGAGACACCCCTATCTCACGCCTTGTCTTTTGGAGCAAAGCAAAAATGGGACAAGTGACCACATGATTCGGTCTCTTAGATTTCTGTGGTCTTAAGGCAGGGACTGTCCTTATAGATGGGTGCCCAGTCTTGTATAATATGAAAAAGGGATGGCATAGAAGAAGATAAGACCCTCCCACTCCATGGATTCTCAGGCAGGAAAGCCTGGGGTATCTTCTTGCTGGGCTAGGGACAGTGTGGGTCACCTCTGCCCTGTAGCCTATCCTCTGTATGAAACAAAGATATGGAGAACTCTTATGTAGGAAGCTCATGTTCTAGGAAGCTCAGGCACTGGTGGGTACCCCATCGGACCTGGTTTTGGCAAGTGGTGATGGGAGGGAAATTGTCCAGGTAGGACGATACGTTCTGGCCTAGGGCAGCAGGAGTGGATTGTAGGGGGAAGTCGAGTAGGCAGAAGGGACAAGGCTTGATGATGGGTTTACCTGGAGGTGAAAGAGCCAGAGCAGCTGGATGCTGTCACCAGGCATAAGGAAGGGGAGGGAGTCGTACGGTCCCTGTCAGGGTGGGTGCTAGGTGCTTTGAGTGTGTGGTCTGACCCTGAGCAGAAGTGGAGGAGGTCGGGGCGGGGGAGGGGGGAAGCAAGACAGAGAGTAGATTGGACATACAGCACCATGGGTAGCCTGGGTCGGCCAGCGGGCTGCTGCCCGGTGACTTCTTTTACCCCAGGCAGAAAGTGCAGGTCATGCCGTGCCAGTGACTGTGGGAAGGTATAAAGACTGCTGCAAAGCGACACTGGTACCTTTTTTTCCTCAAGGGCTTGTATTAATAACCTAGGCATAGAAGGATCTGTCTGTCTGTCTGCCTGCCTGTCTGTCTGTCTGTCTGAACACAGCTCACCTGGTTAGACTGACTGTCACACAGGCTGGATCTTTACATCTGCAGATTGAAAAGTTACAAACGCAGCTGGAGAGGGAAAAGCAGAGTAACCAAGACCTGGAGACGCTGAGTGAGGAGCTGATCCGGGAGAAGGAGCAGCTGCAGAGCGGCATGGAGGCCCTGAAGGCGGACAGGGCCAGGCAGGTAGGCGGGGCCATGGGGAGGATGGCCACCGCTGGGCACAGCCCCCGGGCAGTTCTGATTGTTCTGACTGGGAAGGAAATAGAGAGTTCCTGGCACAGCTATTCTAGTTCCGTTCTGTTGCTGTGACAAACACCATGAGTGAATGCAGTGTAGAGGAAGAAAGGTTACACCTTATAGGTAACAGTCTGTCGTTGAGGGACTTGAAGGCAGGCCTGCTTGGTACCCCACGCAGCATTCCTTCCAGGAAACACACTCACAGCTGAGGACGCACAGCAGGAGTAGTGGAGGAGGGCGCTTGCTCTCTGGCTCTCTCGGGCTCATGCTTTCTCGGCTTCCCTCTATAGCTCAGGACCCCCTGCCTAGGGAATGGTGCTGCCCACAGTGGACTGGGCCCTCCTACCTCAGTGAATAAGACAATCCCCAGAGGCCGGTCTGATCTGGGCGGTCCCCCAGTTGTGACTCTCTGCTGGCTTGAGGCTGTGTCAGGTTAAAGCTAACTAGGACATGGATGGAGGCTGCTAGCACAGGACAGTGACCCATTCCTAAAAGCTGTGAGTGACAAGACCTTGGCACACCTGCAGGGTTCTGCTTGCTTCCACCATCAGAAGTGTCAGGCTACCGATAACTAGCTCAGGGGTGCATCAGGACCAGGCCATTCTAAGACCGCTGAACATCTCCAAACTCTGGACAGAAATCAGTTGGGAGCAAAGAGCAAGGCTGGGTTATCCAGTATTTTAAGTTTTCAGCTTCTGTTGTAGATGAGTAGGAAGCGGGGAGAGATGAGACAGCACTGTGCATGATGAGTACAGGTGGGGGCCCGTCCACACAGCTCACCTTGGAAGGCAAGTACCAGGCAGCAGGCTCAGGGGTCTTTAAGACTTGTGTGGGTAGTAGTGCAGGACCTCCTTAGAGCCGTTGTGTGAGGTTGCTTGGGGCACTGACCACAAGGTTGGGAGGACACAGGAAGGGAGCAAGGCAGAGAGAGCAGTAGCCTGTTCAGTGTGTCCTTCAGACAGATGCTGGGAGACAGTAGAATGTGCCACAATAGAAGGTCGTGGAGGTGGGCAGGCTGTCTGCTGGGTCCTGCTGACCACGACAGAGTGGACCAAGGGAATCACATTTTAAAGAAAGAGATGTATCATTTAGGTTTAAGATCATGCTCAGGGTACTATGTTTTGATGAGCCATGGATGGGTTTGGGTGACTTCTACTTAGAAGGCCCTGTACGAACCTAGGTCGTTGTGGAGGTTCCTGCAGCGGTCTGGGTCATGCCTAATATGTTTGCTCCTAGATCAAGGATCTGGAGCAGGAGAAGGGCCACCTCCACCAGGCCGTGTGGTCCCTGCGGGAGAGGCCGCAGGTCAACAGCACGAAGGATGTGGAGAAGGAGAACAGAGCCCTCCTCCAGGCTGTGACTGAGGCGGGCAGCAAGCTCAGTCAGCTGGAGTTGGAGAAGCAGCAGCTGCACAGAGACTTGGAGGAGGCCAAGGAGAAGGGGGCGCGGGCAGAGGCACTGGAGAAGGAGCTGCACCGGCTGGAGAAGGAGAACGAGCGGCTGACCAAGGAGGTGACCTCCCTGAAGACGGTCACTGAGAAGGTGGAGGCCCTGCAGCATGAGAGCCAGGGTCTGGAGCTGGAAAACCGGACGCTGAGGAAGTCCCTGGACACCCTGCAGAACGTGTCTGTGCAGCTCGAGGGCCTGGAGAGGGACACCAAGCAGCTGGACCAAGAGAACCTGGAGCTGCGCAAAATGGTGGAGGCCATGCGCTTCACCGGCGCCAAGATGGCACAGCTGGAGACGAAGAACCAGCAGCTGGAGAGGGAGAAGGAGGAACTGCGCAGGAATGTGGAGCTGCTGAAGACCCTGAGCAAGAAGTCGGAGCGCCTGGAGCTCAGCTACCAGAGCGTGAGTGCTGAGAACCTGCAGCTGCAACACAGCCTGGAGAGCAACAGCCACAGGTCCCAGGCCCTGGAGAGGGAGCTGGGCGAGCTAGAGGCCGAGCGCCAGGCCCTGAAGCGAGACCTCGAGACTCTACAGCTCACCAACAAACAGCTCGAGGGGGCCGAGAAAGACCGGAAGGCCCTGGAGCAGGAGGTGGCCCAGCTGGAGAAGGACAAGAAGCTTCTGGAGAAGGAGGCCAGACGCCTGTGGCAGCAGGTGGAGCTCAAGGACGCCGTCCTGGACGACAGTGCTGCCAAGCTGTCGGCGGCCGAGAAGGAGAGCCGTGCGCTGGAGAAGGAGCTGGCCCGCTGCCGGGACGCGGCCAGCAAGCTCAGGGAGCTGGAGAAGGACAACAGGGACCTCACCAAGCAGGTCACCGTGCACACGAGGACGCTGACCACCCTGAGAGAGGTGAGCCTGGCGCTTGGGCGGTGGCAAAACGGGCCTGTTTTCAGGGTGGGAGGTTCTAGAATAGAGGGGGATCTTGGTGTATCCTCCTGAGGTGTTTTCCCCTGGAGCTGAGCATGTGGTAAAGTCTGATCAGGTTAGGTGAGAGGCATGGGGTGGTCTCACCACTCAGTGACAGCACTGTGGTAATCATTTCCTCTGACTCTGTGCCCCCATGTTGGTGTTTCTCTGCTCTCAAAGGCTTGCATCCCCCATGGACTCACTGTAGACTGAATACCATAAGTAGAAGATCCGCTTAACACACCTGATCTCCTGCCCATAGGAAGCTTACTCACAGCTCTTCGTGCCTGGGGTTCCCCCCCACACACACACACACACCCTAACCCCCCTGACTGATCGGCTCTAGCTCACTGCCTCTGCCCAGCACTTAGAGCCAACAGTGAGCCATGTATATTGCCAACCTGGCGTAAAACCAAAATTCACAAAAATTAACTACAAAGTAAAAAGAATCCCAACACAATCATGCACCAGAAGATTGCTCCATTCCAGACAACAAACGGCCAAGCTGTTGTGTTTTTTTCTTTCATTTACATTTTCAAGTTTTCCCGCATGAAGTAGGTTCGGGTTTTAGGTCATGGGTTTCTTTTCTTACATTTATGTATGTACTTTGTATATGTGTGTCTCTGGGCTTGTGTGTCACAGCTTGCATGTGGAGGTGGAGGACGACCTGAGAGAGACCTTTCTGTCATTCCACCGTTTGGGTTCTGGTCGTCAGGCTTGTCAGCGGGTGCCCTTGGCTGCAGAGTCACTGTCCCCACAGTGAACGGGTTTCAAAGCCATGCTCTCTCTATGATTGCAAGATACTAAAGCCTACAGATTTACTTGGTAATTGTAGGCCCCTTTAGAGTGTCCCCAGCATTCCCCACCGTCTTGTTGCGGGTTTGGGGTCTTTTCCTTCCTCTTTGGTGTTGAGCATGCTCACTGAGCGGCCCCCCTAGCTCTTCACCTCAGCGGTCCTACACACCCTTGGCCCCTCAGGAATGCAGCAGATACTTTTTAAAGGGTATGTTCCTGGAATTGGAGCCATGGGACCAGTGTGTGACCATTTTAGCCTGTGGTAGATTGTGCTTCCTGGGGTATCTATCTGTTCTACTTCCCTGGGGGTCTGTGTGGATTGCCAGGGTGCTCGTTGATGGCATAGCTCTAGAGGACAGCATTAGCGTCTGGGTGGTCTAACCTTTCTTGTGGTGGAGCATTCTGGAGTTGACCACACCATCCACTAGCCTGCTTGCCTGGAACATCTGAAACCAATAGGTTTGGGGAAGAGGGGTCTCAAAGCTGGGACACCATGGTGAGGCCGTAGCCTCTCTGCCAGACTCCTGTCCACAGTGATGTTTCCTGTCTTGCAGGACCTGGTGCTGGAGAAACTGAAGAGTCAGCAGCTGACCAGCGAGCTGGACAAACTGAACCAGGAGCTGGAGAAGGTCGGCCTCAGCAAGGAGCTGCTGCTGCAGGAGGATAACAGTCATGGTGACACGTAAGGAGGGTGCCCTGCGTTAACTCTGCTCTGATGAGTCTGAGCTTCTGGGTCACTGTGTGGCTTGTGGAAGGAGATTGTTTTGTGTGATCAAAGGCTGTGGTGCTGGCCTGCGCCTGACAGACTCTAGACCTGCACTCGGCCACAAGAAGAGCCCCTTCTCTTTTTAGTTTGATGTTCACAATTTTTCCTAGTTATGCTTTCTTTGAACAGTGTGACTTTTCAAAGACATCTAGCATGATAGCCTTTTCTGGATTTGTGACTGTCTTAGTCAGGGTTTCTATTCCTGCATATACATCATGACCAAGAAGCAAGTTGGGGAGGAAAGGGTTTATTCAGCTTACATTTCCCACATTGTTGTTCATCACTAAAGGAAGTCAGGACTGGAACTCAAGCAGGTCAGGAAGCAGGAGCTGATGCAGAGGCCATGGAGGGATGTTTCTTACTGGCTTTCCTCCCCTGACTTGCTCAGCCTGCTCTCTTATAGAACCCAAGACTACCAGCCCAGGGATGGCACCACCCACAAGGGGCCCTCCCCTCTTGATCACTAATTGAGAAAATGCCTTACGGCTGGGTCTCATGGAGGCATTTCCTCACCTGAAGCTCCTGTCTCTGTGATAACTCCAGCTTGTGTCAAGTTGACACACGACACCAGCCAGGACAGTGACCAACAAGACTCACATGCCTGCTTTGGCACATCTGTTGCAGTGGAAAGGCTACAGGCCTGTGGCACAGCTGCCATTGTGACCCTGGACCAATTGCTGGGGCTTTCTGAGATGGACTCTCCCCATCTGTGAAGCGTTTGTGATAGAGCACTTCTTTAAGGAGTGGCTGTAAAATGTAGTCATGATATTTTGTGTGATGGTGGTATAGATGTGTCAGCAGAAGAAACAACCCCTTCTCCCCACCCCCTGCCTGTCCCTGGAACACCTTCTGCCAGTCATACATAAAACCAGCTTAGTGGGAAGGGTGTGTGTTGACCACAGGGTGATGAAAACTGTACTGTTACTGTATCTTTATATTTTCAGAAAAAAGATTTTGGAAGGTAAAAGCGAATCAGCATTGCAAACAACATTGGCCATGAAAGAAGAGAAGATTGTGTTTCTGGAGGCACAGGTGGAAGAGAAAGAGAGCTGGAATCGCCAACTCCAGACCGAGCTGCAGATGGTGAGGGCCAGCCTGTCATACCCTCCCCAGGGCAGCCAAGGGCAGCGCTTGGGACAGATGACGAGGAGCTGTAGGATCCTGAGGGTGCCAGCCTCAGGGTATAGGGGCACACCTAGCGGGGAGAAGGCTGTGGCTCGGGGCAGTCCCACACTTCCAGGTACAGGGTCGGAACAGGAAACAGCCCAGAGAGCCGAGTGAAGACGGCAGGCTCCCAAGACCCCTTGGATGGGACAGGGCCTTATATGAATGTGTCAGCTCTTGAGCACATACAAGTACATGCTTCCATACATGTACAGAACATGTGGATCACACGTACACTCTACATACGTATAGACGTGCTTTCCTTACTCACACTTTCCACACATGTCAATGAGGTGTTAGACACACACACACACACACACACGTATATCCAATCTCTATGGGTGGACTGATTCCACATGTATGACTTCCGTTTTTGAACATGTGGCACATGCCCTGGTTACACAGTTGATTTGGGATCTGAAGTCAGGCTGGCAAGGCCTCTGTGGGATGTATGCCTGACTCTGCCTGGTTTGCCTCTATTGTGTGGCATAGACTGGAGACTCAGGCAACCAGTAAGAGCTGCCAGACGTGGCTAAGGTGCGGCCTGAGGCAGGCGTGAGTTCACATCCCTGCCTTTCCTGTCTTTTGGGGGGAAATACACAGCAAAATAGAGCATCTGGCCCTCCTCGGGCTGAGTGGGTGGGTATCTGAGACTTTGTGAGGGGTCCCTCCTACCCACTCCTAGGGCTCCTACAGGGCTCCTTCCTGCCTGAGTCTGCTTTTCAACACTGCCTGCAGGTAAGGGAAGAGTATGAGCAACTCCGGAAGACCCAGGAGGATGGAACCCAGAAGCACGCTCCAGCCAAGGTCACCAGTCACCAAGAGAAGGAGGCCTGGGGGCCCAGCCACAAAGAGGCCACCATGGAGCTCCTCCGTGTGAAGGACCGGGCCATCGAGCTGGAGCGCAGTGTGAGTGGGCTGCCCGTGAAGTGACCTGATTATTTGCAGTTGCCCACGTAGAGCATATTGTCACTGTGAAAAGTATGGGATGACAGAGGCCATGGAGGATGGATCCAGTATGGGATCAACTTGTTGAGTTTTCCCAGCCCAGGGGACACAGCCAGTCTCCCCGGCTGCACCCCTACCTGCCGTGACAAGCCCAGAGCGTGTCCACAAGCCTTTATCCCTACAGTGTTGGGTTTTCCAGAGCTGCATCCCAGTACCTCCCAAGCTGTGTCTGAGCAAAGCTTTATTTTATTTATATTTGCACATGCTCTGCGGGGCAGCTTTCGTCGTTGGGACAGAGACGATATGGCCACCAAACCTGAGAGTATCAGAAAGAGCTTTCCAGGGTGTGTTTGTCCCTCCAGTTCTGTTTGCTTCACAACAGTGACTTCATGAAGTCCCTCCTGATGGTTCTCAATGGACAAGAGGACTGAGGCGAGATTAGCGGCTTTCTCAGAGGCTCCTAATGAGGGGTAGCACCAGCCTGTAGCCCGGGCCCTGCCTCCTAGCCTGATCGGTGGCATGATAGACATGGCCTTTGCTAGTTTCCTATTCTTAGCACTGTGTTCCACTTGCTGTCTCAAGGGTCTGGACAGCTAGGGCTCGAGCTCTGTAGTCAGCGGGGGAGTGGCTTCAGCTCACAGAAAAGTACTTTTGGGGTATTCCACACCGAAGGAAGCAAAGGGAGTCTTTGGAAAAGTGGCCTGTGTGCCAGTATGCCCCAGGTCCCAGGCAGGAGTCCCTATAGTCTTTGTAAATTCTATTCTATTTCTAAAGAGGGAAACCATTAACTTCCTGTACCTGAAGAACCCCAACCACATCTACCATTGAAGGTTCAGTCAAACCCCAGGCCCTGTGCCCAGAAAGAGCTGGCCACACTGTGTGACTGGTGCATGCTTCTCCCCTAGAACGCAGCTCTTCAGGCCGAGAGGCAGCTACTGAAGGATCAGCTGCAGCACCTGGAGACTCAGAATGTGGCCTTCAGCAGCCAGATCCTGACCCTACAGAAGCAGAGTGCCTTCCTGCAAGAGCACACCACCACGCTGCAGACCCAGACTGCGAAGCTGCAGGTAGCAGGACCTGACGGCTCCTCAGTGGGAGCTGCAAGGCTAAGCAAGCGTGGGGCTGGGTGGTAAGAGGCGTACTGTGCCCCATAGATGGGAGTCTTAGAATGAGACATTTCCCACAGCTGGGCCTAGAGGTGCCTGGCTAGAACCGCATTTCTCTGCTTTTCAGTGTGGTGTGTGTGTGTGTAAGAAAAGAGAGATTTGGAATGGAGTAAGCTTAGTTGAACAGTCTCTGTGCAGTATACCTGGTAGAGCGGTAGTATGCTTGATAGAGAGCAAATGAGGCTATGACCTGGCTTCCATCAGCTGGAAGCAGCCAGCAGGGCCGGCACCTCAGTCTGCTTATCATGTGGTCTGTAGGTGGTGGGAAAATGAAAGGTTACTCATTAATGTAATTTCTGGGAAAAGTTGGAAAGTTACATATGGGACAGAGACAATAAACAGGAAACTTACTTGGCAAAGAAGTTGGGTTTGTTTTGTTAAAATAAAGTAGGATGTTGGTTTGTTACTTTGTTTTGGCTTGGAAAAAGTCTTTGTCTGGTTTTAATATCAGAGCATTTCTGGCCCCTGTTCAGTTTTTAATGTCTTGGGATTGTGTTAGAATACTTTAAAAACTCAGGTGGTCAGATGTAGCCGGTTGTGCAAGGTCCTCCGTTCAGGCTCTTAACAGCACAAAAATAAATACGTAAAAATCAATTGGTTGACAATATTATCTGATACTAGAGAAATTGGCTTTAAAAATAATCAGTAATAACATGTAAGGGGCTCATGTAGAAGGAGGACATGATTTCTGGAGTTGGCTCAGGATGACAGTCTTTTCATGGCCAGTTTTTGCTGTGTTGACCCCACTTCCTAAGCCAAGTCCTCAAGTCCTGGTAGCACTGCCCAGGGCCAGCCTGCCTTGAGGCCCTCTGAGGCTGTCTGTTGCTGGCCGTCCTTCGCCTGATCTCACACAGGGCTCTGCTCTCCCTCCAGGTGGAGAACTCCACCCTGAGCTCCCAGAACGCGGCGCTCAGCGCGCAGTACTCGGTGCTGCAGAGGCAGCAGACTGCCCAGGAGGCCGAACACGAAGGGCTGCAGGAGCGGCAGGAGCAGCTGGCAGCCGTCTATGAAGCCTTGCTTCAGGACCACGATCGCCTGGGTGTCCTGTACGAGCGCCAGTCCTCGGAATACGAGGCCCTCATCCGCCAGCACAGCTGCCTGAAGACGCTGCACAGGAGCCTGGAGCTGGAACACAAGGAGCTTGGGGAGAGGTGGGGCCCGGAGGGCGAGGGAGGCCTCGAGAGGATGGCCTGTGGTGGAGGCAGCCGGTGTGCTGAGCCCCTCAGGCTGACACAGAGCCCCTGGTACTGCCTCCATCCCCCGCATTTCCTCTTGGCGGGCTGCTTTGCATTGTTGCTGCACCTGAGCATTCTCAGGAAGGAAATAGAACCTTTAGCGACTTCTACTTCCTTTTTGTTTGTCCAGCCGGGGATTGTGGCGGGGACACTAGGGACAAGGAGTGCCATGGCTCCCTCTGGGTGGCCCAGTGTCAACACTTGGAGACCTATTCTCTTAGAATTCTTTCTCCTTCCTCCTTGTTCTTCTCTTCTGACCTACACCCCTGGGAAAACTCTGGCTACCGTTGTGCAGAGTTGTGGTTCATTTACACCTCAGAATCCCTCTTCCAAGTCTGAGGCTAGAATGCTTGCTTAAAGGGAAAAAAAAACCCCAAATCCTCCCATAATGTTAAGTATTGAACACGCCAACAGAACACAGAGTAACCCCACACCTCTGATCTCCACACAGTTGGAAGGTAGAGATGGGGGCGGGGGGGGGGGAAGAGCTGAGTCTCAGCTGCCCTCCCTCAGATGCCCACACTACCTCCATCCTTTAATCCACGCCAGCTGGGTTTTTCTTTGGGGTTTTTTTTTAAGGTAAATTTTACATATGTTGAAAAATACTAAGTGCTAACTTTTCACCATAGAGTCCTAGGTCCTGGGATGCGTGTCATTAATCTTTCCCATTGTCGGTTGAGCTCCTGCCCATGCTCCAAGAGTTCCAGATCCTTGAGCACACATACTAAGGGTCCAGTCCTGTCTGGTCAACTACTTAGTGTCCTTGGCTGGTTGGATGTAGCTGGAGTCTCCTCCAGTTTGTGCATTGGGCTGTGAATGCCTGTCACCCAGCACGGACAAAGGTCTGGGTTCTTCTCATCTGATGCTTACTTGGACTCCTGCCATAAACGTACTGTGCCTTGTGAAAGGCTCGGTGGTAAGCCAAATCCCAAAGCCTGCCTGCGGGCTGTATGCTTAATGCATGTGCTGTTCTGAAGTGCCCCAGGGGAGCAGGGATTAGACAGCCTTGCTGGTCAGTTCGTGGCCTTTATTTGTCAACCTCGGATGATTCCCCCACAATCACTAACTTGGCTGTGGAAGCCCGACAGTCCCCTTATCTTATCCCTAGGGCACACCATGGTGGGGCCACCTCTGCACCGTGGCCTTTAAGTGAGTTTCCTGCTTGGGGCCCCAGTGAGATAATCTAGGTATAGCTGAGGTGGAGGGTAGAATTAGAAAGGAGACTGGAGACCCCAACAGCGGGACATCCCAACAGCAGGACACCAACCATGCTGTGTACCCAGAAGAGAAAGGGAGCTGTGGGAGCAGTTCCTGAGCAGGATGATGGAGAAACCTGCCTCAGACCACTCCTCTCAATGACTTGGAGATCCTAGGTCATCGCAGGGTGACCAGCAGGGCTTGTCACATTTCCACCTTGTGCTCTGCTGCCCCCCAGTGACCGCTGTGTAAACCTGCAAGGATTGAGTGAGTGAGAAAATTCATTATGGCAGGGAGGTCTCAGCCACTGGCTCCCAATACCAGGAACAGATACGAGGGCTCCCATCCAGACTGAGGAGCGTGTGAGGAGGGAGTAGCTGTTTCACACCATGGAGTTTAGCTGTTTATTCTGTGGTTTGCTTTAGATCTACTGGTTCTTAGTGAACCACTTGGTAACACGAGTTTCTAAAATAAAAGGCGTACAGTCAAACCCTCATGCTCTCAGGTGACCTACAAAAGGAGCCAGGCCACGACAGGGAAGCCGAGGGACCAGAGAATGGAAGACGGATCTGGCCTGGCACTCAGAGCCGGCACTGGCAACATTTATCTTGCTTCCCTGCCGTCCAGCCTCTCACCTCTCCACAGAGAAAAGCTTTCAGAGGAATCCCCCTTTCTGAGCGGGTGCGTTCCAGTCTCCTGGGGTGTGAGTTGCTTGTTGTAGATAAAGCCTGGCCACGCTTCCTCCACTAGGCACGGAGACTTGCAGAAGCGTAAGGCAGAGCTGGAGGAGCTGGAGAAAGTCCTGAGCACCGAGCGGGAGGCACTTGAGCGGGAGCAGAGGACCAACGCCATCGCCACGAGCGAGAACCAGAGGCTGCGAGGAGAGCTGGACAGGTGAGCACCCGGGACGCCCGCCTAGCCCTGGCACGGAGTAGTGAAGGCGACATCAGTAGCCTGTCCAGACCAGTCCTCTCTGAGAACCACTAGTGGAGGCTTGTGAACTCCTGGTCATGGGTCCTTAATGAACTTCGTGATGTTGGCTAGGTAAGGAGCTGAGGGCTGTGCTGTCAGGGCCAGGGTGGTGGGCGGTGCTCAGCCAGTACTAGGAAGGGATGGGTAGGCATAGTCACCTTCAGATGGGAGCCCAGCCCTCAGGAGCCACTGTGGTCCTCCTTAGCCAACAGATCCAGCCACTCACTAGGGCTTAGTTGTAACCAGAATCTCATTCCTATTTGTGGATCTTTTGTAGACATGCAGAGTTCACATAACTGCATTTGAGTCATCAGGTTCACCCAGCTGCCTTGTTTCATCTTTCCCGTTAGGAACACCCGTTAGGAACAAGTCTTTCCAGGACTTGGTCCTGAGCCTGGTGTTCAGTGTAGAGTCCTTATCTTGCTGTGTAAAACAGCCCCAGGCATAGTGCTCAAGTGTAGTCTTTGTCCCTGAGTGCAGAGTAGCAGCCGTGTGCCTGGGAGAGAAAAAAACCCTTGTTAGATAAGCTTCCCCTGCCTGGAGTCACCGCGCTGGAGGCTGTGTTACATAAAGCACCTTTGAGCAGGCACTTGCCCGAAACTGCATCTATCAGTTGTAAACCATGGTGTTCTCCCTATGAGCAAGCTTCAGTGTTCACTAATCCCATGTTTGCAGCAAATTTCATAGAACTGGACGGCTCCCACCCCTTCTTCTTTTAGAGGTGAGGGAATCTGGTAGCTCAGAGATCGGGTAACACTCAAGGTGAAACCTTTGGTTAACAAGAGCGAGGGCTGAGTCCTGATCATCTCTTGTTTCGAGTCTGATTTGGGGAAACACTGCTGCCTTCCACATCCTGGTGTTACTTTATCCTGGGCTTTACAAACCCAGGTGCCTGTGGTGAAGGGGCCCGGCAGTGGGGAAGCACTGCCCAGCAGCCACAGGCTGTGATACGGAGGATTTAGATGGTCACAAGGGTCCTGTAGTGGACTGAATTTGGCCACCTTGGGACCAGGTCATTCCTGTTGCTGTTCTGTGAGGCCGGGTACCTCATATGCAGCTGTGAAGCATCTGAATTGTTAGATGTTCACAGTGAACTTGGCTTTTGTGTTTGTTTTTAAGATTTACTTCTGTGTTTTAATAACTGTGTGTATCCGTGTGTGGGTGTGTGCACATGAGATGGGAGAACTTCCTCTAGCTGGAGTTTGTAGTTAGTGTGAGCTTCCCTGTAGGGGTGTGGGAATCAGGTCCCCTGCAAGAGCCACATGCGCTCTTAACTACTGAGCCGTCTCTCTAGCCTGAGATTCAAGTTTTTAAAAAGCTAGCTGATCTATGAGAGTTAGGATGGCAAGGAGTGTAGTATATTTACATAGTCCCTTACCTGCACATCCCATTTTATAATCTCAGGAGTTAGAAAGCCCCACCGAGTCAGACACGGCATTTTTTATTTTATTATTTTTTATAGTGACTAACTTTCCATGTTTTCTTACAAAAGTATAATTAAATATGATTTCACCAAATCTGATTACTTAGATAGGTTTCCAATACCAGGCTTAGTCTCTTGTTGAGTTGATCTTAAGTCCAATTAGAGAGTTGTTGGTTACCGCCAAGATACATGTACCACTATTACACTTGTAAGATTATCAGGCTGTTCTGTGCTGTGCTGGTGGTTGATGTGGTTCATGAGCACCATGGCTGGGGAGGCCTGTTGGTTGTCTCTCTCCTTTGGAAGCTTGTGGGCACAGCATTTTAGAGGGAAAAAAAATCTCTATTTTTCTTTTAATAGCACAGCTTTTTTTTTTCCACTTACGCCAGAATGCCTACACTGTAATGTAAAAGGTGGTGCGTCTTTTGTAATAGGCCATGGTGTCTTCTTCATTTCGGTAGACAGCTGCATGAGCAAAATGGCCTGGGTTTGAGTGTAGCTGCCTAGGTTATTTAGATCCTGGGACTGGATGATCCAGTGGTTGGTGACACAGATCTGGGTCAGAACTGGCTATTACAGGAAGCAAAGTCTCTCAGATAGATCCCTCTGTACAGAGAGTTTGAGGAGAGCAAGTGGGTTCCTCCTCATCTCTGAGAGACTCCCGGGAGACACATAGTCCATGATGTCCTTTTGTGTTCAGGGTCTTTGTCTGCTTCTTCCCCTCCCCCCCCCCACCTAGACCAGTATGGCATCAGGGATGTCCCCCTAGAGCCCCAGAGAACACAGTTTGAAAAGCGGCGGCTTTTGTTCAGTATTCTTACATTGCACACAGGTTGACTTTGCATGACTGCACAGTCTGTCACTGTCAGAGCAGATGCAAAACCCCACAGCGCAGGCCTTTCCATCTTTGGAATGCGTTTTAGCCCCTTTGCCCTGTGGCTCTACCACCCCTAGGATCAGTTTCCTGCACCACCAGCTGAAAGGCGAGTATGAAGAGCTGCATGCCCACACCAAGGAGCTGAAAACCTCGCTGAACAACTCTCAGCTGGAGCTGAACCGCTGGCAGGCGCGCTTCGACGAGCTTAAGGAGCAGCACCAGAGCATGGACATCTCTCTGACCAAGCTGGACAACCACTGTGAGGTGAGACACGGCTTTGGGTAGGTCTGGGAGGGACCAGCCTCCCCCTGGTAGCTAAGACTTGAGATGTCCTTGAAGCCAAGACTGTGGCAGGAACATCTCAGAAGACACTGTGTCTGATATTTGCCCCATGGGGTTGGCAGTGTCTTCCATTGGTCCTTTGGGACATGGTAGCACCATCTTTGGTCCCTCTTTCAGTTGACAGCTACATGAGCAAAGTGGCCTGGGTTTGAGTGTAGCTGCCTGGCTTGCATCCCGGGGCTGTGGGATCCAGCGGTTGGTGACATTATGAGAAGCAAAACCCTCCCTTAGGTAGAATTTGTGATAACTCCCACTGAACAGAGAGTTTGAGGAGAGCAAGTGGGTTCCTCCTGGATTCTAAGAAACCCACTGGGAGATACACAGGCAAGTAGGATAGGGGCCCAGTCTCTGCCTTCAAAGCCTCTGGGCCTTCCCACTACACCACAGTACTGTCCTGAAACAAAATCTGTGAACTTCAGCCCACAGGCCAGCTTACTCAGCCCACAAACTAAGAACAGCTCTCAACATTTTTAACAGTTGGAACTAAAAATCAAATGAACGATATTTTGTAGCTAGTAAAAATTACATGAAATTTTTTGTCAGTGTGTGTGTAAATAAAGTTTTGTTGGGACACAGCCACTCTTGGGTTATCCAACACAGCTTTTATGCTACAAAGGCACAAGACACTACAGGACTTGGAGAACCCAAGGCCTTTATGGTCTCTGGCTTTGGACATAAAAGGCTTTCTTTCACAACAGAGCTTTTAGTTGAAATATGGAAGCTGCATGTGCAGTTAGGCACTTTGTAGTAGTCGCCTTCAAAACCGTTCTTTTTTTTTCAATGAGATTAATGAATTTTTCTCTTTCAGTGCTGGGGACGGCACTTCCACCACTGAGCCACTTCCTTGGCCCTAGTGAAATTAATTGTAATAACACTTTATTTATCCAGTAGATCAAAAATACCATTTCACATATAATCTTCAGGTCCCCCTTTTCATGCCAAGTTTTCAGCATCTGTATGTCTTGCTTCACACAACCCCTTGTGTCTGATCTGTGGTCTCTCTTGACAGCCCAGAGCTGCCAGGTAAGGAACAGCGTCGGGTGTTGTGCTCATAGGAATGCAACCTTGCTGGCTTGTTGATCCATCCCAGGTCTACACTAGTGCAGACTGTACCAAGGTGGACACCCTGCGAAAGTGTTCCTTTGAGAGGCTGAGTTTGCAGTGTGACATCTCAGGGTCACACGGCGTCTGAACTGCTGTGGGTCTGTGTTTCAGCTGCTCTCCCGTCTCAAGGGGAACTTAGAGGAGGAGAATCATCACCTCCTGAGCCAGATCCAGCTGCTGAGCCAGCAGAACCAGATGCTCCTCGAACAGAACATGGAGAGCAAGGAGCAGTACCACGAGGAACAGAAGCAGTACATGTAAGCGGGCCGTGGGCTGTGGCAGGCGGTGTGTCCATAAGGGGCCCCTGGAGCACCATCGCTACCCCCACAGGGGGGGAATCCTGTATGTACATGTGGAAGCCAGAGGTCAACTTTGCGCGGCATTTGAGGAAGCGTCTCTCGCTGGTCTATAACTTCCTCACTAGGCTAGACTGGCTGGCCAGTGAACCCCCTCGATCCGCCTGTCTCTTCACCCTGAGAGGACAAAGGTACCCTACTATGCCTGGCTTTTTATGTGGCTCCTGGGGATCAAGCTCAGGTCCCCGTGTGCTTCTGTGGCCATTATTTTACCAACTGAGCTATCTCCTCTCCGCTTTTTCTAAACTATTACCCACAGATGAAAGGAAGGCCTCTTTTACTTGAGTTCATTTGTAGAAATAAGCATCCAGCACCTATTTATAGGAATTAGCAACAACCATGTATCTCAGGGAAAGAGTTCTGAGTAAAAGCTGAGAATCAGTTTTCCCCTCAAGTGACTACAGCAAGTCACTTTGTTCTATGCCCTACTTACCCTCCCCCAACCTTGTGCAGGCCCCGGGAGCCTGAAACTGTGGGGTGACAGAGCTTTGTCCCCTCCTACTAGGATTAGAGAGGTATAGAAGGGAGAGTGGAGGGAGTCACTTATGCTTTGGAGATAAGAGGAGGCCGCGCTGGGTAGGGAGGGTTGGGTGTGGCAGGTGGTCCAGGTGGTTGTGGGAGAAAGGGATGCCCAGCTAGAGACACTGAATCCTCTGGCAAGTGTTTGAAGAGACATGTCTAGTCCCTTGTCAAAGGATTGAATAAGAGAAAGAGAATAAGAGAAAGAGAGTAAGTCTGATGCTGGAAACCCAGCGCTGAATTCTCCAAGGCGAGTCATGCTGTGTGGTGCCCATCCCTCCCCATGACCAGCGTCTCAGGCAAGCTCTGTGCTCCTTGCTTGAGTGTGCTTAAGACAAGAAGAGCCGGGCATAGTGGCACATGGCTTCAGTCCCAGCAGTCAGGAGGCAGAGGCCACCCTTGTATACACATCAAGTTCCAAGGCAGTCAGAGCTACAAAGGGCAGCGATTATGGAGGGTCTGGTCAGTGGACCCTGCTGCTTTCCCAGCTCTCTCTGATGTATCATTACTGCTTCCTCTCTGCCCTGCTGCATCTGCTCGCTGCCTACTTGGGGATGGTTTCTGTGCAAGCCCACACTGTAATTTGGAATCTAAATGGCAGTTGCTTGAAGATGATCCTCTGTAACCCATGTGGTAGAATCTCCAGCCGAGGTAGGGCAGATGCTACCAAAGAGACTTCGGAGTCTGGCAGGTCCCAGGGTGCCTTGGCTACACTGACGCTCGCAACCTCAGTGCCCAAGTGCTGACGCGCCTGGCTGCGTACGAGAGCGTCTGCGTCGCTGGAGGTGCCCGTGTCCTACACAGTTTGGCCTAACTGGGAAATCACGGGAATTTGTAAGCACAAGTTCTCAGGTGCTCACAGATTTACTCCCTTACCCCTCTTAGCCAGATCCCAGGAGTTCTGGGAGCTTTGTAGCTGTGTTTTATTCGTTTTTGTTTTACTTTGTTTTGCAATTTTGAGATAAACTCTCAATTTGTAGCTTTGGCTAGACAAGAACTCACTCGGCAGACCAGGCTGACCTGGAACTCGAGAGAGATCCACCTGCCTCTGTCTCCTGAGTCATGGGATTAAAGGAGTGTACCACTGTGGCCAGATTCATAACTGGTATGACTGATCATAAATTCCAAATTTGGACTGGAGAGATGGCTCAGCGGTTAAGAGCACTGATTGCTCTTTCTAAGGTCCTGAGTTCAAATCCCAGACAACCATCTGTAATGAAAGCTGACGCCCTCTTCTAGTATGTCTGAAGACAACTACAATGTACTTATATATAACAATAAATCTTTAAGCCGGAGCAAGTGGGGCCAACCAGAGCGAGCAGAGGTCCTGAATTCAAATTCCTAGCAACCACATGATGGCCCACAACAATCAGTACAGCTACAGTGTACTCATATACATAAAATAAAAATAAATCTTTAAAAATAAATAAACTCCCAATTCAGTGCCCAGTGTGGGGATGAGCACCCTCAGGCCTGAACACAGACACTGACATCTGATCTAGGTTGGGCTGGTAAGTACACTCATTTAGTTAAACTGGACTGATCACCTTTCTGTCACTTGTATTCACAGAGACAAATTAAATGCCTTACGGAGACACAAAGAAAAACTGGAAGAAAAAATCATGGACCAGTACAAGTTCTATGACCCTGCTCCGAAGAAGTGAGTGGATCTAAGATCAATGCTCATAGCCAGCTTAGCTGAGAGACAAGGCAGCCTGGGAGCCATAGGATGGGACCAGCCCTGCGTGCGCCCCCCCCCAATATGCTACAACCCTTTAACACAGTTCACCATGCTGTGGTGACCCCAACCATAAAATTATTTCATTGCTACTTCATAACATAAATATCTGAGATGCATATCTGATATGTAACCCCAGAGGTGATTGCAACCAGCAGATTGAGAACTGCTGACCATATAGCAAAAAAGTTAGAGCTTCCCTCAGCCCCACCTGCGTACCCCAGCTTGTCCTGTGAGGGGTGTCAGATGTCAGCTAGCCCTGATGACACATGGAGGTGACTCACTCACCATGAGATCTGATAAGAGACAGAAGGCTGTGAGTCAGAGCTATCAAAACTAAGTAGTCTGTTGCCTCATAGTTGAACATGACGACGCCATAGCCATCATCCTGTGAGGGAAAGCGATTGTAAGCAGAACAGCTGGCTAGACCTCACAGTTACCAGTCATGGGGTACACATTGGCCTTATTCCCTCACTAGACATAGACCCTCTCGGATGGCTTCACAAGTAGTGTCTACCCCCATGAGCAGGGGCCCCACGTTGGGAGCTAGCTCAGTACCTGTAGTGGCATTACCACCATTTCTTGCAGTACTTACCCTGGTCACTGCCCTGAGCCCTGAGAGCTGTCCTTATGGACTGTTGGCCAAGTTGTGGAGTTGAAGTGACCACCAATCCTTCAAGGAAGCTTCATTGAGACTCCCAGCCTCAGTCTTCTGTGTAATAGGGAAACTGAGGCCACCATAGGGAGTGGCAGGTACCTCAGAATGCCTTCAGTTTCTAGGGAGCTGCATTGCATCAGTTCCCTTTAACCCAGACACTTCCTGTGCTCCTGGGGTGGCTTGCTCAATGCCAGGGGCACAGTCAGTGAGTACCAGCCTTGTCCTTGGTTAACTTGAGCAGGTAATATGCATAAAAATGACTTCTTGGGAAAAATAAATGAATAGTTAGTTAGTACAGCCCCGTTCTTGCACATCAGATGAGTAAGGGTACTGCTGTATAAGTGTTCTTCCGGGAGACCAGCGTGGGTTTCTCATACCACATACTTCTGCTACTGCACTGCTGCGCCCAAGAATCAGGCTCTTCAATTCCACGTCTCAGGTGTCCATGTACATCGTCCTCTTTTATGGAGGGTTCGGGGCGGGGGTAGAACTTGGGACCTTGTGAATTCTAGGCTAGAGCCCTGCCACTGAGCTATACCTCCAGCCCAGTGCCATGGCTTACCTCTCTGAGCATGGGTTGTAACTTCTAAAAAAAATAAATAAATAAATTTCTAATTAGGAAGAACCACTGGATTGGAGCCAAAGCCCTCGTCAAACTTATCAAGCCAAAGAAAGAAGGTTCCAGAGAACGGCTAAAATCCACCACAGACAGTGCCCCCTGGCGGCTGGAGCCCTCAGACCCTGCCTCGCCATCTGCCTCTCAGGCTCTCAGATCACAGACGGAAAACTCCGACAACCCCCCATCGGGTCCAGTCTGTGCCGAAGAACGAGACACCCCCAACGGGCCTGTGGGGAAAGGTAGGTGCAGCTGCCAGATGGGGCAGGGTAAGGATACAGGCTCTGAAAGTTCCATTCACCGATGGAGTGCGCCATGCTTCTGTGGGAATGTGTCCATGTCTGCGTGCCCTCCTATCTGGGCATGTCACCAAGCCCATCTCTGCTATGGCCGTGATACCCAGAGTACTCGGTTACTTTAGAATGGGAAACACCATTCATTACATGGGCTGGTTGGTTATTTGAATGTCCCAAGTTGAAGCTTGGTCAGGCAGCCCAGGGGGACACAGCAGCTGATGTGTTTGGGGCTCCCTCAGGCATGTCACTCTGTTTTGTACAGTGATCCACTGGCATTTACCACATCTTTCACATGTCCGCTTGTGGGAAGTCCTGAGTGGTTGTCGCTTTCTGTCCTTGAGTCCTGTAGCCTCGGGACGCTGGGTGTTGGTGTTTGGAGCTGGCCAGGGGCTCTGATGTTAAAGCAGGAACATTAGTCAACCATACTGTAGTTCATCTACTGTCTCAGGCCAGATGAGTGGCATTGCCGCTGGTAAATGGCAAATGGCAACTTTTCACCTCTGAGGGTTGCATCATATTCCTGTGCGGTAAAAATCTCATCTAAAAGATACATGGTTGGGCTGGAGAGATGGCTTGGCAGTTAGGAGCACCGACTGCTCTTGCAGAAGATGGGGTTTTGATTCCCAGCACCCACATGGCAGCTCACAACCATCTGTAACTCCAGCTTCAGGAATCCCACGTCCCTTTTTGTCCTCCATGGGTACTGCATGCACGCGGTGGACTTAAGACACATCCAGGCAGTATTATTCTGTAATGTGGGATTTCACCACTAGGTGGTAGTATAGCAAAAGACATAGAGATTCTGGTCTCCTCTAATCCTAATCCAGAAATCTGTTGGATCACTTAATAAATACTACTGAAAGGTATGACCAGGAGCTTAAACCAGTCGTCTGCTTTGTGGTATCTCCACCTTAAAGGCCAAGGAAGGATGTGGGGGGGTGGGGGGGAGATCTGAAAGGAAATAATTCTTCCAGGTCTTAGGAGGTTGGGGTATGAAAAAGACATTTTAGTGTTTTTGAATACATCTTGCCAAGGAGGTGATTTTAGAATTATAGACTGTTTGTAGGTGTTTCAGGCAGTGTATCCTGACAGTGGGCTAACCCATCATTAGGTGTGTCCAGTGTCCTGGAGTGGGAACAGCAGTTGTATGTGAGCTGAGTAGTCAGGGAGCCTGTCATTAAAACGGCTGAGTAAGAGGAGCTGGCCTCAGTGTTAATGCGCATTCTTATTCAATAATTTAACACACTGAGATTGAAAAATCCTCCAAACCAGTGGCTCCTGGGGCATTGGTACAACTCTCCTGTTGTGCTTCGTGAGTAATGGTTGGCACCAGGGTGCCACTCAATTAAATTGAGTTGGAGCATAAATGGCTCTGACCTGAGTATCAGGCATTGGGTTGGACAGGATTCCGCTTCCCTAAGTACATTTTACTGATTTAGACTCATGTGTAATTATTGTTCATTTCATTTGTTGTTTTTTTTTTCCTTCCTATCACAATGATGACAATTTAGCATCCCAGCGCAAAAAGAGTCCTTTTTTGAGAAGCAAAAGCAAGGACAAAGACAAGTCTCCACTGGCCCACCCAGCTCTCTCTAAACGCCTGCGGTTCTGGTCTTCCTCTGACATCCCATCCTCCCCTAACGAGTCTGTCTCTTTCTCAGACATTGGGGATTTCTGAGCCCTTCCTTTACCATGTGTCTACATCATGTGTCCTCCTTCATTTCTGAAATTCAACCAACCAAAGGAAGTTAGTCCCTAAAGGCCACTAGGTCCCTAGTGGACCCCTGTTCCTCCCCCAGTTCCAAAGTAGCCATCGTGGATTCTGATTGCAAAATAGAAGATGACTTATGCTCCCCGGACCATTGCTTCAGCACAGTAATAGGGGACCCCAGGATGTACGTGCACTCACTCACTTGTCCTTGGGCTGGGAGATTCATGCTAAGTAAGTGCAGAGACTTTGTGCTCCTCCTCCTCCCGCATCTGCAAGCTTCTGTCCTGCCCTTGTGCCCTGTGCAAAGCGGAAGTGGCCAGTTGTCGCTATGCTTCCTAAAATACCCACCGGCGGGTGAGCCACCTTTCTAAAGATTTACTTCTAAGTAGCTAAACCTTGCGCCCTCTCTTTGTCAGAACAGAGAACCGGCAGTTCTGTGTTTTGAAGGATTGAATGCTCTGTTAGAGCATTTTTGAGTAATTGAACCGATCTTGCCCAGCCAGACTGAAGTTTTATGACTGCGTTGCGATTCTCTGGCATCTTGGATGGTGAAATAAAAGCCACAGTGGACAGAAAGCATTATCAGGACATGAGTCACACCCAGAGCTGGGGAAGAAGGTGACCAGAGAGGTCACCCCCACTGTCTTGTCCCCATCTTGAGCCATTCTTACACGCAACTCTGATTGGGGCCATGGCCCTCTGTCTCCTATATGCAGTACTTACGTGTTTTCCCTTAAAGTGACTCACTGTTGCTCATTTCATCTTAAAAGGAGAGGTTATTGCCAGTGCAGTGCTCACATGGAAAACAAGTGTCACCTTAAAAATCAGGTGGCCGTAATAAACCTGCACCTATGATAGTGCTAAGGTTAGCCGTCCTTGCCGCCGACTTCAGCCTGTGACCCCGTCTTTAAGAACTCCAGGCCATCAGAGCTGGTCCCAGCGTCTGTCTCCCTGCCGTGCTGTTGGAATCGTGCTTGTCTCTGTCTGGCGCTCCCGCTGGTTGCCTTCTTTCCTACCTAACACACAGGAAGGCCTGTCACTGTTCATTCTGCCAGACTTGCGTCTTGCTTCTCATAAAGTTGTCCCCCAGAATCCAAATTCCCCCTTCAGTTCACATCTAAGATCTGGGCCTTGAAAGCCAACAGAGATGAGCTGTGAGGTTGAAGGGCCGAGGAGTCTGGTTTTTGCAGGCACGACCTCCGCCTGCCTCCTGGTCTTTGGGCGTAAGGCATAGACCGTGCACAGAAGGCCTGACCAACTGTCAGAAATGCTCCCGGATTTTTGTTTGGTTTTTGCTTTTGATTATTTGGGGTTACTTTGTTCTGAGGTACTGGGGGTCAAACTGTGGGTCTTATTAACACATGAGATGCAAACACATACACACCCGCTGCATCCTCCCCTTCCCCGCTCCTTCATGTCTTGTATCTGGAGACCCCAGACTCAGTCCTATTTGGGTTTTCTCTTTATTTGGGTAAGGGATACTTTTCAAAAATATTATTTAATTTCAACAGATATATATGTTTGTAGCAGAAAATTAATGCTGCTTAAAGGCGTAAGATGAGAGGTAAAGACCCCCTTGAAGAGATTAAAGTTGCTTTTTTTTTTCTTTTTTTTTTTTTGAGAAGAAGCTATTGTGAGTTTGGCAGTGAACTTTTTTGATGTCCCAAGAAATCCAGTTGTCAGGTTCCTCAGCACCTCAGTGGCAGTTGTGGAAAAGACATCTGCAGACACTTGTTTGAGCTGTTGAGACAGGACTTGGGGTCGTGTACAGGCTGCAGAAAGTGAACCATCCAACTTTTATTTATCCTCCTGAGTTCTGTTTCCTCCTTCCGGTTCTGATGCTAACCATGTGGTCCACACTGGAGCCAGAGCTAGTCTGTAGCTGCAGCCGGAAGCACACCCGGCTTGTGTCTCTGTGGTCGATGTGCCCCGCCTGCACCTGCTTTGGGCCTCAGTGTGCTTGCCCTGCCTTGGCACGGGCTCACAACCTCATTTCTCAATGTCTTCTGCCCCAGGCCCCGGGGATCTAAAACCAAAACGAGGGTCCCCACATGGAGGCAATGTTGACCGCACAGACACCTCCACGGACCCGGCTGTGAAGTCCTGGCCCTCAGAGCCTGGCTCCCGGACCTTTCCAACCTCGGCCACCACGGCAGCCCTTTCCAGCTCCACTCCTATCCCCAAGCACCTAGGCCATACCAGAGGTGAGTATGGCCCCTCTAAAGGGTGAGCTGCGGGGCCTGGGGCCTGCCTAAAACCAGGCATACTATGAACAGAGGGAGAGCTGATGAAGGTTTCTGAGTCGTCCTTTGGTGCAAACCTTGTGTCAGCAGCCAGCCAAGTGAGTTTGGCTAAATAATTCAGCCATCAGTAGACCTAAGACCCAGGAGGAAAGCCTCAGAATCCACCGGCAGCAGCAGCAGCAGGCTTTGGCAGTACCAGGGCTGGGCTAATACCAGGCAATTCTCTGGAGTCAGGAGGTATTTTCTCTAAAAAAGGTGAATGAGAAGCTCTCTAACCCAGAAGTCTATTGACAGAACCGAGGGCACATCCTATATTGGAGAAAATGTCATCAGGGAAGGATTTGCAGATGTGCTATATCCTAGCGCCTCGGTGGCTGTATGTGGCCGCACCTCAGATGCAACATCTAATAGTCTGAGTCTCATTATGTGAAGGAATTCCAAGCCAGCTGACTTGGTCAGATGTTGCCATAGAAAGCCCATAGAAGCTCAAGGATTCTTTCGACAACCAAGAAGAACCTGCAACCCCAAACAGAGGAAAATAAACAAATCAATAAAAATTTAAAAAATTAAAACAATGCAAAAGTCACTGGCATAAAGTGGAGTGTCCAATGTTGATACGAAAGGTTACTGTGTTCCTGAAACAAGGGCAGGATACCATGAAAAAGTGATGGCAAGAAGGAGCTAGGGGACAAGGGAGGAATGCTAGATTGTCACAATCAAAGAGCGAAATACAAGAAGAAGAAAGAGACACAAACCCAAGCCAGCTGAAGTGACTGCCTCTGCCAGGCTAGAGCTCCGAGCTCAACCCTCCGAGCTCAGGCATGCCCAGCCATGAGAATAGAGTACAAACAACACTCAGGGTCTAAACTACGGGACCCTCCCAGTTGGACACTTGCTGCCAGTGGGTAGGTAACTGATTTAAATATCTTTTCAGAGGGTCCCCCATGTTCAGTGCTCAGATAGCAGCTGGCAAGCTTGGAGAGAGGCCCCTGGATGGATGGATGGAAGGTTCCCTGACTAATGTCCTGTTGGGAGCTGAGGGTACAAGGCTTGCTCACCCTCCCACCTTGGGTGGTGGGCCCCAGTTTGTCCCCAGTTTTTCTTTTCTCCTGTCACCCAATGGCATTGTGTCCCTAAAAGTGAACTGTTCCCATACCCTCTGCCTTTGGCTTGCTGGCCTTTGGGGTTGGAAGGGTTCCTGGGGCACTAGAACATCAGGACCCTTCCCTGGTCCTGAGGTCCTGCCTCTCCTAGCCCTTCATGCGCAGGCACAAAGTGTGACTTAAAGTTAAATGGTATCAGTCTAGTGAGTTAGCCCATCTCCTCTTTCCCGCTAGACAGATGAACAGAGGCACTCTTCACGCCCCACCCTTCACCCCAAGAGCTGGACCTTGCTGGGATCCTGGACTGAACAACAGCATGTTGGTCACACAGCCAGGGACCGGGGTTTTCCCTGTGGGTTTTAGGCGTTCTAGAATCCCAATGTATTAACTTTATTCTTATCTTAGGTTGTAATTCAGATGACAACCTCTGTGAGCTATCCTCGGAGCCTGAGGGCCCCTACCACAGGCAGCAGGGTGAGTGGCCGGCGTGGTATTAGTTGGTTTTTGTCAGTAGCACTTGGAGTTTAAGCTAAGCAGCATGGAAGTCTTGGAACTCTAGCACACAGAGAGGGTGGAATTGACTTGAGGGACTAGGGATGAGAGGGCGGAGCCTTTCTGAGCCCACCTTCTCTGCCGCCCAGGAGCCTCTACAGGTAGGGGACACACTACCTCCTACCAGTCCCAGGTTCTGGAAACTCTTGACATGTCTACACTCTCCAGGGGTGTGTGCCAGGGATTCCTGGTGACCAACAGGGGGAACACGTTTTAGGAAGGCCTGCGCTTTGTTCTTGCTTAGGTCCCCCGTGTCCATAGTAACACCAAGTTGTATGAAATCTCAAACGATGTTAAAAACGCTTCCTCCCTGGTTGTGGATATTTTTAAGTTTCTGTAGAAGAGAAGACAGGTAACATCCTCCCAGGTTTCTCAGAACTACAGGTTGGTCTGGGTTCCCATGTATCCTTATTTCTCCTTTCTCCCTCCCCTGTGCCCTCCGTCCTTGAGTCCAGCCTTCACACACACACGCACGCACGCACGCACGCGTACACGCGCACACGCACACACGCGCGTGCACACACACACACACGCGCGTGCACACACACACACACACACACACACACACACACACGCATGCGTACACGCATGCGTACACGCACGCGCAAGACAAGCGCCATGGCCTATGTTCTGTGTGGTTAGGAGCCCTGTTCTCAGTCTTTAAATTCATTTTTATTTTATGCCTATACCTGTTTTTCTGTGTCCGTCTGCACACCACTTGCCTGCCTAGCGCTCAGGGCGGCCAGGGAGGGTATTGGATCCCTGGAACTGGAGTCACCGGTGGTTACGAGCCACCTGCGGGTGCTGGATACTGAACCTGTGCCCCCTGGAGGGAGCCTCTTAACTGGTGGGCGCTCTCTCCAGTCTCCAGGTCTGTCTTCAAAACGTAATTCTAGGGCTGGAGAGATGGCTCAGTGGTTAAGAGCACTGACTGCTTTCCCAGAGGTCCTGAGTTCAATTCCCAGCAACCACATGGTGGCTCACAGCCATCTGTAGTGGGATCTGATGCCCTCATCTGGTTCGTCTGAAGAGAGCAACAGTATACTCATATACATACAATAAATAAATATATATATTTTTAAATAGGGCTGAAAATGTGGCATAGTGTGTAAGAGCACTTGCCAGGTGCAGGCCTGGCAACCTGGGTTTGATCCCGTGACTCATGGTTGAGTCATGCCCACTGCTGCATTTGCCCTCTGACCTCCATATGCACGCGCACGCACACACACGTGCACACACACAGAGCAAATAAATGTTTAAAAAGAATGAATGCTTTAAGAAGTAAAAATTAATGGACTAGTGGGTGGCTCAGTGGACAAAGGCACTTTAGTTCAATTCCAAGCTTGATGGGCTGAGTTCAACCCTGAACCTACGAGGTAAAAGGGGAGAACCAACTTCTGCAAGTTGCCCCCTGACCTTTGTACGTAGGAGTGCGGCGTGTACGCGCACACAGACACACACACACACAAAATAAACAAATGTTTAAAAAAAAACCCAATCCCTAGAATGATAGGAAGAAATTCCTTAAAAGGGAAACCCTGGCGTGTTTACGTGGGTTCAGTTTACGTCTGATGTGCTAGGCAGTGGAAGGCACCAGCATCGTCTCCTACCCACTATTTAGAGGGAATGACGGTGTTGACATTAGTTATTTACGATTCCGTGAGTAAAGACAGACTCTTTAAAGAGGCCTCTTGATCCAAGAGCCCTTCTGTCTTTACCCAGAGTGGGGGACCCTGTAGTAGGAGGGGGCCCTTCCAAGGGCACCAGCTCACTGAATCACCAATTTTAGTAACCAGTAGCCAAGTGCATGAACCACAGGGTTCTTCAGACACCTCCCGACACTTCCAGCTTCTCTGGTTGGCATGTGGAACAAAAAGACTAGTCCACTGGACACAGGTGAGCAGGCAACTTTCGGGAGGCTCTGACAAGGGGATTGTGAGTTCAAGGCTACCCTAAGCTACCTGGTAAGGCATCACTCAATCTAAAACACATGATACACACAGGTTCTTGGGTGGCTTGTGTCGCAGCCTCCCTTCGGTGCCCATTACAGAACAGCCTGCGGTAGTTTCTAACTGTCCCTCCACCGAGGATGTGAGTCCAGTGCTTCCCCAGTCACCAAGGCTTTCTCAGTTCATCCCTAAATACTGTTTGCCAACAAGTGACCTCCAGGTGCCTGCTCTGTACGGCGCTTACCACGCCTGGGACTTAGGTCCATGTAGACACCTGAGCTCACGCCCCTTGGGCACAGGGGCCCTCTGGCATTTCTGAAGGATTTCCTAGCGCTGTTCCACACCCGCAGTTAGCTCCAGAGCTACAGGAGATGTTGGAACACTGCTCCTGTTTTTCGAGGTTCAGGGTCCAGCAGCAGAGGCGTTTTCTCAACCTGACACTGATACTGGCTGCTGCTGCAGGCAGACCAGGAGAGGTCAGCTGACCCTAGAAGGGGTGGTGCACCCATGGCAAGTAATAATCCCATCCTTCTGGGTCTGAGGCGGGGGGATGACATGCAGACTGAACATCCACAGTCACAAGTCCTAGGAGCTTTTGAGTTTTCGGATTAGAACAGATAGGTGTTTGAGGCAAGTGACTGAAAGGAACCAAAGACAAGACATGTCCTGTGGTCACTCTGCTCCTGACATCCCGGCATCCCTGCCTATGACTGCCCGCCGGAGGATGCTGAGGCACACATGCTGCTGTGTTCACATACTGGTGCACCTGCTGCCTTGAACAGCACCCTTATCCCGGTTTGCATGCATCCCAGAAAGTTTGGGGCAGTGAGCCTGGTGGTCTCTAAGCTCCACCCCTGGGTTTGCCCAGAGGAGCCCTGATGTCTTTTGTACTAGAATCTCATGGCGTGATCTGTTTTGCCTTCATTTTAAACTAGAGGCCTTAGACCTGGTGACAGGTAGAGACCCATCACTGCCAGGATGGCAAGTCTGCTAAGTGCTGTGTCTAGCACTCAGTTGCTCAAGCCCATTGCCCCAGAAGAGTATATGCAGCATGCTGGGGATGCTGGCCTGAGCTGGCGTAGAATCACTGATTGTGTTTTCTTCCTCGGGTTGGGTGTTAATCCGGGATCTACCTGGTCATTGGCCCTTTGTATTAAGTATAGTTGTTTCCCCTCAGCATCGCGGCCAAACAGCTTGGAGAGCAGCAGGAACACATCCAGCAACAGCTCACCTTTGAGCCTCAAGGGTAAGACGCGTACCATTCTTACAGCTCAGCGTCGCCTGCGTAACAGGGCCTGAGAAACTCTCTGGTGCAGTCATGGGCCACACACCAAGGTTTCCAGCACAGACCAAGAAGTTTTGAACAGATTAGGACTCAGATCCTTTTTTTCCCTGCCTGCCCTGAGGATGTGGGTAAGTCACAGATCCTCTGGGTCCGAGCTATGTAGAATAGGGACAGGGACCAATGTGTTTTTTTCCACTTGAAACCATGAATAAATCTGATCCTTTTTTGAAGAGGAGTTTTATATCCCAGGCTTGTCTCCAGCTGACTTTATAGCCAAGACCAGAGTGTCACCATACCAGTCCGTGTTGTGCTGGGACTCTAACCCAAGTTAACTCTAATGCACGTTAACCAAGCACTCTGCCAACTAAAGTACGTCCCCAGACCAGATTTGGTTAACAGAAGTTTAAGATTTTGAGGGTTTTATTTCATGGTCTGTTTTCATGTTTAGACCTCCTTGCCAGTTCTCCCTGCATTTGAAGAGTACATATGCTGTCATGTGACCTTATTGCTTGAGACTAAATTGGTGAAGATGTTTCTTCTTACCCTCGATGTGATTACCCCCTGCATTGGGAGGGTACTAAGTGAACTTACCGTTATGTGACTGACGAGAGCTAAGGAGCATGCCAGGGCTAGTGACTTAACTTTCACTGCTTGCTTCAGCTGCACCTGTACTGCCACTGAACAATGAGTACATGCAGCTCAGTTGATAAAGCGTTGGCTGTGCATGAATGAAACCCTGAATTCAGTCCGCAGGACTGCATACACTAGGCGCGTGCCTGTAATCCAGCGCCTAGGAGGTCCAGGCGGGAGGATCAGAGTTCAAGGTTGCCAGCAAGTTTTAAGCCATCCTGGGCAACGTGAGACCTAGAGGTGTTGTTGTTGTTTAAACTAACTAGCTAAATAATAAAACATGGAGAGATAATGCCTGCTGCTTAGGATATGAGGAAAAACTTTGTAAATATATTTTTAAATTTTATTGAAAGCTTTCTACTTTTACTTTTTGCCAGTTCGTTAAGAACCAAAGTAAAATGTTACCGGCTGCCTGCAGAAGGGATCGCAGCTGTCTGGGGGTCGTGCCCAGGCCTGGTTGTCTCGAGTGGGATGGCTTCAGGTTAGCCGCGGGGAGCGGGAGAGAGCTGAAACTGATGTGCGCCCCTGTGTTGCCCCGCCCCCAGGCTCCTCTGACCATCTGCACAGCCGGTGTGAGAGCTTCAGCAGCGCAGACCTGATCCCCAGCCGGGACCCTACCACACTGCCTCGGGATGGCAACACCCCAGGACGTGGTATTCTTGGCCACCATGAGTACCCTCCACCCCGGAATGGGCCTGTCCCCCAGGAGAGTATCCAGAAGAAGGGTGCAGCTTCAGCCCACACAGGGGTGCGACCCCACTCAGCCTCTCCCAGCAGTGAGATGGTCACCTTGGAGGAGTTTTTAGAGGAGAGTAACCGTGGCTCTCCTACCCATGTGAGTGCTATAGCCCAGCAGGAGCCACTGGTGCAGGGAGGGGCAGCAGGACTGGCTTGGCTGCGGCAGGTTATTGAGTGCCACTAGCCAAAGGGTCACTGTGAGCTGGCCCTCAGGTCCCAAGCAGCAGGGCTGCCTTCCCCTTAGAAGCCAAGTCAGTGTGGCCTGTGGCTATCACCTACTGCCAGGGTTGGGACTCACGCTGGGTTTGTGGCAGAGCTCTGAATACTGCTTAAGTCTGTTTCTCCAGCAGCCATTGGCAAATGTGGAAGAGTCTTCGAAGGACCACAGAGTAAATATTCTAGATCCCAGGGCCTTGTAGTTTTTGTTACAACTGTCTTGCTCAAGATGCTGTCAGCCATGTCCGGCACAGCTGTGTTTTCATGCAGTGACATTTTAATCCTGCATGACTTTCACATGCCGTGAAGTAACTGAGAGGGGTGCATACTCTCTCGTGCACGCTGCGTGCATGCTCGCTTGCTGGGGATTGAACCCAGGGCTTTATATGGTAGTGATCATCTTATAATCCCAGCACTGAGAAAGTGGACATGCAGATCCCAGAGGCTTACTAGTCCGCTTGCCGATGCTAATTGGTGAGCCCTAGGCCAGAAAACAAGGACATCTCTGATATTTACACCATAGTAGAACCCTCTCCAGTAGGGTCCACACCCAAGCCTTTGATGCTGAGGGAAAGGGCATAAGTTGGTTCCTGGGGTAGCCAGGAAGGTTGATCTTCAGAAGATGGGTATCCAAGACTTAGAAATACAGTTACACAAAGACAGATGCCACATGTGAACTCAAATGTAGAAGCTAAAAGAAGCTGACCGGGAAGTGAGTTACAGCAGCAGAAAGACTAGTAAGTAGAGAAGCACTTGGAGATTCCAGACATGAAGAACGTAGGTTTTCTTTAGGATGTTTCAGCCTGTGTAGAAGGCCAAGTCTCCTGTTTTAAATGGTAGAGTTATAAGTTAGTTCAGCAGAAGACAAGAGGGGCCAGGGAGAAGGAGGCTCAGCAGGTAAACCTGCTTTGCCGTGGAGCCTGGCAAGCCGAGTTCAGTTCCCAGAACCCACACAGAAAGCTGCGTGTGTGGTGGCGTACAGTCATGACCCCGGAGCTCCTCTGCGGAGGTGGAAGGCAGATAGATTTGCACAGAAGCTTATGGGAGCTAGCCTGGGGCAAGCAGTGCCTCGGCAGAAGTGAGAGGCCCTGCCACCCACGCAGGTGAGAACCAGCTCCCAGCACCTGCTCACAGGCCGAAATGATGGATGAGAGCAGAGCCAGCAGAGGGTGGTGGCTGCTGTGGAGAAGGCCCAGCTCAGAAAGCCCTGGCCTTCCCCAGGCCTGCCCCCTCAGGATCTTTGGCCTGCTTGACCACATTTCTTTATCTCTCATAAGTAGTTTTTCCACAGCTTGAACCAAGCCCTGCGAGGCTGCTTTGGGAATTGGGTGATTGGTTTTCAGATGCAGGCCCTGGTGGCCCAGGTAGTAAATGTCATCTGTGGACATTAAGAGTCTCAGCTCTTCCTAGATGCCCATAGCATAGCACGTCAGAAAGCACATAACTTTCTGGGTTTGTTGGCAGCTAGCCACAGATGACTCCTGAGCCACTGAGCCATCCTTCAGTCTGCCTCTGAGAGTCACGGTAGGCCAGGCTCTAACTCTTAATGGGACCTGCCTCTGCCAGGCTCTGAGATGCTAACCAATGGCTGTAGACCCTATCCGCCTACAGACCTTTGCCTCTGACAGTTCTGCTTGTTTCCAGAGTAGTGGCAAAGGATGGGAGAAGCAGAGTCCTAGGGAAGCGAGCGGTTCACGGAGCCTTGGGATGAGCTGTCTCTACATCAGTCGTCCATCGCTCTGGCTTCCACATCCTCCCATCCTGCCTCTCTCCTTCCTCAGGAGGAATGTGTGGGAGGCAGTTACAGTTGTGGCGTGTGTCTTGTTTCTCTCCTTTCCTTGTGAGGGTCCACTTTTCCACCTCTGTTCTCTCCTCTCCCCAGGACACTCCCAGCTGCCGCAATGACCTGCTCAGTGACTACTTCCGAAAGACCCATGACTCCCCAGCCGTGGGAGGCCAGCCAGGACCACCAGCTAGGAAAGACGGAGCCAAGATGCCCACCAGCTTCGTGGCTCCCACCATCAAGATGTCAGTCAACACCTCTGAGGGGCAGCAGCCGAAGCCAGGGCATTATGTAAAGCCCAGCCTGAGACCATCTGAGGCTGAGGCCCTGGCTGGGATGCCTTCGAGGCAGGTCCAGCCTCCCCAGAGCCTGTCTCTGGGTAGACCCAGGCAAGCCACGATGACCCAGACTTGTCACATGCCTGTCAGCCGAAGTGCGTCTCTGAGCAGAGCCTTCAGCCTGGCTTCAGCTGACCTCCTCCGGGCCAGTGGGCCAGAAGCCTGCAGGCCGGAGTCTCCTCAGAAGCCAGGGTGTCACGAGGCTGCAGGAGCCAGAGAGACAAGCAGCCACAGCCTGCAAGGCTCCCACATCCTAGCCCGGGAGAGGACTCCAGTCGTAGGAAAAGCTGACAGTTCCTCTCCAGGCCCGGGTACCCGGGGCCGGCCACTGGACACAAGGCGCTTCTCTCTGGCCCCCCCAAAGGAAGAGAGGCTGGCCCCCCTGCAGCAGTCTGCCACAGCCCCAGCCCTTGCTACTGGATGTAGCAGTGGTAGCAACCCCCAGATCCAGCACTTTTCTCCCACTGTGGCTCCTGCGGTCAGGACAAAACCTAAAGTGCCACAACACTCAGGGGAGGTAGCTACCATTGCTCCCGTGCGTCCAGGGCTCAGCACCTCAGAGGGGGATGGGGGCCCAGGGCATGGCCACAGCCACAGCGAGGGGCTTCTGACTAAAAGCCCTGGTAGGCCTTCTGACTTGGCTCCCCATGTCAAAAGGGGCCCTGATGACTTCAGTCAAGGGAGCAGCTCAAAGAGCACCCCAGCATCCCCAGAACCAGGTGGGGACCCGCAGACAGTGTGGTATGAGTACGGTTGTGTGTGACTCACGTCATGCCTCTGCAGCTTGCAAATGCTAAACTACTGGTGCGCCTTCTGATTATGATGACCTTTGCCCCGTTTGCCTGTGGAGAGGGGAAAGGGTGTAGAACGAGGAGTTGGGTCCCCGCAGTCATCCTATTGGCTGATGGAAACACTGTGCCAAGTCCTAAGAGGATTACCCTCCAGGGTCTGTAACTTACCTTCCATAGGTGGTATCTTATGGACAAACCTGTTTAGCGTGGGAGCCACTTAGGAGTCAGTGGCAAGTCGAATTTACCCAGAAACAGACACTACTCGAGTAGGAATACTCACCTGCAACCTGTCGACCTCCACTAACGAACGTGTGCACGTGTGAGTACATGCACGCGTACCAGGCTCACAAAGCTAAGTTCTGATGGGTCTGGAAACTCTACTCCCACCTAAAAGCCATTGGTCCTAGGAATAGCTTAGACTGGGCAAACTGCAAAGATTTGCAGGTTTGGGGGAAAAGCCTGGAGCAGGGCTGGCTGCTAAACCCGGGACCATTGGCATCCTATCTGAGGTCCAAGCACTTCCCTTACAACAGGACCAGGCTCCGGGATCAGCCACAGGTCTTGGCTCTGTGTAGCTCTCGGGCCCTGCCTACTGGGCTTCAAGGTACCAGCCTTGTGGGACTTGCCAGGCTCACTTCACTACAAACACTGGATCTACCAGACTGAGCCACCCTAGGCCTGGCAGGCAAAGTTACTACAGAAGGAAGGCCAAAGCCACGCTCGCTCTGTAATGTGGCCGCTGCACCCAGCCCTCCTTGGCTCAGATGGAATTTTTTTATTTCTAAATAACTTTTAGGGGGTAGAGAAACCAAATTTCTTTAATATATATATACACACACATGAATATATATATATATATACATACACATTTGGGGGCCTATTTATGTTCTGTGGGAAGTCATGATTCTTTCAGGAGTCTGACCTGCCGTTTGTCTGTCTGGTCTACTTCCTGACATGTTTTGTTTCTTATTGTAATGGTGCTTTTCCTGGGATTGACTAAATGATTTATTTTCTGTTTTGATGTAACGTGCTGAAAAAGAAACAGGGGAGACCTTGAATGTTAACAGGATCCATGGTAAGGGTGTTTGGGTCATGTGTTCAGTAGCCATTCGTTCTGGAAAATGAGGACAGGCTGTAATAAAGTGGAAAGGAACGTGACTGAACCCTGGTTTTCTTCAGTGAACGCTGGCTGCATGCGGAGGACTACCACAAGCTCGGCCCCTCCAGCTGTGGGAGTCCGTGGTTATCTAAGTCATTCGGTGTATGAGGCTGCACAGCCAGCAAGGCAAGTGTAAAGAATAGAGCTGTCCTTGGAAGTGACGGCAGCCTGTGGTCTGCATCACATTAAGGCAGCATCAGGTGAGTCCCAGTTGGGCAGGGGGCTCTGCTCCTATCAGGACAGGACCCCAAAGCTACAACACTCCCAAGTGCTAGATCTTGGAATTGGACCTAAGGGCTTCGTGTTTAAATCAGTGAAGTAGATGAAATGGGAAAGGGTGTATAAATCTCCCCAGGTGATTTGTCCTGTTTTCTGGACTACCTGATATCACCAGACTTCCTGTGTATACCACTCTTGCCTCCTGGCCCTGCCCTTTCTTCCCGAGTCTCTGCAATCTGTTGGATCTGCCTGCTTGGTGGGAACTGCTATCCGTGGAGTAGTCACTTGGCAGGATTTGGTCTGGGTGACCTTTGTAGGATTTAACACCTGGCCAGTCATGCCTCATTGTTGGCAGCCTCCGTCTCACGACTCCGTCCCTTCTGGGACAGCCCTCCTACACTCAACGTTTGCAGGGCTCAACCATCTACAGAGAACCTGTGGGCTGCCCTGAGCTCCCTCAGGCACTTTCCTTCCCTCTCCATAACCTCCCTGTACTCACAACAGACCTAGGAGCTTCAGGCATGAAGCCCACCCTTCTGCACCCAAACTTCCCAGCTCATCCCCCCGAGCTCTTCATCCATCTCACTCCATCTGTTGTACTGTTCTAGAAACCTGAATTTAGTCTTGACCCTCCTCAACTGTGTAGAGATCATACTAGATCCTTGCCCTTAGCCCTTTCATCCCAGGCCTCATCCTCCAGCCCTGGGGCCTAGTTCTGATCTGCCTGCCTCATTCTGTTTCTTCAGCCCACTCTAGTTCTGTCTAATGTAAAGGCTGCTGTTAAGTTACCAGTGGCACTAAATCCATAGGGAGCCTGGTCACTCTGGGACATTCTCCCCAGGTGACCTTTGCTTTGAAACACTCCACTCTGCTTCTCAGCAGTAGCCACACCCTGTGCTCTGCAGTCCAGTACCCCTGAGGCACACCTAGGTTTCTCATCACCCCTCATGTCCTGACAAGCTCCTACACATCTACAATTCTAATTACAGGCCATTCCTAGGAACCGGCATCCTCAGCCCCCACCTTTGGAATTCTAGATGTACACATGTCTGAGCTGTCCCTCAGGTTTCTAGAAACTGACATCTTCCCCAAAGCTGGGCTCTGTCTCCCCTTTTCACTAAACCCAGGTGTTTGACGTCCCCTTGTCCTCCTATGTTCCTTCCCTCAGAGGGTTTCAGCTCTTGAGACTTCAGATCCAGTCTCAAGTGATGCTGATCCCATAGCAACATCATGGATTCAGTGTGTAAGGAGTATGTCCTCCTGGGTCCCATGCCCCACTCTAGTACTCCAGGTTTGGAAAGTACCCAAGTAACAGGTAGTTCTTCATGTTCAGAGCATGGGGTGAAATCTACAGAGATATTTGGGACAAAAGGCTCTAGAGAAAACATTTGGAACAGAACAAACATTGTGGGTCGTCCTGTTGATACCTGGGTCTGGGTGAGGGGGGATGAAAACATAAATCTAGCTCTTACTGAGGTAAAGGTTGTATGATATTTACAAGTAATAAAACTTTATTGAAGTCCCATGCAGTCAACTGATTATCATAGAGTGTTCTCAACTTTTGTCATGCTTAATGTATTAGTGTCGACCTGTGTATGGCTGGCAGGTGACTGCTATTCCGAAATGAACGCGGGTTGACACTTGGTCAGCAAGTCAAAGACAGGTTTCATTGACAGTGTGGGTGATGCAAAATCAGGTAGTACTTTCTGAATACTGCATGGAAAGTTCCCCCACATTCATGCCGTTCACATGGTAGTGGTCTCCAATATGGCTTGCCTTAAAATGAAGGTAGGACCACAGTATTCACACAAGACATACTTTTATAATACATGGTCTCCATTGATTTCTTAAGTCAAAGACTTGAAAACAAATGTTGAACCGGCAAGAGGCTGTGATGAGATACCCTTGAGTTCCCAGCCCCCCTGAACTATACTGTGAACCCTTGTCTCAAAGCAAAACAAAACAAAACAAAAAAAAAAAAAAACAGAAGCCAACTACAAATCCAGCCATGAAGGAAGCATGCCCATTTCTGTGGTATAAATAGGGCTGATTTTGAGCTGCCTACATGGTGCAATAGAACATGGGTGAGGAAGGAAGGGATGTGCAGTAGCCCCCTACATGCTGTAAAACACCCACTATAGGAATAAAATGTGTAAACCTCTAAGGCATAGAACTAGTGAGGCATAGAAGTGAATGAATTTTGACTTTTTGTGATCTTTATTACATCATTTAATCATAGCTTGACACAAATTTATCTTCTGTAAGGGTCATCTTTGACAACTGGTTGGCATAATTCACCCTTCTCTCAGGAGCTGGAATGTGCCAACTCCAACCTCGCCTGTATCACCACCTCTGAGGAGTGGGCTAGGGAGGGGAGGGACAAAAGATTAAGAAGAAATGGCCCAAACCAAAAGAACAGGGACAGGAAATTGAGAGGGATGGATGCTCCTGCAGCGATCCTCCTCGTCCTTCCAGCCTAAGGCTGACCTGGAAGGCGGTGGGGTGGGGACAGGGGATACTGACTCAGTATCTTGTGATACAGGTGATACGGTGGACTCTAGCAGGTCATCCCAAACTTAGCTGCCCTGAGACTCTGTCCTGGGGGACCCCGCCCACCCCTTTCATTTCTCCAAGGAGCACAGCAGGGGGCCGGGAGGGGAACCCAGTTTGGCACTGGTGCTCTGCCTGGCAGCCTGAAGCCAGCCAGAGCTGGGGACAAGGATCTCCACTGTCACCTAGTGCATGGGGTAGGAGGGGGAGGAAGATGGCCTGGCGACCTATCCCACCCACCAAGTCCGTCTCATCCCTTCATGTCTGTCTAGCTACACGAGATAAGCCCTCTGTTCTTCACCTCCCCGCCCCCAAGTACCTTAAAAAAACAGAGGAAGGGATTTGGGTCCCTCCATTACCAGCTGCTGTGAAGACCGCACTCTCCTCGGGCCAGTGCGGGGCGGCGGGGGGGGGGGGGGAAGGCTGGCCAGCGCCGCCCCATGTCCGCCTGGGACCTGTGCTCACTCGGGTCAGGTCGGTGCTGGTGCGGGTGGATGCCAAGCCTCCATCGGACCTACGCCACGCCCTCGCCTTGCGACCTGCATGCCTTCCGCTCCTACAAGAGAGGTGAATGGCTCCACTGCTCGCTGATGGACACAGTCGGGAGATAAGATCGGGGGGGGGGGGGGGAAGCGTGCGGCTGTGGCCAAGGGAGGAAGGCTGACCTTCAGCCGTGAGACTTCCAGACTCCTCCTGTAGCAGCGGAAAATTCAAAACCCAAGCTCAGGAATAAAGGCCTAGGGCAGGGAGGGAGTGGAGAAAAGCTGGAAGGTAGCAGTCAGTCTAAGATCTATCTACTAGGATGAGACACGCAAGGTGAGGGTTAACAGACCAGAGAGCTCCCCTGGCCTAGGCTTGTGAGCAAGCAAGTCTCGGAAGTCCAACCCTGCCCAGGCTGCTAGGACAGACATGTCCTGACCTTCCGAGTTGTAACGTGTAAGGGCAGCAGACCAGGGACCACAGTGGCATGTCGGATGGAAGAGAATGCAGGCCCACCCTGACCCAAGAAGAAGGAAAAAGGAGGGCACAGGATTATTTGAGTCTCAATTCACCCCTCCCTTCATCTTTTTCATTATCTCATTCATTCATTCATTCACATGGCCTGAAGTGAAGGGAGCCCATCCCTGCCAACTAACCCTGCAGGGAGCCACAATTCGAAGGAATCCAGAGGTCCATGGGACTCTTCTTTTTCCTTTCTTTCTTTCTCTTTTTAAAGATTTATTTATTATTATATGTAAGTATACTGTAGCTGTCTTCAGACACACCCAAAGAGGGCATCAGATCTCACTACAGATGGTTGTGAGTTACCATGTGGTTGCTAGGATTTGAACTCAGGACCTCTGGAAGAGCAGTCAGTGCTCTTAACCACTGAGCCATCTCTCCAGTCCCTGGGGCTTTTCTTTTCTATAAGAAGAAACTGTATTCCATACCCAGAAAAGGAAAACCAGGACCCTAACACAAAAGGAAGTAGTTAGACAAACATAAAAAGACAATGACGGCTGAGTTTAGCACCTGCTGTCTACAGACCAGGCCTGGGGCTGGCTCGTGTAGTCCAACAGAACTCCAGTCACAGGCAAGGCACTTTTGCACCCAGCCGAGACTCCTTCCCGGTATAATTAGACAAATCAAAAGAGAACTGGATAGAGAATAACAACAAAAACACTGCTTCCAGGTGGAGCTGCGCCTCACAGGGCCAAGAGTGGTAGAGAACGTCTTCACTTCGTGTTGGAAGCAGCTGAAAGGACGCTTCTTACAGGAAGCCATCCAACATGCACCAGTTAAGAGGCCCTGCCTCTCCCTCTGTAGTTCCCATGGTGCTTTCTTGTGGTGGTGTGTTGTTTTCTACTCCGAGTATCATGAAAAGGAGCTCCTCGCTCTCATCACTATCCAGGGTCTCTCTCCTCTCTGGGGTGTTGAGGATACAGAAGAATCTTGGTCTCTTGGTCTCGTTCTGATGACCTTCTGTCTTTCTTTCTGCCTCCCTCCCGTTCTTTGTCCAAGCACACACTCCCACTCTCCAGGACCCTAGTTTTTCTAGGAGCCCACTCTGAGCTCTCCTATCCTGAAAGGTTCCATCCCTGGTAGTGCCCAGGCAGACATTTGTTTCCATGGCCTGGGTAGTAGAACTAACTATGCAGGGGAGATGGTGGGCGGCGTAAAGCCACAGGCGCTCAATAGATGCTGTGGAGTCTCCTTCAGTTGGTTTGTCCTTCAGGGAGACTGCTGTGAGGGGACTCAGTGTCTGTACCCATTTCCCATCACAGTTATGACAAATGACCACAAGCAAACTGTCTCAGAACAGCACATTTATAGTCTCAGAATTTGAAAGGTCAGATCCAAGAGCTCTCAGGGTGCAGTGCTTTGTGAAGGCTCTTGGAGAGCGATGGTTCCAGGAGGGCCTCTATCAGGTGGCCTTTCTCAACTAAAAGCTGCCTATACTTTTTCCTCAGTCCTCTTCCCTCCTACAGAACAGACAAAAGCTGGTGGGCCTTCTGTGTGCCTCTCACCACTACATGAGACCCACTTAGATAACCCAGATAACCTCCCTATCTTAATATTTAATCACACTTACCATGTCCCTTTTGGCATTTAAGAAGACATTCACAGGCTCCAGGGACTAGGACATAAATATTTTGAGAGATGTCCCTGGGACCTCTGTGCTAGGACTATGTTTAATGTAGCTGACACTAGAGGGTTACAGCACAGCACCCTGGGAAGATGGCGCCATCAGACATCTTTACTGAATGTATGATGCACTAAGGACTTTAGAACTCTGCTAGTAGCGGAGCTGGGCTCTGGGGTACCCCTGTCTGAATTTGAGGTGACCCCACCTCTCTGCCACCATTGTTGCTCCCGAGGTACCAGCCCATCTCAAGGCCCAGACCAAGCAAGGACTAAAGCTGACTGAATTCAGGGGGAGAGTTCTCACTGGGATGTCTCTGGTCAGGCCTTGGTTTGCATTACACGTTTGTTGGTAGTCTTTCCCTGTCATCTCTTTCCCATAGTACCCACACCCCATAGTAGACACATAAACCATGATCCCAGAAGACTTGGGGCGGGGAGAAGTTCCTGTAGATGTTTTTATTGTTTGATTGATAGTTGGTTGTTTGGTTTTCTTGTGGTGCTTTGAATTGAACCTAGGACCTTGTACAAACTCACTCAGTACTCTCATACTGACTTGTATGTAGCCCCAGCCTGCAATGCATGCATGCATGTATCCATCCATCCATCCATCCATCCACCCACCCATCTACCCATCCACCCATCTATCCATTCATCTATCCATTCATCCATCTATCTATCTATCTATCTATCTATCTATCTATCTATCTATCTATCTATCTATCTATCTATCTATCCATCCATCCATCCATCCATCCATCCATCCATCCATCCATCCATCCATCTATCCATCTATCCATCCATCTATCGAGACAACCTGACCTTTAACTCTTGATACTCTTGCTTCAAGCTTTGAGTGTTGCAATTACATGTGTGTACCACCATGCGAAGTCCCAGTGGCTCTCTCTAAGGGTTCTTTGTCACACTCCTTCTTCCATGTACTCCAAAGTGATAAGACCCCAAAGGAGGCAACTCTTCTAAAATGAAAACAAAACCAGTCTCCATCTTCCCAGCTCCTTGCCACGAAGAGTCTTAGCACACTTGAGCCAGCGCAGAGCATAGTAGCCTTGCATGGGTTCTGTGATACGGAGGGAGGGCTTCACACTCTCAGAGCCCTTGCTAGAGACAGGCATAACTCTAGGGGTTTTTAGACTTATTAACACATTTGCTGCAACCCTGTGAGGTATTGTTAGTCATGTCACTTTACAAATAAGAAAATGGAGACTCCGGGATTCTGAAGGTCACGGAGCATCGGTGGAGAAGTCACAGTTTGGTGCATGTTCCATAAACAAGGTAGATAGATGCTGCGAAGGCTACTGAGCAGTCCCATCCTGGCACGTAAAACTGCAACCAGCAAAGCCCCTCTGCGCCTTCTCGGCCTCACCTACTCTCGTCACACCCCTACTAAACTCAGTTCCTTCCTTTCTCCCTTCCTTCCTAGACTGGGACTAGAACCCAGGGCTTTCTACATACTAGTCAAGCACTGAGCTACATCATCTCCAACTCTTACTTAGGCTCCTACTTAGGCTGGCTTTGATATTGTTAAGAAGTGTCTCAAACCCCTCCCCAGCCCACCTCATGTTCTAGACTAGCTGGGACTGCAGGTTAAACTAGCACACTCAGCTCGGCTCCTGGTTTCTGTGTCAACCGGAAGTGAGAGTTTCCTTATATCTGATCCATAGGCTGATGTTTGTATTGAGCCCATTTTAAATAAGAAGCTGACCCAGTGGAGTTGCCTAGTTTTCACAGCAACAGGCCCTGAACTTCCCCTTCCCAAAGAACTCAACCTGAGCAAACCTAGACTGAAAATGTCCCCCTGGAATCCCAAAACCAGCCCTCTAGATCAGTGGCTTTCTATCTCCCTAATGCTGTGAGCCTTTACTACAGTTCCTCATGTTGTGGTAAACCCCCCCAGCCATAAAATTATTTTCATTGCTACTTCATAACTATAAGCTAATGAATTGTAATATAAATGTCTTGATGTGCAGGATATCTAATATGTGGCTCCCACAGGGGTCGGGACCCACAGGTTGAGAACCACTGCTCTAGACTCCTGCACTCATAATCTACCTGAATATGAGTTGTCCATCCCTTCAATACACACACACACACACACACACACACACACACACACACACACAGAGAGAGAGAGAGAGAGAGAGAGAGGCCTCAGCATCTCCTGTCTGCAGATGTCCCCATTAGTCACAGTCTTCTGAGAGGCTTCAGATTATCCAGGGAGGAGTAGAAACAGCCATACTCTGCCTGTCCAGGTCATCTGATGAGTCAGCTCAGGCCCCAGCCTGCTGGTGTGTGGTTGATGCCAGAAATGATCATTCTCAGAGCAGTCAGCCCCCTGCCGCCCAGACTATTCTAGAAGGTGCTTGACTCAGCAAGGGTGGGGTATTACTGAGGAGGGAAGCCGTCTACCTGCATCCACTTGTGTGATCAGCCCTGGGACATGTTCCTCGGTGACAGGAAGCACAGGGCAGGGCAGGCAGTGGCCATGGGGCTGAGCAGGCACAGAAGCGAGCTGGCGAGGAAACTGGGAAGGAAGTAACTAGCTGTTCTGTCTGGAGCATGAGAGAGATTTGATCTGAGATTGGCCAGCTGTGGGCCTTGGAAGGCAAGCTGGGAGAACAGTAATTTTTAAAAGTTGTTAATCTTCACTCTTTCTTTATTCCCTATCTATCCTCTGTGTGTGTCCACTGCTTCTGTGTTAGTCATCGTCCCAGTGGGAAGCAGGAATCTGAGGGACAGGATTCAGAAGACTGCCCCAAGGAGTGGTCATGTGGAACTAGCATATCTGGGGACCTGGGGCTCCCCCAAGGCCTACAGGAGGAAAGTAGGGAGAAGGGCAAGAAAGAGAGGCTAATAAAAGCTGATACCTTCAGTAAGAGGAGGCAGCTAACCTAAAGTCACCCTGGCAAAGGGACTAAATCTCTTGAGTCCCCGTTCTCCTCCTATTGGCCAGACAGGGGAACCAAGGCAGGGAGCCAGGACTCAGTCCCCCAAGAAACAGGGGAGAGAGTGGGTGTGGACAGAGCTCCTGCCTGGGCACATGGTCTGATGTCAGCCATTTTCTGGACATTTTCAGAGCATCACCCCAAGTTTGATACTGGAAAATAGAATAAACCCATCATCGTTGAGCTCAGCATAAAGATTATCTTTAGGCAAAATGCCAAAACAAACAAACAAACAAACATGAAACCCCCCAAACCACAGGAGACTGGGAAAGAAGAGAAACAGCAAACAAACAGTGCCTGCTGGGGCCTGGGGCCTGGTCTTGTCTCTGGCAGCCAGCCATGAGGGAAGGGATTTCTGTGGGCATGGAAGATGGTCATTAGTAGAAGATTCCAAGTCAGCATTCCAGGAGCCTTTACTATTCCAGGCCCAGGAAGCTTCTGGAAGATGATATACACTTCCTTTTAACCTTGTGACTTATGTGTTGTTTGTAAGGTTGTTGCCAGGTTTCATCTGCAGCACAGCAAATTCCAGTACCCATGTCTGGCCATAGATGGGGAGCAGTCAAGGGGATGAGTTTCTTTGCCTTTTTAGAGGGGTGAGGTGTTCAAGACGGGGTTTCTCTATGTGACAGCCCTGGCTATCCTGGAACTCACATTGTAGACCAGGCTGGCTTTGAACTCATAAAAGATTCATCTGCCTCTGCCTCCCCAGTACTGGGATTAAAGGTATATGCCATCACACCCAACTTGCCTTTTCAAATCTAGAATTTTCTTACGGAAGGCAAAGTCAGAATTGCCTCAACTGTACCTCTACTACCAGTTCTGATGCTCTAAGAAACTGGGGGTAAGGGTATGTACACCCCACAAGGTGACATACAAATCAATAGGAAACTTAATTCAAGGGCCTGTAGGATCTAGGAGTGGTTCTGACGGGTAGAGTGTTGCTTAGCATGTATGAGGCTCTGGATTCAATTCCCAGCACTACAGAGTGTGTAGGTAGCCAGACGCACAAGATATTGTATGGGCATCTGCAAACAGAGATTATGGGATAGAAACGGGGAGACGGGACCACCAAGGAGAGCTTCCCCGAGCCAGGGGCCGTCCACCAGTTTATGCCATAGGTTATTTATAGCACCACAGGAACTGTGAGGCATGAGATCAACGTGGGTTTTGCTTTGTAGCCAACTACTACCATACCCTGGCTGAACTCCAGAGAGTCGGAAGCTCAGATAGCCAGCTGACACTGGGCTTTAGGACAGCGTTCTTCTTTCCTGGAGGGAGAGGCAGAGGCGAAATGTCATTATTGAGTGAAACAGTTTTAGGAGCCTGAGCTCCCATAGCATCCCGGCTGCGTGTGCACTTGGGCAGTTTGCAGCACCTCCATTTTTCAGTCTGTGAGATGGAGAGAATAAGACTCATTGCAGTAAAAACTCAGGCATAAGCTCTAAGGCTACAGGAAACATCGAAAAACATAGCAGGAAGCCGTGCGGTGTCAGCGCATGACTTTAATCCCAGCACTTGGGAGGCAGAGGCAGAGGCAGGATGATCGTATATATTCCTGTCTGGCTCAGACTTCTTAGGAGACCCTGTTTCAGAAACAAAGAGAGGAAAGGGGTATTTGGAATGTTGAATAGCAACAGCGATTGACATGGATTGAATGTTCATTGCTGTGTGTGGAGCCTTGAGCTGAGAAGACGTTCCTTGGTTTAACTCATGTGATGTGACAGTCCCTTTCTTAGGTAGTGTCCCCATTTTCAGGCAAGGAAATGCTCACAAAGTGGTTTAATGACTGAGAGAAGGTCACCCTGTCAGTAAGAAGAGCTGGAATTTAAAGTCAGGTGCCTTAGCTTTCAAACCCAAACTGTATTCAGAATGACAATTTAAAGAAAAAGAAAAGCAAGGGTGGGGGAATGAGGGGTGGGAGATGGAGGTAGAGTGTGGTGGGGGGTGACAGACATGTAGGTAATCCCTGGGGCTCTCTAGCCAACCAGTCTAGAAAGTGGGAAGCTTTGAACTCAGGAAAGACCTTGTCTCAAAAAACCAGGTGGGGTGCTCTCCACACACAGAAGTGCACGCATGCAGCATACATGTGCACCACACACAAGATTTACACCATTCACTACACTCACACATGCAAATGAAAATTAAGAAAAAAAATATGAACCTTTCCAGGCACAGATAGTTTATTCCGGAAAATTCCATTTGTGAACATTTTGCAAAAAGGAGGGATTTCACAATGGGAACCAGAGAGCAGGCTGAACCAGTCTCTGACAGCACCAGAAGAGAAACAACCCATCCTCCCCGCCCCCAAACCCCAGTATTTTGGCTGCTTTTGTACCTTCCGGCTTCTGTGAACAGTTCCACCTAGAGCAGTAGTTCTCAACCTCTGGGTCGCGACCCCTGTAGGCTCGAATGACCTTTTCACGCGAGTCACCTAAGACTATGGGGAAAACACAGCAATTGACATTATGATCGGTACAGTAGCAAAATTACAGTTGTGAAGTAGCAATGAAAATAATTTTATGGGGGGGGGGTCACAGCATTAGGAAGATTGAGAACCACTGACCTAAAGATTACATCCTAGCACTCTGAGCTACCCAGAGGACTTGGCAGCCACTGACATAGATCTACTCTGTCCCTCTGTAGTCTACACCTTCGTTTGCACTCCACCTCTGCCCTAACCGTCTGTCTGTCTCAGACATGAACTTTGTAAACTCCCCACCAAACAGTTCCAGACAATTATTTCATAGATTCGAGTGGGGGTCTAGAGCATGGGTCACGCAGGCAGGCAACTGTGTGCCAGTAATCCCACCAAGCAGTGCGACGGGTATCAAGGGAATAGTACAGTGGAATCACCAGCCCCAACTGGGAAAGTTCAGAAAATGAGAGGCAGAGGGTCTTCCTGGGGTGAGGGTTCACAGGAACCAAGTGTGCACTTGTGAGAGACCTAGGAAACACACAAGGTGGCGTAGGGTGGGATTTCGATTTGAATCTAAACGGCTTCATAAAATAGGTGGGTGGCCTAGGGCAAGCTATTTGTCCTCTCGTGCCTCAACTTCTCCCCATATAAATTAGGAAAATAGTAGCATATATCTCATAGAGGTAATCAAATCAACACGTTTAAGTGCTTATAACAATGCAAGCTGTGTCTATTTGCTATTAGTGTTTGGGGGGAGTATGTAGGGCAGAGGACAATAAGTTTTCCTTGATGTCTCCATAAAACCAGAGGAGGTCATTTATAATGTCCTTGACTACCCGCTCCTGACTCTGGAAGCACCGGGGCTGGGATCCAGAAGGCTAAGCCCCAGGCTTCCGGCAGGTAGAGAAAGACCCAGAACTGTGACACCCACCTCATTTACTGAGTGGGTACTGATGTTGGAGACCGAAGATGAACGCAGAAAGGTTCCCCTCTCTACCCTTCTCCCAGCTTCCCACGTTGGGTTTCAGCGTCCCTGGGAGTGCCTGTTTCAGAAGAAGTCCCCTAGTGCTTCAGCAGCGCGGCTTCTTCCGCAGAGCCAGTCTCTAGGTCAGGATGCTAGCGGGGAGGGGGAGGGGGATGCTGCACCTCCGGGACCGGCGCGCGCTCAGGCCACCTCGGCCCTTCTAGCAGGCGCCTCGCCTGTGGCCTGCGGTCAGTGTGAACTGCAGGGCGTGGGCCGACAGGTCTGGCTGTGCCTGACTGGGGTTGGGAGCAGGAGGAATCTCGCACAACGTGGCCCAGAGTGGCTAGGAGAAAGGGACCTGCGTGCCTGCAGGAGTCCCCAGCCTTTCCTGGCGGCGCACGCACCGCCCCGGAGGACATCAGGCCCGCGTCCCAGACTGTCGCCGCACAGGTACGTGTTCCCGCGAGCCAGGCTCCTTCCTTTTGCCATGGTTACGGGTCGCTGGCTTACCAAGGCCAAGAGAAGCTTGTGGGAGGTCTGATGGGTTCTGGGTCCTGCTCCCGAGCGAGCGAGCGCAGGGTCGGTGTGCGCTCGGGGCCAGCGGAGGATGCGGGAGCGGCCGCGCGCGCAGAAGCTGGTGCCGAGCAGAGGAGGGCACACCCCCAAACAGCATCGTGTGCGTGTGGTGAACCCGCAGAACTGAGAGTGACCGAAGTCACCAGGGGATATCTGCCCTGGAACGCCGGCGCCTCCGGGTCCCCTTTCTGGGTCTGTGTCTCCTTATGCGGTCGCCACCGGGTTTAGCAGCCGCCCCCGCGGCTGACTCCGAGGCCACCTGGTAATTTCTTCACCCTCAAAAAAAAATGTATGAGACCTCTAACCATTCATTTGCCCAGTTCTGGTTGTCTAAAGGTTGCACTGGGGTCTTTTTTCTATTCACACCCGAGTCAGTGTGGCTCTTCTTCCAACAGGCTCTGGTCACACCTCAAACTCTGAGACCCAAACAGTCTGGCCCATGGCAGGAGCGGTACCAACACTTGCTGGTCTGAACGCTCAGATCTCCTCTGGGAATCAAATGTCCCAGAGAGAAAGCTGTGTCCCAGGTCTGGATGAAGGAGCAGGTGGACAAAAGCGTGACAGGCGCTAAGGCCGCAAGCCTTCTGGGGTTCAGCACTGGGTTGGTGCCAATGTGCCAGAATGGCTTTGGGCATGTCTTGCTGTGATGGGGGTGGGAAGGATACCTGTGGGTAGATGAATCACCCCTAGAGTTTAATGAGGTGGCATGTGGCAGTCGCTGGCCCTCCCATCTGACACAAATTTGAGACAATCGACAAGGCTATGACTTGCTTCATTCCTTTGGTCTCCTGCCTGCAACTCCACCTCTCAACCTAGAGAAGAGTGTCCAAGAGGGAGAGCCGGGAATTCACTGCGCTCAGCGGGCTGGGCCGGCTGTATAGGGAGGCTGTATAGGGACCACCGTGAGTTCCCTGGCCAGTCCCAGAAGGTCATGGATCAGAAGCCACTTCTGTTCATTAGAATTTGGGGCTCCTTTTCCTCTTTTATTTGTCTTCTTCACCCTTTCACTCCTACCTGCTCCCCAGGGGGCTGCATGCACGCCATGTGCCATGCGCATTGTCAATTCAAATACCCTCTGTTTCAAGCTTCAATTGACCCTTCTAAGAAAGGGGCTCACCTCTAGAGCTCACTTTCTAGTGTAGCGATGAGACCACACAGGCAAAGCTTGCGCCTCCGTATAGATGCCAACTCTGAGAATTCCCCTCCCCACCCTCCCTCTGCCGCAGCTTCTTGTTGAAAGACACGCTGTAGGGAGAGATTTATCAGACAGGGACTCCAGTCAGAAGGACTGTTAAGCTGAGATCTCCAGGGACTCAACATCCAAATTCCTGTTTCAGCAGATGAACCTCAGTCGAGGTGCTTTCCCTTTCTGAACCTTCGTCTGTTGCAGGGAAATAGAGATGACAGTACTCACCTGACAGACTGAATAAAAAAGTTAAAATTAAATAATCGTGCAGATGAGCCCAGTACACAGTAGACCCTAAAGTGACTTGGGAGATAGTAACAGTAATGTTCCCATTAGCCACTGTGGCAGAGCAAACCATTTTAAATGTATGAGCTCAGCTAGGAACAGTTGATGGCTTCTGTGGGAGGAAGAGTCAGTCTTCTTTAAGGGTGTGACCGGTGACAGGTCAAGTACGATTCAGTGGGTGGCCCCATAGTGGGGCTCATACTATTCCTGTGCATCTGAATGGTTCCCTTTCTTCCCGAAGAATAAGTAACAACGTGTGAAATAAATCCAATCCTGGAAGAATTAAAATGTACACCTTGGGGTAAGCAGAGAATCAGAATAGCTGTTGATAGAGGGTACGGTAGGATCAGCTCCTCCAGTAGGATCAAAGAAGGTTGTATTCAAATCTCGATCAGATAACAGTATAGTGATCCCTGCAGTTAATACCGGGGGGGGGGGGGAGAAAGAAGTAAAGGACAGCTGCAATAAGGCAGCACAAATTGCATTCAGTAGGGCATAAAGAAATGAGGGCAGGGAGTTGGGGGAGAGACATGTAGGTGGAAGTGGGAGGAGTTGAGGGAGGGGGAAATAGAGGTGAATGTGGTCAGAGTAACTTGTATTAAATCCTCAAAGAACTGATAGAAGGTACTATATGTCTCTAAAGAAACAAGACAAGCAAACAAACAACAAGAACAAAAAGGATATGTGCTCAGAACACTTGTTTATGTTGCTCAAAAGATGGTGATTTAGGAAGGGCTTAGTTTAGAGGCACGGGTGCTCTCTGCTTGTGAATCAGATGGATGGCCGTTCTGCCATTGGACCACACACTTGTATACCAGGAGTCTCGTCCCAACTGTCTACTGGGAGTTCTTCCCCCCCACCCCCAGGGCTGTAAGTTCTTCTCTTGGTTGGTGAGTGCCCTCCAGTTTAGCACCTACATTTCAACAGCAACTCTCTCCAGAGATAGGGAGTGGGAGTTTTCCTTTCCCTCAGGCTGCACTCGGAAGCTGGAACAATTTTGTTTCCACTTAATTTTACTGGTCAGGCTATCACAGAGCCCACCAGGACCCGGGTGGAGGGGCTCCTACTCCCTTCAAGATGAATATCGTATACGTTATAGACATCTTAGAACCATCACAATGTGGATGTCTCCCCTCCCCTCCCCTTCCATTCCTTTTTCCTCCTTCTTCCCTACCACCTCACCTCTGTCTTTTCACAGTCTGATGTAGCCCAGGCTAGCTTCAAACTAACTGTGTAATTGAGGATAACCTCAATTTATGATCCTCTTGTCTTTGGCTTCCTAGCACTGGGATTCCAGGTACACGACACCATGACTGGTTTTATGCAGTGCTAAGTACTGAACCCAGGGCTTTGCATGTGCTAGGCCAGCTTTCTACCGACGGAATCAGATTTCCAGCATCCCCCCTTCCCTTCCCTTTGGGTGCCATGAGTTAATTCATCTTGGGCAAAGATGAAGGGCGAAGACCAGCAGTGACACACGTCTGTGCCAAAGACGATATTAGAGTCAGCATCTCTGGTCCCAAGTCAGGGATAAGGGAGTAGGCATCCTACTTGATAGTTTTCTCCAGCATCCATTTCTCAGGAAATCTCTAAGGCATCAGGCCCCACCCACCTCTGGCAACCTCATACCTTCAAAACCAAGAGGAAGAAGCTAAAGAAAGAGTAATTTGGACTTGGGAAAAGAGAATTTAGCAGGTGACCCGCCATCAATCAAATGTAGTGAGTGTCTATGCAGTGCCCAGTTCCTGTTTGCTTTCAGGTTTCTGTGCGTGCTTGGGTGACTCTTGGCATACATTTATTGGATCACTAATTGACCAGATAGAGCTCTCAGAGTGGGTAGGCAGGAAGTGGAGGGGAGAGTGCAGCAGACTTGGGTTGCCATGGCAACCTTAAGGCCTGGGGTTACTCTGGCCTAAAGCAAGAAGGTTGTTGAGACAGCTTCCAGCCCCTCAGATCACAGACCCTCCTGGCTTGATGTCTCTGGCTGGGCTACAGGCTTTTGTTGTGATGCATATTCACCCAGAGGCAGCTAACTACCCAACACCTTTAGAAGAAAAAAACCCTCACCCTCTTCCCAGTCTCTCCCACAGCCTGTCTGTCTCCTCCAGTTTGTCAACTTCTGATGTCAGTTCAGCCACACCAGACTTCAGACAGGCTGCAGAAGATATGAGCGGAGAGTCATTCATTCGCTCAAACACTTGAAGTAGTTAGCGTACATTTTCCTTAGTAGAGGACAAAATGGATCCAGGTCCTCGATCACAGAGTTGGCTGTCTAAAGGGTGAAGTAGGAGGCTGAGAAAATAGCTCAGAGGTCAGAGGTCAGAGGCCTAGCATGCACAGGGTCGTGGTATTAGTCCCCAACAGCACAAACAAAACAAAGAAGGGCGTGGACATCCAGAAGTCACCTTGCACCACAGGGTTGCAACCTGTGAAAACTCCAGTGTCTTACACACGGTGATAGCTCAAGGCATGCTGGCACATCCTGTGTCCCCTCACTTTGCACTCACCCACCGTGCCCCCTCACTTTGCACTCACCCACCGTTGGACCTCCCTGCTACTCCTCTTCCTGCATGAGGAGCCTTGATCCAGCTCTCACGGTCATAAGGAGAGAACAGGTTCACCTTTTAAAATTGCAGGTCAGTCGGGGAGGGAAGGACAAAGAGTTATCAGGAAAGGCTGGTGTAGGAGTGGAGCCAGGGACATTGGTTTGCCCTCTGGGCTCAGGAAGGGCTGCTTAGAGGAGCTGGTATCGCAGCTGGGCTGGGAAATTTAGGTATGTGTCATAATCACCCCGAGGGATTGCTGAAAACAGCCTCCTGGATGCATCCCGTGTGTGTGTGTGTGTGTGTGTGTGTGTGTTCATAGGCCAGGGTAGGGCATCAATCAGAGCTCTGGAGTTGGAATTACAGGTGGCGAGAAACAAAGACTCCCCACTCGTAAGCATAAGTGCTGTCTACGTAGAGTGTTCAAAGTGAGGCAGCTTATATCACAGCCTCGCAATGCTGGGTACCAACCTAAAGAAGTAAGTGGCCAACACACCGATGGAGGGCAGAAAACAGGTCCTCGAGTGGCTGAGTAATGGGGGCAGGGGTGCGAGGGAGAAAACAGTCTATCATGTCTGTTACTTACGCTTGTCTATATTTCAGTGAAGGCCATTTATTTTGACATTTTACATCCTGCTTTTTTTTTCTTATTTTGATTTTTCAGTTACATGATTTCTGCAGGTCATGAAGAAAACTTGGCTGTTAATACTTTTCTGCTCTAAATGTTTAATCTGGGTAGGGGTAGCTAGAGTAGTAGGGGTCAGTAGGAATCAGAGCTTTCTGTACATCTGTTGCTGGGCCTCAAGCTAGTTTTTGTTTTGAAAACGGACCCTATTATTTTCTTGCATAAATATTTGTGGATACCTAGCTTTTGCTGATATTGTTCTTTTTTTAATTAAAAATATCTTTATTTTATTCATATGATTCATTTGCCTACATGTTTGTGGGTACACTACTTGTGTGCCTGGGGCACTTGGAGGCCAGAAAAGGATGTCAGATTCCCATGGAACTGGAGTTACAGAAGGTTGTAGGAGTTGAACCTAGGTCCTCTGGAAGAGCAGTTATTACTCTTAAGTACTGAGCTATCTCGCCAAGGGCTCAGGGTTGTTTTGTTTGTTTGGTTTGTGTTTTAAAACAGGGTCTCATTATGTAGTGCAGGCTTTGTGGAACTCACTGCAGAGACCAGGTGGCCTCAAACTCACAGAAATCCATTTGTATTTACTTCTCAACTCCTGGGACTAAAATCGTGTGCCCTCATGCGCAGCAAGATACTTGCCTTGCTCTATCCAAGGAGTCCAAAGTCTGCCCCTCAGGACTGCATAGCAAGTGCTTCCAACCACTGGGCCATCTCTCTAGCTGTGATTCCAGGGCAAGGGCTAGACTGCATTCAGTCACCCAGGGGTTACTGAGACAACTGTCCCTAGGACCAGACAGTTGCTTTTGAATAACTGGGAAAGGGAGCGGCCTTCAAGATTGGGAAGAAGGATATGGAGATAATGGTGAGGGTTATGTCGGGAAGAGGAACAGAGGCTGGGAGACAGGTGGGTTACAAATTGGGTCACACAGCACAGGGTGCTAAGAGGCTGATGAACCTCCTCCCGGCTTCATTCTCCAGACTTTCGCTTGGCTCTCAGGGGTGCAGCTCAAAGCTCACCTCCACCCAGAGGCTCCATCATTCCCACCCTGCCCTCACATCGATGATTGGTCCACATGGCTTTGTTTCAAGGCTTTAGACCTTGTCCTGATTGGGGTTGAGGTAGAGGGCAACATCTAGGTCTCTTGTCTTCTTTTCTCCAACCCAGAATGTCTTGTTCCTCATCCCAAGGCCTGTGACAGTGTTGCCTTTGTAGACTTAAGGCAGTGGTTCTCAACCTTCCTAATGCTGTGACCCTTTAATATATGTCTTCATGTTGCAGTGACTCCCAACCATAAAATTATTTCATGACTACATCATAACTGTGATTTTGCTGCTGCTATGAATCATAATGTAAATATCTGATATGTGACCCCTGTGAAAGAGTCATTAGACCCTCAAAGGGATCTCGACCCACACATTGAAAACTGCTGGCTTCAGGTCATAGGCAAAAGGAACTAAGGTTGCTAGTAAGCTGACATTAAAATAACGAGACTTTCTGGAGCCAAGTGGGTGGATGCAGTTTGTCACAGGGGTCCCTGAAAGTGGAAAAGGAGGGAGGAGAGAGAAGACAGACATACTAACAAGAACAACAGTCAAGTGATGTGATATGAAGAGGGTCCAGTCCACCACTGCAAGTTCTGGAAATGGAAAGATGTCCACAGCCTAGGGATACGGAAGCCTCTAGAAACGGGAAAAAAAATGAGGTGACCCCTTTGAGCACCCTACAAAAACAGAATTCAGCCTGGGGACAGATTGATTTTAATCCAGTAAAAGCCACATGGACTCTCAGAGTTGTAAGATGAGAAATTTGTGTTGTTTTCAAGCAATCCTGTTTGTGGCAATCTGCTTTAGTAGTGACAGGACCAGGAAAGCGCCCTGGGCTAAAGCCTTATGTGGAATCAGGTAACCCTGCATTAAAATCATAGCTCATATGCTTGCCAGCTACGTAGCTCTGAGCAAACCGATTTCTGTCTGAGTCTCATTTCCCTCATCTATAGAGCAGGAATGATCTGTAGCGTAGGGTTGTATAAGAAATAAAACAGATTCGATCGTCGTGGTGCCCACCTTTAATCCAGCACTCAGGAGGCAGAGGCAGGAAGACCTCTGTGAGCTCAAGGCCAGTCTGATCTACACAGTGATCTCCTGAACAGTCATGTAGATGAGCCCTGTCTCAAAAAAAAAAAAAAAGAAAGAGAAAGAAAATTTAAAAAGAGCATACAAGATGTCTCATTAGGGAAGGGATTTTGCTGTACAAGACTGATGACAGTTCAGTCAGTAGGACAGAGTTCAATCACTAGGACAGACCTTAAAGTGGAAGAAGAAAATCACCTCACAAAGTTATTCCACACACGCTGTGGCACATGTACCCAGGCACGTGCACAATATGTATATATATATCTTAACCTAAAACCGGAGCAATCATGAAGATTGGCTGGCTACTGCATATATTGAGGTGCCCAGGCTCTTCTGGAACCCCCCCCCAAGAAGGTGTTGGTGCTGGGCCTTCTGAGAAGTGGAAAGTCTTAAATCAGGGCCACTCTTAGTCCACACCTGGCCCCCTTTTGAAACCACAGCACCACCAGGAGTCTAGGTGACATACGCAGAGCCTCCTTGAGTATAAGCATGTGCTGGGTAACACAGTTCCCCGAGACACAAGTCAGGAAAGGCTTCTTGCAGTCAAGCTGCGGATGGCTGATCACAGGCATTGCTTACATTGCCAGAGCCCCCTGGGGAGCCCCTCAGCTCCTCCACCCTGATTAGCTTCAAATTGGTGGAGTAATTTGAGTCCCTCAAAACCCTGATGGCAATAAATGTTGCTTCATCACCACTTGTAGGTTTGATTGGGGAAGTTTGTAAAAGGCCTTATGGGGCCTCTGGGGTTCCTGAGGCCTCTGTGAAGTGTCACTATTGAAGATAAAATCCCAGAGCCAAAGTACCCATCAAGGACTCTGTTTTCTCTTACTACATGGATATTTCATAGATCATGGACTAAGCTATCCCTCCACCAAATGCCCAAGGCTTGGTGGATTTGCTGGGGGTGCCTATTCCCCCAGCAATGTGCATTTACTAGCAGAGGTAGAACATTTTTTTTCTGGTCCCTGGGTGTCCTGGATGAGGTTCACAATCCCGTTACTGGTTCCTGAAGATGTACAAGGTAAAGGGGCGGGCGTAGTGTCTGTGTGTCCTGTTAAACTGGGCCACGCTGAAAAGAAGGCCAGAGGTGCTCTCTGTGACCAGGCATGACCTGGGAAGGAGTCAGACAGCCACCACCAGTCTTATATTCTTCCCTCCTCCGTGTGACACCACGGGCAGCCAAGTACACTCGAGACCTCAGGCATAACATCTGACCTAGCAGATGGCTGCCATAGAACTAGTAGCAGCCTTGTTGTAACTTAAGACCTCAATTAGCAATTGATGTAGTGACGTTGAAAAAGGTCTGTTATGTGCTAGCGTCTCTTGGCAGAATCCTTAGCTAACATCACCCTATACTCAGACTATAACAGTTTGTTCTCTGGAGAAGACAGGTCCTAGACATCACAGTGATATTGTGTCCCCCGGACCATCTTTGTGTAGTGTGCTTGGGCTCCAGATGAACTTAAGATGGGTTTTCAAGGACCCTGCTTTGGAAGGAGATAGTTAAGCCAAGAGAACAAGGCCCCTGACATCAGCCTCAGACTTCAGTCACAACTCAGTCATAGTCATCTTTTAGTACTTAGGCTCTATCCAGGAAACGCTGGCCCATGGAGCCGGAGTTTTCCCACATGTAACTGAGGGGCTGAACTGGAGAACTTTCTAGTTTAGCTGGTGCGGTAAGCTGTCAGGGTTCTGTGCTTGGTCAGCACTCAGGCCACATACCCTAACCTGCTGAGAGCTTCGACCCTGACGCCACTGCTTTGTGGGCCTGTGGAGAAGGTCCTATTTGCCCATCCATTTTAGTGTTGACCTTGCAGAACACAGATGTTCGGACAATTTAATCCGGCTGGGATAGAGCCTGCCATTGCATATATTTTAAAAAATAGGCTCCAAGTGTTTTCTTACAAATGTGGCCAGGGCTGAGACCTAATAACTGAGATGTTAGTGGCTGGGAGGAAGAGTTTGAGGTTAGTAGTGCCAACAGTCAGTTTTACTGTCCTTACCCGTTGCTAGTTCGCCAGCCAGCAACCACAGATCTGAGGGGCTTCAGAGGAAAACTCCAGGAGTGGGGTTCAATGCTCTGTGTCTCCTGGTGTCTAGCATGTGCCTGAGGTGGTGACAGTTAGAATTTGGGTACTCAACTCATGCCGAGCACCTGTCTTAATTCAAGGCTCAGTGTTTTCCCAGAGGCTGTTCCGTCACTCCACCTGGAGTGTGTAGAAAACCTAAGAGAATGGAGGGTGTGAGAAGGGATCTGTTCCGCCACCCGCATCCTCCTGCTGCTGGGTGGTTCCTCAGCAACCGCCCAGCCTGACACCAGATTGGAGTTCACATGATTCTGCCTCAGCTCAGGAATGGGTAGCTCCCAGCTGGGGATTTTCTAGATGAGCTGGGAGGGTTTTTTTTTTGTTTTTTGGTTTTTTTTTTTCCAGCAGGATTGAGAGACGGAGAGCTCATCTGTGTGCAGGGCTGCCCAGGGATTGCCAAATTGAGCTGTAGGAGTGTAGCTGGTGGAGGTTTGAGGGTAGAGCCTAGCAGGCTGGGCTGAATCAGACTCTTGCTAGGTTCTCTCACAGAGACCTCTCAGGGCGGCCGGGGTAGGGTGGACCTCACTGCTGGCTCCTCATTTCCTCCTCAACTGGCTGTGGACGCCTTGCCTCGCCGCCTTCCTTTGCCTTCCCAGGAGGCTCTAGAAAAAGCCAATCACTGTGGGTATGGGGCTGGATAGTTTCCAAGCTGACCCGCTTGTGGGACAGAAATCAATTTAATTGACCTGTTCTTAAAAGAAATGGAATAGAAGAGACAACACAAGTGTGACATAAAAGCATCAGGTAAGCATTGTGTGTGGGGAGTTTCTTAATATACGTGTGTGTGTGTGTCTGTGTGTCTATGTGCATGCATCTGTATATGTGTGTCTGTGTGTATATCTGCATGTGTGTCTCTGTGCATGTGTCTGTATATGTCTCTGTGTGTGTCTGTGTGTCTATGTTCATGCATCTGTATATGTGTGTCTGTGTGTATACCTGCATGTGTGTCTCTGTGCGTGTCTCTGTGTATCTGTTGTGTATGTCTATTTGCATGCATCTGTATATATGTGTCTGTGTGTATCTGTATGTGTGTCTGTGTGCGCGTATCTATGTGCATGTGTGTGTGTGTGTGTGTGTGTGCATGTGTACAGAACCACACTCTCAAGTGTATTTCTCCCTATTGTTTGTGGTTTGTTTTTGTTGTTTGTTTTTTTTTTTCAAAGGTAGCAATTGAGTACTTGGTTACTTTTGTTCTGGATTCACCCTGGCTTACTGTGTAAACTCTGGGGCCTGGTTCAGCCTCTTTGGGTTTCAAGTTCTATGAAATGGGTTAGCAATGCCAGCCCCACCCAACTTATAGGGATTTGCTAAGACTTTAAAACTGTTATAGGACATTAGGAATGAGACTGAATTGTCTTTGTTACTGCAGAAGTGAGACTATTTGGGGGGAAAAGGTGGGGATAGAAGGAAGAATAGAGTTGATTTCTATTCCTTCCTGGGGGAAATTCCTTGTAAACCCGCCTTCGTGAGACAACTGGGTAGCCCACTTCCTCTGGAAACAGCCTGTTGTAAATGTCTGGAGGCTTGGCCAGCTGAGGGAAGGGAACCAGGCCTATAGGAAATCCCCAGCTCTGTGGGCTGAGGCTGAGTGGTCCCTGGCACCAGGAGATTCTGTCTGAGTAAATGCCAAGTGTGGTATGCAGAAGGATGGGTGCTGGAGGAGATAGTTATTCACGAGCCAGGAGAGATCCAACTCTTGATCTCTGCCTCCTACTTGGAAGCAGCTTCCGTCAGAGATTTGCTTCCTTCCCATCAGGGCTTCGTCTGGTCATTACAACCTGTGGTGATATCTACCTGATTGGTTGGCATGTGTGTAAGGATCTGCCTCTAGGAGTTGTGTCACCTTCTGTGCATTTCTTCTTAGTTTCTCAGTTAGAAGGTACAGAGCTGTTTCCACTGCTTTCTGCACATCCCTCCACCACGGGAGACTAAGAACAGGGTGCATAGTAGGTAAGCTTGGTGAAACACCCTCTAGGAACAGGAGGTTAACCCACTGCAAAGCTTACTGGTCCCTGTGGTAGCAACTGAAGCTGGTTGCTCAGTGGTGATCCTGATCAAGGGACAGAAAGTCAAGGACAAAGTTTAAAGCCTGACCTGCCATTTTCCAGCTGTGGACTTTCCAGGGGGATGGCCTGTCTTTGACTATCTGGGTTCTCATTGAAGAGGTGGAATAGACATGGAGAACTGTGCCTGGTTTTAGCAGAGGACTCCGTGCAAACATGCCTCAGCTTTCCCACTGTAAAATACTTCTGTGTCCAACGTGGTGTTTAGTTTTTGAATTGGTTTTCAAGAGAGAAGCTCTCCTGGATTCCAGGTAGAAAAGGGACAGTCCAGGGAAGACACGGAAGGGCTTTGTCCTTAGAAGTGGCAGGAGGGTGAGCTGGATGTGATGGGTACTCGTTGTCCAGTTAAAGCAGCCCTAGAAATCCCTCCATCTCACTTTCCTACTTCTGTTAGTGATGTCACTGCTCTAGCACCCTGCCTCAAAAATCCTCACCCATGTGCCTCTGCACCCATCCACTCTAACTCTGTCTCCTTCCCCACCTATGCCTCACTCATCAATTCTCGCATCTATGTATCTATTCATTCATTCATTCATTCATTCATTCATATGCCCACTCACCCACATTCCTGTCTGTTCATCCACTCACTTATCTGTCCATCTACTTCCCACCCACCAACTCCACACATTTACCTGTCTACCTTCCTAATCGTCTAACAACTCTTGAGAGGCTAGAGGACCAAGCATCAAAGAACCTCTCTACTGTTCCCTTCCTTTCTAATTTGTTGGCATTCTTGTCTCCTCTCTGGCCATGTCTGCCTTATATCTACATTCTTTCATGGCAAACTACTTTCAGTTCCCCAAAGGTGCTCATTTTCTCTCTCTTGCATTTGATAGCTTGCACACATTTTCCACCGGTAGAAACTCCTCACTCTTTGGGCAGTTCTTCCTCCTCCTCTTAGACTTAGTCTGACTGTCAGTGCTCAGGAAGATTTTCCTTACTGCATTAGGCTACCTCCAAGGAACTCCTACAAAATCTTGTGCTTGTTTATTTCATTTATTTGCTCTTCTTCATGGGGCTACAATGAAGTTGGATGTTAGGGCCAGTATATAGTGTAATGCTTTCCATACAATAGACATTCAGTGACTGTTCTAGGAAGAATATTTGGATGGATAGATAAGAGGTGGGTGGCTGAATGACTAGATGGGTGGATAGATGATGAATGGATGGACAGATGATGGATGGATGAATGGATGGATGGAAGGATGGAAGGATGGATGAATAATTGATGGATGGACAAATGATGGATGAATGTATGGATGATGGATGGATGCGTGGATGGATGATTGATTGATGGATGGATAGATGGATGGATGATGAATGGATGGATGGACAGATGATGGATAGAGATGGATGGATCGATAGAAGGATGAGTGAGTGGACAGATGGATGGATAATGGATGTGGGATGATAGGGGATAGATGAGTGAGTGAGTGAGTGAGTGAGTGGATGGGTGAATGATTAAACAACCAGTTTTTGACTTGGTTAGATTTGTGGTTTGGAAGATGGCTTTTAGGTGGCAAATTGTAGACATGAGCCTGACTTAAGATAGTTGTACTGACTTCAGGAAAGAAGTCTTAATCAAGCCTTAGGACCTGGTGAGAGAAAGGAAAAAAAAGAGAGATACTTTCAAACACTTAGTTGAGCATTCTACAAGTTGTCAATTTATTTAAGTGAAAGATGATGGAGAAAGTCAAAGGCCACCCATTCATGGTGAATAACTGGGCAAGGGGGGGACATCTTTTCTAAGGACAAGTTAGTGGACAATATGTTGGATCAAGTCTGGACCCCACTGAGCAGCCCTGTGGCGTGGCAGGAGTGGTTCGTGCAGCCTCCAGCCTTGGGAGAGCAGTGGGAGCCATAGTGTGTAATGGGAATGGAAATACAGAAAGTATGTCTGGAATACCAAGAGTGAGCCGACACGAATATGCAAGGGTGAAGAGATGCCCTTGCGTCCACCAGACATTGCCTCTCTTGGCAGTGATTAGTGCACGTGGCCTTCCTGACTTCTGGGCATGGAGGTTCCCTGGGGGTGAGAGCTCTTTCTCATTTTATTTAAGTCCTCCATGTATGCATCCTGTGAACACTGCACCTGGAGGTACTGTACTGTTGGACAAGCTGTCTCTTTGGACCCACAGTACCCTACGTCTTAAATAGAGAAAACAAAAAACAATACAAACAAAACAAACGAAACCAGGGCTGTGAAGGTGGAGCCAGAGTACACAAGTGGAACCTTAATACAGCAAACATTTTGCAAACTAAAGGAATAGACACAGGAATACTTGTAGTCACCACCCATGGGGGCCACTGGAAGAAGCAGAAGCTTCTAGAAATGCCCAGGGCCTGTGCACTTGTTCTGCCCAAAGTTCCCTTGAGGTTTTAAGTCCCTCCCAGCCGCCTCTGCTCCCTGCTTCAGGGACTCACGAAAGGAAGCTTGCTCAGCATCTGAGCCCACGCCCTTCTAGACTCTTCTGGTGTGACCCATGGTGCAGCACACCTGTATCCCCTGCATCTCGCAGGAGCTCCTTTGAGATGGATGTGTTTAAAGTGTCCCTTTCTCAGACCCAGCCAGTTTGGAGACTCTGGAGTAGGAGACTCTGCAATGTCTTAAGCTTCGTGTATTCCAATGCAGACAGTTCAAGAACTGTTCTTCTTTTTGATCCCAAGTGAACGTGGGAGGTGCCTCGGCCTGACTGTAGGCAGTGCAGATTCTTGGCTCTGCAGGCTTGATCATTTCTGACTTTGGTTGCAAGAAGTAGCTTACTGCTGCTGGCTTAGGAAAAAGGAAGCTACAAACCTCACCCCGCCCTACCTCACACGTCCATACACTCACCACTAGTAAACAACAGAGTGGGGCCTGGTGACTACCAGGGAATTTCCAAGACCTGACCGGACATGTTTCAAGATGGAGGCTCTGTCTGCTCTGCTCTGTGGAATCCTGAAGCATGTGCTTCTCCTGCTTTTCTTTTCCATTTCATGTGGTGTGTGTGTGTGTGTGTGTGTGTGTGTGTGTGTGTGTGTGTGAGTGTGTGAGAGTATGTGTGAGTGTGTGTGAATGAGTGTCTGTTTGAGTGTATGTGTGAGTGTGTGTGTGTGTGTGTGTGTGTGTGTATGAGTGTGTGAGCGTATGTGTGTGAGTGTGTGTGAATGAGTATGTTTGGGTGTATGTGTGAGTGTGTGTGTGTGTATGAGTGTGTGAGAGTATGTGTGTGAGTGTGTGTGAATGAGTGTCTGTTTGAGTGTATGTGTGAGTGTGTGTGTGTGTGTGTATGTACATGTCTATGTGTGTCTCTCTGTGTGTTCATATCTTCATGTGTGTGTCTGCATGTATATGTGTGTGTCTCTGTATGTGTGTGTGTATGTCTGTGTGTGTGTTCATGTGTGTGCTATCTGCATATGGAGCCACAAAGTTGATGTCAAGAATCATCTCCAGTCATCTTCCTCTTTTGTTTATTGAAGCAAAGTCTCTAAATCAAATACAAGGCTCCCTGAACTGGCTGGTCAGCTTGTTCTTGGGACCTCTTAACTCTGCTATTCAAACCTAGAATTACAGGTGGTCTGCCACACCCACCTGTCATTCATGTGTGTTCTGGGGGTCTAAACTCTGATACTAACACTTGAATGGCATGTGCGTGCAGGTCAGAGTACAACTGTGGGACTCTCTTCTCTCCTTCTACCATTTGAGCCAAGGGGCTTAAACTCAGATCGTCATGCTTGGTGGCAAGTGCCTTTGCCAGTTGACCCATCTCACTGGTCCAGGTCTCCCCCCTTTGAACCCCTCTTTCCTCACCTGAAAAATGAGAAAAGACTCTTACCTAGTCATCTAAGAAGTCCCTAAACAACCCACACTGCAAGGGTGGGCGTGTCATTTATTAGTGACAAATGGAAAAAAACCTCTGCTAAGTGGGAATTTTCACCCCTGGGAAAAATGGCCATGAATAGGCACACAAGCTAAATAAATAAGATATAAAGCTGAAAAGCTTGGGAAGCAATCAGACAGGATATGAGATGGAGACAGGCAGTGTGTGTGTGTGTGTGTGTGTGTGTGTGTGTGTGCATGCTCGAGGTGGGTGCCAGGGAAGATCTTTCCAGGAAATGACAGTTACCGTATCTCTAGCAGAGAAGGAGCAGGTGCCGTGGTGGGTGGTGCCATAGTGAGTCAAACTTTGGGAAAGTGTGGCTAGGCAAGATCCAGGTGCGGGGACTGAGGTCAGGAGGCAGGTCCTGTGTCCTCAAGGTGGGGGTGCTAGGCAACGTTGGGGAGCCGATACCAGTTTGTGGGGCTCGAGGATCTGGCACGGGTGCTTCGATTTTAGACTAAGTGTGAGAGTCTGCTTTCAAGTGTGTAGAGCAAGGGATGATTTGGGATGCTTCCCAGAGGGTGGCACCCAGGTGGTGTGGGCTTGGCTGGGAGGTCTGGGATGGGGTTGAGTACAGGCAGAGATGAGAGGGAGAGGAGAGCTAGGGTAGAGGGTGGAGAGGATCTGGAGGTGCATCTTTGAGGAAAGAAGTTGGTTGGGTTGAGAGGAGGGAAGAGCTTGGGTGGAGGAGGGGGCTGGGCTTCTTGTATGAGTTAGAGGGAGTTGGAATGAGTGAGAGAAAGGGTGGCTTTGGACCAGAGACATCTCCTGCTTATTTAAAAACTAATGAGAATTACGATCCCTTTATCCAGGAAAAGTGATTACACAGTGGTCTACCTTATCCTAAGGATGCATATCCAACTCCCCCAGCACATATCCAACACACCACAGATGTGTAGAACTGACCTCTATTTACACCATGAGTTATCAAACATGTATGAGCCTGTACCCATGATACAGTTTAATTTGTATATTAGACATCGAAAGACGTGAGCAACAACTAGTAATAAAGTAGAATAATTATAACAGTATACTTTAACGAATTTATGTGAATAAGGGTTTTCCCTTTCAAAATATTGTTTTGTTTTTAGACAGAATTTTACTATCTAATTAGCCCAGGCAGGTCCTGAACTCTCAGTGATCCTCTTGCCCCCCCCCTCTATATATATATATGTGTGTGTGTGTGTGCGTGTGCGTGTGCGTGTGCGTGTGTGTGTGTGTGTGTGTGTGTGTGTGTATAACATGTGGTTGGTAGTATTTGCTTAACTGGCTCTTGCTCTGTACCTCAAGGTGGCGCTGAAACCCCCTGCCTCAGTTTTTTAAGTTCAAAATACTGTAGTGTGCTATGCTCACCCATCCTTTTTTCTCTCAATCACAGTTAACCTTGGGTGGCTGAGATCAGGGATGCGGAACCACAGATCAGAGCAGGTGACTGTGCACAGTTATCTACAAGGCTGAAAATGACTAAAGAGAAACTCACGGTGTTCGTCCTCAGGCACCTTGGGACTGGAACTGTAGGGTGCAGATGTCTCTGGGTCCCTTCTTATAGATTGGGCTAGCTCCTCTGCCCATCTCGGCTCTGGTGCTCCACCTTCTACCCTAGCTCTCTTCTCCACCTCATCTCTGCCTCAACCCAACCCCAGCCCAGCCCTCTCACCCAGGCCCATGTCAGACAGGCAGGCAGGCACCAAGGCAAGAGGTCGGGTGGTGGTGGAGGAGAGGAGAGCTGGGGTGTTGGGGTGGAAGAGAAGACTTGGTGCAGGAGAGAGCTACAGGAACGTGGAGACTTGTGATCTGCTGAGACTTGGTCATGGTTTCTTGGGGTTTTCCCTCTGGGCCCCAGCTAGCCCTCTGCTTTCTAAAGAGAGCACAAAAGTCACTACTGACTTGTAGGTATCACACAACAGTTTAATTTAGACTCTTCAGTCAGGTAGACTGTAGGTTCTACAGGGGATGGAAAACCAGTTCTTGGCTAGGGGTAGAGTGAGGAAACAAATCTGAAAGCTCATGGTACCAAGTCACCTTCCAGATGACATTCATCAAGAGCATTCAGGAGACCTGTGGCAGTCAATTTCATCAGGAGACAGTTAGCAAGTACTGAGCCTAAAAGGGCTTCTTCAAGGAATATAATGCCAAAAAAAAATCTTTAAAATGCCAAGTTGTCAGGGCAGATGGCACGTGCTGTCACCTCAGCACTGAGGAACCCTAAGGAGGCTTGCAAGTTTGACACCCCAGTCCGTGCTACAAAGCTGTTCAAAAATAATTATAGTAATAAAGACTAAAAAGAGAAAGCAAAAAGTGCTGATGTGTAGCCCAGTGAGATTTTTTTTCAACTGAGAGAGAAGGGTTAACTCAGTGGGACAGTTCAAGCCTCTACCGTTTTGATAGGTTAATTTATCAAATACACTGGCAACAAACCATTCCACGCTACCGTAGATGTGATTGTGGTCTGGAGTTTCCTTTGTTAAATTCTCAGCAGTAAACAGCTCACTGATTCGGTGAGGAAGCAGAGCATCTTTGAGTCTTCCTTTCGCCCTGCTAAACACTACAACTCACCCGCTTTGCCTCGACAAGAATTACCATGCAGTCTCCCATCCGTCACCCTCCGGATACTGACCGAAAGGGAAGGCTTTTGTTTTTAGATAGATTTATATTGATTGATGATTGATTGACTGATTGACTGACTGACTGATTGATTGATTGATTGATTTAACGTATATGAATATACTGTAATGGTCTTCAGACACAGCAGAAGAGGACAGTGGGGGGGGCTGGAGAGATGGCTCAGTGGTCAAGAGCACTGACTGCTCTTCCAAAGGTCCTGAGTTCAAATCCCAGCAACCACATGGTGGTTCACAACCATCTGTAATGAGATCTGATGCCCTCTTTTGGGGTGTTTGAAGACAGCTACAGTGTACTCACATATAATAAATAAATATATCTTTAAAAAAAGAGAGAAGTTTTTTAAAAAAAAAAAAGAAGAGGACAGTGGATTCCATTACAGATGGTTGTAAGCCACCATGTGGTTGCTGGGTCTTGAACTCAGAACCTCTGGAAGAGCAGTCAGTGCTCTTAACAACTGAGCCATCTCTCCAGCCCCAGAGAAGGTGTTTTTAGTCCTCAAATCCCAGATGAGGAAACTGAGGTTCAGAAAAGGTTAGTGACTCACAAACGTAGGTGAGTGCCTCGCCCTGGCTTGACATTCAATTCTTTTGATCTCTAGTCCGGAACCTAGCCCACGATCCACTGAGGAGATGAGAGGGGTAGCTCAGGAACTCAGGCAGGGCCCCGTGATGAGAAACTATCCTTTATTACTTGCCAAAGCACAGAAGGATGTGGAGCAGGGCATTTTTCTTCTGATGCCCTGTGGAGAGGCCCCTGGAATGGCTGCGGCCTCGTTTGACTTAGCGACTACAGTCCTATGACTTACTGCTGTGTAAGACGGCAGAGCCCTTACACTGTGTTCAGGTTTGAAATACTCTTGCCTTCAGTCTCCTTTGGAGAGCCAGGATCTCCCCCTTACCTCCATTGCTTGTACCAGGGGGCTGGTAAAATAAATAAGGGGCAGGAGACAAATAAGGGAAGGCAGAGATGGGGAGTCATACGCTGCAGCTTGGTGTTCGGAATGTCTCCTTCCATTGCACTGGAGTTGGTTGGCTGGTCCAGCTTCTAAATGAATACAGCGTAAAGAACAGTGCCTGACAATGACAGGTGTCACATAAGCGACAGCTGTGATTATTCAAAGCCTTTTCCACCTTCGCTTCTAGGGGTCCGCCTACCACCAATGATGCCTAGATCCTGATACATTTGCCTCACCTTCTATAAACAAGATGGCAAGAGAGAGATTGGCTCTGTCTCCAGGCCCATGAGGAGTAAGGCCCCTTCTGGCTCAAAGATGGGGAACATCACTACAGAAAACTCCTCACTGCCTTGCCCCATCGACCACACCATCCACCAGACACTGGCCCCAGTGGTCTATGTGACCGTGCTGGTGGTGGGCTTCCCGGCCAACTGCCTGTCCCTCTACTTCGGGTACTTGCAGATCAAGGCCCGGAACGAGCTGGGAGTGTACCTGTGTAACCTGACCATCGCAGACCTGTTCTATATCTGTTCGCTCCCCTTCTGGCTGCAGTACGTACTCCAGCACGACAACTGGTCCTACGGTGACCTCTCCTGCCAGGTGTGTGGCATCCTCCTCTATGAGAACATTTACATCAGCGTGGGGTTCCTCTGCTGCATCTCCATCGACCGCTACCTGGCTGTGGCCCACCCCTTCCGCTTCCACCAGTTCCGCACCCTGAAGGCAGCCGTGGGCGTCAGTGTGCTCATCTGGGCCAAGGAGCTGCTGACCAGCATCTACTTCCTCAAGCACAAGGAGGTCATTGAGGACGAGGACCAGCACCGAGTCTGCTTTGAGCATTACCCTATCCAGGCCTGGCAGCGCGGCATCAACTACTACCGCTTCCTGGTGGGCTTTCTCTTCCCCATCTGCCTGCTGTTGGCCTCCTACCAGGGCATCCTGCGGGCTGTGCGCCGCAGCCACGGCACGCAGAAGAGCCGCAAGGACCAGATTCAGCGGCTGGTCCTCAGCACGGTCATCATCTTCCTGGCTTGCTTCCTGCCTTACCACGTGCTGCTGCTGGTACGCAGCCTCTGGGAGAGCAGCTGCGAGTTTGCCAAGAGCGTCTTCAACATCTATCACTTCTCCCTCCTCCTTACCAGCTTTAACTGTGTAGCTGACCCGGTTCTGTACTGCTTCGTGAGTGAGACCACTCACAGGGACCTAGCCCGCCTCCGAGGAGCCTGCCTAGCCTTCCTTACCTGCTCTAGGACAGGTAGGGCCAGGGAGGCCTACCCTCTGGGTGCCCCTGAGGCCTCTGGGAAAAGTGGGGCCCAGGGAGAGGAACCTGAATTGTTAACCAAGCTCCACTCAGCCTTCCAGTCCCCTAACTCACTGGGAGTGGGAGGGCCCCCCACAGTCGGGTTGGCCTAGCTTGAGTCACATGTCTGTGAGGCTAAGTTAGGCCTGAGTTCTCACCAACAGGCCTTGTGGTCTGCAGTTTGCACAGTGGCTGTCTCCCACTTTGGCATGTACAGGTGCCTCTCTCTCTGAAGGAAGGAACCATGGTCTCGGGCCCCAGCCAGGTCCCTCAGGCCCCTGGAAGCCTGCTCCGTGTGCTGAGCCTTGTCACTGCTGAGTGTGTGAGAGTGAACCCTGTCTTCACCCACGATCTTGGTGGACACCTGGGCTACAGGTGGGAGGGAGTCAGAATTGTCACTTCCAAGAGATTTGCAAAGAGCGGCAGGCCTGGGGTGTGGAGAGGCGTGTAGGACCCTACATGTTCACCTGCCAAGCCTTCCAGTGGCCCTGTTGTCACAGATGATCCCCGCCCAAATGTGCTGTGGTCTTGTGTGACACAGGAAGCCAAAGTATAGTCACCATCAGTACTTGAGCTTGCCTCCAAACCAGTCTAGACCAGAGGACTGGTTAAGGTGAAGAACAGGGGTGGGGGTGGGGCACGGATACTGGTGGCCAGGGATGACAGCAGAGCGGCAGTCAGGGAAGAGGCCCCAGCACCAGGCACATCTCACTTTACAGGGCTCGTAGAACAGGGTCCCAACCCCAAGGGCTGATAAACCCCAGGGGTCCCTGGAGAGATGCCAGGGGCCCTTCAAAACATCATACTAAAGCTTAATAAGAAGACTTAGGCCTAAAACTGTGTCCTTAGCCAAGTTCCTGACACAGGCTTTTCCTAAATTAGCTTTTTGTATCTATCTGGCCAAAGTGCCAGACCTGAGAGCCTAAGGGAAAAGAGAGGGAGACTATAAAGATGGCAGGGTGTCCAAGGCAACCGTGTGCCAAGACACTGATACCAGGGACATGTGACGCTGTCAGTAACTCCTACCCTTCTCCCCACACACCATAGAGCATCCAGCAGCCTTTGAGAGGGGTCTGACAGTTTCCCAGAGTTCCTAGGTACATTAAACTAACATCACACACGCGCGCGCGCGCACACACACACACACACACACACACACACGCACACGCACACACACACGCACACACGATCATGTCTCGTGACCCTAGGTGTGGCTCAAGCTCCATTTTGGTATAGGAGCGTTGGCAGAGCTGGCTGCATGCCAGATAGACCTCCACCTACCCCAGCCTAGTCCGTATGGGGCAACAGTGATAGCAAAATGTTCTGTGTCTCTTCATCCGATTTCCCCATGTTTGACCTGAAATTCTGGATTCCCACTGGCTTGGACTGGAACAAGCTAAGCCCGGCTCCCCTTACTAAGAAGAACTGTATTTTTGTATGGTCTTCCCTCTTATGCCAAGTATCCTTGTGTTGGACTGTGAGGTGGGTTTATGTAGTGACTTCAGTCTGCAAATAAAACAAAGTAACCAATCACAGCAGAGTGTGTGCGGTCCTTTATAGGCAGAGACTCCGCCCACACCAGGAAGATCCAATGTGTCCTCGAAAGACCCCAAATAGAAAGATCCAGCAAGGTGGGGGCTGCCCTTGAGTGCCTAACAAGTGGTCAAGCCCAAACCATGAGGACAGTAGGGTTTTCTCTTCTGCCTCATGGCAAAGCCTATATATCTGTGCGGCATGTTGCAGATCCACTCTGGGACTTTTAAGGACAACGCCCAGCCCTGTGGTTTAGCGAACGCCACTCCCTCTGTCTTTGACCACACGGGGCTCTGTATATTGAGTAGCTTCTCCCTTCCCCCAGCAAGAGTGAACCCCCATCAGACCACAAGAAGGGCCTGTTACACTCATCTCTGGCCATTTCCCCAGAACCAACTGATTTTGTTTGCAGCCGCCTACCTTGCTTATTGACAACCTCTGTTTGCCAGGGCATCCTCTCAACAGTGTCTGACTCTGTGTTTATCACTAAGGATTGCCCACATCCTATTGAAGCGTAAATTTGATTTTGACCACTTAATCCCTCTGTAGATCAGACTCCTGGAGTTTTGGAGTGTTATGGAAGAGTGGCTCTTCCTTCCAAACAGACTAAGCAAGAATATTATTAAGGATTAATCCTGCTTTCTCTCCTAAGAGAAGGACTGGGAGCAAAAGTCCATCTGGTTTGGGCTGAAGGTGACAGAAGCCATTAAAATTCCTTTTTTACTCTCCAGTGATGCTTAGTAAGACAAGGACTCATCTTCCTGTTTACACACACTGGACTGTGGGTTGGCCTGCAGAGAGTAGGAGAAAGCTCCAGCACAGAGTACATCCCCATCTGTTGCTTTCCATCAGTTCGTGTTCTAGAGAAAGCCAGAATCTGACCCAACTGCTTTATGCATCTGGGCATGGAGTCTCCATTTCTGGAACTCATCTGGTCTCAGTGTCCAGGGCTCTGGGGGAAATGGGGAGATCTCAGTTCCATTCTCTTTCAGTTAGCAACCATCCTAGGAATTCCACTCTATGAGATATTCACTGTCTGTGCTGGAGGAGTATACAGAAGGCTCACAGTACCCAAATTCCTCACTGCAAAGAACCTCTTCTGGGTTCCTCAGCTCAGTCTCTCCATAGACATCAGTAGGAGCAGCTAAGTCACTTCTATGCAGACAAACCATTCCAGGGGCATCTTAAATTCTAGGGACCCCAGTGAAGAGTCATTTTATCTGCTGTCTCTGATGTGGCGTAACCCTCCGGGGACTGTTGTTTGAAGATACTTCTCAATGACAATTCTTCCAACTCAGGTTAGGCAAAGCTAGATTCAATTAGAGCAACAAGAAATTAACATCATGGTTTTCTAGGTGACAAGCAAGGAGAGGTGAAATTGGTGAATATCTGGCCAATCTGACTGACAGTTCAAATCACCTCTGCTTTAGGTCTTAAGCTGTCATCCAATCCTGACCGAATCTACTTCCTCAAATGTGACACCTGGATCAGAACCTACATGATGTCATCTACCTTGCCCCAAGGGCCATATTCCTCTGCTTCTGTACTTCTGGGAAACATATTACATCACTGATATAGAGAACATACAATTTGCTAATAAGCCACACATTCTCCATCCTGTGTAGAGAGCAATGGACTTCAAGAAGAGGCCAGCAGGAGCCCTGTGTAATGGGCAGGAAGTAGCAGACACCACAGGCTGGGCCAACTTAGGGTTGGCGGGCAATGGGAGGCAAGAGGTGACCTCAGAGGAATGCCTTTCCTAGCTGAGCAACAGAATGTCAGTCATGCCCAGGTCATCCAGGGATAAGGAGCATAGAGCATGCTACCTCAGTAAGCCAGGTCACCAGCTGGCTTGTGAATACCAATTGTATGTCCTATGTACGATTTCCTAGGATCCCTCTCCACAGCATCCTGAAAAGTCCACAGATTCCATTTACCCAGCAATGGCTGGAACCAGGCTATCATCTCTCACCCTGGGTGACACCAGAGTTCCCTGCAGGCCACTTCTTGTTCTTGCCACTGACTTCTGGAGGTGGTAGCCATCACAGACATGAACACAGGCATTTCTCCTGAGAACAGACAAGACTAGGACAAGGTTTGAGTGGAAATCACAGTGTGAAATGGTAAAGTTTTAAAAGCGGGTCCTGGAAAGCGGAGCACCAGCAGCCCCTGGGATGGACAGCGGGAAGGGGTTCCCTCCACCCCTTTGTACCTAGTCTCAGTGTAAGCTGAGAACATCCTTCAGAACCTGTCTTCTCTGACCTTAACTGGGTCTTTTTCTTAAATAGCTTAGCCATCTCCCCATACATTTCTTCCCACAGCAAGCATAACTTGTAACACCGTTACTCCTCAGTTTGTTCAGTGCTGGAGTAGAAATCTGCTATTACTACGCCAAAAGCCAAATCTATGAATATCTCCTTCGAAATGTGAATCATAAGATGGTTGGCAGCCTTACCACAATGTTGATAGTATTGTAGTCATCTATTTTTTTTTTTAATTATCAGAGTCCCTCCTGGTATGGAATTTGTAGTGAACAAAAATGATAACTCAAAGGGACCTGGGCAGTGAGGCTTCTGAGTCAAGGTGTGTTTGCTGAGTTGTGAGGTCTTGGGGGAAGGACTGGCCCTCATTCTGAGTGTCTTCCACAGCACAAGCATGGACCCTGAAAGTGTGAACCCTGCGGGCGTGAATCCTGGCCAGAATAATACACAGAGAGCAGATACTAGAAGTCCATCCATACTAAAGACTTTTGTCTTTACACTTAACACTTTATGGGAGTGTAAAACCTACACCAAATGTTCCTTCGTCACAAGAAAGGCCCTTAAAGAACCATACCAGACATGTGTAGAGACATGAAACAACATTTAGTAGGCTCAGATTCCACATGAGATGTCACCAGGATGTCGGGACTAAACGTGGAATGGGGCCTGGTCAGTGGCTTGGCTTCTGATTTTGTTGAGAAATGAAGGATCGGAGGTTGTGAAAGATCAGGGTGAGCTCATCTGCCTGAGCCCTTGGGAGGTCGGACTCATCTTTGGGGTCTACTGGCAAATATGGCTTCCGGCCCCCACAGAGAGGGCAAAGAGTCTGGCTAGGTGTAGGAGTAAGCAGATGGAAAGTGTGTGTAAGAAATATCGGGGTGAGTGGGGTGAGGGACAGTGGGATGTGATGGCAGGAGGGATCTTGTGGGAGATCCCTTCAAACAGTAAATGTGTGACTATATGAAAAAAAGCATTTCGAAGATATAACTGTTTGGCTGGTGGTGGTGAGTACGAGCCCACGTGTGGGCTTTCTCTCCTTTCTCAATTATTTCAGGTCTTGGTGATGCCCTGGCTGCCCTGGAACCACTCTGTAGACCAGGCTAGCCTCAAACTCAGAGATCCAGCTGCCTCTGCCTCCTGAGTGCTGGGATGAAAGATGTGCACCACCACTGCCCTTAGGCTCTGCTCTACGTTTAACTGTTCCAGAATTAGCTCTTAAGTGAGAGGCAGAAAGATTCCCAGAGCAGAGAATAGGGTGGCCTGAAGAAGCCAGGAGGAAGGTCAGATAGAGTAATGTCTCTGGAACTCCTGCCTAGATGAAGGCTGGCATGGGGCAGGGACTGTGCACACAGACAACACAGCTGGTCACGTGTGCACTGTGGTGGTCACACACTGGTCACGTGTGCACTGTGGTGGCATCCACCAGCTTCTGGATCATCTCAGCGTGGACACCATGGAAAGGCAGCCCATCCACTTCCATGCCCACGATGCCCGAGACTCCACTCCGGACTTGGTTCTGTACCAGGATGCCCAACATTTTTTCTTCCTGGGAGGAAAAACAGAGATGAGGAAGAAACAGAAGATGTGTAGGGAGAGGGAGGAAGAAATGCATAAGTCTCTGAGTAGAAAAGAAGCTTTGGGTTTGAGATCTCGTTTTTCTTTCTTTTTCTTTCTTTCTCTCTTCTTTCTTTCTCCCTCCTCCTTTTTAAGATGTAGGTATTTATTTATTTATTATGTGTAAGTACACTGTTAGCTGTCTTCAGACACACCAGAAGAGGGCATCAGATCTCATTACAGATGGTTGTGAGCCACCATGTGGTTGCTGGGATTTGAACTCAGGACCTCTGGAAGAGCAGTCAGTGTTCTTAACCACTGAGCCACCTCTCCAACCCTCCTCCTCCTTTTTAAAACAGGGCCTCTGTAGGCCTGGGTGTCCTGGAACTCAATATATAGACCAGGCTGGCCTCACAGTCCTAGAGATCCACCTGCCTCTGCCTTCAAGTGCTGGGCTTAAAGGCATATGGCACCAGACCCAGGAATGTGTCTCTTTTTAAGAAGTAAGATTTGAGATAAAATATTAAGTCACTGGAAAGCTCCTTATGAAAATCAAAATCAAGAGCTGGATGTGATGACTCACACCCGTCATCTCAGTATTTGAAGGGCTGAGGCAGGAGGATTACAGTCAATTTGGGACCAGCCTGGGTTATATAATGAGCTCAGGACAGCCTGGCCTACAGAGAGAGAAGTCTTAACCTCTTTCTGTCTCAGAGATCTCATCTGCCACCTGGGGTTGGTGACCCTGGTGGTAATGTGGCTTTCAGAAGCTGTAGTGAAACACCGGAAGTAAAGCACCCAGTGTGGCCCTCGGCACTCAGTAGGAAGGATGCTGGTTGTCAACACAGTGGGGGACGCCCAGAGCTTGCTCTTGAACTCACTTACTGGGTAAGGGGGAGGGGCTGGTCCTGTCTCAAACAAAAGCAAATCATTAAACAGATCAACTCTTTCTTCGGGCACTTACCTTCCCGTGACCATATTTCAAGCCCTGATAGAGACCTGTATGGTCCTCACACATACCAGAGATGTGATCCTCCCACTAGCCCGGCCCCCAGCCATGCCATGCATGCCCTCCCATGAATCTGATGTGGCAGAAGGCCCCTCCGGAGATCCCGCTGTTAGCCTCTTGAGGGGTGGGTACCAGTTTGATTTCTGTTGCTGTGATAAACACCATGACTAAAAACAATGTGACCGAGGAACAGGTTTGTTTCAGCCTATAACTCTTAGGTCACACTCTATCACTAAAGGAAGTCTCAGGACAAGAACTCAAGTCAGGAACCCGGAGGCAGGAACTGAATCAGAGGCCATGGCCAGTGAGTGGCCAGCCATCCTCAACCCAGGAAGAGTGAGTGTGTCCATCAAGGCACTGACTCTGCTGTCTTCAGAGTCAGACTTCCCTGCTTCTGGAACTGGGAGAACTAAGAATGGGCTGTTTGGTCCTCCCAGCCTACCGTATTTTCTTATAGTGGCCTACGCTGAGACACAGGACAACTATTGGAGGAATAAACACTGAGGAATACGCCAAGCAAAGGGGCTGTGGACACTCATCCAAAACTTCACATAATTGTGATGAGGAGGTGGGAGCGGGCCCAGGTAGTGAAGTGTTTGCCACATGACATGAGACCCTAATCCTCAGCTCTCGTGTCAAAGCTGGAAAGGCAGAGACACAGGGCAACCGTGAGATTTACTGGTTAGCCATTCTAGCCTAATTAGCAAGCACCAGATTTAGTGAGAAATCCTGTCTCAGAAAATAAGAGGGGAGTGACTGAGGAAGACATTTGACATAACCTCGTGTCTCTATGTATATGTGAGCACACATGCAACTGTACCACAAACATGTATACAATGACTATGTACACACACACACACACACACAGAGAGAGAGAGAGAGAGAGAGAGAGAGAGAGAGAGGGGCACGAGTGGGGAAGCTCTTGGCAAACATCTGGAAATTTTCTCTTGGCCCTGGGGCACCCTCTTCACCACTGGGTGAAGGCAGAGGCTTCCCTTGTGAAAGGGGGAGGGGTCCACGTACATTTCCACACAAGTCTTTGTCAAGAGTCCCTGGCAGGGGTTCCCCAACCTGGCTGGGCATCTCCCACCCTTTGTTTGGGCTGGAATCTCCCACTCCTCTTCTCCAGTGCACATATGTTCTCTTTACAAGGCGATGCTTACTCTTCTCCTTCTTCTGGGAGCTGGAGGGGGCTGTGGAGCCCTCAGGATGAGTATGGACGGCTAACAGGTCGGGAACTGACTGGCATTCCAGCCTCTAAGCCCCAGAGGGACCAGCTGGGCCAACTGCCACCCCCAGCGAATTTCCAGGAAGGACCACACCCACCATCTTCTACAAGACCAAGTGGAGAGGGTAGCTCCTTCAGGGCTGGAGCAGAGCTGAGGGCTGCAGTCCTGCCCAGGCTGTGGCAGGCAGTGAGGCAGGAGAGAGCGGAAGGAGGACGGAAGTAAGGCGCAGTGGGCAGGCCTTGAGGATGGACTCAAGGTGGATGGGGAAAGAGGCCCCAGGGTAACTTCTGGGCTTAGAGGCAGGGTGTGTGGTGACCTACCTGCTAATAATTCACTCTGGAACATGGTGGGCTGACGTCTATGGAAAATGATTTTTTAAAAGCAAATTAGATTTTACTTTTAAATAAAAGTAAGTTTGGAAGCTGGGAGTACCTATAGGTCTAGGTACTCAGGAAGTGGAAGTTGAGGCAAGGTTTCCTTGAGCCAGGAGGATTTCAGCCCAAACTGAGGCGGGTCGGGGGAGGGGGAGAACTTCCATCTGGGTTCCCGTGTCACTGTGTCCCCTGCCCCGGCTCCTTCTCCAGGGGCCCCATCTGACTGCTCATTGTTTCCCAGAACAAGCCTGGGTCTGGCCCCCAGGAGAGGCTCAGCAAATGTGGTTCTGCTTTAAAAACATGCCTTTCCATTTCCTCCTTGAGAACAGGGCATTGTTAATCCACTTCTGAAAGGCTGGGTATCTGTGCCAAGAGGAGAATTTTTCCATCCCTGGAGGCTGAGTGTGGGGCTGTGGGGGTTGCTGGGCGGGTTCACACTTTGTGTTTGTGTAAATCAGGAGTCATGGGGGGGGGCTGCCTCCCCCGCCCCATGTTTTCCAGTTCAAATGCAGGAAGCATAAAGAAAGAACAGCCCTCTGGGTCACCCAGGGAAGACTAGACTGTTTCCCCCATGAAAATGTCACTTGGGTCTCACACCCACCTTTCCCCCAGCCCCCAGCATTCTCAGGAGCTGAGAGACTTCTCGGCCACCTGAGGAAAGCCCCAAGTCTGGATCAGAGAGATTCCAACTCCTGTTTGAGCTCTGTCTCTTATTGGTGGTCTTGGCAAGTCTACCACCTAGAGCCTACCAGCTCACTCTATGGAAAGAATAATACCAAGCCAGAGAGGTTCCAAATTCACCAGGAGGAGGCCTGAGGGACTGCACAAAACAACATGAAAAATAAAGAAAAACAGCTGTAAGGCCCTCTAAATACAGGGGATTGTTTGGAATGGGGCGTGTGTGTGTGTGTGTGTGTGTGTGTGTGTGTGTGTGTGTGTGTGTGTGTGTGTCAGAGAGAGAGAGAGCACCAGTCTTTGACTGGCTGGGAGACATCTCAATTGTCTGTCCCTTGTTAAACTAATACACAATCCTAGAAACTGACCCCGTCAGTACCCAGCAGGGCTCTAGGTGTCTACACTTCAGAGAACTGGTCTGGAATTGCACTCCTTGGGGTAGCCTTAGGCCTCCCAAGTCAGGAGCCAGGAAGACAGGCTTAGCACTGTGAGTCTAACATGCAACTTCCAGTTTGTTTTCTCTTCTTCAAGCTTGTGATTTAAGATGTGAGCTCTCAGCTTCCTGCTCTAGCCCACCATGCCCGTAGCTCCCCGGCCATGATGGGGCCATTCCCTCTGGAACAGTGAGCCAAGGCAAATACCTTCCTCTGGAAGTTGCCTGGTCATGTTTTTTTGTTTTGTTTTGTTTTGTTTTTGTTTTAATCACAGCAGCAGAAGAGTAACTAATACACCAACCAGGGCTCTGGACCAACTTACGGTACTTTAGTTTCTCCAGGAACGACCTAGCAAGAGGCTAATACTTCATCTATGTCCTCTCAAGTCTGGACCACCAGCTGCTTCTCAGGGTGGAACATGTCCCACTCATTCACCAAGCACCCACAGGGAAGAGGTTTGGGGATGGAGTCAGTGTTGGTGGACAGGATGGTTCCAGGAGAGACGGCCCTCCCCTGAGGTCCGGGGGAGGGAGAGCTCATCCAGCCCTGCCCATACTATTGAGGCTCAGAGCTGAGCTCAGGGCTGGCGGCACCTTGTGCTTCTCCCTGACAGAGCCACGTTCGCTTAAGTTAGACACTCAAGGGCTGCTGCCTGTCCTCTGTCCTGGATGTGTCTAGAACTTGATGCCAGGTTTTGGTGTTGACTCTGAGGCACACATAGAAGCCTATGTTAGTCTCCTTACTCAGAAACACACACACACACACATATGAATGACTTTGAAAACTGTCTGGGGGACTCCTGGGGCCTTTCCTATGGACCTCAGGCTCAGAAGTCCTCCCCAGACATCCACCACACTTGTGCCTACAACCCTCCAGCTAGGAGTGATACTGTATAGCTGGGGTCAAACTGAAACTTTGTTCACATTCTCCCACCTGGGATTCATTCCCCCACCCCCTCCAAATCTGGTAGATTCCTTCTAGTCTATACTCACGAACTCTTTTCCCACCTGATCTGCCCCCACACTTTCAGCATGTGTGATATCCAAGGTGTTTTAGCACCTTGACTGAGTTGTCACTTGTGTGATGGACTCTCACCCCCGACTCCTGACCAGAACCTGGACAATGGCTTCCATGGGTCAGGCGTTTCTTTCTTACAACAGTGCTGACTGTACTCACTTTGCAAAGACTCGGTCTCTGAGAGGGAAAAGCAAGTTGCCGAAAGTCAAACTAGGAAGGAAAGGATCTCTCCAAACAGGTCTTACATTGGACCAGAAGTAGACCAGAGGATTGTCTGATTCTGTGGCTCAGCCTGGCCCAGCAGGGAGACATTCCCTCAAGGCTAGCTTTGGGTAGCAGGGTGGTATGGCTTGGAGCACTCCGGCCTGATTAGTCCTCATTCAACACGGAAGTTGTATCTTGGCCAGTGGCTTGCTGGGGTGTATTACCTTAGCGACAGATGGCAGGGCCTGAATCCAGCTCTGTTCCCCAGCTCCCCTGGAAGGTCCAATTGCCCTCCTCAGGTAACGCTCATGGACTTGACATGAGTTCAGAATGTATAGTGCACAGGCCAGGGCATAGCCTCCCCAGTTAGAAACACCTAGAATGCAAAAGGAAAAATTTCCATCATAGAACTGTAAAGATCCTGGGGTCCACTAGTCGGCCTCCAAGCAACTGGTGCCACCTCAGAGCACTGGCACAAACAGCAGGCACCAGGATTACCTAGGGACTTGCTGCAAGTTCTTGGGCCCCAGCCCAGGCCTCCTAAATCAGAATTTCTGCAATATTGCTGGGGTGCGAGTGAGTTTTAGGGAGCCCTGTAGGTATGCTTGATTCAAGCTAAAGTTTGAGAGCTCTTTCTTGGAGCTATTAGGGCTATATCCTGTTAATGACTGTTAGAGGTAAAGATACAGCCACCATAGAAAGACATTCCAGAATTCCCAACATTAAAGCAATGCCCAAGGGCTGATCTCAACCCTTCGGCTACATAGAAGCCTGTTCCCTGAGGCATAGAGTAGATAGCCTGTCAAGTGAGGATTGTCTCCTCTCTACAGAAGACCATTCCTAACTCACCCTCAGACCTCCTTCCCTAGTCTGTCAGCCAGGCCCTAGGGCTCATTCCCCACTGCATTTCATCTACTCTCTGACACCTGCTTGAGTTCTCTGTCCTGTCAAAGACTGACAGGGGCTGGTAAGCTCTGAGCTCTGCAATATCATTAAGAAAGAGAGGGGGATAGGACAGCCCAGTGGGTAAAGACTCTGACTGCCAAGCTTGGTGACCCAAGTTCAGTCCTCAGGACCTATACACTGGAAGGAGAGAACTGATTCCTGCAAGTTGTCCTTTGACTCTTATGCACACACACACACATATGTCTCTTTTAAAGGAAGAGGATCATCAGGTTGAAGAGAGAGGTGTGCACATAGCCAGCCTCAGGGTAAGATGATCATCAATGAGATGCTTGCAAAGGATCATGGGATCACTGAGGAGAGACCCAGTTATTCTGTTTGGTCCAGGAAAAATTCACAGAAAAAGAATCATTGAATGTGGATTTTATGGTCTGGGTAGAATTCAGATGGAGAAAGAGTAGAGCTGTGCAGTGGGAGAAGCCAGGTAAACAAACGTGCAAACGCAATCCCTGGTGAGTACAAAGGGATACAGCCAGACGTGGCCAGTGGAGTACACGGCAGCTCTCAGACTGTATCCGGTGATTCTAAGATATCACAGTTACATCCGCATCTCTGAAGCTGGCAAACATCTATGTCTATGGTCGTTTCTTACAGCTGTCATCAGCTGGCTTATTAGTGCTATCCAAACAGTGGGGACTGAGTCATCAGAACACTCACGGGAAAAGAGATGCTCACTTTGGTGGAATACTTCAGTCAGCCACCCTGCTGTAAAGGCCTTGTGTGACTTAGCTTCTGGAGTCCTTAAAGCAAACCTATGAGGTATATAGTATCATTATCCCCACGTGAGCAACTCAGAAATGGACACGGAAGGGTAAAGGTCAAAGGGTAAAGCGAGTAAGTTATAGATATATGATGTAACTCAAGCTATTCCCTTCAGAGCTCATATTACTTTTTGTATTAAAATCTGCATGACATGAATATACCAAATGGTTCCTTCCCTATTCTCATACCAGCAACAGAGAGGGTGGAATGACCACCAAGGGTCTCTCTCTCTCTCTCTCTCTCTCTCTCTCTCTCTCTCTCTCTCTCTCTCTCTCTCTCTCCCAGGAATCTAACAGTTTTGTAGCAGCAGATACCTAACCCAAGTGTACTCCAATCCAGTTCAGTCCTGATGCTATGCACCTCAACCATGTCAGAGCCCATGGACTGGACTGAGGTCGTGGCCTCCAAGACCGACTCCTCCTCTTTTGATTCCAGTGTTGAACCCTGGGTTGCTCATCATAGCCTCTGACTGACTGGCTATATATGAGAGTTCCTGAAATCTCTTATTGGATTTAATTAACTTGCTTCAACAGCCACAGGGGAAGGCTGTTTTATTACCGAGGATGTTATGAAAGATCCTGATGAAGAGATACCCTGGTAAGGCACACAGAAAGGGGCCTGGTGCTCACTCTGGTTGCTCTGTCCTTCAGGAACAGTGTGTCTGGCTACCGGGGAGCTCTCTGAACTCTTTTGGACTTTGGTGGAGAACTGTTTTAGCAGACAGAGTGGGAGCCCAGCAAAACCGGCTTTCTTGGGCTCTTGGCCTCTCTGTGCGACATCCTTCTTACTGGGTGGAGAATAGGACTGGGTGGTCTTATGACCTATCAGACAAGGGTAGATTGGAGAATTTCTTTGTGGCTGCCTAAAAATGGGAGTAGATTCTCACTCTGGTGAAGAGAAATTTTAGTTTCTATGATCTGCTTTGGAGAGGAAGTTATATAAACCTAGATCCACGGGTGAAAACAAAGAAATTACCTCTCTCTCTTTTTATCTCTCTCTCTGTATGTATGTATGTATGTATGTATGTATGTATGTATGTATGTATGTATGCTCTATCTATCTACCTACCTATTATCTATCAGTCTATCATCATCTTCTCTCTATCAAAAAATACCACATTAGAATTCACATTAGCCATCTTTAAGAGTAAGTATAGTCAGTAGTGTTAAAAAATATTCCTGTCTATCATGTATTTTGTCTATCTAAAATATCACATGAGAAGTCATCATCTTAACCATGTTTAAGTGTATGCTTTAGTAGTGTTAAACATCTATCTACTGTAAGGCACATGGACTGTGCCAACAGAGGAATGGGCATGGAACTGATAAAGTGAGGCATGCTTAAACCCTAGACATCTCAGAGATTTAAGATGGCAGGAGTAGAGCTAACTCCCTCCCTGTCTCGATACCTGCTTTGGTGCATATAACCACAACCTCCAACTAGGTGATCACGGGTAGTCAGTCACATACCACAACACCTGGAATCCTTTCCCAGATAAATAGAGTATCCCCAACATCTTAGCCTCAGCCAATAGAATATATTTACCCCCAAATCCCATCCCATTCCCCAAGGTTCATACAGTCCCTGTCCACATGGGATTGTTTGAGACTAGCTGTCTTTACTGAGCTGTAATACTTTGGGGAAAGCTCTCTACCCCTGAAACACTCATCGTTGGACCTTGGATCCACCTGCCTAGCCAGACTCCTGCTCACAGAGGCTCACATCAGAGCACGGACTCCTAATATAGCTGCCACCACTGAGGGACCCAGGATCTAGGCCCACATGCCCTGTGCTGGCAACCTAAACCTCTGTATTCCCTTTGCAAGAACTGTAACACTTCCAGCATTCCTGGCTGGACAGGAGCCCTGTGGATCTTATTTATCCAGGACTCTGTTTCACCGTCCTCGGTCTGGCATACATCCAACATCTAACACCCCAGAGGGAAGAAGCAGACTACAGGCCCCACTCATTCCAGACTTTGCCCTGCCCTCTCTTAGCTGGTATACCGGTGGCACCCAGACACCCAGCCAGGAGAGGCAGAACCCAGAACAACAATTCATCTATTTAAAACACCAGAATCGGGCCAGGCATAGTGGCACATGCCTTTAATTTCAGCACTTGGGTGGTAGAGACAGACAGATGTCTATGAGTTTGAGGACAACCTTAACTACAGTGTTTCAGACCAGTCAAGACTACACAGTAAGACCCTGTCTAACTTCATCATCTTTAAAAGAACAATTGTATAGCATTAAGTATCTGTTGATCCATTCATCCAAAATATCACCATTTGTGAGAGTACAGTTGAGCAGTGTTTAGGCTGTTCTTGTACAATTGCAGAGTTCATCCTCAGTCTCTGAAAATGTAGAAAATAAAAATATACTTGGGAAGCCATAACAAAGGAAAAGGCAGAATTTAAACTCCTAGTTCACCAGTTTAAAATGATATAGAATGGCTATGTACTGAGGAGGAAGCTGACGGGCACACTAAAACTGCTGACTGTGTTATGGTGGAATGACACAGCATATTTGCCTGTGTCGTCACCCTGGACTACCTGCGTTTTAAGAATGTCTTTGACCTTACCATGACATCATCTTTTCACTTAACGACTTGTAAAACCCATGCTATATTTAAGCAATGGCCATGGCCATCAGACCTGGATCATGGGGTACATGGTGGGGGATGGGAAGGGTGAGAGGGGAACCATGAACTGCAGCTTAAGCTCATGTGCTAGAGACGAGGTGTGAGCTGAGCTCACTGTAAACTTTGACCTAGTCCCTAGCAACAGCTGATCCTTTCACAGTCTCCATAATTTTACCTTTTCTAGAACATCATATAGCTGGGTTCAGATCACACGACCTTTTCAGACTGGCTTGTGCATTTACTAATATGCTCTTAGAGTTCTTCATTTCCTTTGTGGTTCTCTCTCTCTCTCTCTCTCTCTCTCCCTCTCTCAGAATATATCCTATCACCTGTATGGACTTAGTTCACACATCCACTCATTGAAGGATGTTTCATCACTTCTTAGTTCTATCAGTTATGAATAAAGAAATCTGTCTGTGTGCAGTGCAGGTTTCTATGTAGACATATGCCTTTAATACACACACACACACATATGCCTTTAACACACACACACACACATATATACACACACATATACATATATGCCTTTAATATATATATATATACACATACATATGCCTTTAATACATACACACACACACACACACACACACACATGTATGTATACCATGTGCATGCAGGAGCCCTTAAAGGTCAGCAGAGGACACTGGATCCCCTGGGACTGTGGTTACAGGCAGTTGTGAGCCACCATGTAGGTACTGGGAAGTAAATCTGGATCCTCTGCAAGAGCAGCATGCAGTTTTAACTAGTGAGCCATCTTTTCAGTCCTCTATGGTAATTATATATTTTTAAATAAATTCATTTATTTATTTGTGTGTGTGTGTGTGTGTGCGTGTGTGTAGGTATATGCATGTGCCACGACATGGTGTGGGGGTGTCGGTCAGAGGATATATATCACACACATGAATGAGTGAAAGGAGGGAAGGGAAGAAAAAGGAAAGCATGAGCTAAGCATCACCAGCCATCTTTCCTACCTCTGACTACAGGCACAATGCGCTCCTTGGCCTCACCCTCCAACTGCCTCATGATGAACTGCGCCCCTTATGCTGCGAGCCAAAATAACACTTAATCCCTCCCTTTCCCAGGGATCTTGTCTATGATCTAGGATCTAACAATGATCTAGGATCTAACAATGAAAAAGCAACTGATACAGTGCCCATGAAATAACTCCCAGGGATGTTCTTTTATTTTGTGTTGAATTTAAAGGTCAACTTGGGAGAGCCAACATCCCGACACTGTTGAGAACTCCTTTCCATGAACACGGAATATTTAGTTTTTACTTCTCTAAACTAACTAGGATTCTAGTATTTTGATAAAAACTGGTGAGAAAAGACATCCTTACCACACCACTTCTGGCCGGACTTCTTAAAATATGTTTTCTATCTCTCTTGCCTTATCATGTAACCTTTCTTTAGTATGTTAATATGTAAGGTCATATGAATTGACTTGATTATTGGATTATCCTTCATATCTGAACTAAATCCTAGTTTGTTAGTGATGTGTTTCTTTCATATATTTTCATATATTGTTGGGGTCTATTACAAGTATGCATGTGTGTGTGTAAGAATGTATTTGTGCACTAGGGTGCGCATGCACATATGGGTCTCAGACACAAACTCAGGCCATCACACTTGGTAAGAAACCCTAGAACTCGCTGAGTCATCTCACCTGCCCTGCTACTTTTGTATTTGTGTTTGTGAAAGAGAGTGAACTATAGTTTTTCTTGTAATGGAGTTATAATGGTTTGAAGGTGATTGGACTCATACAGTGAATTAGTTCCCTTTGCCTCAATCTTCTGGAAGACACTGTAGGAAACTGTTATCATTTCTTTTGTAATGTTTTAGAGTTCATCAATAGATCCATCCAGGCCTTATGTTCTCTGGTTTTGAAGGGTATTAATTTGTTGCTTCAATTTCCTTAAGGACTATTTCTATTTCTTTTTGTATGTGTGTGTCTTTCAAGAAGTGCATCCATTTTATCTATATTATCAAATTTGTGGGCATATAGTCATTTATAATAGTCCTCCCTTATCCTTTGTGTGCCCACAGAACCTACAGAGACATCCCTTCTTTCATTTCTGATAGTAATTCCTACTTCGCTGCTTGCTTGTCTCGGCCTGGCTAAGTTACCTTTTTATCGACCTTTTCAAAGGCTAGCTTTTGGTTTTGTTGATTTTATCTATTTTTCTAATTTTCCAATTTCTGGCCATTTTCATTCTTCGTTTTCTTCTGATACTTTTTAGTCTTAATCTGTTCTTTCCTACTTCCTGAAGGTGAAAGCTAAGAGAACTGAGGTTAATTTTATTTTATTTTTCCAATACGTGCATTCAGTGGTGGTTTGAACCAGATGAGCCCCATCATCATGGGCATGTGACTCCTTGGTCCTCAGTTGATGGTGATGTTGGCGGCAGCATGGAGGGTGTGGTCTTGTGGGAGGAAGTGCATCACTGGGTGTGAGCTTTGAGAGTAAAAAGTCTGGCCTACTTAGGGTTTGCTCTCTCTGCTTTGTGTCTGTAGTTCAAGATGTGAGCTCTCTGTTTTCCGTTCCTACTACCATGCTGCTTGCTGTCCCTCTCCCTGTCACATGACCTCTAACCCTCTGGAACCGTAAGCCAAAATAGCCAGTCTGTTCTCCGCACTCCTTTGGTCATGGTGTTTTATCACAGCAATAGAAAAGTAACTTAGGCAGGTGTCAGTTAAATCTGGTTGATTGACAGCATTATTGGGTTCAACTGTGTCCTTACAGATTTTATGCCTGCTATATCTGGCACTCCTGACGCAGGGATGTTAAAATATCTAACTATAATAATTGAACCTATTTTTCTCTGCTGATCTTTTCTTTCTCCCCTATATATTTTGTATATATATATATATATATATATTAACACTACCGTGTTAGACACATATACATATAGGATTGTTATATCTCCCTTGTATACCGGCTCTTTTATAATATAAATGAGCTTTTTAAAAAAATATTCCTGATAACTTTCTTTGTTCTGATGCCTGCTCTGACTGAGGTTAATATAGTGGCTTCTGCCCTCTTTTCATTAGTGTTATGTTTAATTTCTTTTTTCCTTCCTCTTACTCCATAGAAATAGAGATGGGTATCTGTCTCCTTTTTCTCACTTGAAGGTGGTAGTGGACTGGACCTGGGTATTTCCTTTCTCCCAGGCAAGTATGGCTTTGCTCACAGCACAACAGACTGTGGTTTTGTTTTGTTTTGTTGAGGCCAGATCTTATTTAGAACAGAGTGAGATGGTATATTTCTAAACAGTTCCCTTTTTTCTAGCTCCACCACAAGCAGGAAGAGATTTTCATCTGGTATTCACCCTAAATCCCTAGTTAAGTGCCCAGAAATAAGCTCCTCCCCATATTAAAGGGTTCATCCCATGATCGGGTCCCCTGGAGTTGGTTTTTGTTTTGGATTTTGCTTGCTTGCTTTCTTTCTTTCTTCCTTCCTTCCTTTCTTTCTTTCTTTTTTTTTTTTTTTTTGGTTTTTCAAGACAGGGTTTCTCTGTGTAGCCCTGTCAGTCCTGGAACTCACTTTGTTCATCTGTCCCTGGCTCTGTTGTCCTCACACCTCTCCTCACCGTATCATCTGAAATGTATATTCATCACGGCCATTGTCTCTCAATTCTGGGGAAAAAAAATCCTTCGGCACACATCATCTCTGTTGTTGCCCCAGAACCCAGAACAATGCTGGACACACTGTAAATGTTTATTGCATGGCTGAGTTCCCACTCAGGGTTCTTCCCTACCCTGGTGCAGAGAAGAAAAGCTCACGTCCAGTTGTGTCTGTGAGGGAGAGCGTTTCCAGAGAAGACTGGCATGTTGGACAGCAAGTGAGTGAGGAAAACCCAGCCCAAGTATGAGCAGAACTGTCCAAAGAGGGTGCAAACCCAGATGGCACACAACAGAAGTAGCCTGCCAGGGAAGCACAAGGCTCTTGCTCTGTTTCCTGGTCACCATGGCATAGGCAGCGCCTCCACCATGACGTTCTGCCTGGGAACAATAAAGCCAGCAGCTGTGCTCTGAAGCCCAAACCATCCTTCCTCCTTTGAGGTTGTTCCTTCCAGGTATTTGTAGTGTGTTTTAAAACTGCCTAATACACCTGATCAGGCTTGAAGCCAGGCCGTTCACCCAGGGCAGCCAGGCTCTTCTTGGCACACAGGTACTCACCAGCAATGACAGCAAAGTCGGCCTCCACATGACAGGCAATGACATCTCCATTTCTAATGTGCTTCTTCACGGCCTCCTTTACTCTGCCCATTCCAAGCTCATTGCCTCCATCACCGACACCTGAAGGGAAGAGAAATAGAGTCAGTATATGGGCTGGGGGTAAAGTGGGGGTGGGAGTAGGGCGAGACAGACCCTCCCCACATGTCAGCGATTGGCTCTGAATAGGATTCTGACAACCAGATATTGATTCTTCTTCGGGTCTTCTAGAAACTTCTAGAGTCAGGAGTGAATCTGACTTTAGAGCTCACTGGAGTGGGACCATATCTTCTGTTAGGTTACCACATTCAGTCACTGGTGGGGTGCCTTGTGTTCTGACAGGCCCACTGGAGACAAGGGTATGTGACACTCAGTAGCTCCCACACAGTGCCTCCTCTCACTGAGCTGTACCATGTGACTGGCCAATAGCCTGCTGGCAGAGATGAACTGTGTTTTATTCTAAAGCAGTGGTTTTCAATCTTTCTAATGCTGCGACCCTTTTAATACAGTTCCTCATGTTGTGGTGACCCCCAGCCATAAAATTATTTTTGCTACTACTACATAACTCTAATTTTGCTACTGTTATGAATTATAATGTAAATATCTGGTATGTAGGATATCTGATACATGACCCCTGTGAAAGGGTCATTCAAGACCCCAAAGGGGTTGTGACCCACCGGTTGAGAACCACAGCTGTAAAGGCTTCTGCTTAAAGAATGTGAAAAATATGTGTGTTGTTCATTTAAACCTAAACCAAAGGGGTATCTAGTTAACGCCTGAAACATCCTACCAAGAACACACATTGCTGTATACTATACAGTGAAGTAAGCTGGGGATGATAGGGCTCTACCTGCCAATAGCTCCAGTCACAGCTGCTCTGGAAAGCTAGGTGGGAGGACTGGTGTAGCTCAGGAGTTGGGGATCATCCTGTATAGCATAGTGAGGATGGTCTTAATAACTTTTAACGCAAGGGAGTGTCCCAGCACCTCAAGGACAGAAAACTGGACCTCCCTGGACCACACAGATCTTGGTACTACTGTTTCTTCCACCCAGAGCTTATAATATATAGAAGAATTCTGCTAGAACAGTGGCTCTCGACCTATGAGTTGCAACCCCTTTGAGGGTCAAATGATCCTTTTACAGGGGTTGTATATCAGATATCCTGCATATCAGATATTTAAATTCCAATCCATAGCAGTAGTAAAATTACAATTATGAAGTAGCCACAAAATAATTTTATGGTTGGGCAGGGGGTCACCACAGCATGAGGTATTAAAGGGCTGCAGCATTAGGAAGGTTGAGAACCACTGTGCTGGATAGAGGTTAGCGCCCATCAGGAGCTGATGGCGAGGGGGAACCGGACCACCTCCAGCACTGGTGATCAGACTGAGCCAAAAGGCTACTGTGAGTGACTAAATGCCTTCTACTAACACCCTGAGGAGTTTTTCTTCTGTTTCCACTCTGGCCATTTTTCTCTGAACAGTTTCTAAATTTGTGACAGCCTGTTTGGATGACAAAAATAATACCACCACCTGGACATGTAAGGAGTAGGTAGATGCCAAGGAGAGCCACCACACATGCTCCCGAAGGTTCCCAGGCTCTGCCTGCTAATTGTTCCTTTGGACACAGACTCTCCTCCAGTGCTGATGACACCTCCACCAGGCACTGAGTCCTTTACCTGCCCAGCCCAGAGTGACAGGAAGTGAGAAACCAACCAAGCAGACCGCAGGGCATATACCCCACCCAAAGCCTCTTCTGGGAAAATCTGGGGATTTGCAGAAACTTTCTAATCATCCCAGAAGGTTTTCATTCACTCCTCAAAACCTCAAAAGTCAGAGGGGACTAATGGGTCTGGGAAACACTCAAGGCTTGGAGAATAACAGAAGGACAGACGGGTTTTAATTATCCTAGTCCTGCCCAGCTCTCTCAACAGAGGAAGATCTGATGTCCTTGGGGGACTGGCTCAGTCATAACAACAAGGTGATTCTTTACCGGTATGGACTGGGTGGCTGCACTTTGCTCAGTAGCCTGCTGGCAATGCTAATTAGCTAGCCAGCTTCAACCCCCCTAGCCTTTATTTTCTCATCTACTTCCTTTCTACCTCATAAGGTTTTTGAGTAGGATAGACAGTATAGCGGTTGTGAAAGTTCTTGGAAAAAAGTATGAAGTTCAGTACAAAATCTATTTATCACACTACGCTATTAACAATAGCAATTCGCTTATCCCTCACTTAATATACTCAAAATGTGAAGCGTTTCTTCAGCTGACACATGGCAAGGTCCAGCTTGTCTAGTCACAATGAAATCGAGCCATGTCTGGATTTCATGATCGTTAATAGTTCACGATGAGTTAATCACTTCTGAGTTGGGCGAATCGAGTTCTCTGTGTATCACTTCCCTTTCTCCTAAGGGAAGGTTGCATTTCTTAATAATGGTGTCATTCATGTCTAGACTGGCTGAAAGAAACAAATCCCAGTTTGGAGGTGGGTGGAGAGCAACAGGGACCACGTAACCCTTTCCTGGCCTGGGTTCAATGGTCAATATGATGCTTGGCTATGATGTGTTCACACTGAATTCTTAGTGGCCCCCACTTACCGGTTGATGAGATTCCAGGAATCTTTTGTGCGGCAAGGAAAAGGTCATCAATGGGGTCAACTAAGTGCTTGATGTTCATCTTCCTCGCGTTGTAGTAATTGCCATCAGCAGCCCTTCCCGCACGCTCTATGGCCACCAGATGGTCGAATCTGCCCGGAAGCAATGGCGGTAAGTCTTCATAGGGAAAACGGCAGCTTCCCTGGCTCTAACCTTCCTGAGGACCTACTTTGTGCAAGAGCCACCACAGGATACCAATTCACTACATTGTGGACGGACATTGCAAAAGGAACTTCAGAACAAGTCAGAGAGAAGCCAAATTAGCAAGTCTACTGAGAGACAGGAGATAGTACACACCTCAGATTTAAGTAGGGGTGATTTGTCTTTCTCCCACCCCCACTTCTCCCCCCCCCCATAGACCAGAAAAGGATAGTGCACACCCTAGACAGGGACATAGGCTTCTCAAGAGGGACAGAAGCACTCAGGTGCTTTTAGTGGCAATATATGTGATATATATAGTTTTGTGGCCAAGTTATATAGCTCAAAGGGTACAATTTACAATAAGGCTTAGAGATTAAGCAAAATTTAAAAGTTAAGTAAAGGATGTGATCTGGTTCACTTATTTTTAAGATATTCCTTTTGTAAATGTTAAGATAGCTTTATAAGGCACACTGCTTGGATGAATTGAGTGTGTGTGTGTAGGGGGGGGGGGCGTTGGATTGCTAATATAGTTAAAGTCAAGTTCACAAACATCCTGGCCCTGAGTAAGAACAGCCTTCTGCTGTTTTTGGTTCTGTTGTTCTTCCTTGAGACTGGGTCTCTTGTAGCCCAGGGTAGCCTCTAATGTGCTATGTAGCTAAGGATGACCCAGGCTAGCCTCTAAAATGCTATGTAGCTAAGGATGACTTTGCACTTTTATTACTTTTTAAACATGTATTATTATTGGGTATGGCTGAGTGTGTGTGTGTGTGTGTGTGTGTGTGTGTGTGTGTGCAAATGATGTGGAGTTTGGAGCCTGGTGTGGGTGCCAGGAACCAAATTTGGATCCTCTGCAAGAGCAGTAGATGCTCCCTCCAGCCCCACAAGTGCCTATTTGGGCTTTGTAGTTGTGTTGTTTGTCTCTGGGAGTCTCTGGAATGAGGGCTACTTTCCTTCTCCATCTTTCTAACCTACCTCAACAACCTTCTAACAAACAGCCACTTGGGGCTTCTACAGTCCAATAGTGTCAGAAGCTGAAAGGTCAGGGTATCTGGGTGCCTGAGAGATGTTGCTAATACTCCACCCAATGCCCCTTGTCCAATAGAGTGGCCAGTCAAAGAGGAACTGAGTGTGGCAGCTATGGGCCCATTGTCCTCCCTTTCAACCTCTCATTCACATCCCAGATGTTAAACAATTGGGAATGAATTTGAAAGAGGAACAAATAAATGGGACATAACATGGATTCCTTAGGAGACAAAGAGGTAGAGAAATAGGGGTACAGGTGGTACGGTGGTGGTCAAGTGGTTATGGAGTCCTGTCATATAGGTCATGCTCTGGGTCTTCCTATCACTGGCCTTGAGTGAGTTGTTTGGTCTTCCAAACCATGCGTTAGCTTTCCACACCTCATGTTTTCCATCTGCAGCCATTACGTATCTGCAGGGATCACACATCTGCAGGAATCACACATCTGCTCTTCAGGGCATCACACATCTGGAGGACATCCATCGCACTGACAGTGTTAAGGAAGTGTTTGGCATGGAACCCATAGCTGCTAAGAGCTCAGTAAGCATCGTCCAGGCTGTTGGAATCTTTATTAGCAGGAACGCTTTAATCTACACTTTTAGTTATGTGAATGTGTGTGTACTGCTTGTCTGTATATGTACCATGTGTATGGAGTGCCTGTGGAGGCCAGAGAGGGTGTCAGATCCCCTGGGACAGTGGTTCACAACCTTCCTAATGCTGCGACCCTTTAATACAGTTCCTCATGTTGTAATGACCCCCCCAGCCATAAAATTACTTGCTGCTTCATGACTGTAATTTTGCTGTTATGAATAATAATGTAAATATCAGATACACAGGATATCTTATTATATATAACCCTCCCATAGGTCAAAAACACTACCTTAGGACTTGAGTTACAGGCAATTGTGAGCTGCCCAGTGTGGGTGCTTGGAGCTGAACCCAGGTCCTGTGCAAGAGTAGCAAATGCTCTTAACTGCAGAGCCATCTTTCTAGCCCTGTTAGCAGGAATGATGCTTTGACAATCCAAAGTGAGAACATAAAACTAGCACTTCCACATCTCTAAATGCACCCACGATGGAGTTCTTCAAAATCTCAACTTGATGATGAAATAGTATAGCTATTCTGAAAAAATGTTAAAAACAGATTTCTCATATGATCCAGAAATTCAGCTTCAGTGCACATACTGGAAAGAGCTGAAAACACGAACCTAAAGAGATGTTTGTCTGACCTTGTTCTGAGCAGTGCTAGTTAGAACAGGCGACATTTGTAGTAAAAACAAAGCAAAGCAAAACCAAACAAAACACACACACAACAGAAAGTGCCCGAGTACACTACATATAGAGCCCATCTGAGTCCTGACACATTGAGAGTCAGTATTGTTTTTTAAATGTCTATCCCAGCTTCATGTCATATACTGGTTTGCAATACACATTGTGTTATTGTAGGTTTAAAAAGTGTACGAAGCACTGTATAAATCATTTCATCTGGAACATATGCCAAACAAGGGGTTCTCAAAATGTTTGATCACAACACACAGCAATACACACGCACACACACACACACACAGACTATAAACTAGAAAGACGGAGAAGGAGGGGAGGGGAGGGAGTGTTTCAGGAGAGAACTTTTCATTACTATACAAGCTGTACAAAGCTATTTCTGTTTTGTTTTCTGAAAGGTTTGGCTACCCCCAGTTGAAATGGTTTGACTACTGCAAGATCTCATTGTTGAGTGATTGTTAACTTTGCTTCTTATTTTGTCAGGTATGGGTGCCATCTCTCCCTGCTGGCATGAATCTTTTTCCAGACATGTTCTATGGAGCTCTAAGCAGACCCTGATATCCCCAGTCTCATGTCTTTCCTTTCACAGGATGAGGTATTCAAAAACACCTTGTCAGCAAGGTTACAAGGATGTGATCTTCCCCACCACCATGCACTCCTTGTACCATATACATACCTGGGAGACATGGGATCCCCATCTTTGCACAAAAATGCCTGAGCATCTTCCATGGATCTTCCTTGGTAAGTTAATATGGGGATTGGTGTCTTCAGCACTCCTTGAGAATAAAGACAATGGGTAGCCACATCAGTGCTGGGACTGTGGCGTGCTTTTGAAAGGTATCTTTGGACAGTACTGTAACCATTTTTGAGTGGTCTCCTTCAGTACACTGTGACAGAATTCAGAGGAGCATAGGTTTACTTACAGTTCTGACTGAACTACAAGAGTTGGCAGGGGACAGAGGGTTGAACTGGATCAGTATAGACCTGAGGATATGCTGTATGTTAGATGGTCGGTTCTGACCCACTGCCAGCAAGAGTTCTGTGTACTGTTTAGATGCCTGGGAGACAGTGGCCCGGCACTTGACATAGATGCTGTCATTTAAATTTCATAATCGTGTTCCATAAAGTGATTGTTACTTTTCATTTTACAGAAGAAGAAAACAGAGGCCCAGACACCAGGGAAGTTGATCAGAGTCAGATACAGTATCTGTGTTGGTATCATAGCTCCAGGTCTGTCTTAGTTTAATTTTTGTTACTGTGATAAAGCACCCTGACTGAAGGCAATTTAGGAGAAGAAAGGGTTAGTTAACTTATAACACTAGTCTGCAGTCCATTGCTGAAGAGAAGTTGAGGCAGGACCTTGAGCAATTACATTAAATCCACAGTCAGAAGCAGAGAGAAATTAATTCCCCACACTGCCTGCTTGCTGCTAGCTTCTTCCTCTTTTATACTATCCAGGATCCCCTACCCAGGGAATGGTTGTACCCACAGTCCCACACAGACATGTCCACAAGCGATTTATTCAAATAATCCCTCAACTTAGACTCCTTTGTCAGGTGACTGTAGGTTGTAGCAAGTTGACATTTTAAAACCGGCCATTGAGTTCCAACTCCCAGACCTTACTAGTTCCCTCTCCAGACAAACATCCTTCAGAGACCAATAACAACTAAGGCAGAATCCCAGAGAGCTGGGTTAGTGTGGGGCCAGGGAGTCATGGGAAGGGGGTAGCAGGACTGCTACCCGAGCAAGACTGAGGTTGAGGCATGTCCAAACCCCAGAAATCTCACCCTGAGACCAGCAGGAGTTAGATCGCTCCCCACCCCCCTGGGCCTGCATGCCTGGCACATGTAGCCCTGTACCCCACGTCCCTCCCTGCCCCAAGAGGTCACATAGCCCTCTAGCCAGGTTAAACTTTCTCTCCTCTGATAAGGTCATGTCCAGCAGCATCTGGAATTCCTCTTTATGCAAATGAGGCAGCCCCAGCGCCCTGGCCTGGGCCAAGGATGTACACTCACACCAAAAGCCCCTACCAACCCCTCAAGGTTTAAGTAGCCTTTGTTCTCCCTGTTAAACGAGCTGTCTCACTGAAGCTGTCTCCTGAGACTCTGTTCTGCTGTGCTATGCTCACAGCTGCCTGTGAGTCTCTTTTGATCCTGGTCTTTCTGTCTCACTTCTCCTCTCAGGATCCCCTGGTTGCACCTGAGGCCACTAACGGCAGGTTAGTACTTGTATGGTAGTGATTTACAAAGTGAAATTGATTGTTAAAAAAGAATGTTTTGTGATTACACAAATAACACACGTTATTGTAGATTATGTGAAAAATAATACAACTATCACCCCAAATGAAATTCATTTGGTTTTCATTCATCTGTCTCTCAGCAGTTTGGGGAAGAATCGTGGCTTATTATCAGGCTCAGGGCAAACCTTCAAGCAAAAGGAAAGATGGCTAACAGGGCACCCTAGGCAGTGTCCCTGGACTCAGGACTGAGGCATGTGACTGTGGAAAAACCACATGAACATCCTGAGCACCTCCTCTGTGGAGTAATGGCCACCCTGTCTCGTTGCTGGGGTGGCACCATGATGGCCTCCAGACCTATCAGTTTCCTGGCTGGGGTCTGGTGCAGGTGGGTGTTGAGCAATGCCACCCCTCACTTCCCTGGACGTGCTATGTCAGATGCTAGTGAGGGGTATGGGTACCAGGGAGCCCAGCCAGGCAACATGAGCCACATATCTGAGAAAGGACATGCAAAACCCCTGTCCAGGTGGGTCAGAGACATGTGGCTCCCTCCTAGAGCTACAGAGTATAATCCTTGCTGGGCTCGTGCCCATGAGAGGGGGGAAGGGCTTCTGCCTTTTTTTCTCTAGGTCGTTGCCTAGGCCTCAGTAAAAAAGACTGCAAAAGACTAGTGATCATGAATGAGTCCAGTTGCTGCATTTGCTTAATCCAAATATAACCAAAGTTCTGGGCCTGGCTGTGCTGATGGCACATGTCTTTGATCCTAGCATCTGGGAGGCAGAGGCAGGTGGATCTCTGAGTTTGAGCCAGCCTGGTCTACTGATTGAGTTCCAGGACAGCCTGCCAGGGCTACACAGGGAAATCCTGTTTCAAAAAAATCAACGAGAGAGACAGAGACAGAGAGAGAAAGAGAGAGAGGAGAGAGAGAGAGAGAGAGAGAGAGAGAGAGAGAGAGAGAGAGAGAGAGAGAGAGTTCTGTAGAATCCAATAAAGCAGCTGTACCCTTCTCTCTGGATAATTAATACTAACACAGTCACAGAGCAGAGTCGCAGAGTCAGGTGGCACCTTCTGTTGGTCCTGGAGCAGAGCTTGCCATGGTCACATGTCCTGTGGTTTTCTGGTCTCACTTGCTGATCCGTCTAGTATTCCTTGATGCCTCCTCTCCCTTCTCCTTGTGAGGGAATCCAAGGTGAAATCCCAGCTTTGTCCCTGTTATCTCCACAGTAATCTCCTGAGAGCTTCCCTCATAGAGGTCACGTGTGACTGGTCTCAGTCTCCTTTTCCACAGAACAAACAACCTGCCTCTATTCTGAAACATGCTGGTTGCCCTGCAGGTGGTTTCCTGTGAGACAGAACAGCTGAGGGAAGGGGTAGGGAAAGTGAGGGGTGTGTGTGTGTGTGTGTGTGTGTGTGTGTGTGAGTGTGTGTGTATTTTCAAGTGTTCATTAAGATTTATGTCATTGGGTTCTAGATTGGGTTCACATAGCTTTGGACCTCCAGGGCACTGACTGGTGGGGGGCAGGGGGTGGGGGGAGACTGGTCATTGTGTGGACAACAGTGGTTGATTAGATCACTTGGACTTTCTGGAACCTTAACATCTTTTTCTATAAAATAAAACTCTTGTTGCTTATAACAAAGTTGTTCTAAGCTTGAAGATGAAACAACCCATTATAAGGATACGTCCTGGAGCTGGGTACACACATGGCTGAAGGCCAGCACATGGATTTCCTCCAGTCTCTGCCCATGAAGACCTGCTTGACCCCACATCCCTGCTCACCTTGCTTAACGGCATCTTCAACAATCTTCGTATGCAAGTTCAAGGCTCTCTGGTCTACCACCATGGTGGTCTCCTTCCACAGTGCCTGCAGGAAGACAGCTAAGGCAATGGCTCCTGGTGGGCCATCTGTCTCTTCTGGGGGCTCATGATTGAAATGTGTCGGGAATCCGGTGGTGACTAGTACAGAGCGGGCATGAGACAGTGACAGGGCAGCCTGCAGCAACTCATCTTTACGTAGTAGGTGCCCGATTCCTCGGTTACCTAAAATCACAAAAATAAAGTAACATATCCAGCTGATGGTGTTTAAGGTAGATACACTGATAGTTTGGGTTGGTTTTGGTCCAGAAGTCATGTGGAGGGATGTGGCAGTCTGACCTGCTCATAAGTATTCTTGTCTCTCTGCCTCCCACCCTTCTCTTAGCCACAGACTGGCTCGGTCTGGAGGCACATGAGGAAGTGATGGGTGCCCTGCTGAGCCTGACCCTGAGCTTTCCTGTGTCTCTCCAAACACACCTACCCCTCTTTTTGTCTGAGATATTGATTGATAGCTACAGCATGTATGACGGTGGAGCTGCTGGGACCCCGAGTGACGGGTAAAGCAGAGTCCCTCCCTGTTGACCCAGAGCGCTCTGAAGTCATGCTGTGTGCTGTTCTGGGAAGGCGACACAGGTTTCTGTGGCACCTGAGCAAAGTATGTTGAGGCTCATTTGCTAGAATAGTTTAGCAACCCCTAACTAACAAAAAATATATAAGGAGGAAATGGTACACATTTATTGGTGAGTCCTCCCCACAAGCAATTGGTCTGTGGTGCAATTATTCCAGGAGAGGATAATCCTGGAAAACATAGCCAAAGTTGATACTCAGAAAGTAAAGAATTGAGAGTGAGTGAGTTAATCCTCGAGGCAACCAGAACTCTGTCCTGAGACCCCATGGAGGACGCACCCTAGAATTGCCCTTTCAGAGAACCAGAGGCTTGTTCATTGGCTTCTGTCCCCTATTGGGAGAGGGTTGTCAACTACCCTGCACCTCTGGGCTGTGCCTCCTATAAGAGTCAGATATTGACTGCCCTCTAGTGGAGGAGTTGAGCAAATAGAGAGCGATCCATTGCCTAGGCAGAGGAATCCAGTTAGTCCCAAGAGACACAGTTGACGGGCAACAGCTAGTGCTAAGGTTGCCCGGGCTTGCCCGCTGAGCAACACCACTTCCTTGTTCATCCCAGCATGCCTCTGTCTACTCAGGTCTCCTCTACGCAAGCGCCATACGGAGGCAGAGTGTGACTCAACGTCCGCTCTAGCCGACCTACCTTTAGAGCGGGCCAAAGGGATGTAGAGAAACGTTGACTTGCAGTTGAGGTTCACAGAGAGCATGGAGAATGCTGGTTTTGGAACCCTCCTATGGAGTAACTGCTCCAGACTGAGAGTAATTCTAGCACAGGACCTGGCAAGTGATAGCTGGGTGTCCTTGGTCCTATCTTTGGGTTCTTCTACATGGATAACAGGGAGGGTAGCCTGGATGGAGGAAGTCTATGGGGGCAGAAACTCCCACCTACTGGTTGTTGGAGTAGGAACTGGAAGTTGGGGCCTGGGAGGTGATTTTTTTCTCTTCATGTTTTACAATTCTCCCATCTGGTATCTGGCATCCCAAATAAAGTAGTCATGGGTATGTATAAAATTTAGTGAGAAGGGTGTGTGTGTACTGTGGGATTGCTTAAGGTACCAGTGATGGATTATTAGTCAAATGGTGGCACGTTCATCCAATGGATCCTTTAAAAAGGATGTTGTGAGCTGAGGGACTTATTTCTATAAATCTAGCTCTCCTCCAGGGAGACTGAGGCAGGAGGATTGCAGAGAGTTAAAGGCTAGCCTGGGCTAAAAAGTGAGACTCTGTCTCAAACAAATAAACAGTGTGTAGATGTCATGGAAATTATTTCATGATATAGAAAGTCATTACAATTTATTTTTGAAAGTCTTAAAATAGTATCATGGTGGGGTTCCAGTACATATATTCCTGTATGCAAAGGTTTGAGATAAAAACGGACTTCAAAGGTAAACACAAGCCTATCAATAATTTATGAATTGTAATGGATTCTGGTATTTTAAAAAAAAGTGTGTGGATAGGTGTATGTGTTTGTATGTGTTCTTGTACACGTGTGCTTGTGTAAATGTGTACACGGAGACCAGAGATTGATGTCATGAGTCTTTGGTTGTTTGTTCCAATTAATTTAAATAAAAAAGGTTATTTTTTTGTTTTTGTTTTTGGTTGGTTGGTTTTGGTTTTGGAGGCAGGGTCTCTCACTGAACCTGGCGCTCACTGATCTGGCCGGCTTGGCTGACTGGCCAGTGAGCCTCAAGGATCCCCTTTCTGCCTTCTTAGTGCTGGAGTCCCAGGCACACACTGCTGTGTCCTGCTTCTTCTGTGTGTGCTGCGACCGAACCCAGCCCCTCCTCCTGCCGACCTGGGGAGCATTTATCTAACTGAGCCATCTCTTCAGGATCCAGGATTCGGGTAATCTTTATTGCTTCTTCACTTTCACACATTTTTTCTTTCTACGAATTAATTTTATTAATTATTAGATTAATTTTTGAGACTGGGTCAAGCCAGTCTTGAATTAATGATCCTCCTGCCTCAGCCTCCTAAACGCAAGAATCAGAAGCGTGCATCCACCCTGGCTACTTTCATGTATTTTCTGATGTTCCTACAATGCACATGAAGTAGTGATGACAAGAAAGGAGAAGAATAACATCATTCTGTACAATAAAATTGGGTTCATGGTTCATGGAGTCTGATGAGTAATATTAAAGAAAGGGTGAGGGGGCAGAGTTTAGGCAACTGAAGGCTGTGTATATAGATGATGATTTTATTACCAGGGCAAAAACCATTACTATAAATCTTGCATCCTCCACATCCTCCAGACACATTATATGCAAGTCAATGTCCTCTTAAAAATGACCGAGTGCCTCTATTAATAAGCTCAGTAAGAAGTGCCCAGCTCACCGCGCACCACCGTTAATCTTATCTGCTTATTCCAGTGGGAATCAAAACCATCTATTGTTCTCGCAGATTAAAGATGGTTTTTCCTAAACGGAATCAGCACATCAGACAGTCATCAATCTGCCTCCTGTGGGACTCATGCTTCAAGCCCCGCCCAGTCTGCAGGAGCACCAATGGGAGGCAGGCGTGTGTCTGACCTCTGCTCATCCTTACAAAGCAAGGCAGCTGTAAATCTGCTGTCTGCTCCTTCTTTTAAACTCAAAGCTAATTACAGAGGTAATAATTCATCTTTCCTCATGACGCTATGTTAAATGGGGGAGCCATCAGCTTGGGTAAGACTGTCTGGGAGGGAGAAATTATTACAGAAAAAAAAATTAAATATCTACCCAGGAAAGTGAGGAAGTACTCTTTTTTAAAAACTACATTTTTAAATGTGCCTGTGTGTGTGCTACATGCATGCCACCAGAGATCATCAGAGGTCAGCTTGCAGGAGTTGTTTCTTTCCTACCACACAAGGTCCTGAGGATCAAAATCAGGTCATCAGCTTGCTGGCAAGTGTCTTTATCCACTGAACCATCTCACTAGCCCTGGAACACTCGTTTTGACTGCCCAGGGAAGAATATGACACACCATATAAGACTCTAGGTACATGTGCCACGAGCATCTCCTCAGAGGTGTTTCCATGGTAGGCACACATGATGAGTTTACTGTGTGTTTATATGTCAATAAAACCTTAGTCTCCACAAAATGAATGAACGAAGGAGTCAACGAAACAAGAAAAAGTCATGTCTGGTAGTTTATCCGGAAGCTTAGTGATTATCAGTGTCTACAGCCTCAGATCACAGAAGCAGCCATTTCTAAGTGAGGTGTGCTCCCTCGAGTCTTCTGTCTGACCAGCGTGCCTCGTAGGACTCTCAGAGGTCATTGGACTCCCATGGGATCTGTTTCACAGCACCATGAGGCAGGCACTACTCTCTTTAGAGTCTCCTCCCCAGGATGTCTTTGCCCTCTGTGCCCCCTGGGTCCACCCACTGAACCCAACATCTGTTTGGGAAAAATTGGATTATTGGGGGCATTGGAAGAGACTATAACTCCCAGACATTGCCAGATATTTGAGGCACGTCTGCCCTCCGGTTTTAGGAACACACCTCATGAGAAGGCACAGGAGGAATGGGCTATGAGCTAAGGAATGCTAAAGAACTTTTTAACTGCCTGGGCAAGAAGATGACACACAATTTATATTACTGATTCTAATGTATACAGCTTGCATAAATCAACAGACTCGGCAGACAAGGACTCAACATCTTCCTCAACCAGCTACTGCAAATTTTTACTTCCAAGGAATACCTACTGTTTTTTTTAACTTTATATGCTTTGGTTTCTTTTACTAAATGAAGTTAACAAAAACTGTCTCATAGAGACACCAGAGCATGACTACGATGGAACGTACATTTACCGATGCCCAGCAGGGAGTAACTGTAGCATAACTAATGTTCTTGCTATTTAGCACAACCCTGGCAGGGAGATGTAATTGTCAGTAGTCTTGTTACCCTGATCAGGAGACTGAGGCAAGGCCACGCAGCAAATGTCTCATAAGAATGGGCCATAGCACTAATTGTACCATACAGAATAGTGGATGACCTAGCGCCCTCTGCTGGCTACCTGGGATTAAAAAAAACGTATTCTCCCAAATGCGTACCAACCCAGATGGGAAAAGCTTTCAACCAGCTCACAGCAGACCTCCCAAGTATAATCTGCAAGCTCCCTGGAAGGTCCTACCAGCCTTGTCCCATGCTTAGAAAGCTGGTGGCTTACAAGCTGTAGAAGGGCAGTTATTTCCCTGAAATGCAATATACAGGTCATGCTATACACTGCTGTGACAAGGGGCCTGGCCCCAACACTGGGATCCCCAGACAAAGAGTCTCCTCCTGAATCCTGATGCGCAATGTTAAAAATATGCATGCATGAACACACACACACACACACACACACACACATACACACACACAAATCCCACAGGGAATTAGCACAGAAGGGGAGGACTGAGATATTAATAAATATGCATGTAACTTTGTTGCTGTTGTTTTATTGGGACAATCTTATAAAGCCCAGTCTGGCCTCAGACTTACTATGTAGCTGAGGATGATCTTGAACTCCCAATCCTCCTGTGTCCATATCCCAAGCACAGGTATTCCAGACATGTATCACAGTTATAATGACAACTTTGAAAAACAATGGTAGTTGACTATTTAGGAACATCCACCTTCCTGACTTTTTTTCCCCACCCAAAGATTTATTTACATCTTTGTGTATGAGTTTTTTTAAAGAAAATATTTATTTATTATATATAAGTACACTGTAATGGTCTTCAGACACACCAGAAGAGGGCATCAGATCCCATTACAGATGGTTGTGAGTCACCATGTGGTTGCTGGGATTTGAACTTAGGACCTCTAGAGGAGAGGTCAGTGCTCTTAACCGCTGAGCCATCTCTCCAATCCCCGTGTATGAGTGTTTTGCCTGTATGTATGTATATAAGTGTACCAAGTGCATGTTCTACTCATGGAGATCAGAGCAGGATTCAGGACGCCCTGGAATTGGAGTTATAAATGAATGTTAGCCACTATGTGAGTTATGTGGTAGGAATTGAACCGTGGTCCTCTGAATAAGCAGCAAATATTCTCCCTGCTAAGATACATCTCTATCCTCTCACAATGCTCGCCCCTCCCGCAGTGCTGGAGACTGAACTCAGGTCCTGTGTGTTCTCGGCTAGCACTCCACCACTGAACTTTTGTTATTTCTTCCTTGTGCAGCTCACTGGATTACGGGTGCCAATTCACCCAGCTAATAAACCCCTTCACATGCTTTGTGTTGGAATTTAGAGAAAGAGCAGTCACAGAGAAAATAAAGGCTATCCATAATGTCCCTGCCTACAGACCCTGTGGTGGTTTGAATAAGAATGACTCCCATAGGCTCATACATTTCAAAGTCTAGTCACCATGGAGTGGAACTGTCTGAAGGAATTAGAAGGATTAGGAGGTATGGCCTTGTTGGAGGAAGTATGTCACTGGGAGTGGGCTTTGAGGTTCCAAAGTCTATGCCAGCACTCCATCCTCCCCTCAACGACTTCTCTAGCACCATGCCTGCCGTGCCTGACGTCATGCTCCGGGTCATGATGATAACGGACTAAAGCCTCGGAAACTGTAAGCCAGCCCCCGATTAAACACTTTCTTGTATAAGAATTGTCTTGGTCATGGTGTCTAAGACCAACCCTTAGTTGTCAGTGTTTTGTGAATTTGTTTCTTGTCTTTCTGGAAATTATACATGATATGGTACCAGCTTTTTTTTAAAAAAAAAAGGTTTTTTTAAGTTTAAAAATGTACGTGTGTGTATGTGTGTGTGTGTGTGTGTGTGTGTGTGTGTGTGCACGTGTGTGCGTGAGCTCACACTTGTGCTATGCATATGGAGGTCAGAGGACATCTTGCAGAATGTTCTCTCCTTTCAGTATGTGGGCCCTGAGAGTGGGACTCAGGTTGTCTGTCTTAGCTGCCAGTGCCTTAGTCAGCTCAGACATCTATCTGTAGGCCCTGCATAAGCATTTTAAAGAACTCTACTGTTGGATAGCTTGGACAACTTGCATCTTGCCTTTCTTAACCCTTATTTTTTGAGACAAATCTTTCACTGAACCTGGAGCTCACTGATTTGGGTAAGCTGGGTGACCAATAAACACTGGAGATCTCCCTGTGTCTACACACACACACACACACACACACCCAATACTGAGATTTTATCTGGGGTTCTGAACTCAGAACCTCATTCTTGAGCAGCAGGAACTCCACCCACTTTCTCCCCAGCCTTGAATACTTTGTTTCTCACCTGGGTCTATGGCAATTGTGGACTCTAGCTCTCTGACCTTTTGAGCAGCAGGGGCTGACACTATGCTGTAATGCAAAGGGTCCTTGGAAATGGCGTGGACTTCTGGAACCATCTCAGGAGTCAGACAGCTGGCTGAAGACACTGTGTCCTTCGGGGTCATCACCGTGCAGCCTGGAGGGCTGGTGAAAGCCAGTGGAGCCCCTGCAACACACAACAGAAGGGGCTGTGATGTCACAAGCCCAAGCCATCTTCACCCTGTCCACAGTGGACAGAGAGATGGCCCTGGCACCAACCTTGTCAACAGAATTCGCCAGGCTATAGGCTGGCACCATGGTTAGAGTGAGCTGGCATATGGCTAGACCGAGTTCTATTTAAACAATTGCCTTCACTTAGGAAGGTGGAGGTGAATACAGTAAAAAGTGAGGTACAGCCACAGCTGGAACATGAGCTGGAACATATATTGAATTTCTGTTTTCTCACAGCACCTATTGTTTTCTTAACCCCCTATCCCCCGCTAGATTACAGCCCTAAGCGGTACACCAGCATCGTCCTCAGAGGTAGCTGCAGCATGGAGGAGGCAATCGAGTTTCAGGTTCTACCCTTCTCTGCCATGCTATAAATCGTGGCCATGCCTTGTCCGGTTGAGTCAGCACTGAGCTGGGAAGTGCAGGTACACGTGCACCTGCAGTACTGGTTTGCGTTATTGAGACAGGCACTGCATCCTCTCCTCGTCCTTGCGCCTGGCCTCCAGGTGCTTACTGCTTAGTAGACTGAACCTCTGTCTTCTACCTTCCTTGGTATGGCTTTGTATTTGAGTACTTCAGCCACGTGCTCCTCACCAGGGGGCACCGTTGTTTCTTTACCTCAGATTTCACACAACGCCTGCCTTGCGAGTAACAGGTGTTAAGTAAATGTCAACGTGGGATGAATAAATGCTATCCTGTGTTTCGCAGAAATTGTAACATTTCTTGGGTTTAACAGCCAGAGTCAGCCAACATTCGAAAGGAGCATCACTTGACAGATGCATAAACTTTGCGGGTGACCCAGAAAGGGAACAGCGATTAACTGAGAAATGGTTTCCTGCTTTTTCTTCCTTTTCTTTTTTTCAGTGTCTCAGATGGCTCCTAAAAATTGATCCCTTGAAAGCCAGGTACACACAAGAGCAGCAGGTCCAGAACATGGCAGAAGGCTTTGTTCTCTCCAGCTGCAGGGATGTGATGGTTTGTATATGCTTGGATCAGGGAGTGGCACTGTTAGGAGGTGTGGCCTTGTTGAAGTAGGTGTGTCACTGTGGGTGTGGGCTTTAATACCCTAGCCCTATCTGCCTGGAAGCCAGTCTTCTCCTAGCAGCCTTCAGATGAAGATGTAGAACTCTCAGCTCCTCCTGCACCACGCCTGCCTGGATGCTGCCATGTTCCCGCCTTGATGATAATGGTCTGAACCTCTGAACCTGTAAGCCAGCCCCAGTTAAATGTTGTCCATATAAGACTTGCCTTGGTCATGGTGTCTGTTCACAGTAGTAAAACTCTAACTAAGACAAGGAAGCATGGAGCAGGGAATCCATTGCTAATAAAACTTAAGATGTTTAAAAAAAAAAGTGGGGAAGGGCTGGAGAGATGGCTCAGCGGTTAAGAGCACTGACTGCTCGTCCAGAGGTCCTGAGTTCAATTCCCAGCAACCACATGGTGGCTCACAACCATTTGTAATGGGATCTGATGCCCTCTTCTGGTGTGTCTGAGGGGAGTGACAGTGTACTCACATAAAATAAATAAATCTTAAAAAAAAAAAAAGAAAAAGAACTTAGATGTTGAGGTGTGAGAATGGTTCATTCAGCAGTGACTGGTGGTGGCATTTCTTCTCATGCCATCAGATTTAAGAGGGTTGGGGTGTGCTGGAGGATCTACTTTACAGCCACACCCCATGGGGATGGCAGTGTATGAGCATGCCTGCTCTCCTTCCCCGGCCCATATGATGGAATTTCCATAAGTTCCTGGGGACGTATCTGTGTGCTCCTAAGGTCTGAGCTCACGCCTGCCATACAGCAGGTACTCAATGCATGGACTTTTAAATACATAGTAGAATTCATGAACTGTGCGATCTAGGTCTTGTCACCATATCTGGAGGACATTCTGATGGCTGAACTCTCCTGAATACAGTTAAAATAAAGTAGCACTCAACTTGACTCCTTTGACTGGTTTTGAGAAATAGATTCTAATAGCATAGATGGTAGACATTTGCCCAGCTTTAGTGCTGATTAAGGCTTATTATAATAATAAAAGGTGTGTGTCTTTTATCCGGGAACTGAATGATCAAAGGCAGAGTGGAGCTCCCAACTGAGATTAAGTAATTTCTACAACAAATTGCTGATTGAAAATATTCAAAAGAAGAAAATTTGTGCCTCTGGTGAAGACAAACAGGGTCTTTCCCCTTGACATTCCATCACCTATACTGGGCACAGAAAGATGGCTCCGCAGTTAAAAGTATTCGTGGCTCTTGCAGAGGACTTGGGTTTGGTTCCTAGAACCCACTTAAGAGCTCTCAACTGCCTGCTACTTCAGTTTCAGGAGATCTGATGCCCTCTTCTGGCCACAGTTGGCATCAGGTATATATACACTGCACATATGTAGTGCAGGCAAAACATTCATTATGTATAAAATAAATACATCTTTAAAAATAGAGTATAAGAGCTATTCACAGAACGCTCTTACATTGCATCAGGAATCTCACACATTCTAGGAATGAGTTCACCTGTGCAGGAGGAAGGGAGTGAGTACAGGTACTGCGTTCATCTTCTGGGAGAAGCTACATTTTGGTATTGAGGGGTCCTGGGATTGGACCTCAGCAGGTACTGAGAGACAACACTGTTGTAATATTCAGTTGTGTTTCTAGGCTTCGTCCTTTGCTTTGAAGGCCCTCCCAATTTCCAAAGTGTCTCTAAAAGTCAAGCTGAAGATTGGTTCCTCCATTAGATCAAGATGTGAGGCTTCCGCAGATGGAAAAGTATTTAGTCAAAGAGTTCTTGAGCTAAAGACTAGATGCTTTGGTTTGGATCCTCGGCAGGGGTTAACCTGAGCGTGTAGACTCTTAGTCTAAGTTTATGTTTGTTTCCCAGTGCTGGGGCGCAGACACTGGCCTTTGAGCATTCTGGGAAAGTGCTCTACCACTGAGCTACAGCCCCAACTCTAGGCCTGGATTTTCTGGGTTTAAGTCATTGATCTGTAAACCTGTGTTTTCAAGAACTCCAGACCCACTGGGCTACATCTGAGGCCGCTCTGCCCTTGTTACCAACATACTGCAGCTGATGACTGCTTCCAGGCTGGTCAGCTGAGAAGGCCAGAACACTGGGACGTCCTCGGGCCAACACTCCACATAACTCCCATAATCAGGTTTGGAAAGTGTCTTGATTCCCAAAAGATCTGCAGAGGGGTAAACAAAACACAACACCCAAAACCAAACCCAGGATTCCTCTGGTTGGTACCATCCACATAAGGGCACTGGGTACTCTACGGATCTTTCTCCCCACAAATGCTAGTTGTAGAATTTATCTTTGATAGAAAAGGAGAAAGAAGAGGAAGGACAGGAGGAAGAGGAGGAGGTAATGATGGCTAGGAGTTGAAGTTTTAACAGATCAGGATGTTCCGTAACTTAGGGCCCACGTTGACTGATACCATGAGGCCTGATGTCTCAAACTGTATGATGTGGTTTCTGGAGGGCGTCTACAGTGTGCTTAGTTCAGTACTAGCCTCATAGCACACAGATCCCTAACAGAGCCAGCATTATGTGTGTGCTCGTCTCGACACAGACTGATCAAGTTACATAGCTGTACCCTCTGTTGTGGTTTCCAGCAGTCCCAACTCTGGCCACCAGTCATTTACCTGCTGCTGACGGTGTGGACAAGAATGACAAAGATGGATGTGTTGGGTCTAGTTTATCCCCACTGATAAGACAAGTCGGCAGATATCCTCTGGGTGACTCCTGAGACTACTTTAAGTGAGGAAGGCCAATAGTGCTGATAGTATTTTCATAGAATGTCAGGTCTTTGATAATTCTGTTGACTACAAAGCTAGGAGAGTTCAAGTACACAGGCCTTGGCTCTCACTCTGGGCCAACCCTAAGCTCCTCTCCTCAGGCCCTCTGTGAACTCCAGGAGACCTGGGACACATCCTGACTTTTGACCTCACCCTTGGATCTGTTCATTCACTCTCAGGCTAAGTAATAGCCTCAGACACTCAGTCTAAATGAAGGTTTGAGTTTTATTTATTAATATTATGGTGTGTGTGTGTGTGACACCTGAAACAAAGAATTCCACTGTGACCCTCCGATCCTCAAATCCAGGGATCACGTGATACTCATAGGAGTTGTGTGTGTATCACAAGTCATCAAGATGAGGATTGCCTTAAACCTGAGGATACCCAGTACTGGACTTCTGGGCTTTGTCCCAGTCCCTCACCCCTGAGACTCCCCTAAGAACAGCACAAACTCCTGTATACTTCCCAGGCCCATGTTGGGTGGACGCTGACCTGGGTCACCGATGTGGATGGGTTGTCCTTGCTGTCCTCCCATGGAGTGAGTGGCCCGCAACAGCCTTTCCAGCTTGTCCTTGGGAACCGGTCTCATTGTGACCACCAGAGGGCAGCAGAGGCCAGCAATGGTGGCACAGGGCACTGTGGTCTGATAGTGAAAAATGTAGGGGGAAAATACAGGAATCAACTCAGATTCAAGTCTCAACACTTCCAGTCCAAGAAGCAGCACGAAGCAAGAGATCCCGGGAGCCGTGGCAGCCTGGTTGACAGTGAGTGACTCAAAACGGGGGTGGGGAGAGGGAGGGGGAGGGCCTATTCATTTTTTTCTTTTCTGATCTGCCAACATCACTTTGGCAGTCTGAGGCATCTTCTAAGTTGGACAGAGTAATGTTTTAACCACAGAAAAGAAAATTCAGGATGGTGTGTTGCCTGTAGTCCCAGAACTTGGGAGACTAAGGAGGTGGGGAGTTTGAACCTTGCCTACAAGGAAGGTTTTTTGTTTGTTTGTGTTTTGTTTTTTATTTGTTTTGGTTTTGGTTTTTCAAGACAGGGTTTCTCTGTGTAGCCCTGGCTGTCCTGGAACTCACTCTGTAGACCAGGCTGGCCTCGAACTCAGAAATCTGCCTGGCTCTGCCTCCAAGTGCTGGGATTAAAGGCGTGCACCACACTGCCCTACTACAAGGAAGTTTAAAGGTGATCCTGATGACACAGTGAGAGCTACCTTAAAACAAACACATAAGTGGGGCAGCAAAGAGGTGAGGGGAAGAGAAGAGAAGAAAATTAAACGCTCCAAGCCAATACTATTTCAAATGTCCAGATGTAGTTATCAGAGCCCCTGGAAACAGTATACTTTCCTATTAACAGCTAGGAGGACAGAATAGCAGATCTGCTACCGGAGTATCAGTATATAGGGTGTTTTTGAGAGTCTTGAGAACTGTGCCGTGTTAAGCTATTTGTGAAATATTTTATCATCTTCAGCACTCCAGAATGTATTGATCCAACAGCCCTTTGTCGCCAACATTCAGAACCAAAGGAGACACACACACACACAATTTCCCCACCCAGTCTCACGGGCCTCTGAATGTTCTCCACAGCCCTCAAGAAGCCTGCGTAGTTCTGACAGAATCAGGCAAAATCGAGCAGACAGCCTCAGGAGCAGTCTCCGCCTGATCCGCTTCTAAATCCCACAGGGGATGAGCTTGGCCCTGGATGCCCCAGTCTTCCCTTCGAAGACTCTGTACAGGGGGACCTGGTCGACCTTCTCCGGTGGTACACTTCTTCTCCCCCTGCAGTGGGGCTTACGGCAGGTTTAGAACACAGCCAGGATCACTGGAACAACCTTGGCTGCCACTTAGCTGGCTTGCTGTCACCACCCTGGCCACTGTAAGATGAGGCTCTGCGGTGCTGCCAGCCCCGTGTCTGTATGACAGCATCTGGGACAGTGCAAAGGCACATGCAGGCCACTCACAAAGCCGGGCAGGGCTCCGGGCCTGAGACGCCTCTGTTTAGGGTGGGCCACCTATCTATCCGGGCCATCAGTTGAATTCCAGGCGGCTGAATTCTCAGGGTCTAAGGGCAGCGGGGTGGGTTGTTACAGACAAAGCTGTATGGTAGCCGTGGGGAGAGGGGGCAGTGACGTGTCATGGACAATTGGCAGGCTTTGGTGAACATCTATGGACACCTGTGCCTCTGTGCAAAGCTTTCTTCAGTCACCACACCAGCCAAGTGTGTGGTTCTGGGACTCCGGCAGGTCCCTATCTCGCACTCTCTAGGTCTTATTTTCATCATTTCAAATGAGGGACTGTGCTGATAAGCCTGGGGCTATCCCAGTTCATACCTGCTACAAATAACAGTGGGCCCCAGCCAGTGGCCAAGGCTCTGGGCTCTGTCCTCACTCTTCCCAATCACATCAATCCAATCTCTTGTACCTTGAAGGGTAGCATAGAACAGGGACAATCTTATTTCTGACCTGAGGCAATCCAGGCCTCTCTGACAGGAGCCAAAGGGGGACACTGTGACCAACAGCGCTCAAGATGAAAAAGTCCAGCCACTGTGAACAGGGAAGCCTGGAAGCTGGCCATTTTATACACGGAGGCCTGGAGGCTACTGATCCAGCACAGGGAGCTCTCAGACTTGTCCCAACAGCATCTGGGAAGGAGGCAGAGGAGATAGGACTCCCCATGTGACTGGTTTCAGCAGGAAAAAAGAACATCCACTCAGCAGGGACAGTCCCCAACAGCAGGTGTGTCCCAGGAGAGGCCGCCCTCCTGCCTTTAATCCTCTGTGCCCACATCAAAACTGGCATGGTGACACCCTGTGCTTGTAATTCTAGCTCTGGGAGATAGAGACAAGAGCATCCCCAGGGCTCTCTGGCCGAGAACCAGTCAACCCCAGTAAGAGGCTTTGTCTCCAAAACCATGGTGGGACCAGTGAAATGACTCAGCAGGTAAAGGCACTTGCTGCCATGCATGGTGACTTGAGTTTGATTCCCAAGCCCCACATGGTGGAAGGAGAGAACTGATTTCCTTAGGTTGCCCTCCAATCTCCACACAAACATTGCACTACTGAAATCACCCTTTCTCCAAATAAATGTAACTTAACAGGAAGAAAGGGGTACGCTCCTGAAGAATACCAGTTGACCTTTAGCCCGAACCTAAGTTCAAAATTACATGTGTGTATGGGTGTAGGCGCACACACACACACACACACACACACACACACACACACACACACACACACACTCCAAATGTCCAAATGACTTTGAGACCCCACAGCCATATCAGAGGTGGGTAGGAGAGAGGCTGACTCAGAGTACAATGGCTTTACCTGGGAGGGTGACTGAGCTAGGGCTGGCCTTAGGGTTGCTGCTTCCTGAAACCATAAGAAGTTCTCTCCACCATAGGAAACTACAAAGTCCATCCACATTTTCAAGCCATTTTGCCCAGGGGCATGGACTTACCTTGTATGCTCCCGCATGGCTGGAACCTGTTGGGTGTCTTCTGGGGATCCCTGCCTGCTCCAAGGCCTCTTCTATGGAGAAGCTGCAGTCTATGATGAAGGTCACCATTTCCTTTAGCTGTTCTGAGTACTCTTCCAGTGAGGTCAAGATGCCCGTGCAGGTGCCAAACTCATATTTCTGAAACTGTGGACAAATGGTCCTAGGGACGGACACAAGACAAAGCTCACAGGCCCCTGATGTGCTTTTTTTGTTTTTGTTTTTGTTTTTGTTTGTTTGTTTTGAGAGACAGGGTTTCTTTATGGAATAGCCCTGGCTATTCTGAAACTTGTTCTGTAGACTAGGCTGACCCCAAACTTATGGAGATTCATCTGCCTCTGCTTCCTCAGGGCCTGTGATCAAAGGTGTGCGCCACCACGCCCACTCGGACAATATTGTACTTATTAAAAGGGCAGAGGGGGGAATCTCTACACGGGAGAACTTGATTTTCACCTCCGGGCTTTGCTGGGGTTCCTGAAGCACGACCACTGAATCAATGTGTGCATCACATATCCCGTGGGTCCCACCCCATTCCAGTTCCTGAACCTCAGCGTGAGATCAGTCAGATCCACAAGAATAAAACAACGATGGACTTTCTACCACAGGGGGATGCTGTTAGACCCAGACAGACTTTGGTGGCCTCTTCTATGAGGTTGAAAGCCTCATGTAGTACAAGCCTCAACTTTGCTTACCCCAAATCATTTGCTGGGCTATTCTTCCTTTCCAGCCTTGTGCCAGGGGGTGGGTTGTAGGGATGGCCAGGGTGTGACTCCATATTTAGACATCGGCTACATGGAGCAGCAAGTGTCTAGAGACTGGACAATGAGACATCCTCCTCTTTTACTGCTCTACTTTGGATCTCGAGTCTCCCCTCAGAGGCCCATGGACTGAATGCACCATCCCAGCCTGTGGTGGTGGTAGGTACGCCGCACCTTTAAGAGGTGGGAACTAATGAGAGGAAGTAAGGTCATTGGGTACATCCCCTTTAAGAGGAGGATGTGACTTCTCCATCCTCTCCCTCTGCTTCCTGAGCAGCTTGGCTCCAACCCACCTCCCCTGCTATGAGGAGCTGCTTTGCCACAGGCCCAAGCTATAGCCAGTCAACCAGAGACTGAAAACTCCAAACCAGCAAACCAAACAAACTTTTCCTTTTTTAAGATGTGTGTCTTGGGTATTTCCTCATAGTGTTGGAATGCTAACAACCCATGAAGGGGGAGGTGTTGGGTCTTGAGGCATAAATAGGTGTTTACAGGTTGGATGAGAAGGAAAGTACACCTAGGCAGAATGTGCTATGTGTGGAGGCGCTGAGTATATGAACCGAGGGAAGTCTGCACCAGGAGGCTCCAAGCTGGCAACACAGGAAGTACCAGCTCAGGCCCTAGTAGTGGGGTTTTTTTTTTTTGTTTGTTTTGTTTTGTTTTTTCTTGGGGGTGGTGTGGGGAATGGTCCTTTCATCGTTGTGCCTACAGAATGATAATGGGAAGCCTTCTGTCTGGGAAGAGAGCTGGCGGGGGTGGGGGCGGTGGGGGGATCTGAGTATCAGGAAGAAACTGAACTGAAGTTGTGTCACCTCTAGTCTGAGATGGGGCTAAGGCACAAGGCCACAGCCTTGGAGACTTTTAACTTGTAGAGTCACATGATCAGATGCAGACTTAGAAAAGGGCACTTTTGTGGGTGAGCAGAAGATGGTCAGACGGAGGAGAGAGCAGGAGGATGATGAGGAGAGTTACAGTGTCTTACAGTCTAGGCCAGAGACCATGGGAGCTGTAGCTATGAAGCTAGGGCATAGTGCAGAGGCAAAGAGGCAAGGTTCCCAGGGCCACCTCTGAGGCTTGTTACACAGTGCTTGCCCCTTACGTGTGAAAATGCATCTAGTATCCCCAGTGGATGCCTGACACTGGCTAGCCCCAACCCCTGTATATGTTATCGTCCCCTGTATTTCTACACCTGACATTTCCTTTATAAGCCAGAGACACATAGTAATTATAATTACATACTATAATAGAAGTTATTTAAAACTGAGTTATTTATTCCTGGAATTTCCCGTGTAATATTTTTAGACGTTGGTCACCCATCGGTAACTGAAACTGTAGAGTGTGAATGGGAGCTTAGGGAGAATGTCTGCTGTGGGCAAACATGCACAATATGAATGGTATTTTCCTCTGGGGGTTAGAGATTTGAGCATTGTTCTCCTCTGCAAGGGCTTTCTGGTAGGAGTGATAGAGGGACAGGTGGCAGTGCCTGTCACGGTTAATTTTAATCGTCAGTTTGACACTATCTAGAATTGCATGGGAAGAGAGTCTCAGGCTGGCCTGTAAGATTGTCTTTGGGAGATTGCACTGATTGAGATGGGAAGATGCATCCCCTGTGGGTGGCACCATTCCCTAGGCAAGGGGATCCTGACCTGTGTAAGAGTGGAGAGAGCAGGAGAACTGAGCTCTGGCATTCATGCATTCGTGTATGACTCTTGGGCCAGGCATGGTTAGTGCACACCTTTAATCCCAGGCAGCAGAGGCAGGCAGACCTCTGAGTTCAAGGCCGACCTAGTCTACATAGTCGGTTCTAAGCCAACTAAGGGTACAGAATGAGATCCTATATCAAAAAAAACCCAACAAAACAAAACAACAACAATAACAACAACAACAAAAACCTGACCTCTTCTCTTGACTATGGTTATAATGTTACTGGCTGTTTCAAGTTCCTGTCTCCTCGATCCCTCCCCCTCATCGCCCCCCACCCCCACCCCACCAGTAATCCTGAGCTAAAATAAGACCTTTCCTGCTTAGTTGCTTTTGTCAGGGTATTTTATCATGCCAATAGGAAATGAAACTAAGATGTAGACCACAGAATTTCTCTAGGCTTGGGGCAGGGGTGGGGGCAAGGGCGGGGACGGGGGCGGGGGCAGGGGCAAGTGTGGGATTGGAGGAGAGGGTATGAAGGAGAAAGGAGAGGGTAGAGAGGGCAGTTTGCTCCTGAGCGGTGGTCCTGTGAGGTTCCATGCCAGGACCTCTGTGGTCCCCAAGGTTGGATCGAAGTGTACCTGGTAACACAAGCACTCCAGCTGCAGCATCTTCCCTTGCTTACAACTGCTGTAGCACAGGCTTCTTACCTGATGTCTGGAACATCGCTCAGCTGAGGACGTGTCTTCACCACTTCACTTTGGCCAAGTAGGGGCAGAGGACCCTGGTTGCCCTGGCAGAAGCTTTCAAAAGCTGGTGCTAGGGATCTGGGCAGGACCACCACACTAGCTGGCTGGAGTCCTGGGTTAGGTGGGAGATGGGACAAAGGCACACTTGGTTGCTGCTTGCAGACCCTTGTTAATTCCATTTTTGATTGACATGTTTTAGATGCACCCAATAGTGTACTTAAGTATACAGCATAGCTATGTATGGTGGAGGGACACACCTATCATCTTAGCACTCAGGAGGCTGAGGTAGGAGATCACAAGCTTGAGGTCAGCCTGGGCTATACAGTGAGACTCTGTCTCAACAAACAAATAAACAAACAGAAATATACAGTCTAGTACTTTTTACACAATAAACACACCCACCTAGCAAGCACCCAGATTTCGAGACATAGTTGTCTCTTCAAAGTCAGCATCCGTGACTGCTCCATTCATTGTACCGCTATCCTAACTTCTAACCTACACATGACCCATTACTGGACTTCATATAATGGAACCATATAACATATGTCTTTAAAGTCCTAACTCTTTTGCTAATGTCTGGGGATTGACCCATATCATTGCATTTAGTGGTAATCTGTTCACCTGCTATGGTGTGTGGTATATTCACTCAATGAGAATTGACCCCTGTCTGATGGGAGGGACTTTTAACTTGGGTTATTGCAAATGACACCTCTGTGAGCATTGCAGAGTGCATTTGGGAGTAAGCACGTGCTCTCTCATTTGACATACACTTGGGCTTACAGTAGAGAAACCCAGTCAGCTCTCCTGAGTATTGCCCATTCCTATTGCAGCTCTACTGAGTGGCACAGCCATGGTGGGCATCTCTGCGGTTCGGTGCTGCGTGCCTTTGTCATATCTGTAGTCCTGGTGGCTGTGCCACGGAGTGACACTGTGTTTGCAATGTGCTGTACTGGTCACTTACCTCACTGATTGACAAAAACAACTCTCTCTCTCTCTCCCTTTCTCTGATGAACTAGCTCAAAGGATTATATCTGCATAATAATCATGGTTGTCCCCAGGAGACAAGACTGCAAGTGATGTCCATGCTCTTCTCTATACCTTTTCCAGTGTTATAAAACTTACCCTGGGTTTGGACAGGCCCCCAGAAGTTCTTAAGTTGGAACTTTGGTTTCTCTATGTGTCGGTGAGAGGCAGAGCCTAATGGGAGGTTTGTGGGCCACTGTGAGGCTGCGATCCTCACTAGTGGGTTAATACCTTCTCATGTGACATTTTATTCTCATTAGCTTTGTTTAATCACCACAAAGACAGTAGTTTCAAAGCAACCTCATCCTTCCTGACTGCCCTTTGGCATGTCTTTCACTTTCCACCACCAGTTAAAGCTGTATGGGGGTGGGGATGGGGGACCCTGTTAGATTCCAGCACCAGGCTCTTGAATTTTCTAGTTCCCTAAACCATAAACTAACAGAAAGTCTTTCTTTTTTATAGATTGCCTACTACAGTAATTAACTAGATGTGATTTAGAATCACCCTAGAAACAAATATCTGGGCGTGCAGATACATGTGTGTAGACTAGGAAGGGGGAGGTGGGAAGACTCACCCTAAATATGGGTGGCACGGTCCCATGGGCTGGGTTTGGGGGCTAAACAAAAAAGGAGAAAGTGGGCGGAGCAACTGAATGCATCTCTCTGTTTCCTGACTGCAGATGTCATGTGACCATGCGCCTTCTGCTCCTACAACCGCATCTTCCCACAGCGGAGTGTATCACCTGAAACTGTGAGCCAGAACAAACCTTTCCCCTCATAACTTGCTCCTGTCAGGTATTTTGTCCCAGCAATGAGACAGATAGCCAACACAGTCAGTATCACATGTTCTGCTGCAACAATTAAGGTAGGAAGACCACACCACAGACAGAGAGCTGTGTTCTACTGGAGAGATAACCTCAGGAACAATTTTCCCAATTGCCTGATGTACTCCATCAACCCGTGGACATTTTCTGCTCTACAAGAACAGGTTGTTCTGTGCTAAGTGATTCAGCTCCTTTGTCACACGCACTGTATCCACTGGGTCACGGGCTCTGGGTCTTTGTATGATGGGTCCAAGAGTTCCTCAGGGAAGAGGGGTGCAGTGGACATGACCATCTTCTGGGTGAACCCCAGGACCAGCAAGTGGTGAGGCAATGCTGGCACCCATTATCTGGAAATGCAGTGTCTGCCAAGGTCACCCACAGGCTTTCCAAAGGAGGATGCCCGGGCAGGAGGAGGCTCGAACTGTTGCACTTTTCGAGCATGCACAGCTGTGGGTCCACAATGACCTGCACCTGCAGTGAGGTAGCCAGGAGGAGGAAACCAGCTTAAAGGCCTTCCCTCCTCTCCCCTGGCTCTTCCCTCCAAAGCCTATTGTAAGGACAAATTGGATTTTTAATGCAATACATCAGGGAGGCATTAGGGATACAAAGCTTCTTTGTTTCCTTTTTAATTAAATGCACTTCAGGAGCTGAGTTTAGGTTTTGTTCATCCCCACTGATGAATAGAAAAGTCCTGAGTTGTCTCCATTAGCAACACAATATGGAATGGCCGCTTGCCTTAAGGTCTCTCTTTAGAGAGCAGTGGGGGCAGACCACTTTTCTAGGTGAGGGTGCCTCACTGCCCAGGGTGATTCATGCATCCCTGGAGGGCTCTCCATTTAAGGTCATGACACTTTCTCTTTGTGGAGAGAAACTGAGTGATTTATTCTGAGTCTTTTAACCAAAAATCAATTTTTTTTAAACAAGAAGAAACAGGGGGGAAAAATCACTTTAGTGTTCTCAATTGGATTTAAAGCTTATAAAACTCAGCTTCAGGCTGGAGTTTCTACCTTTGGGGACCTGTACGTTCTCCTGATGGATCCTTCCACAGCAGCGCTTGGCTTGGAAGGACCTTAACACCCCAAGGGGTCCTCCAGAAGGGTCCCCAGGGAGGAGCCTGTCCCATTTTCATTTTGGAAACAAGCCTGGGAAAGTCACAGATTCCTCACAGTGTACCTCTAGTGAGGAATGACGCCGGAAGTCACACCCTCACTGTCTACTCTGGAGGTCCAAGGCCTGGGCTGTCAGACCCACAGCATCCTGCAGGTCCAGGGATCTGTCACTGTTTCAGGTGAAACTCACATTTGTTGACTGTGTACAATGGCTTTGATAGACCTTGGAAATCTTCTATACAAATTCTGCGTCTTGCCATTCACACATTAATAGACCACTTTCATGACGCAGGCCTTGGCCTTCCTTGGCTCAGAACTTAGTCATATAACTTGTTTTGGCTGAGACGACATTAGGGCATTAGTTTGTGGTGTGAACAGTCTAGAGCCATGGCTTGGATATATACCTTACTGGACTGTTTCTCTTGGACTCCCAAGCTACTGCAGAAAGAAGTATGCACCATGTTGAAGAGGGTTCTAGTTCTCCTTTATATTGCTGTGAGAAACACTATGACCAACAGCAACTTGAAAAGAAAAGGATTTAATATGCCTTGCACTTCTGGGTTACAATTCATCATTTTAGAGGAAGTCAGGGAAGGAACCCAAGTAAGAACTGAGGCAGAAACTGTGGAGGAATCCCACTTACTGACTTACTACCTGGCTCATGCTCAGTTAGCTTTCTTATAGAGCCCAGACCAACCTACCTAGGAATGGAGCTGCCCCTAGCAGACTGGCAATTACCAATGCTCCTAGCAGACATGGCCACAGACAAATCTGATTGAGGAAATTATCAATTAAAGTTCCTTCTTCCCAGGTGACACTTGGCACTGTCAAACTGACAATAAAATCTAACCAGCAGAGAGAGGCTCCACAGAAAAAAATTTAGGCTTTCTGGTCCAGTCCTACCAGCAGACATCAGTATGAAGGAGAAGCCTTTGAGTGGTCCAGCCTCATACTGCAGGCAGAGAGAACTCCTTCACAGAGCAGAGCCTCAGTCGTAGACTTGGGAAAATTATGGTCCTAAGTCATTACACCTTAGGGTACTTTGTTGTGCAATAATAGGTAGCCATTCACCCACAAATAGTACTAGAGGCTTGACATAGCAAGAGGCCAAATAAGAGCTCCCTTGCTTTAAAGCAAGTGTGAACATTAACCACACTGCTGGTTTTCACTTTGGTGTTTGGATTTTCACTAGAAAAATCTATAGGCTATTTTCTTTCTTCCTTTTACATTTATTTATTTAATTATATTTATTTATTTAATTAAATTTTTGTGGTGCTGGGACTAGAACCAGGGCCTTGAGCATAATAGGATAGGCCAGTTCTCTACCATCAGACTACATCTAAGTCCTTAAATGTTTGTTTGTACTGTGAACTATCAGTGATACTTAGGTCAGTGACATATCTGGTGTGCGTGTGTGTGTGTGTGTGTGTGTGTGTGTGTGTGTATGTAGGTGGAGTCAGAGGGTCAGGAGTTCAAGGTCATCCTCAGCTATGTAATGAGTTTGAGTTCATCCTGGCTACATGAGACCCTGTCTTAATAAAACCAGCCAATCAAACACCCAGACAAATGTGTTTTCCCACTCACCTTCAGTCATGCTGGATGTGTTTCTGATGTGTGCTGCCTTGGGTAGACTCCTTATGGCAGAGGGAAGACAGGACCTCAGGAGAAGTGAGAAGGGCACCATACCATCCGGAATGAGCAGCAGGGGAACCTGTGCAGTGGAGGAAGGTGGAGGTTAGAAGCAGTTTCCCTATAGGCACAGAGTTGGTGTTGGATTCTGTGCCCTGGACTATCCTAACACTTCATGACTTCTGCATGTTCTTCACCTAACCTGGACATCTTCCATTCCTTTCTGAGGCCTTGGCGTTCCACAGTAGCAGCGGAGGACCCAGCCTCAGGAGAACAGCACCAGGCTGGGACAGAGCCTCTCTGTTCTAACAACATTCTTTGAACTACTCTTTTGGGGCCAGGGCCGCAGCCAACTAATGTTCTACTTGACTTTGAACTCCATTCTCTCCCAGGTACCTGGCAGACCTAGAGCCACAGTTTAGACTTCTTCCACAGGCTCCAGAACACCGACGACAGCCCAAGTAGTACAGCCTGAAATTCTCTCCACGGACCAAGTAAAGGAGGGAATGGTATTTATAATCACAGATGAAACGTCAGCTCCATTAGCTGTCTGGCTTTTGATGTTTCGATGAGTTCTTAGAAAGTAGGGACTTAGTATTATTTGCTTATGCCCCCCCCACAGTGATTTATTTGGGTTTTGGCAAGTGAATAAATAGTATACATTTTAAATATAGAATATATTTTGGGGTTATAATTAAAAGTTTAAAAACCTGGGACTTGGGCAATCACGCGATTGGTGAAGTGCTTGTTGGGCTAGTGTGAGGACCTGAGCTTGGATCCAGTGCCCACGTAAAAAGCCCTACATAGCAGTGTGTTCTTAAGAGTGTGTGTGGCACTAGGGAGGTAGAGACAGAAGGAACCCTGGGACTTGTTGGCCAGTCAGTTCAATCAATCAGTGAGCTTCAGACTCAGCCAGAGACCTTGTCTAGGAAAACAAGGTGGAGAATCATTGAGTAAGATCTCCAACCTTAACCTCTGGCATCAATGCACACAGGCACCGATGTGCACACATACCCCACCCCACATGTGTGGACACACATACCTCCTCCGAAATTTAAAAAGTATTTCAAAATACAGAAATGGTCTCAAAGCTGTAGGAAATTATGCCTAGAAAGAAATCTTGTTTAAGTTAATTTTTCATGTGATGCAGAGTACTCAGATGGGTTAGCTAACAGCCCTGACCTCTGACCCATATCCTTTTTATCCGAATAGGCCATGTGCCTGGCGTAAGAACATAAAAGCAAGTGTTTGTTGAATGATTGCAGAGTGGAAGAAAGTATGGCTTGAGAGCGGTGTCACAGTGAGGAATTTAGATAAGCCTAATTTCCCAGAACCCTTTCTGTCAAAAGAGATATATTCAATGAGACTCGAAACCACCAATTTGCATTTTCAACTCTAGCCAATCTCTTAGGTAAAAAAAAACAACCACACATGTAAGCTTCAGGTCTAATTTAAGAAAGATTTGAGCTTGTATAGAATCTCAAACAAAAGAACAAGATTGTTCTAGGAAGAAGAGAGCTGCATTTAAAACCGACTTGAGAGCTTTGGTTTAATAGCTGCAAACAAAGAGGACACAGAGGAGAGAACAGTTAGTCCTAGCTGGACTGGAGAGCAGGAGGGGTCAGGTGAGGTTGGATTCCAGGCCCCAGTGGACAGCAAAGCTGAGGGCTAAGGCCACTGCTCTGGCAGGTTGAAATAGTGCTTGCAGACCAGACTCCAGGCCAAGCAGCTAGTCAGCTGCTGAGATCCTAGATGCCTGTGGTTCCCAGAGTCACTGCAGGGAACTTAACACCTCTGTCTGTCGCTGCTCAGTCAAGGCCAAAGACAGAACTATTCTGCAGCCACATGGGAGATGGTAGTCAGAGCCTCTGGTCTCAGCTCCGTGTATAGCTGGAGGATGGAGGACTGGGTACCAAACCCCACTGAAGGAGATATCCACGCACGCAGCTGACAGCAGGCGAAAGCTGGGCTAGACATCAGTTATAGCTTTAGTCCATCACATGAGGGATGTTGCATTCCTTCCCTTTGTTTATCTATTGTGTTAATAGAAATACAAGTGATAAGTTAGATACATGCAGGTGGTGGCCCACACCTTTAATCTGGAGGCAGAGGCAGGCGGATCTCTGAGTTTGAGGCCAGCCTAGTCTACAGAGCAAGTTCTAGGGCAGCCAAGGTTACACAGAGAAGGCTACACAGAGTCTTGAAAAACAAAAAGGCATCAACAACCATCCCACCGAAATAAATAAATAAAGTTGGATCCTCAGTTGATTTCCCAACCCGAAAATAAATATGGGCAGGTAGAAACCTGCCCTGAAGAATGGACATTGCAGGTTTGCCACATGTGTGTTCAGCAAGAAGGAAAAAAAAAGTAGCATTCCATCTGGCATCTAAGTTCCTATGTTATGGGTTATTCCCCGATCAGAGGTTAAACAGCTAGAGATTGTCTACTCATAACAAATGATAGCAATTGCCACCATCTCTGTGCACCCACTATGTGTCTGTCAGGCACCATCTATTGGCCATTTATAATAGCCCCTAAAGAAAGGCACAGTTAAGTTCTTTGTGGAAAAGGAAAGAGAGGCCAAGGGAGGTCCAAGAAGTTACATAAAGTCCATAATTCATGGGTAGAGACCAAATTCAAACCTGATTTAAGTCTGTGAGTGATTGCTAACTGCCTGCCCACATCTATGTATTTACATATCTATGTAATCATCCATTCATCCACTCATCCGTCATTCACCCATCCATCCATCATCCATCCACCATCCATCCCATCCATGGTACATCAGTATATTTTAGCAATAGCACAAACCATTCCTTATTAATCACAATGTGATTATAGGGCCAGAACCTATATGTTTCTTAGAAGACTGAATACTGAACTCCTTCAGCTCTCCATCATGACCTCTGGTGAACCCAGATCTGGGTAGCCCAAGTGTCTCCTTCCTCAGTATCTTCCTTGAGAAGCAAGAGGAGACAAGATCCAAATGGTGAGTTCCAAGGAGCTGCCTTCCTACCAAGAACTCTCTCTCTCTTTCTTTCTCTCTCTTAGAGAACAAACTATTAAATCCACAAATATTATTCTCTAGCATCAAAGGTCCTAAGACTGGACTGTTATAGTTAGGCCCTGATTCTTCTTCCCTGTCCCATACTCCCAGAAATAAGACTCAGACTCAAAATATATCCACAAATACCTTGGCCATGTAGCTAGAACCACAATTTATGATAACCCATTTATTTTAACCTACATTCTACAACGTGGCTGGTTGCCTGTTGGTATGCTCTTACCATATGACTGTTTCATTTCATCTTCCTATGCCTGCTCTATCCCAGAGTCCCACCTTTATTTCCTGGCTAAGCCCTAAGCCACAGGCTTTTAAATTGACAGGAGGTGCATTCATACAATACATAAACTATTCTCTCTACACTGGGCCCCAAAGATAACCAGCAGGGTCCGACACACTCCAACTCCAGAGTAAAAATATCTGGTTTACTCCTATGGTAGATAACTGAAATTCCACCTTCATGGAGTCAACCCTTGCTTTATTCAGTTCTGGGAATGCAAGTATTCCTAGATATTTTCAAGTAGCAAATAAAATCCCAGAGTGCATAGCAGTTTGTCATATAAATAATTTAGAAACAGCTAAGTAGAAGCTAATTGAACACATCCAGGTTTGGTTATATTGAAGATTATATGTGTGGTATTTGTCTTATCTATTTTTCTGTTATAACAAATAACTGAAACTGAGTAGTTTATTTAAGAAGAAAATATAGGACTGGAGAGATGGCTCAGTGGTTAAGAGCACTGACTGCTCTTCCAGAAGTCCTGAGTTCAAATTCCAGCAACCACGTGATGGTTCACAACCATCTGTAATGGGATCTGATACCCTTTTTTGGTGTGTCTAAAGACAGATACAATGTACTTATATATAATAAATAAATAAATCTTTAAAAAAAGAAAGAAAAATATATAATTTTAGTAGTCAGATGTGATGGCGCATGTCTTCAGTTTCAGCATTTAGGAGGCTGAGGTAGGAGGATTGCCAATTTAAGGCCAGACTGGCCTACATAATGAATTTGAGGCCAGCCTGGTCTATAGTATGAGTTATAGAACAACCAGGGCTACACAGAGAAACCCCGTCTCCAAAACCCATAAAAAATACAAATTCAAAACAAACAAAACAAACAAACAAAACCTAACCACTCTAGGGCAACATTCAAACCACATCCAAACCAGGAAATGTCAGATCACTTAACGATTTTTTAAATGAGCTAACTCTTTGTTGTTTTTTGCTTTTTTTCACATTTTGTTTGTTTGTTTGTTTGTGCTTTCTCACACATGCACATGAATTGAATTTGGACTGTTGGGCTCAGCAGCAAACATCCTTAGCTACTGAGTCATTTCACTAGTCCTAAAATGAGGTATCTCTTTGTGCCTCATCTAAAACAATTTCTCCAACATAGGATGGAAACAAGGCTAGGGATTCTCTATGTACAAGTGCACTACCCATATCCAAATCCATATAGGTCAACTTTGGAAGGGTAGACATGGAGGTGATGGGGGAAGGAGCTGAACATGGGAGTCCTACACATGGAGAGGTTGACCTGCGGTCCCATGCATCCGTAGGTCCTGAACGTGGGAGTCCTACACATGGAGAGGTTGACCTGCAGTCCCATGCATCCGTAGGTCCTGAACATGGGAGTCCTACACATGGAGAGGTTGACCTGCGGTCCCATGCATCCGTAGGTCCTGAACATGGGAGTCCTACACATGGAGAGGTTGACCTGCGGTCCCATGCATCCGTAGGTCCTGAACATGGGAGTCCTACACATGGAGAGGTTGACCTGCGGTCCCATGCATCCGTAGGTCCTGAACATGGGAGTCCTACACATGGAGAGGTTGACCTGCGGTCCCATGCATCCGTAGGTCCTGAACATGGGAGTCCTACACATGGAGAGGTTGACCTGCGGTCCCATGCATCCGTAGGTCCTGAACATGGGAGTCCTACACATGGAGAGGTTGACCTGCGGTCCCATGCATCCGTAGGTCCTGAACATGGGAGTCCTACACATGGAGAGGTTGACCTGCGGTCCCATGCATCCGTAGGTCCTGAACATGGGAGTCCTACACATGGAGAGTTTGACCTCCGGTCCCATGCATCCGTAGGTCCTGAACATGGGAGTCCTACACATGGAGAGGTTGACCTGCGGTCCCATGCATCCGTAGGTCCTGAACATGGGAGTCCTACACATGGAGAGGTTGACCTGCGGTCCCATGCATCCGTAGGTCCTGAACATGGGAGTCCTACACATGGAGAGGTTGACCTGCGGTCCCATGCATCCATAGGTCCTGAACGTGGGAGTCCTACACATGGAGAGGTTGACCTGCGGTCCCATGCATCCGTAGGTCCTGAACGTGGGAGTCCTACACATGGAGAGGTTGACCTGCGGTCCCATGCATCCGTAGGTCCTGAACGTGGGAGTCCTACACATGGAGAGGTTGACCTGCGGTCCCATGCATCCGTAGGTCCTGAACGTGGGAGTCCTACACATGGAGAGGTTGACCTGCGGTCCCATGCATCCGTAGGTCCTGAACGTGGGAGTCCTACACATGGAGAGGTTGACCTGCGGTCCCATGCATCCGTAGGTCCTGAACGTGGGAGTCCTACACATGGAGAGGTTGACCTGCGGTCCCATGCATCCGTAGGTCCTGAACATGGGAGTCCTACACATGGAGAGGTTGACCTGCGGTCCCATGCATCCGTAGGTCTGTCCTGGCCTCCATCTACTCTTAAACCTCCCTCTTCATCCAACTCCGGGGAGCCAGAGGCACTCAGGAGAGCCTTCCAGAACGTTTCATACTCTGCCAGAAATCTAGAGCTCCCACTGTTCTCTCAGAGAGCATGCCCCCTCCTCTCCATCTGTGCACCAGCTGAGGGGTGCTGGAAACACTGAAGAAGGGACCAAAGAGGTGACCGTCTTAGTGTTGTACTGCTGTGAAGAGATGCCATGACCATGGCAACTCTTAAAAAAGAAAACATTTAGTCAGAGCTGGCTTACAGTTTCAAAGGTTTAGTCCATTTTCATCGTGGAAGGGAGCATGTAGCAGTCAGGCTGATACTGTGCTGGAGAAGGAGCTGAGAGTTCTACATCTCATGTGTAGATGTAGCAGGCAGCAGAAGGAGAAAGACTTTGGGCTTGGAGTGGGCTTTCAAAACCTCAAACTCACACGCAGTGACACACTTCCTCCAACAAAGCCACACCTCCTAATCCTTTCAAATAGTGCCACTCCCTGGTAACAAAATATTCTAATCTATGAACCTAGGTCAGTCATTCTAATGTAAACCACCACAGTGACCTAGAGTATGCTCTAAAGTGGAGGGGGACTGGGCAATATTTATGATGCAATCCTAAATTCTTTCTTATAAACTATCTACAAATTGCACTAGTGTTCAAGCACAGTACATTTACCCATCTACCCGTTCATCCATCAGTACATCTATCCATCTACTTATTTATCCACCCATCTGTCCAAACACTCATTCATCCATCCATCCATCTAACCCATCCATCCATCTATCCATTCATTCATCCATGAATCTGCCCTTTCATCCATCCATCCACCCATGAAATATCATGGTGAAAGAGCAAACCAAGAGCAAGTTGGAATCTCAATCTAGCTATATACTTATGGGGAATCATTGACCTCTCTGTTTTCTCATCAATGCCTTGGGACTACTAATACTATGAACCTCAGTAGTAGCTTAGCCCTAATGAGTTAGCACATATGAAGTTCATGGGTCACTTCCTGGCTTGGCTTCCATTTAGCCTTGCAGAAGTGTTGCCTTCATTTGTTACTATGTGCAATGTGCTGGAAACACTGTGGTAATGACAGTCACAGCCCACGCCCATAGGGATTTACCAGCCCAAGAGACAGACATTAAACACATAATTACCATCAGCCTGTCTCCTGTGGAGAGAAAAAAGTAAACAGTTAACTATAATACAATGTGCTTAGCATTTCTAGGCTGCATAGACTAGAGCTAGAAAAGGGGCCGAGTCCAAAAGGATGAATAGGGGGTTCCTTGAGTGAAAGTGAAAGACCTTTTCAGTCTATGGACAGAAGGGACAATGGTAGGGAAGCTTGTGGAGGGATCCAACGTTCTGTGTGTCCATAAGGGACACAAGTAGGGAGTGGCAAGAACAGGGACACCAGCAACAGTACCCAACACACAGGGAGCACTCACTCTGTGTCTCCTGTCAAGGGCTGTGGGTACAGAAAGCATCACTCACTAAGACCCCAGAGGCGAGGCAGTCAGAGAGGCAAGAGAGAGGCCAAGAGGCTGAGAAGGTAGCACGTTTCATGGAGAAAGCAGTGGTCCACAGGGGTCGAGGCTATAAAGTGCAGCAAGCCTTCACTGGGTTATGGCGTGTTTTTTTTTCCATACCATCATGCTCTGTCAGCAACAAACACAGAGGACCCTTATATTGATGTAGGACTGTATCTGGGACCTCAGGGGGCACAAAAAAGCTAGGAGATACAGTCCATTTCCTGGATGCTTGTAGTCTAGGCTGAAAGACTTGCTTACAAGAACTAAGTATTTTCAGTGTTACAAAACTCCGCTTCTGGTTTCCATAGCTGTCCCCTGGATCAGTTCCCCAGAGTCCCTCCACGTGACAATGGAGGAACAGAATGAGTAGGTGTTCAGACCTTGTCTCTACTCATTAATTTCTGTGGTGGGAGGTGCTTGGTGTTTGCCAAGAGAGTTGCTGGTGGTAGCCTAAATACAACTGTAAATTTGCAAAATAAATGTTGCTGTAAGGAAGAAGGCATCCTAACTGTACAAACATTTCATTAGAAATGTCATGATCATAACAGAGACAAAAGATCAGGGAAATGCTAGTAGTCATAATTAGCATTTGTTTATTTAATAGGTCAGATTCGAGTGTTCCTAATATGAAGAGAACCATTAACCAACGAATATTTCCCATCATCAAGACAAATGCTGGCTGGTTCCTTCACCTTCCCTTTAGGTGGAACAGAGAGGGGCAGGAGTCAAAGGTCAGGTTTTGGGATCAGGAAGTCATGATGATTCAGACCAGGGTGTCAGAGTCCAAGCAGGATGAGGAGCCACGTCTAGGAAGATGGCCTGGGCTTTGTATGGTGCCTCAGCTTCGTAGGGTGAGAGTGTGTCCCTGTAGTGGTGGTGGTAGGGTGGTGGTCAGAGCTGGCTTACAGGGGAGAGAGTCCAACCAGACTGAGGAGGCTGCTATGTGGAGAAGGAGGAGATTTTGGCTCTATCTAAAAGGTCAACGTGATACAGTCCTGAAAACCTTCTCTCGGTGCTGCAGGAAGGTACAGCATGGGAAGGAAAAGCCTGTAAGAAACCTTGGAGTTTCTGAATCCCATCCAGATCTATCCCTGTGAATAGTGGTTCCCGCTGCCTAGAATTAGCTGTTTGTTTCATGTCATGGTCTCATTTCTGTAGCTCTGACTAGTTTAGAACTCCCTATGTAGACCAGGCTGGCCTTAAAAGCACAGAGATCTACCTGCCTCTGCCTCTCAAGTCCTGGGGTTAGATTAGTGCTTGGAACAACTAGATTTTAAAGAATGTAGGTAGAGACAGACAGACAGACAAATAGAGAATGTATATCCCAGCTCTGCTTGGAAGCAGAAGAATGAGCATACCTCACAATGCATGGATTTTGGATTTAGAAAACCTTTTACTGTTAAAATGAACTGAGATTCCTTGGGGGAAATTCATTCTGAGAAGGAGTGACCTCTTCTAGAGGACCCAGGTTCAATGTCCAGCACTCACATGGTGTCTCACAACAGTTTCTAACTCCAGTTCCCAAAGGATCTGACACCCTTCCCTGGCTTCCACAGACACCAGGCACACACTGTGGTATGCAGACACGAAACAAAGTTAGTACTTAATGAAACAGTTCTATGCATATAAAAATGGCAAAATGGGAAAAATGTATTCAATGCATGTTTTATTTATAATGGTTAGTGTTGTCAACTTGAATCTAGAATCAACTCTGTGCACACCTGTTGGGACTATCTAGGTTAAGGCTAGCCCTGAGGATGTCTGTATCCCCACTGTGTTAACTGATATGGAAAGACTCATTTTAATAGTGGGCAGGACCTTCTCTGGTCAGTGGATATTGGGCTGTATAAGAGAGAGAAAGCAGCTGAACATTTGTATTCATTGTGCACTGCTGGGACTTTAGATGTGATGTGACCAGCTGCCTTATGTTTTTGTCTCCTTGACCTTCCACTATCATGAACTGTACCTTGAATTGTGGACTGAAATAAACCCTTTCTCCCTTTGGTGGCTTTTGTCAGGGTATTTATCACATAACAGAGAAGAAAACTAAGGAAACCATAATAAAATTTTTGAAATTAAAATTTATCAACTATAACCTGTCATCATGACTGCTGGGGCAAGGTACCCAGAAGATGATCCTGGAACATCTTGTCCAGAAGCAAATGTGTGCTCAAAGAATAACGAGGCATAAAGAAAGGACACAGGGCAAAGGACTCTCACATTGGGGGGATCTTAGATCTTTAAAAAAAATGATAGGTGGGATTGGAGAGATTGCTCTGCAGTCAAGAGCACTGGCTACCCTCCTAGAGGACCCGAGTTTTATTTCCAGCACCCAAATGACAGTTTACAGTTGCCTGTCACTCCAGTTCCCAAAGGATCTGTCTCTTTTTTGGCTTCCACAGGCTCTAGGTACACATGTGGTGTACAGACATAAAACACCCATACACATACAATAAATAAAAATTTTAAATGATGATAGGAACATGGACTAGAGATGTAGCTCAGCAGGTAAGGGTGCTTGTCTCCAAGCCTGAAATCTGAGCTCGATTCCCAGGACCCCCATGGAGAAGAGGAGAATCAACTCAGACCTCTGCACATACATTGGTGGCCCATGTACACAAATCAATCAATCATCAATCAGCCAGTCGGTCAGTTAGTCAAATGTAGCAAAGTAGCAATGATGGTAGGAGTAGTCTATAACTCACTAGCAGAGGAATCTCTATATCATTACAGATATTGAATAGTTCATTGAAAATTGTAGAATGCTGAGACGAAACACACGGATTCTGGGGCCACTGTTCTTGTAATATTCATCATTGTGTGATTGTTCCAGAGTCTTAGCAAGATGGGAAGAAATAAACTATGGTAAAACTAAATTGTGGGTAAACAAAATGTGAAGTCTATAAACAGAGGAAGAGTTTTCATCTTTAATGACGCCTGTTACAAAAGACAAACCCTGAGGGCATTATGTTAACTGAAGTAAGCCAGACACAGAAAGACTGATACTGTGTGAGTCCACCCAGAGGATCTGACATGTTCCCAGACACAGCCTAGACCGGGAGTTGCCAGGGGCTGCCAATGGGGACAGTGGGCAGCTAATGTTTCAGTTTGTGGAGATAGACTGCTTTGGGAAAAGATAGTGGTAACATCTTCATGTCACAGGTCTGTGCGTATCAAAATGAAAAACAACAGAAAAATTTCACATAATATAGATTTTACTATAATAAGAAATTTGAAAATTTTAAATGTGCATTTAAAAATGTTAATTGTGATAGTTAATATTAACATTCACTTCAAATGCTCAGTTGAAGTCAGAGGTGTGGAGAGTTACTTCAGACTCCTGTGGGTCTTGATTAGCCTTGAGGTTCCTGTCTCAACCCTATAGGAAAGGAGTTCATCTTGGGGAAGGGAGGTTTTGTGTGCATGTTTCACATGGCCAGACATTCACTGTACGACTTTGAAAATCTGACTGTAGCTGTTTACCAGCATGACTCTGAACATCCATGTTTAAAATCATAGATTGTCCGAGAACTTCATTCTTCAGAGTGAATCTGCTTTGAGTTGTCTAGCCAAGTGGAGTAACTCAATCATGGGGCAGAACTCCAAGGCATGACTGCTCTGGGCAAGAAAGGCATCCTTCTGCTTTGGAGCTGGCTTGGCCTGTGAAACTAGAGCACACGTGTTTGCTTATTTAATATGGAGTTTCTGCAATGGCTCCATCAGGCCGCATTCCTGTAACCACGAAATATGACCCAGGAATCCACATGGTGTCTGAGTGTAGACACTGCCAACAGTCAATGCCAAGTCACATGGCTCCCTGGGTAGGTCCTAGGCTAAACCAGGCAGTTACTTTAGTGATGTCTAGCTAGCTTCACACTGCCCAGTTTAATGGTATGACCTACAAGGATATCATAGGCATCATTCCTTGGTTGAGGGGGTTAGAGGCTTCAAACACTTCAATCGCTAGACAGGGCTCTAGTGGCAAGTCCCTGGAGATGCTGCCTGCATGCACAGAGGTGTGCTGAACTAATGAATGTCCCTGTTTAAGCTGCTTCTTTTTTTTTCCATGTCAGATGCCACATATGCCAGGACAGAAATTTTGTTAACATCCTCCAGTGCTATGATTTTTAGTTTCTAACTATGCAATTGTTTGTGTATTGACTATGTTACTAATATTTTAAAAAAAAAGATTTTATTTTATGTATGTGACTACACTGTTGCTCTCTTCAGACACACCAGAAGAGGGCATTAGATCCCATGACAGATGGTTTTGAGTCACCATGTGGTTGCTGGAAATTGAACTCAGGACCTCTGGAAGAGCAGTCAGTGTTCTTAACCACTGAGCCATCTCTCCAGTACCCATGTTATTAATTTTTAAAAGGACTCCTTTGTTAGGGGCATGCACATGCTTCTTTAATTGAAAGCAAAATTAATTTCACTTGGTTAGTACTTAGTCTCAGAACCATGCTTTAGTCCAGGATGGCATCTACTCTGCCCCTGAAGAAGAATGTCACCTGAGAGCATCAATGTATGAAAACAGATGTTTATAACACACACAGAATAGTGCCCGATTACAGAAACAGATATTATAGGACAGCGATAATAACACACTTCGGCATTAATCCTTTTCTGCTTGGCCTAATATAAGGCAGTTAGTTCAAAAGGGTATACTTAGACATGGGTTGCATTTTGCATGACGTATACTAAATCCAAAGGAAAGAGAGCTGAGCTCTGAGCATGTTCCTCTGCACACACATCCCCAGCCTTGCAGAGACCGTTACATAAGAGCGACGCCATGGCTCCAGCTATTGTTTCAAAGGCTCGCTGCGTCCACTAAATCTGTGTCCAAAAATAGTGGAGTCTGGGCATCCCTGTGTCCCAGCAAGGCTTCACAGACTAACTGCCAGTCTCAGGTAGGATCATGCCTCTCCTGCCTGGCTTACCGGCTTAGATCTTCTGAAATTTCATTTTTACGAGTATCCCTGAGTACCGAATGTTCAGTCCTCACCCCGTAAATTCATTATTATCCATTGCATGGACCCAGTGCCAGTTCTAAATCCGGGCAGGACCCAGACACAGGATCATAACTGTGGGGACAGGAAGCCTCGTGGGATTTGTTTTAAGGTGACTGTTTAAGCAAGATGTCCATACTGAAGAAAAGGAGAGTTCCATAAATGACTTCCCTGGGAACTCTCAGGGATAGTCTCAGTCTACTCCACTCAGGGAGAGAGGGAGCACCTTAGGGTCCCGGGACAGAGACAGTAGGAAGCCTCCAGGAGCCTTCTTCCAGCATGCAGCTGGTAGCTGCAGGAGCAAGTTCCCTGTTCTCCCTGGTGCATTTCCATGGGAACGGCTAGCAGCTCCGCGCTGGGAGGTGCGCTCCATCTATTTCTATGGCTTCTATCACCATGGCACCTACTTGCTCTGAAAAACACAGCTAAAAATGGAACATTAAGGGGGGGGGATCCACTTCCCTGCAAGTACCTTTTTCTGCAGCAGCTGTCATACCTGTGACTGTTCACACGGGCCTTTCCATCCCAAGGGTCTGCCTTGTAAGTGTCCTTAAGAACGTGGAGGCTCACACCCTCTGCATCAGCATGTGGGTGACGTGCGGGAGGTTAAGAAGATTCCCACTAGACTGGTTGCAGGCATACACTGCCCAGAGGAACTCAAGAGTGAAGAGGATTGTTTAGGGAAGAAGGGAGGAGTTGGGGGCGGGGCAGGGGCAGTAATGTCAATATGCACAGATGTACTCCAGGAAGAACCTGTGTTTATTCCAACAGAGGACCATGACCTTTCCTGGGAGCAGGATTTCTCTTCAGGGAAAGATGCCTTAGGGCCAAATCACTTCCTAGAAGGTTTTCCTCAAGTTTGCTTTGAAACGATGCGCTGAGTCCACAGTCTAGAATCAGGCAGAACTTGAGTTCAAATCCCGACTCATTCACTTCTAGCCATTCAAGCGTGTGGAGCAGCTTTTCATAGAGATCAGAGAGTTCACACGGCACAGGGACAAGCTGCCTGCTTTAACCCAGCCTTCCTTCATGGTCCTGGGCTTTCTTATCTATAAAAATGGGGGAAGAGATAACACCTGCCTCAAAAGGGCTTTGTGGCGGTTCTGGAAGGAAGTGCTTCAAGGGCTGAGAGACCACCTGTGTCCTGCAGATGACGATAACCACTCGAGATGAGGGTGTGAGAAGCAGTGAGTGTGACCATTACAGGATGCCCAATGGCTTCCTGTCTAACTCTCACAGGCTTGGCATCCATCCTTAGCCCCCTGGAGTAGATACAAATAAGGCCCCAATTCACGAATAGTTCCTGCCTCCAAACTCCCACACACACTCGTCAGTGTCTGAGGCCATAGCACATGTAGCACAGGACACACTCGAGCTTCGGCGTAGGTGACAACCTACCGAAGGATCATCAGCCTGGGCACTTGATGTAATGCACAGTACAAAGTAATTCTCAAGGGTGGCGCCAAATCCCACCATGGCTACCTGCATGTGGATTTAAGTGCCAACAGTCGAGAGGGGTCTCAACCTCTCTTTCCCATTTATTAATCGAGTGGCTCTGGATAGTCAGTTATTTCCCTTCCCATGGCTTCCTCATCTCTCCAATCTGTGAAATGGGCTAACAGTTCCTGTTTCAGGGACATGGGTCTACAAGAGCAAAAAGCAGGAAAAGGCTCTTGCTCAGAGTCAGTCCCCAATGGCCTCTCTGTGGGATCTCTTCCTTTTTGTCTCCATGCTGAACAGTTTTGAGGCAGAGTAAATACTGCAAGAAGTGAGTAAGGGATGGGCTTTAAAATAGGAGGAAGCAGGCTTGTTTCCTGAATGGGCCGGTAAACTCTGCATGAAAACACCTAGCTCACCCCAGGCTGGAGGCTCCCTCTCCCGGGCTCCACATTTCATAGCTCACTTGTAAGAACAAAGAATATTCTATAGCAGCCACACAGCCTGTGGGCGGCTCTCATGTGCAGCTCACTCCTTCCTGTCTTTTTATTTTATAAAGGCGACTCCTGGGGCTAGAGAGGTGACTCAGCTGTCAATTACTCTCTTTCCTTGCAGAGGTCTTGATTTTGTTCCCAGCATCCACTCAGCAGGTCACAACCATCTATCTTTAAGTCTAGATCCAGGGGACCTGACACCCTCTTGTGGTATCTGTGGGTTCCTGTATGTAAGCATGTGGGGCACATAAACTCACGCAGGCACACACATACACTTAAAATAATAAGTAAATCTTTAAAAAAACAGTGCCTCATATTGCGATAATTCCACAAGAATTCTGTATTTCTATGTAGGGGAGCCACATGCTTCTAAGGAGTTAGACTCTAGGGCAATCATTCTCAACCTGCTGGTCTCAATCCCTTTAGGGGTGCTGATGGGCCCCATTTACAGGGGTCATCTAAGACCATTGGAAAACACAGATATTTACATTACAATTCATAACAGCAGCAAAATTACAGTTATGAAATAGCAATGAGAATAATTTCATGGTTGGGGATCTCCACAGCATGAGGAGTTGTATTAAAGGGTCGCAGCATTAGGAAGGTTGAGAGCCACTGCTCCAGAGATAGACCATGTGACTTAAGCTACCACCATTCGTGCAGAAGTTGGTGAATGTCGTCTAGGCTGGTCCAATTAGAATGACTCTCAGGATGTCCCAAATGGAAAAAAGAAAAGAAAAAAAAAAGAGCCTGGGCTGTGGGTTCAAGGCCTGGATCTGGTCCAGCCAATTTACCAGGCTACAGAAGGCAAAATCTGGCCCACAGAGGAAAACGTTAGAAAGAGGCCCAGATGGAGTCGAGATGCCAATGTGAAGACCCAGACATACTACGCTGAGCTGACTAGTTCTGAGCGGGCACATTCAATGTTTAAAGCAATTTATGTTGGCTTTTCTGTCACTTCCTGATGAAAGCAAACGGGACGTTGCTTCCTCCCTTCAGGTTCAGGCTCCCTGCCACACTCAAACCCAACTCTAGCATCCATTCTGGAAGGAACTTCTCTTGCTCTACTCAATTTCATTCCCTTCCTCATTCTGGAACCTCTGTGTGTCACTAACAAGTCCCTTCCACACACCTGAAGCTAACAATAAAATCCGCTGAGAAGCTGGGAGACAGGTGACTTGGTAGGTAAAATGCTCGCAACACGAGCCTTAGTTCAGACACCCCACCCCCCGCCAGGCCAGGCATGTTTGTAGCCCCAGCTTTGCGAGGTAGATTCCACGGGCTGGTTGGTAGATCCCACGGGCTGGTTGGTAGATCCCACGGGCTGGCTGTTAGATCCCACAGGCTGGTTGTTAGATCCCACGGGCTGGTTGTTAGATCCCACGGGCTGGTTGGTAGATCCCACAGGCTGGTTGGTAGATCCCACGGGCTGGTTGGTAAAGCAGCCCAGCCAAACTGGCAAGCTCCAGACTCAGTGAGAGTGCACGTGTGTACATGTGTGCACCTCCTCCTGACCACATGCACATACCTAAACGAGGCTGGAGGTTTGTCTTAGGAGGATTCTAAGGCCCCCAAAGAACAAAAACATTTCCTCTATAGCTACACACTTAAAAGTTGATAAGATCAGATTTAGAAGCAGCCCTTGTTGTATGTTATTATTTGAATATGTGGAGAGGGGTGCACACACACTGGTGAGCATGCTGGTGGAGACCAGAGGTCACTTCTGGTGTCTTCCTCAATTGATTTCCATATCATCATCGTCATCATCATCATCACCATCATCACCACCACCACCACTACCACATCCTCTTCCACATCTGCATCATTACCATCCTCACCATCCTCATCCCCATCCTCATACTGAGATAAGGTTTCTCCCGTAACCTAGAGCTTACTGATTCAGCTAAACTGGCTGGCCAATGAGCTTCAGGCATTTTCCTGTCTCGGTATCTCCAGCCCTTTGGTTGTAGGAGTATACTGCTGCATCCATTTTTTGCTTAGGTTCTACATGCTTGCTCAGCATGGACCTGATGAACTGCCTGGTACTCTTTTTAAAACGTTGTGTTTCGTCTCCCCAGTTGAACTGTACATTTCTTGATCATAAGGTTCTATTTTTCTTCCTTCTTTGATCTTCTGGTGGCTGAAGTTACTTAACAAGCGTTTGTTCTTTTTCCCAATCAATGTTGTATGTTCTTATTTGAATGTGTCTAGGAAGGTTTACATACACATGTGTGCATATGTTGTGTGGAGACCAGGGGTCATTTCTGGTGTATTCCTCAATGGCTCTCCATATCAAATGACACACGGAGCTCCTATAACTAGAAATACCCTCAAGGATCTGACTTCTGAATACTTTAAAAAAAAAAAAAACAGACTCCCAGCTAAGTGGTGACATATATAATTTTTATTTTTATTTTTTTTTTTAACAAAATGGTTTGCTAAATTTTCACTCTTCTTAGAACTAAGGGGCGATGTCTTAAGAGCCAATGTTTTTGCTCATATTATGATTTTTTGCTTTTGTATTTTGTGAAAGTCAGTGAGTGGAGTCTGTTGGTCTTTCTACACAGAAGTCAAATTCAGAGAGCAGTAGGCCCTCACACAATGCTTGCCAGACGGAAGGAGCAAGGCTCTTATCCTATAAGTGACCTTGAGCAAATTGCTCTTGCTTATTTCCATCTAAGTCTCTTCATTTATCAAATAAATACATAATCCCAACACCTCCCTGGATTGTCAGGAAATTAAATCATCAAAATCAACCAGCCCAGAATTGCCAGGCATTGCCTTAGCCCATTAGATGTCTTGTATGAGCACTGGCCAGTGGCCTACCCTCATGTGCATATGTCTTTCCTAGCCCATGGCCGATGGCCAACCTCACACAGAAGCCAACGCAAGCTACAAAAGCTCAAGAAAACACGGGCCACCAGGTAGGGAGAAGTTTTCATCTCACTTCTCGCCAAGCACGGACTCGCTTCTGAAAAGCCGTAGCATGCCAACAAGTGTGTGAAGCTTGGTTTGCTTTGTTTCACATCCAAGTTCACTGTGTTTAGATTACGACTAAGCCTTTTTCCTTTGGTCCCTGCCTAGCAAGCCACGAACACTTCTAGATCTGACAGCTTGAGCATCAGGTTTAACTTATTAAAAGGCAGAAAGGGATTTGTCAGAAGCTCAGGATGAATTTTCAATTAATAAGGTATGGAAAGTTCCTCAGAACATTCACTAGTATCTTGAGTGTTATTGAATCCCAGCACGGAGAAGGAGGAGGTAGGAGGGCTAGGATTTCAAGGTTACCCTATCTAGCTCTAATTTGAAGCCAGAGTAAATGAGACCCTGTCTTAAAAACATCCAAATTATGGGTTGACAAGATGGCTCAGTTGGTAAAGATCTTTATTCTACAAGCCAGGGACTTTAGTTTGATTCCTGAAACCCGCACAATGATAGAAGGAGAGAAATAACTCCACAAAATTTGTCATTTTATGTGCTCACACACATATCATGGACACACACACACTAATAACAAAATCAAATTATCAGTATGTGATCACTCAAGAGTCTTTGTTAGTAGCTGGGCAGTGGTGGCTCACGCCTTTAATCCCAGCACTTGGGAGGCAGAGGCAGGCGGATTTCTGAGTTGGAGGTAAGTCTGGTCTACAGAGTGAGTTCCAGGACAGCCAGGGCTATATAGAGAAACCCTGTCTTGAAAAACCAAAAAAAAAAAAAAAAAAAAAAAAAAGAGTCTTTGTCAGTATGATGAAATGCAAGACCCCTATAGGCCAGCTCAATAAGCTGCACTTATCTGGAGTTTAGGTGGGGATACCTAGCCCAAGGGATAAGAAGAGGTAAACTAAGTTCCATTTCTTTTTTTTTTTAATATTTATTTACTTATTTTACTTATATGAGTACACTGTAGCTGTCTTCAGACACACCAGAAGAGGGCATCAGATCCCATTATAGATGGTTGTGAGCCACCATGTGGGTGCTGGGAGTTAAACTCAGGACCTCTGGAAGACCAGTCAGTGCTCTTAATCACTGAGCCATCTCTCCAGCCCCAAGTTTCCATTTCTTGATTCTCTTTAGCCTCAAATACAGCTGTTCTCAATCTGTAGGTTGTGACCTCTTTGGCAGTCACATATCAGGTATCCTACATATCAGATAATTACTTTACAATTCACAACAGCAGTAAAAATACAGTTATGAAGTAGCAAAAAATAATTTTATGCTTGTGTATCACTACAAAACAAAGAACTGTATTAGATTTTTAAATATGTGTATGTGTATGCTTTCAAGACAAAGTTTAGTCCTGTATAGCTCAGGCTAGCCTCAAACTCATGATCCTCCTGCCTCAGCCTTTGGAATGTGGCATATTGGTATGTACAGCATCATGCCTGGTTCCATCCCAGAGGCTTCCAATGTACTTCTGTCTTTTTCTAAAAAGCAATTCAGTTTCTCTTTACCAGAGGCACTGTTTTCAAAGTGTGGCTCTCTGCCTGCTTCAGAGTCCCGGAGCAGTTGCTAGACATGTGCACCTCTGGCTCCGCGCCAGTTTTGCGTCACACATCATAGAGAAATGGGTAGCAGTTGGTGGCTTGTGTAGGGGCTGGAGAGACAGCTCAATGGGTAAGAAAGGCTGGCTGCAAGAGTGTGGTGGCAGGTGTTTGAATCCCCCCAATTTTACCTGTAAAGTTGGGTACAGTAGTGTGTTCCTACAGTGAGATAAGGGGATGGAGATAGGAAGATCCCTGAAAGCTTATGGGCCAGTTAGCTTGATGTACACCATGGCAGATAGCAAAATGGACCCTGGCTCAAACAAGGTAGAAATGAAGGACACAGACACACAGACACATAGACACACACTCACACACTTACACACTCACACACAGAATGGGACATGCACACTCTCACACATAAGAATGGAGACACACACTCACACACAAGAATGGGATATACACACACACAAGAAAGGATACGTACACACTCATACACAAGAATGGACACACACACAAGAATAAATACATACACATTCACATACACTCATACATAAGAATGGACGCACTCACACACCAGAATGGATACAGGTACAAACACACTCTCATACACACACTCATACGCAAGAATAGATACACACACATCTTTCTCTCTCAGTTTAGACCCCCAACATGTGTAGATAAGATTAATACAGACTAAAATCCAAGATCCAGATGTGCTTTCACCATTATAGACCTTGGACAGATTATTGGGTCCCTCTGGACCTCAGATTTATCACCTGGGTAAAGGGCTCTGAGCCTTGCAAGGAGCAGGCCTGCACTCTGCCCTGAGTGTCTGCAGAATGGCGGCGTTCTGGATGTGCTCACTGCCTTAGTTGCTCGTTTTAGTGTAGAGCAGTGATTGCATCTGAGCTGTCCCACCCCTAATGTAGGCACTAAGAAAGAATAAGTTCAAGTTCGAGGTCAGCCTGGTCTACAGAGTGAGTTCCAGGACTGCCAGGGCTATACAGAGAAACCCTGTCTTGAAAAAACAAAAAACAAAAAACAAACAAACAAACAAAAAAAAAAGAAAAAAAAGAAAGAATGAGTTCTCATCTCATCGGCGGAAGTAAACACCCACCACTTGTCCAGCCCAACCATAAGGTACAAGATAATAAATAACTTATTTACACTAATAAAAAGTTCCAACCTTTGAACTTATTGAATTCAATTAGGAACACACAGACTTATCAAAATCATAGCAGTGGGGGAGAGTCAGGAAGGTAACTCAGTCGATAATGTGTTTGCCTCGCAAGCACAAGAACCTATGGTTGATTCCTAAAACCCATATAAAATATGTTAGATAAAGTGGTGCATGCTTGTAGTCCCAGCATAGGAAGGATGGATTCTCTGAGGTTCACCTGCCAGTCACCCTACTTGATCTGGAGGGTTTCAGTTCAGTGACAAATCTTGTTTCAAAAAAATATACATATATAGTAGACAGTGCCTGAGGAATGAAGGAATGAAACTTGAGACTGTCTTCTGGCATTCTCATATATATATATATATATATATATATATATATATATATATATATATATCCTTGATATATAATGTGTGGGTATGCATATATATATACATGCATGCACAAGCATAGGTGTGAGCATGCACACACACACACACACACACACACACAAACAGAAAAATCAGATTTGAGAATTCATCCAACGCCCCAGACCACTGAATGATACAATATACTCACCTGAAATGTCTAAAGGGAAGGGCACCTCACCAAGGCGCACACCAATGAGTCATCAGAACACTTGGTTTGAATATCACAAGATCACCAGGTGACGAACCCATGACCCTATGTCCAGGCTTAACCTCAACAACGCTTCCGTCCTCCAGAAACTGCCTGTCACCACGGCCCCCTTTCCCAGACATCTCTAGACCTGAGCTCCTCGCTCTTTATCTGGCTACTTGGAGTTACTCAGCATTTGTTCCTGTCTCTCTTGCTCTGCCCATGGCCCTGCTAAATCTTGTAGCTGCAGGAAGCCCTAAAAAACAAGACTCAACCATACACACACACACACACACACACACACACACACACACACACACACACACAAATAGAAAAATCAGATTTGAGAGCTCATCCAACTCCCCAGACCACTGAATGATACAATATACTCAGCCACTAAGCAGGAAAGGGGCAATGAAAAGCAGAGGAGGGATTTGTTCATTGTGACCACACTGGGAAGAGGAACACATAAGGGACCAGTGACTGCAGCCCAAGTCATCTTACATTTAAGTGGGGGAAGAGGTGTGCATGACTAAGCATTCCTGACCAAGTCCTGTCTGGGCTCCTGGCACTAGGTGTGTGTTCTATTCCACAAGGCATTAGCATGATACAAAATCCCTTTCTTGGAGACAAACTCCTCTCTAGTTGGCATCAGGCCCCCACCTTTTCCTTCTCTAGTGAGAGACTCCTAGAGAAACCCCAGTCCTTGGGGTTCATTGTCTCAACAAGGTATCATTGTCTCTCAAAATACCTTCTCTCCCGACATAATGGTTATACTTTCGTAGCCTTTCTATAACCTGGGACTTCCTGGACAGACAGCCAGAGTCCCAGGTCCCAGGGAAAGAGCCTGTCACAAACCTTCTGAGTGGGTCTGGACAGATGGCTCAGCAGATAAAGGTGCCTCCCTCCAAGCCTGACAACTTGAATTTGATCCCTTGGACCCACGTGGTGAAAGGAGAGAACTCCTGAAAATTGTCCATAAATCAAAACATGATAAAAACTCTTCTGATCATGTAACAGCCTCTTCAGGCTAGCACAGATCACATATCACATCCCAAACACCAGAAATATGTAAGCTAGAAGGTCTGGAAAACAGAAGCTCTAAATCAGAGTGTCAACAGAACCATATACCTTCTGTAAGCCTCCGGAATATTCATTTCTGATCTCTCCTGGCTTAGTTTCTTGTAAAATTATATTTTCTAGCTGTTAGGTAAATGAAAGTGGTAAATAAAAGTGCAATTGGCTTGTATACATTGATTTTATGTTGAGCAAAACTTTCCTGATCTTACTGCATGATTTTTGATAACTTAATTGTAGGTGATACTGGATTTTCTCTACAACCATAGTTTCTTCTATGGGGTGAGAGAAATGGCCACGGGAAGCTCTTGCTTACAATGTTTTTGCAGATAACAATTTCAAAGGTATGAAATATTTATTTCCTTGCAACTACACATAGATTGGTTATGCGGCTATTCCTTAACAAACCCAGGCCTGGGGCTGAGAGTACAGCTCAGTGGAAGGGCACTTGCTCAGCAGTCAGGAAGCCTTAGGTTCAATCCCCAGTGCTGGGCAGGGGGCAAAGCGCACTTCATGTCCATGAGGAAGGGGAAAGGTCATTTGATTGACCGCCTAGGTCTGAAATACAGACTGATAGCACCATCAGGAATGAGGAAGGATAATCTTCAAACCTTCCTAGATGCTGTCATTTGAACTTCAGGTCACTCTTCACAGTGATCTTACCTCGAGTCTTCATGTCATTCCATCTACAAAAACTCTTTTTTTGTGCGTGCAGAAAGAAAAGACAAGGAATAGAAGAAACACAGAGGTGTGGGCCTGTGAAGGGGTGAGAGACCGAAGAGTGAACCCTAAGTCAGGACAGCCTGGGGCCACTGAAGCACAGACATTATCACATACACAGGCATAAATCTAAGAAAACACATGAAATCTCATTATGGAGAACTTAACTAAAACACCTTAAAGAAGAATAAATGGAAAGTTCTGTTGACGACAGAAAGACTCAGTATCACAAACATGTCACTTTTCTCTCAATTGAGACATATATTCTGGGATATTTCAATCTAAGTCCTAGCAGTGTGTGTGTGTGTGTGTGTGTGTGTGTGTGTGTGTGTGTGTGTGTGTGTGTGCGTGTGTGCTGAATGTGTTTAGTTTCATCTGCATGCAGGGACATGGACATGAAGGCCAGGGGACAATTTTGAGGATCATCTCTTAAGGACCAGCCACCTTTCTACTGAGTCTCCCTGGTCTGGCACTCAGCAGTTAGCCAGGCTGGGCAGACAGTGACCTCCAGAGAACCGCCTGTCTCTACCTCCTCAGTTCTAGGATTATTCACACCCAATTTTTTGTATGCGTTCTGCGGCTTGAACTCCGTCAGGTTCATTCTTACACAGCAAACACTTTAACCAATAGCACGATCTCCACAGATTAAAAATATTTTGTTTTAAACAAAAAAATTAGTTTCAACAAACCAATTCCAAATTTATTATTGAGCTGGGGTCTATGTTGCCAGGCTGGCCTTAAACTCACGGGACTCAGGGGATCCTTTTTCTTCAGCCTCTTGAGTAGGTGAGACTACAGGTGTGTGCTACACTACTCTGCTCGGCTCTGATTTCAGAATGCATATGGAAGCATAAAGGGCCAGGAAGGGGCTGGAGAGATGGCTCAGTAGTTAAGAGCACTGACCGCTCTTCCAAAGGTCTTGAGTTCAAATGCCAGCAACCACATGGTGGCTCGCAACCATCCATAATGAGATCTGATGCCCTTTTCTGGGGTGTCTGAAGACAGCTACAGTATACTTACATATAATGAATAAAAATAAACAAACAAACAAATAAATAAAATAAAAATAAAGGACCAGGAAATGTCATATCATATCAAAAGAAAAGGAAAGGGAAGGAAGGAGGAAAGGAAAGAAAGGAAAAACAACAACAACAAAACCCCAAACCAGACATGTGTTAGGAGGCACATCCTCTACCAGATCTCAAGACTCACGCAACCATAATGGTTAAGAATGAGCAATGTAAACTCACCACTCCACAGCAACAGATGAATAACCAATTAACCCATGGGCGAGGGGCTTAAATAGATCTATTCCAAAGGAAGTGTACAAGTGAGCAATGAACTAGAAGAAGAGGCTGACACTCTAAAGCAGCGGTTCTCCACCTTGCTCATGCTGTGACCCTTTAATACAGTCCCTCATGTCATGGTGACACTCCCCTCCCCCACACCACTACCACCATAAAATTAGTTTCGTTGCTACTTCATAACTGTCATTTTACTACTGTTATGAACTATAATGTAGATATCTGCATTTTTGGATAGTCTTAGGTGACCTCTATGAAAGGGTTATTAACCCCCAAAGGGGTAAAGACCTACAGCCCGAGAAGAACTGCTTTATAGTATAAAGCATTACAGAGTGCAAATCAAATCACAAGGATCTGATTGAGAGCCCATTGCAAAACACAAAAGCAGAAGCAGAAGACTTGAGTTAACCAAGATTTAAAGAAGTGAAAACCTTTGAACATGAAATAGCAGAGCCTCCTTGAAGATCCAATGACTCATCCCCCAAACAATTAAACAGTGTAACCAGCAAGCCCTATGTGCCCCAAAGGATGGAGAGCAAGACATTCACTACATTTTTGCGCGTCAGTGCTCCTAATTGCATCATTCACTAAGGCTCAAAAGCAGAAGCGATCCAAATACTGATGGGAGGTAAATAAACACTTAGTTATATACTTCTAATGCAATATCACTATTCAGCCTCCAAAAGGAATGAAATTTCTTACACATGCTGTAACATAGATGTGTCCTGAAGCATTAGGAGAGTTGCTATAAGTAAAGACAGGTGTTAAGATAAACATTGTACGATTCCACTTATATGAACTATCTGAATGAGTTAAGTTCATGAAAATATCAGAGTCTAAGTTCCCAGTGGCTGCTAAAGGGGCAGGAATAAGGGAGAGTTTTAGTTTGAGATGAGGAAAAAGTTCTGGAGGAAGATGGTGGTGTTGGTTGTGGTTCAATGCCTCTGAATTCACACAGAGGACTGGCAACATGTTGAACTGTATGGTCAGCAACCACCAGTTAGAAAGAAGCTGAAAGCTCTGCTGTGAAATCTGGCATTGATACGCATGTGCAGAGAGGTTAGAAATGTACATTTCTAAACAAGAGGAGGAGAAAGAAGAGGAGGAGGAGGAAGAAGAGGAGGAGGAGGAAGAAGAGGAGGAGGAGGAAGAAGAGGAGGAGGAGGAAGAGGAGGAGGAGATAGCTAGATAGTATGATGTGGGCTACTTCAGTCTGTTCTATAAGAAAAATAACACTCTTGGGACTGGAGAAATGACTCAGCTGGCAAAGAAAGTACTTGCCTGAGTCCAGACTCTAGACCCCGAGTGAAAAGGCTGAGCATGGTACATGGTAGTAATCTCAGAGTGGGTAGGCTGTGACAAGAGGATCCCTGGGACTCTTGGGCCAGCCAGTATTGTCATTGGTGAGTCCTAGGTCCTAGTGAGAGATCCTGTCTCAAAACACAAATGTGTACTTCTGAGGAATATGTGCGTACACACGCGTGCACACACACACACACACACACACACACGTATATACACATCTGTGAAAAACACTCATATGCACAAATAAAATTAAAGTTAAAAGAGAAAAAGACACTCTGGGGGAGTCAGTCCCAGTTGACCTTCTGAAAGTCGGGGAAAGGGAACCACAGCCAGGAGCTCATCTTTCTGGAGCCAGTTAATCAACTGAACCAAGAACGAGGAAATCACATTTCAGGATTGCAAAAGTCTACTTCCTTGTCCCAGGTTCCCAGTGCAAGCAAAGGCTGGGAGAAAGACAGCTTAGTGGGAGACAGGACACAAACCAGGAGGCCTTCTTCTCCAGCTGCCCCGACCCTCGGAAGTACCTGTACACAAACAACAGTCCACTGGAGATAGCAGGAGGACCAGCTGGGTCAGCTCTACCCCACCCTTCAGCTCAACTGGTCCAGGGCAGAGGCCTAGAGGCCGCAGAGTAAGCCTGGCTGGGGGAGGGCAGGAAATGAGCCAGGAGACAAGGCAAGGACAGAGTCCAGATTCCAGGGTGTGACTTGCCTAGGTTTCTGGCTTTGCTCGGCAGCCCTTGGAGTTATTAGAAAACGACTTTGCAACTGTGTAAGAGTGTCAGAGAGTCATCTTGCCTGAGGTATCCCAGTCAAGCAACCCACAGTAAAAGTTTGTTCAACTGCCAGAGGCCAACCCCAGATGTGCAAATAGAGTCTAGAGTCACTATCCTCTAGAGGGGACACACTCTCTCTCTGATGTCCCCAGTGAGGGCAGTGGTAAGGGAAGTCTCCTTGAGAGCACTGTCCTACATCTCGTCTGGATGATGAAGGAGCTCATATTCTTCAGCAGACACCAAGAGGCTTCTTGTCACACCTCTGCAACCTACCACATTCAGAATGACAGCAGCAGGCCCTCTCCTCCTCCCTCCATCCACAAATGTAGTGGATTTTATTACAGTCTCCTATTTGTCTCTATGCTAAATGCTGCGTCCATTTGCATTTGCCATTGGTAACTAATTGTTAGATTAAGGGCAACATCATACCTGACCAAGAAAAATACACACGAGCTAACTTTGTAGTTTGGATCATGTTGGGCAGTGCGATTCCAAAATTGTTTAGCTAGAAAAGGATGGTGGTGGGCAGTCAAGGAGTGGTACTTGGAAGCCATCTGTTTCTTTCAGCATTGTAGTGGGTTGTCTTTAGGCTCTCCCCAAAGATATATCTAAGCTTGAGTTCCCGGTACCTGAGAACATGACCTTCTATGAGGAAAAGGGTGTTTGTAGATACAGTTCCGTGAAGACTCTTAAGATGAGATTACTATGTGTCAACTGAGTGGTCCAAAGTCCAGTGGCAACATCTATGAAGAAAGAGTTGACAAAGAGCAGGAAAAACACTGAAGGGGTGGCCTGTGAAAGAGGAGGAGAGGTAGGACAGCGAGGACAGCCTGGAGTGACCAAAGCCAAGACAGGTCGTGAAAGAATGTTCCAGAAGCCTGCAGGGGATGTATGGTTCTGTTGATTCTCAGATGTCAATCTCTTGCCTTCCAGAACTTCTAGCTAACACACTTCTGAGGTTTGTGATGTGACATGTGATATATGGCAGCCCAAAGAGGATGTTACGTGTCCAAAAAGTTATAAAAAGTATGTATGTATATGTGTATGTATGTATTTGTGTGTATGTGTGTGTATGTGTATGTATGTATATGAGTATTGTGTATATATGTATGTGTGTGTGTATATACATGTGTGTACATACTACAGCACATGTGTGTAAGTCAGAGGACAACTTTCAGGAGTTGATTTTCCCCTCTACCATGTGGTTCCTCCTAGGGAACAAACTCAGGTTGCCAGGCTTGGTAGCAGACACCTTTGTCTGCTAAGTCATCTTGCCAAGTCTACCTAAAAGGCTTTAAGTCCCCATCCCTGGTGGGACAGTTACTTCAGTCTGTATTTCAGACCTAGGCGATCAATCAAAATAACCCTTCCTCATGAACTTAATGTGCCCCACTCCTCAGTGCTAGGAACTGAACCCACTCCTCAGTGCTAGGATTGAACCCTGAATGCTAAGCAAGTGCTTTACCACCAAGCTGGACCCTTAGTCCCAGGCCTGTTTTGTTGAGGGATGGTCACATGAGCCATGTAGGCACTCTGTGTAGCTTCAGGGGAATAATATTCTACATCTTTGTTATCTGTAAAGACAATGTAAGCAGGGGCTACCAGTGGCTATTTCTGTCACCTCATGGAAATAGCTGATCTGAGGAAGAAGTCAATAGGGAAAGAAAAACCTAGGCTGAGAAAGGAAAGTCAGGTCTCCATGCACCCCACACTCTACAAACAGATGTGCCTTGAAACATGTTTTAGACAGTAAATCCCCCTTTATGGCTTAAATCATATTGAGACAGAAACTCCATCATTCCAGAGAGCAGGCCCCAGCAGTAACTAAACTTCAAGTCTGATACCTAAAAACAACCTTCTCCAGACAATGAAGGTGTCTATGAAGCACGGAAAGCTCTTCCTGGTAGACGATGCTACAGTCAGAGGGATGTATAGGCAACCCCTTTGTTAGAATTGTGGAAGGAGCCCCAGCAGCCCCACAGCTGAGGAAAGCCACACCGTCCAACAGCAAGACTAATGCTTACCAAGTAGCTGCCCCACAGAGGACCTATCTCATTCTTCCAGTTCCAAGTCCTGAAGAACTGTCAACAGACCAAAGGCAATGATGTCATGAATCAGGGATCCCAGAGAGGAGAGGTAGCAGGGTGGAGATGGTGCTCTCTGCCAGCTGGCTATGTAGCTCTGTAAGAATGATACTTAAAGCCAAATGATGCTCTGTTCGAAAGTCAGAAACAGCCAAGTGTGGTGGCTCGTGCCTATAATCCTAGCATTCGGGAGATTGAAGCAAGAGGATTAGGAGTTCAATGTCATCCCCAGTTACAAAGCAAGTTCCAGGTCACATGGAGTTCAGGATACCCTGTCCCCACTTCCTGCTAAAAAAAAAAGGTGAAATAAAACAAAAATGTTGGAAGCATGCTGAAAAGTTGTCAGGGTTTGACACAGTGGGCTCTTTGACAGGGACAAGTTTCTGAAAAAGTATAGTTCATTTCTTTCCCATCCGTAAAGCAACCTCCACATGTGTGTGTGACCTGCAAATAGGGAAATAACAAGGTGCACATCAGATGTAAGAAGGAGGCAGAGAATGGAGGATTAGCAGTTTCAGGCCATCCTGGGCTACATTGGGGTTTTCTATTTCTCTTACACACACACACACACACACATACACACACACACACAGAGAGAGAGAGAGAGAGAGAGAGAGAGAGAGAGAGAGAGAGAGAGAGAGACAGAGACAGAGACAGAGACAGACACAGAGACAGAGAGAATCCCAAGTAGTCGTGGTGTTAGGGAGGTAGTGCCTAAGTTGAGCTTTGAAAAGATGTAGCACTAGGACATAGGTTGGCATCCCAAGTGGTGGGCGCCACCATCAGTGGTGATGAGGGGCTGGGAAGGCAGATGAGACTGATCAGAAGGTCATAGGTTAGAATAAAGGAATGTGGACATTATCGGTGCCATGTTCTGGATCTAAAATGCCTCCCACAAGTCCCTGTATTTTTTGAGTATCTGATCCCATCTTTAGGAGATAGGGTCTGGATGGAAACTGTGTCAACAGAAGTAGGTAGGCCTTTACAAGTTCAGTCTATCTCCAGTTTTTGGTACAGCCTCTTGTTTCCTGATTGCCACTGTGATGTGATTGGTTGCCTCATTCTTCCACCTACACAGACGGAGCTGTTCCTGCCACCATGCCTCTCACACCATGATGGACTGAGAGTCCCTGAAACTGTGAGCTCATGCAAACCTTTCCCCGCTTGAGCTATTTTTATCAGGCATTTTGTTACAGCAAGGAGGAAGTATCTAATACCATTGGGAGAACTTAGGGAGAGTAGAGGAGTAAGAGGATGTTGTGAGCAATGGTCCAGCCATGACTTGGATTAAAACTGAAGATGGTCCCTAGGACCCTTACCATAGTTGTGTGACTTTTCCACAGCAAGCAGGACTTTCACAATGGCAGAGAAATGAGAGGAAGCATGGGTTCAAGGCATTGGAAAAGGTAGACTTGGAAGAGGTGAGACTTGATGGAATTCAAAGACACAATGAGAAAGAGAAATCCTCTGTTAGGTTAGATTTCTTTTCCCTGAAATGGGCAACATGTCAACACAGGCAAGATGTGGCACTCATGAAAAGAAAGGATTTTTTTGTTTTGTTTTGAGACAGGGTTTCTCTATGTAGCATCAGCTGTCCTGGAACGCACTATGTAGACCAGGCTGGTCTTGAACTCAGAAATCCGCCTACCTCTGCCTCCCAATTTAATGCTGGGATTAAAGGTGTGTACCACCACCTGGTGAAAAGAAGGGACTTAAGAAAGGGAAACCTTAGAGGGACATGATGGTGAGTCTGGCTTTCATAAGCCAAGCAAGAGGAAGCCATGTGACGTGTCTCAGAGGCTAGGCTTCGGACACCAGATCCAAGGAGGTGATCCACATGGGGGAGGGAAAGCTGGAAACAATCAACTCTCATCATGTGGTAGAAGGCACCAGAGGATGGGGCAGAGGTCCAGAAGGACAGTGGACAGGACACATGCAGAGACACATGGCTACTGGGTGAGATAAAAAGGAATCTCCATAAGGCAATGGGAAGTATGTCTATCAAGATAAAGTAGATGCCTCCAGAGTCATGCTACTGTGAGGCATAGGGACAAGATGTGTGACAACGTCTAGTTCCAGAAAGATGTGATCAGATCAAAGAACAGCCTCGAGTGACCTATAGTATAACTCTGTTTAATGACTTCAGAACAGGCAGGCAGGTCGAATAACCAGATGAGTATGGGCAGTAGAAGGCTAAGTAGGGTGACAGTGTACACAGCCAGTGTAGACAGTTCTTTCAAGGAGCTTGGCTGTGAAGGAAAAGAGTGAGAGAAGCCCAATGCTAGCGCTTGCCCTTTCTCAGACAGAAATGTCCGAAGTTAACAGCAATGAGTGCTTAACGCGTGACCATGAGAGACAGACAGAAACAGGGAGACAGAGAGACAGAAAGACAGGAGACAGAGACAGGGGGGGAGGGGGGAGGGAGAGAGAGGAGGAGAGGAAGACGGAGAGGGAGGGAGGGAGGGAGGGAGGGAAGGAGAGGGAGAGAGAGAGAGAGAGAGAGAGAGAGAGAGAGAGAGAGAGAGAGAGAGAGAGAGAGAACGAGCAATGTGTGGAGGGAGGTTCCAGAAGAGATGGGGTAGTCTTGGACAGGATCACACCTCTCCTTCATGAGTAAGATAAGTGGAGAAGAGTTGGGGTGATTGCCAGGGTAGGCCTCAGTACATCAAATTTCTTACAGCTTCAGTGCCATTCATGCACACCAATGGTCAAGATCTATTCTGTGCTGGTGACAATGAGGATGTAGAAAGGGTTAAGGAGATATGACACCAAGGGACAGAGAACTATCGACAACTGGAAGGGTTTCTAGGCAGCCTTAGGGACTAGGACTGTTAATAGTTCAGAGGAGATGATGAACCAAATTTCTCCAGCATAGTTAGCTCTGGGGAAGGGGCAGGCAGAGGTATTCCAGATGCGGGGCTCAACTGGTTGGGTTTGGACAGAAGGGTAAGTAGACAAAAGTGGTTAAGGTGGGGGGCTATAGCATAGAAAAGAAAAGTGACCACCACAGCTACATGAGATTCCTGCTTCATTTAACAGCTCAGGTGCTCAGCGGAGGGAACAAGGGCGTTCTGTGTATTCGATAGAGTCCATCTTCAACAAAGAAAGTGACTAGCTCTAGATGATGCAATAACAGAAAGTGCTAGGATGAGAAGGACCAAGAAGACATGGTTCAAATTTAACCCCACTATTTTTCTTTCTGAGATTAGCCTCTTTTTCTATTTATAAAACATGAATCATTCATGCTCTGTAGAGCTTATCAGAGCAAAATGAGAAGATTAATGTATATATCTCTGCAAAACTCTACTAGGTCCAAGGCTCACAATTCAGCATCTTAATTTAGTAAGTGTCTGGTGCATAGTAGGCTCTTTGTAAATATGTTGCTTTCTTTCTATGTTAATATTATTCATCAAAGCACATTCTGTGCCCTGAGCTCTTCTGAGATGTTGGTTTTCGTTTCCAGTCTTAGTTCTGTACAACAATGAGAACAGAACACTGATACACTCATCCCTTTATATCTTTTCACTGAGCCAAGTTAAGCTGTGACTTGACTTACTGAAATCTGGGTGTAAGTATCGAGAGTGAACTCTAGAATTGCAAAGATCAGACCCTCATTTCTGCCAGTCCCACCAACAGACAAGTGAGCCGGTATGAGTCAGATTTCTGTTACTATAACAAATATCTGAGATAAATTACTTTATAATGAGGAAAGGTTTATTTTGGCTCACAGTTTCAAGTGTTTCAGAGGGGTCTTTTGGGCCTGAGTAGAGGCAGAAAATCATGCCAGAGGGATCATAACAGAAGGAGCACTCACCTCATAACTGATAAGAAACAGAGAGGGTGGGGAGCAATAAGGTCCAAATATTCCCTTTAAAGTAGTGCCTTTGACGACCTAACTGCCTCCCATTAGTCCCCACCCCTTCATTTTCCCTCAGTAGCATTACCTGGTGACCAAGCTGGTAACCCATACAGCATTTTGGGGTACTTACATAATCCGAGTGCCTAGCTTGTTGAACCTTGTAGAGAATTACTGGTGAGATGGAGAAGGTCCCCTCCATAACAGAGACCAAGATAGGTCCCCAGGTAACAGAAGGACACCCCCTTCTTCATCAGCCACCAAAGACCCAAGATCACAAAGGACAGTGTCTGCCTAGGGAAGTTGTCCAATGATCCAGAAAAACAAGTGTAATTCAGAACCCAGTGCCACTGTTTCTGGGGTATCTGGGTACAGATGGCACAGGATGGACAACCATGGGCAGTCTGACCAACCGATAGGAGCTGATCTCATCACTGCTAGAGGTGTCCAAACGCTTCAAATACTGCAGCCAAGAGCGAGCCCGAGGTTTGCTAGAGAAGAACCTGAAGGTGGCGCAGTCCTTCAGCAGGCAAGAAGCAGAGCCTGGGTGAGATTCGAGTCCAAGGGACACAGCTATGGGAACATGGAGTAGAGACCTCCAACTGTTCTCAATTTCTTCTCTCCCCTTTCTTTTTGAAGGAGAACCCCTAAGCTAAGATTTATTCAGGCATCTTTAATTGACACAGTTGGAGTCTACACTTCTCAGATTCTCCTGTGGTGATGTGTGCCCAGGTGTTGGTCAATGGGCTCTGAGTGAAAGAACAGTCTACCTGCTGAATTATATCACTCGGAAGGCTGTCCACCTCTGTCTCCTCCCTGTCTTCCTATAGGCAGGAACAGAAGGGGGGAAAAGTGAGGGAACTTTGAGAAGAATAGGAAGCCAGAAGGTGGAGGAAGCATGCGCTCCGGGATGATCCCCTGCACTAACTTTCTACCCCTTAGCCATTAGGTGAGAGCAAATCATGTTCTAGTCCCTCTGAGGAAACCCATTTTAAGAACCTTCAGTTATAGCTTATCTGATGCCTGACTAATAATCTCTTTCTCCAAAGTACTGACAAAATGAGAGCGGAGCAATATTTACTGAAAACTTACCACATGCCAGGAATTGTTCTAAACACTTTCCACGCGCCATCTGATTTAGTCCACACCTGCCTCCCAGATGAGGGCTTTTGTTCCATTTTGCAGAAAAGGAGATACCACACAATAACCGATAGCACGCCATTATTGGAGCACCAAACCTGCAGCCTAACTCATATATTCTGGAATGAGATGCTGTCCTCATCCACTGTGTTTTAGAGATCTCTTGTACAATTCCATGTGGTCAAAAGACATAGTTCAGAGTCAGCAAGACTATTTCTGCAGGCAAAGGTAGTTTGCCAAGGAAGCCTGGCAACTTGGTTCAATCCCAGAATATACACAAAGGTGGAAGGAGAGACCAACTCCACAAAGTTGTCCTCTGACTTCCACAGGGAACATGCATGCACACATACAATGATTTAAATAAAAAAAAAATTTTTTTAAGAAAACACGGTTCGATTTTTCAGAGACCTATGCCTAAATGGCAACTTCAAAACTGCAAGTCATTTAGTGTCTCCATGAGTCAGTTTCCTTCAAGAGAGCATCTGAGAGGAACCAAGCCACCAGCATCCCGGAAGGATGAGAGAGATTTACAAATGTTGAAGAAAACTTTGAAAGCTATACAGTGAGGCACAAGGGATGAACTGCCTTAAGGGAAGGTGGAAAACCCTTAAAACCCAAATAACAAAATGCACTCTATTATTTTTTTTCAATTGTAAATACCATCTAGCAATTTGGCAGATATCCTAGAAAGTCTGCAAAATCTGTCAGGGAGAGGGGTACATTTGGATTTCTACATCTGTCATCCTTTGCTGAAGAAGGGAGATTTAATTGAAATTAACTGAACGAGTTCAGGCCTATGTACCTGGCGTGGGCTTGCATGTGCACACCACATTCATACACACATGCACACATGGGCACAGAGGTTTGTGGGGCAGTGGACCATGCCAGGAAATTTGGTAAGTTTAAGTGGGTTGGAAGTTCTGGAACCCAGAGGGGTAGGTAGGAGTTTCACTTGCTTCTGACCAGGTCCCTGTCACGTGAGCACACTCCCTACATAGGAATGTGACCACAGGTCACGGAGATCAGAACAGAGTTCTCCATGCTAATGAAGGATCTAAAGGCCCTGAGGGTTTAGCCAATAGCTTCCTTTCCTGGACATTCCTTCCTGCAAAAGGTAATTAATCTCACCCTGAGGAGGTGGTATGCACCCATTTTCCACAATGACCAATCAATAAACAGTTTGGAACCAAGGACAGTCTCTTTCATCCAGAACTGCTGTGAGGAACATGGAGAAAACCTTCATCTACAGAGCTGCATTAAGTCTCCTGTAGAATCCTTAAATCTCTGCTCACCACTAAGCTTAGGACTCACCACCGCTGAACTAGCCTGGGAGCTCCCCTTTTCCCAGCCCAGGGCTCCTCAGCTCAACTCTGTTCCCAATTCTCCTCGACCCAGCAGGATGTCCAGGAGTTTAGGAACCCCTCTGCCCCATCCCCCACTCCAGGCTGCTTATCACAGGCCGGTGGACTCCGGACCCTCTGTTCCAGACTCCTCTGCACGGTTTACAGCAGGAACTGGATGCCTGGGAGTCAGGGAACCCCAGCTTTGGACTCCTGTATCTTAGGCTGTGTTTTTCCACCCCCTGAGCAGTGTATTGGCACTTCCCTCTAGCCTAACACCCAACAGTGGGTGTAGGGTAAATGCAGTCTCCAGTCTCCATGTTTCGCCTGCCCAAGTGGTGTTCCCACGCCTTAAGAGCAGGGTGAAGTGCAAAACCATGGAGGTTCTCAATAGAAAAGAATCTGTCTTAGAAAGACCAGGAGCAGCAGCAATCTGCCACCAAGAACTCACCAAGTACAGAAAGAGGTATGGCACTAGGAATTCAAAGATTCCCAATTCGAGTGAGCCGGGGACTTCAGCTGCGAGTTGACACAGGAGTCCTATGTGACAGATCTGTCAGCTATGCCCATGAAACTCCCCAAGTTTTCTTATTTGTCAACACGTATACGTCACGCCAGGTCAAGTACCCATGACAGAAGGATTCTTTAAGCTTGTTGTGATATGAACTGTTATTGAAGGCTTGGTTCCCAGTGGGCAGTATTCAGGGGTGGGGCCTGTGGGAGGGGATTACATCATGTGCACTTGGACCTCATCAATGGACCTTGGTATGTGGTGGAAATCACAGAAAGTCGGGTCTCTTTGGAGGAAGTTGGTAATTGGGGGTGTGCTAGGGATGAGCTATTTCATTTCAGTCCCTTCCTTGATTTGCTTCCCTGGCTACTATGAATTGAGTCGCTTTCCTCTCCCACCTGCTTCAGCCATGTTGAAAGATCCTGCAAATGGCCAGGTCAAAGGACTATGGACTGGATAGATGGGTCCTTTGAAATCATAAGCCCAAATAAACATTTCCTCCTTAAAGTTGCTCATGTCAAGGGTTTTGTCATAACAATGGGAAGCTAACCCAAAAATTCTTCATCGGAAGTGTGTACAAGCCCGGTTTAGTGTTTAGCTAATTCTACCCTGCCTGTCTTTCTGCCTCAGTTTCCCCCATCTGTTTAGTGGAGGCTGCTTTCCTTGTGCTTCTTGCTCCTGACTTTAATTCCCCTTCCTTTGACAGCACTTAGCTACTTTGAAGGTACAACCCTCCTTCCCTCCCTTCTGGACCAATCAATGCCAACATGCTGCCTCCTGTCCTTCCTAGTACACATGCATGCTCATGAAGTCAGGAAGATGGCTGTTAATGAACCCCTAGGTTAATCACACAGATAGAGAAGAGACTTCCCAGAGTCGCAGGGTTCTGCCTTCCTCACAGGTCAGGCACAGCTTCCTGTGCCAAGGTAGCCTTGGCTCCCCCAGTAGGGACTGAAGCAAGCTGACTCTCAATGTGAGTTTTCCCCACCCGCAGCAATCATCCTCAAAGGCAGAGGGAGGCACCCTGAGCCCTGTGGTTATCTGGCCAACAACCCTAGGCCTGCATTGGCTTGGACTGTCCTCCCCTCTTGCCAGCCTTAAAGTCTCTGCCACTAGCTTCATTCCCCCCTCCCTAGCAGGTTGTGGCCCAAAGTCGACAGCCACTCAAAAAGCCTTTTATTTCAGTTTCCCCTTCTTTGCTCTCATGGGATCTTGGGGTTCTCAAGGACAGGAAGATGCCTTGAAAGGCCATCCCAGGAGGGTGGAGAACCGTTCCCACAACTCACGGTCCCCAGTGTCATATGCAGAGATTTGACTTTCAAAGGGAGGCCCAGATGTATTCCAGCAGAGAGACTATTAATTAATTTTGGTTTGTAGCCCCCTGGAGCAGCCTCCTCAAATCCTTGGGTGCCTGGGGTAGGGAGAGTGGAGTGTGGACATTGCCTAGGGCAGAGAACGATGCCGTGTTCCCTTCTGACTTACTGTTGGTTTGAGATGTCTGGACTAGAGTGACACACAATTCTTCCCTTTGTTTCCTCAGCCTTGCAGAGTGAGCTTCCTTCTGAAAGGCATAAAGCTCCTTTTCTTCAGCTCACAGGGGCTTCTGGGGCTGCCTGCTGCCGCCGCCACTGCCACCGGCTTGTCCTGCCCAGCTCAGGCTCTGATCTACATGCCTGGGCCAGCCCCAGGCACCACACTGCCTGTTACAGCTCCACTATCCTGCAGCCAATGCTCTCAAAGCCTGTACTGGGGTGGTGACTTCCATGGCAGGATGCCAGCCCTGGTTCTTAAAGCCACAGAGCTGCTGGTGGCTGGAAGAACCCTCTAAGGCTAGTTCCCTTTGTAGGAGTTTCTTGCTTTCCCTGGGCAGCAAGGAGACATGACGCAAAGGCATGGCCACCATTACCCACGCGAATGGAAAACCCGCTGTAGTAGGATGGCAGTCCCAGAAAGTCTAACGTCACAGACCTAAGAACTCACATAAGCACTGAGGAGTTGCACAACTACCCTGGTGATGCCAGTGTGGAGCCAGACCTCCGGGATTGTCATCTGTGCTGTCCAAATGTCAGACCTCACTGGGTCATTTGGGGTACAGGCGAAAATGAAGGTGCTGATCTAAGAGTCTGGCTACCATGCATCCCTGGGGCTGCGCTGGGTTAGGCCGGGGTGGGTATGAAGCCTGGTAAGTTGTTCTCCAGCGTTCAATGTTCCCTGTACTCATCTGAGGCTTAACTGAGATAGGAACACAAAGCTAGGTCAGCGTCCAGCACTCAAAATATGCTTGAGAGACAGTGGCAGGTCTGTGATTTTTTTTTCTTGGCCTGGATGCCTCCTGTGAGGAAGAGCGGTTTCTGCTTTCTCTTGCTTCAAAGCTTTCAGGACTTCCCTTCAGACCCAGCATTAATGCCAACCATACAAGGTTCTAGAGCAGATGGTGCCAGCCTGTGCCTGCCGCTTCACCTTCCCATCTCTCCAGAGCCTCATACCCCTCCCCAGCACAAAGCACACACGTAAGCACAGTGCCAGTCCTATAGGTGCCAGGCTTGGCGTGTCTCTTCCCGGGTCACTTTTCCAACTCTTTTGCTCCGGCTGGTTAACTTCTTCCCCTCCTGGAGGAATTGGCACAGGTGTGCCTCGCCCTTTGTGAGGTTAAGACAGTGAGAAGGCACCATCTGTAACCCTTCCCTCCCCCCCAAAAAAACCAGACTCCCACGGGATACTGAATCGGCTGGCACCTTGATCTTAGCCTTCCCAGTCTCTAGACTTGTGAGAAATAAATTTCTGCTGTTTACAAGCCATCCGGCTTGTGGTATTTTGTTGTAGCAGCCTGAATAAATGGAGACAAAGGCATTGTGCTGAGTGAAATAAGGAGAATGTCTTAGTTAGGGTTTTACTGCTGTGTGAACAGACACCATGACCAAGGCAACTCTAATAAAGGACAACATTTAATTGGGGCTGGCTTACAGGTTCAGAGGTTCAGTCCATTATCATCAAGGCTGGAGCATAGAACCACCCAGGCAGGCATGGTGCAGGAGGAGCTGAGAGTTCTACATCTTCATCTAAGAGAAGACTGGCTTCCAGGCAGCTAGGATGAGGGTCTTAAAGTCCAGGCCCACAATGGCACACTTCCTCTAACAAGGTCACACCCCCTCCAACAAGGCCCCACTTTCAAATAGTGCCATTCCTGGGACCAAGCATATTTAAATCACCACAGAAAAGGGGTCTATAGTTCTACCTGTAATAAGGTACCTAAATCAGTCAAAGTCATCATTGGGACAAAAAGTAAACTAGTAGATAACAAGGTATGGATGAGGAAACTTCAGAGGTACCGTTTAATGAGTACAGACTTCAGTATGGGATAATGAGAAGGTTCTGGGATGGATATAGTGGCGATAGTTGTCAAACACTGTGAATGAAACGCATGCAATCAAGCTACCATCATAAAATATCTTATTAGATATCTAAATTTTAAGGACACTCCTAAAGTACCGCTCGGGAAATGATGGTTTGCAAAAAAGGCAAACATCCAAGGCCTGAGGCATGCCCTTTCCACTTTTCTAGAGGCTTAAGGATGAGAATTGGAACTACAGTAAGTAAGACTATGTGGTTGACCAGAGATGTAAAGAATGCCAAATATTTACAGATGGATTCTTTAGTGGATGTGATGTAGTCAAATGTTCTAAGGGAGAGAAATATCTCAACATTCAGGGTCAGAGTACACTCTGTAAGAAGAGCAATTGCCTACATCAGAGAAATGTAGAGGCACAATCAATTTGTCTAGAAGTCTCCTTGCAAAAAAATTGAATAGCATTGAAATCTGGTAGCAATTGTATGCTTACTATATAAGGTTAGGTGATTAGAAGGGCTCAATGGGAGGTAGGAATAAGAAGTCAAGACTTTGTTTTCCCCTCAAAGGTGTTTCTCAACCTAATTAGACAGGAAGCTTCTAGAAACTATCATGTTTTTATTTTCCTTCAAAGTATGTTGAGACACCAACCTTCCATGCAATGGAATTTGAGGAAGTCCTTAGGGCTAAATGGGCTCCCAAGGGAGGGTCCTTCTATGATGGGGTTAGTGCCTTTGTCAGAAGAGATCCAGAGAGCTTCCCTTCTCAACCATATGGACACCATACACATACCACCACCACCACCACCAATTGCAGCCTGATGCCCACTACATACTCTTATCTTTCTCCATCTCAGGGCTTTTCTAACCAGCAGTCAATACCCTTGGTGACGTCGCAATCCTAGGGCCAAAACAGAGAGCAGGGCAGGGCTTCCTGTACCCACTCTGTAAACCTTCTCGCTTTTCCAACGTCTGGTGACACCTGCCAGCCACTCTCCCCTGCGTGCCAGGCTCACTTTCCTCTGAGACTTGTAGAAAGGTTGAGCAGCCTGTCCCCAGACTTGGGAATCCAGCAGTTCTTGAGTCTCTCCTGGTGTCAGAGCCAAGGAGATAATGGTTCTGGCTGGACCAGGGTCCATCTGACCGGAGGATATGTGTTTGTACAAGTGAGCTTATGTGCAGGGGACCTGGGGCTTGCCTTTTTCAAAAGTTCATTTCTTAGTCACAAATAATGCCCACTGGCACAGTAGCACTTCCTGTTTTTCACAAATTAGTCATAGTAAAAACAGAAGGATGCAAAAGTCTGGTGGTTACTGAGTCTGGCTGCGGAGAATGCTGAGTTCTTCGTGGTGTAGGGCAGGCAGGGGAGAAGGCAGAGGTAGCCAACTTTCTTCTGCACCCACTGCTGGCCCTGTGCCTCAGGCTCAGCCTGCTCAGTGTATTTCCTGACCACCCTTTGCCCTCTGCCCTCTTACCACCTCTCCACTGCCTCCATGCCAATCATCCCCAAATGGGGGTTTGCTTATATCATTTATTTGCTCCAGATCCTCTAATGGCCTTTGTACTGACCACAGGGTCAAGTCTAAAGACTCAGCCAGTCCTTCCTCCAGGGACTTTGACCATGCCTTGAACAAGCTCTACTTCACAGGGCCAAGAAGGCACCGAACAGTTCAGTAACCATACACAATAAGACCAAGTTTTAAAAAGTCAAAGTTCATACAAAAACTTCCATGGCGACCGAATAACAAAATTGTAACTACGGACAGAGGTGTCTCCACATTGCATGTCTGTTTCCTTCACAGAGCTTCCTGGCTGGGCCAGCTTGGACCTCCTTCTCAGATGATACCAACCCATCTCAGAAATCCCTCTCTGTGCCTCTACTCACACAGACCTTTCTGTCTCTTGGCTCCATTTCTTAAACCGTCCTTGCCGTCATCTCCTGTCTGGGTTCTAATTCATGTTGTCCTTTGAGAACTTCCAAACTCCTTTAGAAGTGGCAGCTGAGAGAGTTGGAGTGTAACTCAGTAGCAGAATAGATGATTAGCCTGCTTGAAACCTTGGGGCTTGATTCCCAGCACAGCAAAGGAGAAAAAGGAAAGGAAGGACAGAAGGAAGGAAGGGAAGGAGGGAAGGGGAGGGAGGGTGGGAAGGAGGGAGGGGGAGGGAGGGAGGGAGGAAGGAGGGAGGGAGGGAGGGAGGGGGGAGAGAGAGAGGGGGAGGAGAGAGAGAGAGAGAGAGAGAGAGAGAGAGATATTGATTCTAGAAATGACAGATGTCTAGGCCTAGGCTGGGTGTGTAGCTCATGGGTGAATACTTGCCTGGCACGCATGAAGTCCTAGATTTGATTCTCACCACCACATAAACCGTGTCTGGTGGTATACACATGTAATCCTAGCACCAGGAGGTAGAGGCAGGAGGATCAGAAGTCCAAGGTCATCCTTTGCTACACTGTGAGCTTGAGGCCGGTATGGGTTATATGAGATCTTGTTTCAAAATAAACGAACAAACAGTATCAGATGTGTACTTCCTGACCAAGGCCTGTCCTGGTCTCCCTGTGTGGTCACTGCCTGATCTCTGTTTCCCTGGCCCCAAGGGACCTCTCTTGTCTTGCTTTAGTTTCTGGTAACACTTACTATCAACCGATGTGTATGCCTATGTCTTTCTCTCCATCTGGTGCCTGATTCTCCAACTGGAATCGGAGCTTCCAGAGCAAGGCTTTTCCTGTGTTTTTACAGCTGAGGTCCAGAAGCCGGCAACAGTCTGGGATGTGACATGGACCCAGGAAACCATCATCAAACTGAATTTCTTCAAGCCAGTTCTTAGGTGTGCTCTTGGTCTAGAAAAGGCGAACGGAGGACCAGTGAGATGACTCAGTGAGTGAAGGCATTGCCACCAAGCCTGACAACCTGAGTTTGATCCCAGGATACCAGAGAGTGGAAGGAGAGAATCCACCCTCCATACATGCACTCTGGAACATGTGTGTGCACACACATACATATACACTAAATAAATAAAATAAGTATAATTAAAATAGTTTAAAAATAAATTAAGTCTGTGGTGAGCATGAAATGATTTATATGTCCAAAGGTATGCAGCTACTTAGGCTGCCAAAGGCAGCAATATTTTTTGTTTGTTTGTTTGGTATTTTGAGACAAGTTCTCACTATGTAGCCCTTGGCTGGTCTGCACCTCACTATGTAGGATAGGCTAGCCTTGAACTCTTGCCTCTGCTTCATGATTGCCGATACTGAAGGTTTGTGCTACCACAATTAGCCTCACTTTGGTTTGGTTGGATGTAAAAATATAAAAACTGATGCTGAGGACACTTGTGGAAAATGAGTGCCACAGTTAACTTTGAATTTTTGTTTTCTTTCATGTGTACGTGTGTGTGTGTGTGTGTGTGTGTGTGTGTGTGTGTGTGCGCGCGCGTGCGCACATGCGCGCGCACGCGTTACTATGTGACACCGGGAAAACAGAGGACAGATCCTTGAATGTCATTCCTCAGCTGCCATCCACTTCATTTATAAAGGAAGGGTCTTTCAGGTGGGTGAGGTGAAGCCTGTTTGTAAACCTAGTCCTTGGGAAGCAGAGGAAGGTGGATCTTTGAGACCAGCCTGACCCACATAGTGAGTTTCAGGCCAGCTAGGGCTACAGAGTAAGACCCTGTCTCAAAGAACACAAACAAAAGACAGGCTTTCTCACTGGCTTGGACTTAACACTCAGGCATGGCTGGGCAGCAGGCTCCAAAGATCAGGCTGTCTAAACCTCTTCCATGCTGGGGGGACCCGTGTCACACCCAGCTTTTTATGTGGGCGCTAGAGATCCAAACTCAGGTTCCACTGTTTGCATAGTGAGTACACCACCAACAAAACCATCTCCCCAGGCTCTTTTTTTTTTCTTCAAAAGTCTGTTGAAATATAACTCGTTTACCATACAATTCACACATTGACAGTTTGGGAATTTTCACAGTTACAACTTGCAACCGGTCGATCTGGGCTAAACCAAAATTCTCTTTAGTCTATGAAGCCAAAGAAGATGCAAATTCAGGGGAATGGGGGAATGGCTCAGTGGGTAAAGTATCTGCTGTGTAGGCATGAGGACTGAATTTAGATGCCCAGAAATCACATTTTTTACAAAAAGGAACAACAACCTTGGGCAGAGATGTGACCTTGTTAAGCCACGGAGAGGCAGAAACAGGAGAATTTCTGTTCAGTCAGACTAGCCAGCCAGTGAACTCCAGGTTGTAGGAGATTCTGTCTCGAAAAATAAGGTTGAGAGGGATCAGAGCTAACCAATGTTGATCTCTGGCTTCCAGGTGTATACACACACACGCACACACACACACACACACACACAGAGACAGGGAGAGACAGAGAAAGAGAGACACAAAGAGAGAGACAGAGAGACAGAGACAGAGATAGACACACACAGAGACAGACAGACAGACAGAGACAGAGAGATACAGAAAGAAACAGAGACAGAGAGAAACAGACACACACACACACACACACACACACACACACACACACAGATATTGAAGCAGTAGAAAGACAAAGACAAATGGTCCTAGGCATACAAAGAGGGAAACTGAGGGAGGAATGCTCAAGGGAAGATATAGCAGAGTCACTGCAGCTTCTTCTGGTGCTGTCTCTGGGTGGGTAAAGGGAGGAGACACAACTCGCCTTTGAAGGAAGAAGGGGGAAAACCTCACATCTTTGCAAACCTCTGTTCTGCTTTGGACAAGGAGAAAGTTCCCCGTGTCTTGTCTTCAGAGCAACCATCCTTCATATTTGTGAGATGTGTGTGGTTTCTTTCACTCCTCAGCTAAAAAGTGAAAAGATAGCTATGGTGTGTGTATGTGTGCGCGTGCACGCGTGTGCGCCATAAAACCAACAGAGAACATGAAGTAAGCATGCGATTTATTTGGAGTCTGTGGTTCAGCCATGGCAGGTGTATGGAGTATCAGAGCCATCATACCCCCAGTCTACGGAAGAAGAAACCGAGGCTGCCAAGCATCAGGAAGAAATTGTTACTATGAACACACGGCTGGGAAGCCGAGAGCTGGGACTGGAGCCAGACGGACAGGCTCCTCATCCAGCATAGAAACGAGAGAAGTCACTCCTTGGGAAGAGCAAGAACTCAGACAGCCTAGGGTGGGGTCCGAGGGAGGAGGAGTGCGTACAAGAATGGCCATGGTATAGGAATGAAAGAGAGAGGGAGGGAAGAAATAGAAGGAGGGACAGAGTGAGGGAGAGGGAGAGAAAGGATGCATTTGATGAGCACAGAAAATGATTCCCCAAACTCGACATCCAGAAAGTTCTCCCTAAGCTTAGCAAGAGTCTAAGGGTTCCTCACTGATGACGCATACTGACCTATGTGCCCGGGTCATTCTTCTTTTAAGTTTTATTATTTTATTTTATTTTTTTATACTTATTCACTTTACATCCAGCTCACTGCTCCACTCCTGGTCACCCCCCTCTCACAATCTTTCTCCCATCTCCCCTCCTTTTCTCCTCTGAGTGGGTGGGGCCCCGTGGTATCCCCCTCCCCCCCTGTCATTTTAACTCTCTGCATGGCTAGGCATTTTCTCTCCTGCTGAGGCCAGACAAGGCAGCCTAGGTAGAAGAACATCTCTAAGTACAGGCAACAGCTTTCGGCACAGCCCCTGCTCCAGTTGTTTGGGACCCACATGGAGCTTGGGGACAGGAACTCCACAGGAAGACCAACAGAGTCAGTTAACCTCTCAGAGTCTGAACCACCAGCCAAAGAGCATATACGGGCTGGACCCAGGCTTCCCGGCTCGTATTTAGCAGATGTACTCAGGTCATTCTACACTGTAGGAAGCCCAGCAGTGTCCCTAGCTCTGCCCACTAGATGTCAGTAAAAAAAAAAAAAAAAGTTCAGATATTGCCAAATGTCCCTTGGGGAATAAAAGTACATTGGGAGCCGGGCGGTGGTGGCGCACGCCTTTAATCCCAGCACTTGGGAGGCAGAGGCAGGAGGATTTCTGAGTTCGAGGCCAGCCTGGTCTACAAAGTGAGTTCCAGGACAGCCAGGGCTATACAGAGAAACCCTGTCTTGAAAAACCAAAAAAAAAAAAAAAAGTACATTGGGATGGGCACTTCAGAGAGCGGTGGGTTGAAATCAGAATGGAGCAGAAAGATGAGCAGATGAGAGATGAAGGAAAGAAAGCCAAAAAGTTAGATAAATGTTCAGAAAACTGATGTGAGAGCAGAAAGTGTGGCCAAGGGGGCTGGTTGCTGTTTTAAAACTTCCGGTTTTTAAAAATCAAGTATATGAGGTTAGAGAGTACAGAGAAGGTCAAGGAGGAGAAAAGGATACAGGACAGAGTGGAAGCTTACAGATGGAAGGGAGGGAGGAAGGGAGGGAGGGAGGGAGGGAGGGAGGGAGGGAGGAGGGAAGGAAGGAAGGAAGGAAGGAAGGAAGGAAGGAAGGGAGGGAGGGAGGAAGGGAGGGAGGGAGGAGGGAAGGAAGGAAGGGAGGGAGGGAAGAGGGAGGGAGGAGGGAAGGAAGGAAGGAAGGAAGGAAGGAAGGAAGGAAGGGAGGGAGGGAGGGAGGATGGAGGGAAGGATGGAGGGAGGGAAGGAGGGAAGGAAGGAAGGAGGGAAGGAGGGAGGGAGGGAAGGAAAGAAGGAAGGAAGGAGGGAGGGAAGGAGGGAAGGAGGGAAAGAAGGGAGATATAAGTGGATGTGAATTTGTGAATTCCTGGAATAGACAACATGGAATGGGATCCTGACCACATGTTCAGAGCTCGGCCTTTGAAAGCAGTGGATACTCCTACTCGAGGGACCAAGGAGAAAAGTTGGTGTTTGAAGATGTAGGATGCTGTGCATATTTGGGAGAGAGAGAGAGAGAAAGAGAGAGAGAGAGAGAGAGAGAGAGAGAGAGAGAGAGAGAGAGAGAGAGAGAGAGAGAACTCCCATCTGTTGCTTCTATTTTCCAAGCCAGGCATGTGGCATGGTCATCCACAGAGCTGGGCAGGAGCCTGGGGAGGAGGAGGAGGAGGAGGAAGGAGGCAGGGAGGCAGCAAGGAAAGCCAAGAAGGGGAGGGTAAGATGGCTAGGTGGTGCTGATAGCCATTTCCAGTCTGGAGCTGGGAATTTAAGAGGAGGCCAGCCTGTGTCATGTAAGGATTTTCTATAGCAACTTCATGCTGTTTGGGGATCAGCATGGATCACATGGGCAGAAACCGTGGGAATTGACAGCAGCTTCCCCAGGTAGCCTTAAGGAGTAGTTCTCCAACACGGAGTGGTTCTGCTCTGGCCAGAGAGATCCGTGAGCACCTGTTATGTCAAGAAGCGGGAGTCCACGGCATCCTGTCATTCCTCAGGATCAGAAAACAACTCCCTAGGCCACTTGAATCCCCCACCTCCTTCTCCCTGTAGAAGTGTGATTCCTGTGTGTCCCGGCGAGATGGGACCAGACTGCTGACCCTCCACAAATGGAGAACCCTGCTTCTCTTCAAGCCGTGTCTGCCTCCCACACAATGGTAGTGCTTTAGTCTGGATCTGCAATGCCCTCTGGAGACAATGTATTAAAGAATTGATCCAAGACTACCAGCACTGGGAGATGGTAGAAGCATTAAATGGTGAGGCCTGGCCAGAGGTGTTCGGGCCATTTGGGATATATATACTCTCCAAGGGACTTTGGCACTCTGTTTCCTGTCTGTACCATGATGGGAACAGTTTTACTCTTCAGGTTCCCCACTGTGCTGCCTTGTCTTATCTCAGAACCAAAACCCACAGGGCCGACGGACCATGAGCTGAATGTCTAAAACCAAGTCAAAAGAAACCTATGTCACTTTATAGGTGACAGTCTCAGGTGTTTATCAGCGCAGCAGAAATCTGACTCAGAAGCCACCTTTGCTTAGGCAGTTGTGCACAGTCCTAGAGGGATGATGGAAGCACATGTGAGGAGAGACCCCAGTAAGAATCAACATGCAGAACTCTAGTCAGTCAACATGATGAACATCTGCTTACTCGTCTTCATGTGGGGTAAGTCCTCTATGGCCGCCGACCAAAGACAACTCCCTGAGAGGCATTTAAATCGGCCCCGAACCCTTTCTTCTGGAATCCACGCATCTTCTCCTTCATGGCTTTAATAGTAAGAGAGTTCCAGAAGCCTGAAACAATGTCTATTCTATTGGAATCAGAAAGCCGTATGCGGAAAACACTTTGACTCGACTCAGACAGCCTGAGGAGGCCAGCTGTATGCTTGGTGTAACATTTGGAAGCTCCCTCAGCAAGTGCAAAGGTCGGACAACTATAACCACACCAGGAATATGGGTTTTTTTAGAGGATCACTGGCAGGGTGGCTACTAACCAGATAATGAGAAGAAGCCCAGCACCGCACAGGGCCTCTCACAGAGGGTAAGACAAGCCAGGAGTGTGAAGATAAGCACTGCCTGCTTCCATTTCTATCAGAAACAGCTCAGTTCCCCATCCACAGGCTCCAAGACTAGAACACTGGTTGCCAAGGGACTGAGGTGAGGAAAAGGGGCATTTGTTTACTGATGTCCACAAAGTTTAAGTGAAGCAAGATAAAGAAGGTTCTGAGACTCTATACAGCCTGTACCCATGGTCAGCATTGCTTTCTGGGCACTAGAAAATGTGTCGAGAGGTTAGAGTGGCACAAGCCTTTAATCTCATCACTTGGGGGGCAGAGGGAGGCTGCATCTCTGAGTTCAAGGCCAGCCTGGTCTACAGAGTGAGTTCCAGGACAGCCAGGGCTACACAGAGAAACCCTAAAGAGGTGTAGAGTTCTCGAGACATGTGCTCTACCAAAATAAAACTCAAAATTTCAAAAATGAAGAAAGTAGTGTGAAGAGAGGGGGCAGGGATGGAAGAAGGAAAGAGGGGGAAGAGAGAGAAAGGGAATGAAGGAGGAAAGAAAGGCTAGAAGGAAGGAGGAAGAGAAGGAACATTAAAGAAAGTGAGGAGGAAGAGGGAGGGAGGGAAGGAAGGAGAAGGAAGCAGTGGAGGAAGGGGAAGGAAGAAGAGGGAAACAATGAAGGAAGGGGAGGGAGAGAGTGACAGGAAGGAAGAGACATAAAGCAGAAACTATTCCCACTCCACAGCTTGTTAGAACCCAGTTCCTGGGCCCCACCTTGAGCTGACTCAGTAGACCTAGGCTGAGGCCACATTTGCATTTCTGAGCCCCACAGCTCCTGCTAGGGATCCTGGCCCAAGGCCGCCTCCCTAACCAGGAGCCCTTTGGCAAAGGCAACTGCTCAAAGTGTCAGAGTCAAGTTTGAACCCGGGCCCTCTTGAGTTAGGCCAAGTTGGCAAGTTCTGTGCCTGCTCATGTATGCCCAGGGGACTGTCATATTGCACACCTTGAGAAAGTATTTTGAAAGTCAGAAAGAAATCATGTCAAATCCAAGGCCTCGAGGAGGCACCCTGTAAAAGAAAATGGGAGGCTATTCTTGTCCCTAACCTAAGGCATCACAACTCGGGGCTGTTTGGAGCAGGCATTCAAGACAAGCACCAACGCGGCCTTAGGAGTCGTGAGGAGGTTACCGAATTGGTTACCTTCCCACTCTCTCGTCCTCCTCTTCTGAACACCCAGGCACCGAAATAGGCCTCAACACCCACTGAGGCACTGCCAGTAATGACATTTTTAAGCGGAGGAGAGAACTGATCACTTTCAAACTTGATATTATTTTAAGTACATTATCTCTAAAAATCTGGGTCAGGATAAAAAATGAACTTGTGCTCATAGGATGTTACAGCTGGAAGGAAACTTTAAAACCATCTAATTTTCTCATCAAAGGTGAGGAAATGGAGGCCCAGAGAGGGCAGAGACTTGCAGAAGGAGGCACAGCAAGCTAAATGGCAAGGGCAGCTCTAGTAATAAAGAGTACTCCCTGGTTGCTAAGTAGATGGTTTTCCAGCTATGGTATAAATAAAGATTTATTTATTTAATGTATATGAGGGTTTTGTGTTCATGTACATGAGAACTGGCTGCTCTTCCAGAGGTGCTGGATTTTTATGTCAACTTGGCACAGGCTGGGGTCATCAGAGAGGAGGGACCCTCAAATGAGAAGATACCTCCATAAGACCAGGTTGTAGACAAGCCTGCGGGCATTTTCTTAATTAGTGATTAATGGGGGGGGAGAGTCCAACCCATTGTGGATCCTGGGTTCTATAAGAAAGCAGGCTGAACAAGCCATGGGGAGCAAGCCAGTAAACTGCAGCACTCCTCCATGGTTTCTCCCTCAGTTCCTACCTCCTGGTTCCTGCCCCATTTGAGTTCTTGACCACATGTCCTCCGTTGATGGACTATATGACTCGGAAGCGTAAGCCAAATACGCCCCTTTCTCCTCAAGTTGCTTTTGGGTCATGGAGTTTCTTCACAGTGATAGAAACTCTAAGAAACTGGGGTCAGTGGGAAGCCCCAGAGATTCTGAGTACACAGGAGCTTCAAATCAAGGCAATACATCTCTTTCCCTAGATCAGATCAACATCAGAGTCTCTAAAAATAAGGGATTTGCAGGAGGGTGGGAGTGGGCTCTATAGATAGAACCCTAGGTCCAGTGCGTGCTAAGCATGTGGTTTACACACTGAAAACTGAGCTATACCCTCCAGCCCAGGGGGATTTTTCTTTCACCAATGAAGGGCATTTATTAAAAACAATGGCCCCACACCATGACACTTCCTTTCTTAATTTGTTTTTCTCTCTGGTGGGTCAGAAACCTGGCCAGTTTCTTTCCCCCTTAATTTTTCTACTTCCGGCTTCTGGCAGGCCCTTCCTTTTCCTCTTCTCTCCTTCTCCTCTAACATTTTACCCCAGGTCAGAAAGAGCTTGCTCCGTGCCCAGGGCAGAGCACACATCTGTGACTTCAACCGATAAAGATAAAGAAGCTGAAGGCAGCTCCGTGTTCATTTTTTCATTTTTGCCTGTTCTCCGCCCTTCACTTAGCCAACGTTTATAGATGCCATCAACTGCCATGCATTCAGGAAATGCCTCTGGGCTTACAGTCAGCGCCTTTCAGCAAGCATGCTCTGCATGCCCACGCTCAGAGGACCACGTCCGCTGGCCCCTGGGCAACACCAGCGATTCAGGGAAGAACAAGACGGACAGAGTCCCTGCCGTTGGGGGTGTCCACGCTGAGTTTTGAGAAATGGTTGATTTCTGAGTAGAGTCTAAGTACCTGCAGCAGGGGTCCGGATATGGCAGCTGGTGTAGGAACTGGTTCACACAAACCTCTAGAAGTCTATCACTCAGTTTTGTGGAGATCTTTTCAAGCTGGTGATTAACAGAGCCAGCATTAGCAATTAAGCTGCGTAACGATAAATGATATCAGAAACAGCAGTCACAGACACTGGTGGGCTTAGCCTCCTTTCTCAATTATTTTTATTTGTGCGTATGTGGGTGTGGCATATATTCCTGTGTGTTTGCCTGTTCAAATGTCTATGAGTAAACATGTGCATGTGTTGGGGGGCAGAGATCAGTGTCTGGTGTGTCCCCCTATTCTCCAGTTTTTATTTGTTGAGGCACAATCTCATCCTGTACCCAGAGGTCACGCTTTAGCCAGTTTGCCACAGGGATCTCTTGTCTCTGCCTTCCAAGTGGTGGGATTACAGGAAGGTCACCACACCCACCCCACATTTATGTTGGTACTGGGGATACAAATTCCAGTCTGCTCACACGGCAAGCAACTTTACCCACTGAGCCCATCTCTATGGTTCCTATCCCACAGTTTTCAATGAACCATTTTGTTCATGGATCAACTGTTCGCTCACAGACTGTGACATGGGAGGACAGTTGTAGAGAGCCGTGTTGGGGCACCATGCCACCTGGCAGGAACTTGACACAGACCAAGGCAAAGCCCATTGTTCTCCAAGGACCTGCAGTTTCCTGAGAGGCACTAGCCACCTGACGCCAGCCACCTGCGGAGCAAGCCATCCGGTTCTGCCAGAGTTTCCAGCCTTTGGGGGAAAGGTTTTCCCCCTGCCAATATATATATATTTGGAGATCCTCACTAAACTTCGAGCCTTGAACAGGAAATTAGTCTTGGCTTCATTTTCCTCTCGCCATCCTGTTCTATCCCCAGCTTTCCTTCTAGGTAACCCGGTAACCCGTTTGAAGTGACCGCGGGCAGTTACAGACAGTGGAAAGTCGGGCACTCTCAGGACATGCTAGCATCTACCTGCAACAGCATCTGAGGTCACCATTATTTCTGTGAGCTATGCCATTATCCCCAGAGGCCACAAGAGAGATTCTCAGACTTGGGCTTGGGTAGTGGTGAACCTCAGGTCAGGAAGATATTTCCTTGCAAAGCAGGGTGAAGCTCCTGTATAGTGGACAGAGGAGATGTGAGCTTTGGATGGAAGCACTGGTGGGACCTTTAGATTCTACAGATAGAAGGGCTTTTGGGATAGGTAGGTCCATAGTGAGCTGAAGGAAGAGATGGGCCGGCGGAGCAGACCACCGAAGCAGAGTTGAAAGAACCTTCCATATTGGATGGAAAAAAGTAAGACTAGGCTGTTAGCGCTGATCTGGCTATTCCAGCCCCTACTTCCCCCTCCCCTATGTGAATTATCTCCATTCTCCCCATTTTTCTCTCTCTTTCTCCCACACTATAAATAATTCCACGTCTTTGTTCTTTGCCTTGGGAATAGCTTTCCCAGCTGTTACTGTGTTTCTGAACTGAATAAAGCTTCTCTTGAAATCTACAAAAGAAATTGATTGAGCTCTGTGTGTGTTTTAAAGTGGCTCAACTCCATGGGGTGGGGTGGTGGTGGGGGGGGAAGAATTTCAATTGCAAAATGAATAACATGGAGTGCCTCTAATAGCCTTTTGTCCCTTTGTGTGCAGATGTGCGGAAGAGCTCACGGTTAGAGTGGCCCTTCCTGCCTTGCTGTGGCAGAGTGAGAGGAACAAGCACAGGCCAGGGGTGGAGCACTATCCTTGGACCCTCCAAGAACCCCATGTTTCCCCCCCCCCCCCGCCCCAGGATGCAGCATTTACCAGCCACATCTCTTGGAAGAGCTTCAGGCATGGGTGGACTAGTTTCTTAGCAATAATCACTGTTTTCTGGCATTATGGGAAGCAGTTCTAGAAGGCAGAACTGCCGAGGAATGACATCTGCTCAGAGAGGATGGTGAGGAGAAAAGCGAGCAGTACATATGGTCTCCTTTCAAGGCCGAAGGAGCTGGAGGCGGATTTCTCAGGGATGTTGGCTCCATGAAGGGGGAAATGGCTGGGGTTTCTCTCATCCAGGAAAGGAGACTGGCCACTAGTGTCAGCTGAGAGAGCTTTAGACCACCCGAGAGGAGCTACAGGAGTAGATATCATTAGAACACAGAAAGCACGCACATGCACACGTGCGCGCACATATACACACACACACACACGCAGACATACACACACACACAGACATACACACACACAGACATACACACAGACATACACACACACAGACACACACAGACATACACACACAGACATACACACACAGAGACACACACACACAGACACACACACACACACAGACACACATACACACACACACAGACATAGACACACAGACATACACACACAGACATACACACACACAGACATACACACACACACACACACACACACACACACATTTACTTGTTCTTCATGCTGATACCCAGATGGCCAAATGATGGCTGACCTCCTCTAGAACAATCATGGTGTGGTTTGTCACGATAAGCCTGGAGAGATTCCAAGGTGCTCCAACCTGAGTCACCAGGCTCCAGAGGACCCCGCCCCATGGCCACCAAAATTTGCCACTCTTAAAGTACAGAGTTCAGGGGCATTAAGTATACGTGCAACGCCATGCAGCGGCGTCACTATAGGGTTTCAGAAATTTCCATCACTGTTAATGGAAACCCCACATCTACTGAACAGTCACCCTTGGCTCCCTGACCCCCTCCTCCCCCCCCCCAACCCCGTCCTTGGTACTTGCTTTTCTGCTTTCTATCCTATGCATTTTTCTTTTCTGGACATTGTATGCAAGTGGAATCAGTATACAGTATGTGACCTCTCATAACTGGCTTCTTTCTCTAAGCAGCAGGCTGGTGTGTGTATGTGCGTGTGCGTGTGCGTGTGTGTGCATGTGTGTGTGTGTGTATGCATGTGCGTATGTGCGTGTGCAAATGCGTGCATGTATACTGATGTCCATGTGCCACAGCGTGTGTGAAGACCAGAGGGCAAGTTTTGGGAATCAGTTTTTCTGCTTCCACCATGGGATCTAGGACTTTCACCCACTGAGTCACCATCCTGTAGTGTGTCCCTTTTGTATCTGAATAGTTTTTCATTGCATGGATCCATCCCATTTTGGTTATCTTGTATTACATTTTTGTCCATTATGTACCCAAACATAGTACTCAGCCCTCTCCCTCTATTACCACAGTGATTTCTACTACTCTATGTGACTAATGATATTTTACAGTATACCGTGGAGGTTAAATAATATATACCATGTAAAGTCACCAAAGCAACCAGTGTTCATCAGTATTACTAGTGTATAGCCATTATAATTATTCTATAACTTTAGGAGCCTATGAATTCCTTATGATCTCATTTATTTTACAATATACCTTAAGTATATTATATATACCTCAAGACTTGACAGCCCCAGAGAGAAGGTAACTAGATGAGGTACCTTTCAGAACAATATTGAACTTCATCCCCCATTTGTTTCCCATCTTGGGGGAGGGGCACTACAGCCGTGGTTCTTACTATATTATTTACAGCAAGGAGTTCCTGACCTGCATGGGAAGCAATCTGGTGCCCAGTGGCTCTTCTTTTTCTCATATACAGGCACCAATGTTTCTCAAATTTATACTGTTGTTGATAGGACAAACAAAGATAGCTGGTGTCAAAGCCTCTTACTTTTGTATGACTTTTCAATCCGATAGTCTTTACATGGGAGATGAGCCACCACTAGCACATAGCAACACCACGAGAAACCCAAAACAGTCAGCTCAGATGGAAACGAGACCATCAGTGTGAGTTTGGTGACATTTATTGTGAGTTTGGTACCAACTCACGTTCTAGGTAAGGTAATGGGGTTATGAATAAGAAGCAGGGGACTTTTATTGTGCACACTGTAGCTGAGTAGACCAGGGTCAGTGAAATGACGAACCACATGTCAGCCTAAGACCCACTACTAACTCCATCCCTCAGAGAAGAGATGAAATCATTGTGAGCTGAAGTCATCTGGAAAGGTTTCAGGGAAGAATCCGGAGGGATAAACTAGGTTGGAAAAGGACCCGAGGCTCCAGGTAAGGCAGAGGCTGAAATGAGGAAGGAGTGTGGAGCTATAACATTGGCTTGCCTGAAGTAGAGTGTCTGATTTGGAATGTAACTTCCACAGTCGGTAGGTCAGAGCAGCGAAGCTGGAAGGAGGCTTGACCAGAAGACAAAATCCACTGGAGCGCTCAGTGGGAGGGGCTGAACGAAGCATGTACCAGGAAACGCAGTCTAGCTGAAGCGGAGAACCAGGAATGGGTGCAGGCGGACTCAAAGATGTTTCCATTCCATGTTGTGGTTATTTCAGGAACTCCATCAGGATCAGACTCTGCCTGCAGCACTGTCTCTTTTGACACCGTATCTTTGCCCTCCACACTGTCTTCTAACAAAGACATGCAAATTTGCATTGCTCAGACGGGCTGTGGACCTTGGTCTGGTCGCCTGAGAACCTCTTGCATTATTTCCAGGTTCGGGAAAGGGCGTCGTATGCCCTCTGGGAGTAGACAATGGATCGAAAGCTTGCCGGGTTGGCTTTATAATGCCTTCCTACTCTCAGTACTCTTTTAGGAAATGGCTTTCATGTGTTGAAGTCCATCTTGACCATGTTCCTCCCTGCTCTGTAGAGGGCAAAGGGCAGAATATTGAGGACTGGTATGCTTGGACAGGCCCACACCACTGAACTATCAGCTGATTAACTCCTGAGGATACAGCCTCTTGGTAGCTCTCTGGTAAGTCGCCCTAACTTACCCTGGAGAAGAGACATGCCTATTCTTGTCTGCACATTTCTGGGGTTCTGAGAGGGACAGTATTAAGGACACACTCGACTGCAGAAGGCCTGCACATCCCCTCACCATCTTCTTATCTGTGCTGGAAGGTCACTTGTGTGATTCCTCAAACAGAACCACATGGGATCAGAAGGATCGGGTACCACTCACTAAAGGTACTGCTAGATACTCTTAGCATCCACAAACCTGTACTTGTGTCTGTCATTCTGCATCTCACTGCTGCAGCTCAGCTCAGGACCACCAGCCACTCTCCAGCTCTGCTTATTAATATCTTATGTAAGCTCCCCTTGCACCTAAATCAGCTCTCTGTCTCTGCCTCTGCCTCTGCCTCCTTGAATTTCTTGAACTCTGTTGTGGCCTAGTTAATACTTTTAATAGCCATTCTGAAACATCTCCTTCTATATTTAGATTTTATTACTATGTGAGGCATAATATTTAATCTGATAATTACTGTTATTAATTAGGATCAAAAGAACCCAAAGTTTGCTAATGGTCAGATATCAATGACTTAACCAAACGGCAGCTAAAGAAGTCAGCGTAACTTGTAGATTTATTGGTAGTCAATAAATTCTGGGGTTTTTTTTTTGTTTGTTTGTCTGTTTGTTTGTTTTTGAGACAGAGTTTCTCTGTTTAGCCCTGGCTGTCCTGGAACTCACTCTGTAGACCAGGCTGGCCTTGAACACAGAAATCCACCTGCCTCTGCCTCCCAAGTGGTGAGTTAAAGGCATGTGCCACCATTGCCCAGCACCAATAAATTCCAATATTGTGGAAATACACATCTATGTTTCTAACAGCATACTTGAGGCAAAGGTAGCATGAGAACCATTCTTGTTCCTAATCTGTGGCTTCCCTCATGTGTCAGTTTTCTATTACTATAGTTAAGTACCCAAGAGTTTTATATGAGAAAAGATTTATTTAGCTCATACTTCTGGAGGTCTTAGTCTAAAATGAGGTGGACTCCTTGATGAGGATTTCTGATGGGGGTGTCAGGTGGCAATAAAGGAAATGCATGGCAGAACAAATTACTCACCTCATGGCCGGGAAGCAAAAACAACAAGAAGAAGGCAATGTCCCACAACCCCATCAAGAGCATCTCCTAATAACATAACTGCACTTCTCCAAGCTCAACCTCCTAAAGTCCCCACCATTCATCAATGCCCCCATATCAGCTGAATTCCAGATCCCAACTACAGCATCTGGCTCAAGAGACCCAAAGGCTCATTCACATCTCAGTGTGCAAAAGGCCTTTGCTCCATCACCAAGACTCTCATTAGTGTTTCAGCATTGCTTAAAAGTCTAAATCCAAAGTCTCCCCTGAGATGCCAGGCCAAGTCAGTAAGTGAGCCACTGTGGAAATAAAAAAGAAAGTGGCATACTTCCAAGATGCAAGGGTAGGCTAGCCACAGTATAAATATTCCTATATCAAAAGGGAGGAACAGGAAATAGTGAGAGAGATGTGCTCAAAGCAAGACCAAAACCCAGGGAACATTCATTCCTCAAGCTCCACGCCTAGCATTTAGGGCATACTGAAGTGGAATGTAGGCTTGCAAGAGCTTGGGCAAGCCTGCTTCTATGAATTTCCTAGTTGCAGTCTAAACGACTGTTGTTTTTCCATTTTTATTACAATTATTTACTCATTTTCTATGTGCACACATGCATATGTGTGCCCTGGCACATTTGTAGAGGTCAGAGGACAGCTTTAGGGTATTGATTCTCTTTTTCCATTATGTGAGTTCTAGGGAATGGACTCAAATTGTCAGGAATGGTGGCAGGTGCTTTTACTGGCTGACATGTCCTGCCGGCCCTAAATGGCCTATTCTTTCAGGCCTATTTTTCTTATTGCCTATAGTTTCCCTTAGCAGACAGACACTGTGCATGGCAGACTCCCTGGGAGTCTCTATTACCATTTAGATTCATGTTCTTCACACTGGATTCACATTACTCTTTCAGGGGTTACTTGTAAGGCCTTGGACCCTAGCACAAACTGCCTGCCCTGCACTCTCCTTGGAAAACTGGTGGAAGCTGCCATGACCCTGTAACTCTTACATTCTGCAGGCCAGGAAAATGAACATCATATGGATGGAGCCAAAGTCTGCAGCCAGTGCAAGCTGTACTTGAACCTGAAGTGTGTGTGTGTGTGTGTGTGTGTGTGTGTGTGTGTGTGTGTGTGTGTGTGTACGTGCATTCGTGCCTGCACCCACACACATTTGTTGAAGCGCAGATCACAGGGCCATGCTGATCATGCAAGGTACTGTATGATCTTTTGAAATTATTCAGTCCTGAGAAGCCAATTTGTATTTGCACATCTCTATGACTGTGATGGGTGAGGCACCTCTGCAGATCTCTGGGATCTCCTCAAGGCATCCTTCCTATTGTTCATGCAAAGCACTTGGCTTCTCTTTATGGGTGCTAATCCCTTTGGCAACTATGTCCTTACAAGGGCTCCTTTTTTCTGCCAAGTCTACCCTTTTTGTTTTTCTCCTTTTCACGGCTCCTCATTCTCACTAAACTTGGCTGAAAACAGCCAGTAAAATCCATGCTTCAGCCTGAGTATGTCTTTGCTTTGGATTTCTCCCATCACATAAAATAGCCCATAATCTTGAAGTGTAACCTTCCACACAGCATCAAGACAAGGACAAGGACAAGACTGCCAAATGATCCCATGGTGTGACAAGGATGCCTCTAGTCCAACCGCCAACAGAGTCCTCCTTTCCATCTGAAACCTCATCAGCCCCTTACTGCCTATATTTCTATCAGTAGTCTAGTCTTCTCAGCATTCATCAGAATTGCCTATTAAATGTCAAAAATGCTAAAAAGCCTTTTCTTTTTTTGGAGTGGTAGGCAAGAGCTTTACCACCGAGTTTTATCCTAGCCTCACCACTGAAAACATTTTAAGATGTCTCTCTCTTGCTCCTTCAAAGTCTTCTAAATCCATACATGATAGAGTATACTTCCTTACCATTGTGGAGCAATAATAGCTATAATCAGCAGTCTGTTCTTGGTATCAGTTTTCTATTAGCTTCCCATCACTGTAAAACAACAATAATAACAAATCCAGAGATAATTATATTGGAAAAGCCTCATTTAGTTTATGGTGCTAGAGGATCCACTTCAAGATTGGGTGGATTCATTGGCTTGGCCTCTGCTATGGCTACCAGATGGAGATGTTGGAGAGTACATGACAGAAAAAAACTGCTTAACTCAAGGCTAGGAATCCAAAGCCAGAGAAAAAGGACAGAATCTTGAAATTCCCTTTTAGGATAGGTCCCAATAAGCTAGTGGCCTTTCATTAGTTGCTAGGTCTAGGAGATAAGAGGCAGCATCTCCCCAGACCTTCTACCTTCCTATTGAAAGTATCCACTACTGCTAAGAGTTTAACTCTTGGACCTTTAGAAAAATACTCTAGATGCTAACTATAGCACCCCATAAGAACTTAATGCAATTTTGTTCTTTTTTTTTTGAAACGGATGATTTTTATTTTATTTTATTATTTTTTTAATGTATGAGAGCTCTGCTGCATATACACCCACATGCCAGAAGAGGGCATCAGATCCCCTTAGAGATGGTTGTGAACCACCATGTGGTTGCTGGGAATTGAACTCAGGACCTCTGGAAGAGCTCTTAAGCGCTGAGCCATCTCTCCAGAAATAATTTAATTTAAATCATTTGTGAGGCAACTTGGGACCAGTTTGGAGCAAGGTATGTTCTTTACTGTGGTGACGTGATAGGAACATGACTAGGTGGAAGGAGGAGAGGACAGGTTATTTAGACCTGTATTTCTACCTCTTCCAGATAACACTTAAAGAATCAGATATTTCGTGAATTATCAGGAGATTATCACTGTACCTTGACACAGGATGAATGACTGTCTCCATCTTCTTAATTAGTGGGTTATAAGGAGGGTGAACAGAAGTCTTGCTTTATCTGGGACCAGGTTATATCTGTCACGTCAGCCTAGTTATAAAGACAGACTTACATAAGGCATAAAAGTAGCTTAAGCAGGGAGAGGATTTAACTCCCCAAACCACACACAAGTCAGGATGGGTACCAAGGACTCAGCCCAGAAAGACCTGCACAGGGCCTCCTGTGGTTGGTTTGTTTGTTTGTTTTGTTTTTTTTCTATATGGCTTTAGTTGTTGTCTTTTTTCTCTGCCTGATAACTTTTCTTCAAGGCAGAGTTTATATTCTCCTTAAGTGGTACATATGACAGTTTCTATTATTAGAAAGCCCAGGAGTTTCTTAGTTGCTAGGCCCTAGGAGATAAGAGGAGGAACTTTAGGGCAGTGGATAAAGCCAAGGGAATTCTGGGAAATTGAGGGAAAGTGCAGTTTTAGAAAAGTTAGAGAGGTGTAGTTACTTCATGGTCCAAAACAATAAGTTAGGTACCTCATGTTTATTGAGTATACTTCCTGGCATTCATCTGCATTAAATAACCTGGTTATTACTTTATAATCCAAAGAAGAGTCCTATTTCTCTCTCACTCCATACAGAGAGATGCCGTCCACTGTAAAGTGGAAGATTATTCTAGTTTGCTTTGCTTTTTTTTTTTCTTGCTGTGATAAATACCACAAACACCAAAAGCAACTTGTAAAGCTAAGGGTTGGACTTATTTATTTCCAGGTCACAGTCTATCTTTGAAGGAAGTCAGGGCAGGAGCTCAAACTGAAATTGAGGCTTATTGGTTTGCTCTCTGGCTCTGCTCAGTTAACTTTCTTGCAGAACTGCCTAGGGATGGTGCTGCCCACAATGGGCTGGTCCTTTCTATATCAATTATTAGTCAAGCCAGTGCCCCACAGACATGATCACAGGTGAATCTAGTTGAAACAGTTTCACAATTAAGATTCCCTCTTCCCAGGTATGTCAGGTTGACAATTAAAAAACGAACCTTGGTAGAGACAGGGCTGACCTTGCAACAGGAAGATCAAGGACTTCCTTTTCTGAGTGCGTGTGGTTTCAGGTGGGTCCTACTTTGCCCTTGGAAGGTGATTCTGTTTACCTCTATGTGCACAAGTGTTTAGCTGATAAAGTCAATATTCTAAGACTCTGAGAACAGAGGTCAATGTAGCTGGTAGCGACTTCTACCTACTGAGAATGATCCTATTGAAAGGGTCACGTGTTTCTTCTTCCTGACCATAGCTGCCATCTTTACCCAGAAGCATTTTCTCCCTTGGACAACCTCTGCCTTAAGTTCTAGGTTTCAACACAGGTCCTGTTGACAATGACAGTAGCAATAGCAAATGGCAGAGGATATACCTTCTGGCCCATTCATCTATCCATTTTTAAATTTTCTCTTCCTGGGGTAGTTACTAACCCTGTCCCAGGATACCGAGATGTGGAACTTACCACAGAAGTTGGAGATGTTTTTGGAAGACATCTTTTTTCTGGAAGGAAAAAAGGTGAGCGTCAAACCATATTGTATTACCAGTCAACTGAAGCGGAACCCAACGTTCCAAATGGTCATCTTTTTATTTATCTTTTACTGTAAATTCCTTGAAGGCAGGGTCCTTTTTTAAAATTTTATTATTATTTTTTTTTATTTTGTGTAACCCCAGAGTTGGCAACAGTATTTGGCACATATGCTGAATTCTCAATAATTACTTGCAATTCCCAACAGAGCCCTGTTCTCTCCTCTTCCAGCTCGCCTCCTCTCCTCTGCCTGGAACATCTTCCTTTGGCCCTTTGCCTAAGTGACTCCTCATCCTCATCTTTAGAGGTTCCACTCATGTGTCACGTCCCCAAGATACCTCCCCTGACCTTAACTCCCCTCCCCGAGTCCCAGCGGGATTAGATGCTCCTTCCCTGGATTGCCTCATTAGCCAGGAAGGGCTGTCTCTCCTACTAACCAGAGGGGCTTCTGAGGAGAACACAGGTCCTGGCACACAGTAGATTGTCGGTAAATATTTGCTGAATGGGTAAAGATGGTTTTATAAGCAACGTCTGATCCTAGGCACAGATAAGATGAAAAAGATAGTGGTCAAGTTACTCGAACATTTTTGAGGCTTAACTTTTTCAATCTATAAAGATGAGGCCGAGTGATAATACCTCTTCCACCTATACTGTAGCAAATTACAGACTCTCTTTGAACCTCTAACATCCCTACGTAGTAACGTCACATGATCTGCAGCCACTGCAGGTGCTGCCTTGATTTGGACCCTGGGATCAGTCCTGTGTTGTTCAGGGGAATTTTGACCAGCCAAGCTTCTTTATTTATTAAGTGGTACTTATGTCTTGTCCTTGAGACCACTCAGTAAATACACAATATTTACCCACAAGAACTGCCAACACAGTATGGAGGGCCTACAGAGTGGGGGTGACTGCTGGGGAAGAGGAAATCACAGCAGGGCTGCCCAGGGCAGGCCCTCCAGTGGTCCTTGAAGACTCTATGGCTGAAACACCACGGGGTGGACTTTCAGGGCCTGTTTAGGAGAGAGAACAGATGGCAACTCCCTGAACTCTCAAACAAGCCACATCCTAGTCCCTCTGATAAGCACACAACCTCGAATTTCCCTTAACAACCTTTGACACACAGAGAGTTAAACATTGTGAGGGCAGAACAAAGCTAAGGGGAGGGAGAAAGATTGTTCTCTCTGTCCTATCCCTGCTCTGCCTTAGGCCCCAGGTTCCTTCCCTCCAACCTCCTGCTAGTCAATCACCCATGGGATTAGTGGAGTTAGCATGGAACACAGGATTTATAGAGAAGAAAGCAGTATGCAAGATTCAGGAGGGACACCCACCAGCAGGGTGGGACACAGTGGGACAGAAAGCAAGTTAATGCCATCAAAATGTCTGTAGCTCTTAAACATAAATACAAATTGTGAAACTGTCTGTGAACCTCTGACTTTCCCAGGTGAGTCTCACAATCTGTTGTGCCGACTTGGACCTATGACCAATCCTGTCTTATATAGGGTGGTGGAGGAAAGCTGAAGTTTTAAAAATTGTTAAAATTTATTTGTGAAGTATCAGTCTCACAAAGCTACTTAATGTGATGGCTTGGATATATATATATAATATTGGCCCATCAGAGCTTTGGACACAGCACTGAGGGACTCCACTGAAGGTGAGGAGGATGTAGAAAAAGATACAGGTAAGGAATGCTGAAGAGATGACTCAGTAGGCAAGAACACTCAGAGTTTACACTAAGGACCTGGGTTCAGTTCTCAGCACCTACATCAGGAGGTTCACAGCTGCCTATAAGCTCAGTTCCAGGGAATTGGATGCTCTTTCATTTCTGAGAGCACTTGCATGTATGTCTTTAGTACAGGTAAGCAAATGTAGTCTCACATACATATACGTCTTTTTTTTTTTAAAGGGTGAAGGGATGGATAGCAGAGGGGAGCACTGTTAACCCTTGGAACTTAATAGAAGTGGGGTACCCAGAAGCTCAGGAAACACTCCTCATTCATTCACCAGTGACAGTTGTTGACTCTTCTATGTATCAGACACTGCTGAGTACCGGGGAGGTAATAAAGGACAGTAAGAGAAGCCCCTGTCCTCTGTGGAATCTTGGGGTTTCCTCCTTCTAGAAGGGGAAAGAGGATGGGTGGCAAGCAAAGGCGTGAACGAGGCCTTTTCAGGAAGTGGTCCATGCTGTGAAGACAAGAGAGGGAAGAGAGGGAGATGAGTAGAAAGAGGTTCTACTACATTAGGAGGGATCCTGGAAGTGACCCTGTGAGGTGGTAGTGGACGCGAATTCTTAACGATGCTTTAGCAGTGCGCCGTGGGAAGGTTTTTAGACATACAGTGTTTAAAGCTCCAAGGCTAAGTCACTGTTTTTTAATTAAAAAAATATGTTTGTTTTTTTTTGCCTGTGTATGTACATGTATGTCCAAGAACATGCATCCATGAACATGCCTGCAGAGGCCAGGAAGGGTCGTCAGCTGTGTTCTGCTCTATTACTTTCTGCCTTATTGCCTCGAGACAGGGAGACAAATGAATCTAAAGACCCCCCTGCCCCCCCAGACTTGTATCAGCCAGCTGGCCAGCGAGCTCTCAGGTTCGGACTCTTCAGCCAGTTTTTAACGTGAATCATGGGATTCAGACTTGGGTCCTCATGCTTCTATGGCAAGTGCTTTACCGAGTGACTCATGTCTTCAGCCCAGGTTACTACATTATTATTCTAGCCTGGTCTACAGAGTGAGTTCCAGGACAGCCAGGGCTACACAGAGAAACCCTGTCTCAAAAAAAAAAAATGAAAAAACATTGACAACATCTGTGCTGTCAGAGTCGGTATAAAAGCGATGGGGGTCTCCATTCTTTAGGAAGGAACTCCAAGACATGCGTTCTTTTGCTTCTTGCTGACAATGTGACATCTGGGTCAGTACCTGAAGATGCTCTCTTTTCAGTATTTCTCTCTGTGTTTTAGCTGTGAGATAAGGCAGACTCTCTGATGTGGAGGAGACTTGCTTAAGGCTGGCTCCCAAACACATCTCTACGTGTGGACAGATGGGGCATATGATACCTGCCGATCTCCCTGATCTAAAGATGCACAGCCTACATATCCATCAAAGCACATGTGTTCTGTATGATTAGAGCCAACTCTGAACATGAACTTTACTGGGGCCCTTGGGTCTGCCCTTAATCAGTTTCCAGCCTTGAATGGTAAGGAGGGTGTGATCACCAAACCTCTAAGCACTGGCCTCAAACTTATGAAGAATAGTAAAGACTGGGAAATATCTAATTACAGGATCACCACCTATACACATTGGAAGTAAGTCACATGTTTCAAAGACTAGATGGTGTTCCTAGTGTTGTAACCTAAGAGAAATTTCCTCTCCTGAGGGGTGAGATGAGGTAGGATTTCTTCTCAATGATGTCCTTGATGTTGCACCATAACAAGGTTCCCGGGATCATCTCTAAGGTCTTTAAGTGCAAGCCCAAGAGGAACAGAATAAAAGAGAAGCAATCTAGTCCGAAAGAAGAATGGAGACAATACACTTCAACCTTTGGGTCCTGAGCCTCTCTCAAAGGAAAAGAGGGGCAGGTTTTATGTTTTGTCTTGGATTCACTCCCAAGTAAGAAAGGATGTTTGCGTATTTGTGGTCAAAGAGGCAAACATCCTCTCCACACTCTATCACAACTTCTTTCTTTTCTTCCAAATGTTATCCAGCAGTGGCAGACCAAGTAATTGCTCCTCCCACAAGGCATCCATACACCAATCTCTGTAATGGTGATATTGTCACTTGATACAATGAAAGGCTCTTCAGAGAGGTGATTGAGGGTCTGAAGATGGGGAGCTAATGGTGGGTTTTCTGGGTGGGCCTAATGTCATTCCAAGGAGGGCCAGAAAGAAGGGAGATATAACAAGATATGGAGACTTTGAAAATGGAGAAAGGGCCATGAACCAAGGAATGCAAGAGGTCTTTAGAATCCAGAGGACAAAGACATGATTTCTTCCCTAGAGCCTCTACGCATATCACAGCCCCAATGAAAAGTTGATTTCATCTGAAAGACACACTGTAGACTTCCGATTTCCAAGAACATATGGAAACTGTGCTGTTTTAAGCCACTATATAAAGCCATATATATATATATTTCTTACAATAGCATAAGGAAATCTGTCTACCAGCTGAAGTCCTTCAGTCTTCAAAAAGTATGTGTGCGCTTAGGCTGTGAATGTCTTATGCATACTAATTAGTATGCAGCCATTTGAAAGTTAGTACTTGGCTGTCAAGTACCTTGGTTAGGACTACTATTGCTGTGATAAAATACCATGACCAAAAGCAACTTGGGGAGGAAAGTGTTTATTTGGCTTACACTTCCATACCATAGACTATCGTTGAAGGAAGTCAGGACAGGAACTCAAGCAGGGCATGAACCTGGGGCAGGAGCTGATGCAGAGGCCATGGAGGAGTGTTGCTTACTGACTTGCTCCCTATGACTTGTTCAGTTTGCTTTCTTATAGAACTCAAAAATTACCAGCCTGAGGGCAGTCTCACAACCAGGGGCTGAGCCCTTCCCTGATCAATCGCTAATTAAGAGAATGCCATCGAAGCTTGCCTAAGGCTTGGTGTTATGGAGGCATTTTCTCAGTTGAGCTTTTCTCCTCTCTGATGACTCTAACTTGTCATGTTGGCATAGAATTAGCCAGTACACATGGGATGGGCCTCTTGATTTCTTCTAAATGCTTCTTTTGCTTTGGTAACATGACATTTATTCAATTATATGGAACATAGAACAAGGATAGTCCCCTTCCTTTTTTTTTTGTTTTTTTTTTTTTTTTGGTTTTTCGAGACAGGGTTTCTCTGTGTAGCCCTGGCTGTCCTGGAACTCGCTCTGTAGACCAGGCTGGCCTCGATCTCAGAAATCCGCCTGCCTCTGCCTCCCAAGTACTAGGATTAAAGGCGTGTGCCACCACCGCCTGGCCCCTTCCTTTTTTTGAGACAGGGTTTCATGTGGCATAGATTATACCTTAAACTCACTATGTGGTGAATTATGGACTTGAACTCCTAATTCTCTTGCCTCTGCCTCTGAAATGCTGGGATTATGGGCATTGCCACCATGCCTAGCTGTTACTTCCTTAATAAATTCTTTTGAGTAGATGAGTGAAAATCGAATTCTTTCCTATATTTCCTTTGTGTCTCAGAGGAATTGAATATGATGTATGCAAAGACATGCTATCTTTGCTGATCATTGCCCTAAAACCTAAAATGTTTTCTCTAGGATCCCACTTTTGCACCCTGGTAATACTCAAAGCCTGTTTAGGAAATGGTTGTTTAACAAGATTTGGTTAAAATAGAGAAATCGTTAAAAGTGATGTTCTCTAAGCATTAACTTGAGCATAAAACATAAAAGTATGTGATCAAAGGCTGGAGTTATTTCTCAATGCTTAAGGACACTCGCTGTTTTTGTTGAGGACCTAGGTTTAGTTCCTAGCACCTACATGGCAGCTAACAATCATCTTCAGTTCCAGGGCATCCCATGACCAAGTGCATGCCTAGTACCTATGGAGACAAGTAGAGAGCGTCAGATCCCAGGCAACTGGTGCCATCCCTCCAGCCCCTCATTTGCTATTCTTTTGATAGGTAACCAAGGACTTTGAATATATGTCTATAGACAGAAATTCCTCTTATATTTTGTATATGTACCATCCAAATTTCATCCACAATTTCAAATTCTGGTCCCTAGAGTTTCCTCAAAAACTTAAACATAGAATTGTGACATGATCCAATAGTTCTACTCTACGGAAGATAGCTACAAGAACTGGAAGCAAGGACTCAAGTAGAAATTTGTACATCAGTCTTCACTGTAGTATTCGAAACAACCCCAAAAGTTCAGTGTGGCATAGCTCTTGCTTATTAGGGGTAGGTCATCATTGACTGGATGAGAAAAGTCTCACATAGTCTAGACTGGCTTCCAACTCACTACAAAGCTGAAGATGACCTTAAATTCCTGATCCTTTTGCCTCCATCTTCCTAGAGCCTCCATGCCTGGTTATCTGTGATGCTGGGGCGGGCTTTGTGCAGGCTAAGTAAGCACTCTGCAAGAACTACCAGAACTTCTAGAACTCTGGAGCTATGTCTCTAGCCCACCATCTTCTTTTTTTGACAACTGTCCTTTTCATCTTAGCTGTGGAGGTTAAGCCAACATCTTTAAAGCATTCTTCACAAAAATACAGACTGTTCAATCCAGTGAATGAATAAATGAGAGGGTTGAAGGAGAAGAAAACTCCAAGAATTGAGCTTCACTCTGGGGGGAAAAAAACCCTTTCATTTTCCTTCACAACAACTTCACCAGAAAAACTTAAGTTCCCATATCACCAGCTTTCATTTTTAGGACAAAAGCAGACCTCCAAGTCATTTACTGTCAAAATAGTTCAAAGTTACTAATTTGGCTTTGAGGGGAATTCAATTAAATCGATCATTAGCTATTCAAAGTAGATTTTATTGATGCTGTTTCAAAATTTCAAAAATAAAAATTTTAAAGAATCATGAAAAAAAATAAGTTTCTTAAAAGCCTGCCAGTATTAATTGCCACTGTAATCAGAGCCTGTGTGAGGGGATCTGGATTGTATTATTTTTTTAAGAAGTTATTTTAAAATATAATCTTCCTGAAGCAAAAATCTCCCTGTGGTACCAGCCTGTTTGAAAGCTCTCCATGGTTCTTAGATCCTGAAGGTCATCTGTCGTGGAGACATGGCACATAGACCTGTAGTCTGACCCTCAGTGCCGTCCCTCCTGGTCTCATTGCTTTGGGGCTCTGGGCTTTCCCCATTTCAGTATCTGGTGCTTTTGTTCTGACTGTTCCTGTGCATGAAATTCTGACTCTGTGCCTTGCCCATATCCACTTGGCCTTTAGTCTTTCACCCAGGTATCATCATGACCCTGGGTTTGAGAACTTTCCCAGTTCTACCTCCAATAGTTCCTAAGCATGGTCCTTTGATCTATCCAAGGGACCGCTGTATACACATGTTGTCATGCCTCCTGTTGCCTGGTCAGGATCTCCTCAAGACCAAGTGCTGCTTGTGATCCATCACTCTAACCTCTATAGCCTCGGCTCCCAGAAGGGTCTCAAGAAAGACTGTAATGAATGAGCAAACTAACCACCTGGGCTAATACTGTGTCTCTACTGGTAACAAGATGTGACTTTATCATCTCACTGGGTCAGGAGAAAGAGATGGCCTTTATCTGCTGAGCCATTTGATGACCCACCATTATTTGTTTTTAGTTGACACTTACTATGTACCAATCACGTTACATATACTAATCAATGAACTCTTACACAATCCAGTAGGATGCACACTATTAGTATTTCCATTTTAAAACTTTACAGACAGGGAAAACATGAGACTTAGGAAGTTTGCCTAATGTTATAAAACTGATTAGCGGCTGTTTGAGGATTTGACCTTGGTAATCTAACTGCATAGCCTCATTTATATATTTATAGTCCTATGTGTATATGTTGCTTATATACATTAGTAGTTACGGGGTCTCACTATGTAGGTCAGGGTGGGTTTGAACTTTCTATTCTCATACCTCAAAGTTCTAACTGCTGGGATTACAGTGTCCTTATACCAGCTCATGCACCAAATTGTCACTGGTAAAAGTATGATGTGTGTGCCTATGTATGTACTGTGTATATGCATAGTGTAATGTGTATGAGTAGTGTATGTGTAATGTCTGTGTGTCTGTATCTGTGAAATGTGTGTGTCTCTGTGTCTGTACGTAGTGTGTGTATAACGTGTGTCTGTGTATGTATGTGTAATGTATGTGTGTACTGTGTGTGTCTGTGTAATGTGTGTATGTCTATCTGTGTGTGTCTGTGTGCAGTGTGTGTGTAATGTGTGTCTGTGTATGTATGTGTAATGTATATATGTAGTATGTGTGTATGTGTGTGTGTGTATAATGACTTTTTTCTATCACTGACTTCCAAGGGCAGCAACAATTTTTTGTGATGGGCCGAATAGTAAATATATAATAATAGTTGAGTATAATATTTTCTTATATAGATTTATTAATAAGAAAGAGTTTCTTTCTTATTAATAAATCTATATAAGAAAATATTTCTTATATAGATTTCTATGGAATGATTTCTTCTTCTTCTTCTTCTTCTTCTTCTTCTTCTTCTTCTTCTTCTTCTTCTTCTTCTTCTTTTTCTATTTTTCAAGACAGGGTTTCTCTGTGTATCTGTGGCTGTCCTGGAATTCCTCTTTTGTACACCAGGCTGGCCTCAAAGTCAGGAATCCATCTGCCTCTGCCTCTCTAGTGTTGGGATTAAAGGCATGCACCATCTGCCCAGCTTGGAGTGATTCTTAATTCTCATGAGGCTTAAGGAAGCAACCATATCATTGGATTGATTGACAGTTTATCTATAAAATCATCTTACCTTGTCAGTCATAAACAGTGAGCAGAGCTGACCTGCAGGCTGTAGTTTCCTGACCTCCAGATCAAGCCACTCTTGCCAAAATTAGTGCCAACTCCTTCCTACATAATGCAGTCCAAAATATCTCCATCACTTGGCTCTTTTGTCTTCCCTAGTGTGTTTTTATTTTCTACCTGGGGAGATTACTGATATTCCTTGGACACTTCCAAAATGCTTCATGGTACATTCAATTAAGCAGAAGTCAAGATCTGGTCAGAATCTTGGTTCTATGACTTTGGGTGAATTATTATTATTATTATTATTATTATTATTATTATTATTATTATTAAATTCTTATCCTTACCTCAGTTTCCCCCATTCATGCATAACCTGCTTTTAAAGCCTCCAGCTTGTATGCTCAAAACTGCAGTCAGTCACCAGTTTCTCTACTACTCAGTTCTGCTTTCTCATATAGGACCCTATCCAACTTCTAGCCACTCTACCTACATAGCTGTTCAAACCTGCACCTGCCAGGTGCTACCATTGTTCAATGAGGGACCATAGTCTCTGCTGGGGCCACTGTGACTCCATCAATGTCATTCCTGATAATGTCTAGATCCTGCCAATGACCCCAGACTGGTGTAGTTGGTGATCTTGGATGGATCAGAGTGACTGCCTGTCTCACCCTTGGTTCCCAGAGAGAAGGGCACTGGAGCAGTATTATCTAAGGTCTGACATTCAAGAGAGAGTATCTACAACATAACCCTTCTTATGGCAGTCCTGCCTCTACACATCCCACAGTGACCTGAGTCACCAGAGCCCTCCCAGGCCCAGTAAGGAGACAATTGTTAGAACTGCCTTATAGCTTTGGTAACCATGACTGGTTTTTTTTCTTTCTTTTTTTTTTTTAATTTTTATTTTTTTTAAGTTTTTTTTTTTTACATTCAAAATCACTTCCCCTTTCCCGTTTCCTCCCTCCCCAAAAGTCCCATAAGCCCCCTTCCCTCCCTCTTTTCCCCATTCAACCCCCTCTCGCTTCTCTGTCCTGGCATTCCTCTACATCCAGTCTTTCCAGGACCAGGGGTCTCTCCTTCCATTTTCTTGGAAATCTATTGATATGTAAATTGTGCCTAGGGTATTCCGAGATTCTGGGTTAATATCCCCTTATCAGTGACTGCATACCATGTGTGCTCTTTTGTGATTGGGTTACCTCACTAAGGATGATATTTTCAAGTTCTGACCATTTGCCTAGGAATTTCGTGAATTCATTGTTTTTAATTGTAGAGTAGTATTCCATTGTGTAAATATACCACATTTTCTGAATCCATTCCTCCGTTGAGGGACATCTGGGTTCTTTCCAGCTCACTTGATCTTTTACAAAGGAGCTAAAACCATCCAGTGGAAAAAAGATAGCCTTTTCAACAAATGGTCCTGGCTCAACTGGAGGTCAACATGCAGAAGAATGCAAATTGACCCATTCTTATCTCCTTGCACTAAGCTCAATTCCAAGTGGATCAAGGACCTCCACATAAAACCAGACACACTGAAACTAATAGAAAGGAAACTAGGGAAAAACCTTGAACATATGGGCACAGGGGAGAATTTCCTGAATAGAACTCCAATAGCTTATGCTCTAAGATCAAGAATTGACAAATGGGACCTCATTAAATTACAAAGTTTGGCAAAAGACACTGTCAAAAAGACAAAGCGGCTACCAACTAACTGGGAAATTATCTTTACCAACCCTACATCCGACAGAGGGCTAATATCCAATATATACAAAGAACTCAAGAAGTTAAACTCCAGAGAGGCAAGTAACCCTATTAAAAAATGGGGTACAGAGCTAAACAAAGAGTTCTCACCTGAAGAATATCTAATGGCTGAGAAGCACCTAAAGAGATGTTCATCATCCTTAGTCATTAGGGAAATGCAAATCAAAACAACCCTGAGATTCCATCTCACACCAGTCAGAATGGCTAAGATCAAAAACACAGGAGACAGCAGTTGTTGGCGAGGATGTGGAGAAAGAGGAACACTCCTCCACTGCTGGTGGGATTGCAAGCTGGTACAAACACTCTGGAAAGCAGTCTGGCGGTTCCTCAGAAAACTGGGCATGACACTCCCGGAGGATCCGGCTATACCACTCCTGGGCATATACCCAGAGGCTTTACCTGCATGCAATAAGGACACATGCTCCACTATGTTCATAGCAGCCTTATTTATAATAGACTGTTTTTTTTTTCTAATCAGGGAAATCTCTTTCTGTTTTGCTGAAATGCTGCTGCTTCTGGGTTGTTCATCTGGACTCCCAAGCCCTTTGTACACAGACTTCTCCAATGTAGTCCTTGTCCACTGGATTTGGGGGTGAACACAGAGCTTCTACTGTGTGACACATATGTGTCACTCCTATATCTCCTATTTGACTGACTTCCTGTACAATGATGCTGCTGGCGTCATATCTTATATGCAGCCCTTTCAGGAAATGCACACTACTGAAGATTTTCCTGGTGCAATGTGCCTTTATGTCACCTTGTAGGTAGGCCGATATGTCCTCCTGATGTGAAGAGCCCCACCTCTGACAGTTGCAGGCCTCACCTGCTCATGGTTCCCAGAGGTTCACCATAGTGACACAGCTGGGGGCATTCTTTAAAACCATGCTTCTGTGGGGTGAACATTTCTAAAGGCTGCAAAAGCCTTCATTGTCAAAACATGTTATCTAGTCATTCCTCTGTTTTCTGAATACGTCGTTTTCAAATTGTTTGTTGTTATGAAAATTGCTTCTGTGAACATTTGTGTGTGAATCTCTGCCATTCAATAGGAATGTGCACAGTCATAATGAGGCAGAATGACAAAAAGACTCCGTCAATGTAAGAGTAGACCAGACTCTCAACTAAAGGAATTTTGCAAGGGCCTGCTCTCAATCACCAAGTTGAACTGGAACTCTGTGCACTCTTGACACTATGTGCTGTCAGTTTCTTGAAAGATCATGAAATGTAGAAGAAAGTCTTTGAAGCAGACCACCACACACGCAAAGTCCCAGAAAACCAAGAACCTGTGAGTTCAGAGCTGCTCCTCCCACCGCATTACTTAGATACAGGAATCAGGATACTCCAAGGACTTCTGGTGATGAGTTTCTACCTTTTCTGGTGTATCTTGTTATTTTAAGCATTGTTATGGAAATGGACTTGAATTATATAAAATAAACTATAGCCTATTGCATCAGATGGAATGACATCAATCCTGAAATGACTGGAAATTTCGTCATGGAATAACCTTGGGGTGTTTGTCAGTTTTTGTTTTCCTCCTTTAACCTTGTGCAATCCAAATGCATTCTTAATTTCTCCAACGGAGGCAATGGTTTATTCACAACAACAATCTCTGCCACCTTGCACATTATCTCACTTGATTCTCGGAACAATCCTCCAAAGTACAAACAGTTATTTTTATTGTCCCAGTTTTATGGCTGCAGAAGCTTGGACTCGATGACATAAAATGATTTCTGGTCTGTTTCCCAGTTTCCAGGCAGGCTGCAGCTAATGACTAAGATGCAGCTCTCAGATAGTGATGACAGAGCCTGTGTCCTCCTCTTGGTCTCCCCTAGTTCCACCTGGCAAGTGACTGTCACAGACAGTCCCCAAGCACAGCAGAGCATCCCCAGGCATATGACCACCTCTCAGGGGCTCTGATCTTGGCCTACTCCCCCCCTTTCTACAATGCCTGTGAGGAACATGTGAAATGTACTAATGGCTCTGTCATCTCAAAAAATGAGGGTGCTTGAGTGGGGGTGGAGATGGTTTGAGCAAAAGTGACTCAAAAGCTGAAAAGAAAAGAAGCTTCCTGCTCTTCTAGCTGAGTTAGAGATGCTATCAGATTTCAGTGTTAATTTCTGTTACTATCTCCAGAGGGAGGAAATCAGCATATTCAGTACTTCCTAGCTCTCAGAGCAATCCAGTTAACAAGCCCTACCATAACTGAAAGGTACTTTGCACACACTAACCCAGATACAAACCCTTCCAGCAACAAGAGCAACTTGCCTACAAGATACGCTGGTGTAATGGCGGCCCAAAGCTTATAGGAGTAACCAAGCAATCCCCGATTTGAATTAAGGCCCACTCCATGGGATGGAACCCGTACACTACACTGAGTGGCCAAGAACCTGAGGCCAGATAGTCAGGGACCTAGGGGAAAACCAAACACTACTGTTCTGCTAAAGCAAAGCAGCAATTAAAGGACTCCTAATGACTTTTACTGTATTCTGCTATACTTAAAGATGTGTGCCTTGCTCAGCAGTCATCAGAGAAGCTTCCTTCTGCGGCAAATGGGAACAAATATGGAGACGTGCAGCCAAAAAAAAAAAATATGCAAAGTGTGAGAGACCTTGGCACCCTCAGTCCTAAAAGGGATATCTCCATCAAATCCCTCTGGTCAAAGCTCTACAGAAGAGGAAGTGGAGGAGGGCAAGAACTAGAGGGGGTGGAGGATGCCAAGGAATCAATGTCTTGAATCTACAACAGGGCTGGCACAAATTTAAACTCGCAGAGACCATGGCAGCATGCCCAGCTCTGTGGTCCCATACTCCCACCCCTAGCCCAGAAGATATCTCCATGAGTAGCTACTTGCAAATGAAAAATTAGTTTTCTCTACGGCAGTCTCATTGGTTAAACAAACTTAAGGGTAGACTCCTTGTCCAGCAGTAGATGACTAACAGAAAGTGAACCCAATGGCGTCTTTGGAGGTTCTTTGTCTCATCATGTTAAGTCAAGACGCTGTTCCCCCACCTTAAAAGCCCTTTATGTATATATCACAGCTTCTGGTTTGAGGCTGGTTTTGTGAGCGTCCCAAGTATGTGAATGTGTATGTCTTGCCTTTATATGCGTTTTTTGCATTTTTCCTGTTTCTTTTTCTTGTTTTGTCATATTCTGATCTGTTTGTTTTTGATTTATTTTACTTCATTATTGTTCCTTATATGCCTTTTTGTTTTCTAAGAAGCGACAGAAAGGGTGTTGATACAGATAAGAGGGGAGATGGGGAGGAACTGGGAGGGGTGGGAGGATGGGAAACCATAATCAAAATATATTGAATTTTAAAAGATCTATTTTCAATAAAAGAAAAGAAACAAGCCCTACCATAATCAGCTTTTTTTTTTAAAGCACATGTGTGTTGGGGGGGGTGTTCATTTTCAAATACAAATGAACAATAAGAATATCAAGGCATAATCACAAAAACACTCCATAATGAAATAGAAAAGCCACAATTAAGAGAGAAAAAAATAAGTCAAATTAGCTAATCTAGGGGACACGGTTATTTAGGAAGAAAACCCAAATTCAAGCAAATTGAACCATTACTGTTTTCAGAATGACTCATGATGAAGACGTTTCCACAAAAGAAGAAATAGGATGGATGACAGAGGAAACACAAAAGCACTCATAATGATGAAAGACATAACCATTAAATTGTAAAAGAACCACTGGGACTTTGGGAAGTTTAAACTGTTCTGCTCTTCCAGAAATTAGAACTAAAAGCTAAGAACTTTTTTTTTTTAAGGGAAGAGAAACTTCCCTTAACTAACAAGACTAGGAAAAAAAATTATAAGGAGGTCCAACAGTCACTGCTAGTAGAGTCAGGAAGAAAAGTCATATAAAATCAAGGTAGAGTGGGGTGTGGTGGCTCACACTTGTAATTCCAGTACTGGAGACGATGAGGCAGGATTCCAAGTTCCAGGCCTGGGTTTCATAGCAAGATCATATCTGAAAAAAGCCAAACACCAAACCCAAACTAACATGCCAAGAATAACAACAAAATGATCATGGGAGAGTAAGAAAGGAAGAAGGGGAAAACGAAGAGGAGGAAGAGGAAGAGGAGAAGGAGGGAGGCAGGAGGAGAAGGTGGTCAGAGAGACAGAGACTGGCCTTAGTTGATGGAACAATAAATGAAGATGCAAGTTATAGAAATGTTGTAGAGTGGAATTTGTTTGTTTGTTTGTTTTTTCAGTGAACCAAATTTCACTTCCTGGAAATCAGCCTTCAGTATTTGGAATATATCATCTGACTATAGTATCAGATAAAATTAAGTTTAATTATAAAAAAAAATTGGGGGAGGAGAAGGAGCAGGATGGGGAGGAGAAAGGAGGAGGAGGAAGAGGAGGAAGAAGCGAAAGAGGAGGAGGAAGAGGAGGAGGAAGAGGAAGAAGAGGAAGAGGAGGAGGAGGAGGAGGAGGAGGAAGAGGAGGAGGAAACTCTCCCAGCACTCATGTCCACATATCTGTACTAAAAAGGCACAGTGCTGGGGGAGGGGGAGCTCTAATTTGTCACATAATAATCTGATTTTTTAGAACATCAAAGATAAAGAACACAATTGAAAAGTTGAACTATGAAGAAAAGGTTGACTATAAAGGAATGAAAACACAGCAGACATCAGACTTCTCTCTGACAACACCAGACTCTAGAGGCAACAGTGCAAATGCCTTTAGTATTCCAAGGGAAAATGACCTTTGATCTAGACTACCATAGTTAGTCAAAATATCAGCCAAGGGTGAACACGGAATAAAGATCTTGTGGGACAAACATGGCTTGGAAATTGACCTGTGACACACCTGTTCTTAGGAAGTTACTTGAAAACTTGTTGGGGTAAAACAAAAGTTTAAGCTGAGAAGTAGGCAGAGATGATCCTGGAATTGTTCCATGGACTCCATTGTCAACTACGCAGCGGGGCACAGAAGGGAGAGTCTTAAACACAAAGAAAATTGACTGGCTGAAGAACCAGCAATAAGATGAGCTATGATAAAGAAATGGCAACAAGATAAAAGAATTGGAAATAGAAAACCCATGGGGGGGAACATTTGCTGAAATGAACTGCAACCCTCACAGACATTTTGTCTTTACAGAGAACTATCTGTAGATTCAGGGCAACGAGGATGCTGGCTAAGGATTTCTCATTTGTTAAAGATAAGGATGTGGACTAGTTAATTATGGTTAAGAAAAGAATCAGTACTTTAAATTATAATACATAGCAGATACTGGGCGATAGACATGAGAGAGACTCTGAAAGGAATGTAATGACGATTGATGTTGGTTTCATCTTAGAAAATGAAGAATCAAGACATACTTCTCAGGCAGGGGATTTGGCTCAGTTGGTAGAAGGCTTGCCTTGAATTCATGAAGCCCTGGCTTTGATCCCGAGTACTGGTATAAACTGGATCATTATGCCAAATTGAGTTGGAAAGAAGCCTGAGCTATGGGGAGATTCTCAGAGAAAGAGGGAAGAGGGGGAGAGAAAAGGAGAGAGCCTTTGGTTAATGAGCAAGAAAGATAGAAGTATATGTATGTAACAAAGTGTTTCTTGTGTTTCTGTTTTGCTTTGTTTTTTGCTTTTTTTTGTTTTGTTTTATTCTTTTGTGCACTAAGTTTCACTTCCTGGAAACAGGCCATCACTATTTAGAATATATTGTCTGAATGGGTCCTCTTGCAGAAATGAAGCAGAAAGAGAAAGAGAGCAATTGAGAATGGTGGGATTTTACTTGCAAATTAATTTTAAGTAAAATTTAGTTTAATTGTACAGAAAAAAAGAAACTGAACAAAATTAGAAGGAATTTCTGAACTTCAGCTAAAGGTCTTTTTTTTTAAGATTTATATATTTTATTTATATAAGTACACTGTACCTGTCTTCAGACACACCAGAAGAGGGCATCAGATCCCATTACAGATGGTTGTGAGCCACCATATGGTTGCTGGGACTTGAACTCAGGACCTCTGGAAGAGCAGTCAGTGCTCTTAACCACTGAGCCATCTCTCCAGCCCTAGCTAAACATCTTTATGGCACACAAAGCTACTATTTTTCTTTGTGTGTGTGTGTGTGTGTGTGTGTGTGTGTGTGTGTGTGTGTGTGCGTGCGCACGCGTATGTATGAATTTGGGTGCACACTTACCACAGAACATAAATTGAAATCAGGGGACAGCCCTGGATGCCAATCACCTTTTTCCTAGTTTGAGACAGGATCTGTTTTTTTTTCTTTTATCTTTTTCTTATTGCTCACCGCTGTGTACAACAGGCTAGCTGGCCCATGAACTTCTAAGAATTGGCGCATCTCTGTCTCCCATCTTGCTGTAGGTACCCTGGGGTCACACACTCGCACTAATGTGTCCAGTGTCCTCATAATTCTGGGGACTTATTTGGCCCTCTTGCTTGGCAAGCACTATACCCACTAAGTCAGCATCCTCTTCTTTGCCACAAAAACTTTCCTAAACCATGACCTTTAAAGATAAGAAAATCACTACAAATATTGTCCAGAAATTGTAATCATGCTTTCTTCAAGAAGGAACAAGTAAAACAACAACAACAACAACCACAACAAATTGTAATGCATGAATTTCTTTTACCATCTCTCTTTCCCTCTCTCCATTCCCCCTCTCTCCTTCCCTCCTTCCCTCTCTTCCACCACACCCTCTTTCTTTTTTTAAGACATGTACACATTATTCACAATGGCTGGCTTGGAATTCTCTATGTAGACCGGGCTGGCCTTGAACTCATACGAAATTCACCTGCATCTGCATCCTGAATGCCGGGATTAAAGGTGTGCATCACCAAGCCCGGTACATTTTATTTTGGGGGTGAATTATTTCTCTGCCACCAAGAATGAGTACATATTTAAGAGAACTTTCATAGACCTTTCTCCTAATTTCTACATTTTGTTATTCTTACACTGTGTTTTTAATTTTCATTTTTTATTTAATCACAGTCTACATAGCTCTTTAGTCCTAATGCATATGTAAAATCAACACCTAGCCTCAGTATTTTCTTGGGATCTTCAGTTCTCCTCATGAGTCCTTTCTTGATTGACTGAGTTTCCTCATAAAGAATGAATTTACTCATTCTCACGAGTAGCCTTTATAACCAAGGGGCAACTTGACAGAGTATGAGTAACTAATCATATTGTCTTATTACATTTTGTCAAGCTTGCTTTGATGTCATTTAACATTAAGTGCTAACTGGCCATCATCATTATTGTTGTTTTTGGGGACCAACTGAACTCCACCTCCAGTCCCTACTCTTGACTGCTTTTATCTTGTATATTTTATTACTGATTACTCTGAAAACATTTCACCTTGACACACAGTGTGCTCTTTTTACCTGCTGACTTAAGTCTTTAGCTAGGTTTCTTCTCTTCTTCTCATGGTCCACGTTCTCTTGGTGCCTCAGGAATGCCAAGTATGCACACGTTAGAACTCCCCTGCCCATTTTCCTTGGCTATCAGTTTTATTTTTTTTTGTTTTTACCCATAGCATTCTATTGTGTTTCCACTGTGTGCATTCTGGTTTTGATAGAACTGAAATGGCTTCCTCCCCCTCCTCTTGAGTTTTGTTGTTCAGTTTTCTTCCTTCTTCTGTTGTTCTAGAATCCCTTGTTTGTAGCCCCTGAAATTCCCATTTAAGTTGTTTTTATTTTTCCTAATTTCAGAGAAAGGAAGCTTTGCAATTGTTACTAATGCAATGAAAAATTATTTGTTAAGTAGCATGGCCAAAGGAGCCAGTTGACGGCTTCACTTTGGTGTGATTCAGAAATGCTCCTCTCCATAAGCCATGTCTTTGAGATTCTCAGATGTTGCTATGTGGGAGGCTACTGAAGCCCCTAATGAAACCCTGGGCCCTTTGGTTATGGCTCATCTACTGGCTCCCCACACTTCCATTTCCAGGAGATGCTTGGCTTAGAGGCCATAGACCACAGAAATAGGTGATTACAGCCTGGTGTCTCCTTGATTTTTGACTGTGGAGATGAACTGTGTCATACTTTAAGTTACTCTAATTTGCATGAAACAGTGACTTTATTCTTATGCCTTGCCCTGGGTGACTCTGTTTTTCTTTATTGGTTTGATTGTAAGATGATTTAATGATGTAGCCCTGAATGGCCCAGAACTCTCTATGTAGACCAGGATAGCCTCAAACTCACAGAGCTCTTCTGTCTCTGCCTTCCAAGGTCCCTGAGATTAAAGACATGTGCCACCATGAAGCACTTTCTGGTGGCTCCATTTTAATAAGCAACAATTGACTCCATTCTGAATTTAAGCACAGAGGCAGAATGACCTGGCATCTGGTCTGTATATGCAGGCACTGCCACCTATCCAGCTTGAGTCAAAAGGAACAAAATGATAATTATTCATACAAGTAAAAAGAGTCCATTTATTTTTTTTTGAAGTAGATTGAGAACATATCAGAAAAACTAGGCCTGTGAACTTATGGAACACACCAGATCAACGAAGGCTGACGAAAAATCACCTGGAGCCCATCAAATGAGGAACAGCTAACACCGCAGTGGTAAATGGCCCCATTGCTGTCACCTGACCACCTGGGGCATGCAATAAGGGACCAATAGACAGAAAACTGACTGTTTCCATGGCTTCTGCTCAGCACTTTCCCACTGCTTGAGGTGAGTCACACCAATTGCTATCCATCCATGCATCTGTTTCAACCCAGTCCTGTGCCTCCCCTCCACAATTCCTATGCCTGGAGACTGGACTTTCACTGCTCTAAGTAGTTCTCCAACTGTTAATCAGGTCTAATTCGGTCATCTAACCACCTGCAATGATCCTTCTGGCATCTGTATCAGTGCTCTGACTTTGGCTCCAGAAAGGCCACACTGACATTTTCGTAGACATTCGGTGTTTACATGTGTGTGCACACACGTGCATTACTCTCTGTAGTGTAATGTGTGATCTGAGAGTTCGTATTAATAATTGAGGTTGCACTGAAAGTGTCTGTGATTGGCTGGGGAGGCGGCTCAGGAGTTCAGAGCACTCTGCTCTCACAGGGGACCTGGGCTGATTTCTCAGCACCACAGTCAGCAGCTTCCAACTCCCTGTAACTCCAGCTCCAGGGCATCTAATGCCTCCTCTGGCCTCCTTGGGTCCTTTCATTCATGTGTGTGTGTGTGCATATTCATGTATGTAATTAAACGGTAAAAACTAAATCTGAAAAACAAAAAAGCCTGTGATTCCCAAGGGCCATGCTATCAAGGGAAAGAAATCAAGATTACTTGGTAAATTGCACACAGTGAAACTGACACAATCTGTGAATTTATTGTTAATCCATAATCTCCGACATGTGGGAAGACATGACCATGTCTGCTTGTGGTTTTGACAGTGTCCTCATGACAGACTGTCCTTATCCTGCCGGTGCTTTACAGAAAGTACTGTTCTCTTGTGGGTGGAGTCATGGAGGGTGTCAGGTCTCAATTTCAGTCCCATGTCTATTGTCACTCCCATTAAAATCAGTATTTTCTAGGTCAGTTTCTGCAAGAGTCATACCACTATCATAAATGGAGAACCTTTGTCATGTTCCTTAAATAGAAAATATCCTTCCTTTTTTCCTTCCTTCCTTCCTTCCTTCCTTCTTCCCTCCTTTCCTCCCTCCCTTCCTTCCTCCCTTCCTTCCTTTCTCTGAGACAGGGTCTCATTCTGTAGTACTGACTGTCCTAGAGCTCACTGTGTAGACAATGTTGGCCTTGGACTCAGAGATACATCTGCCTTTTAAAATAAATGCAAGGAAGACAAAAGAGATTCTGGCTAGATCTATTTCCTGCTGGAAGCTAAATCTTTCCTTTGTTAGGAGATTAGAGTGAATTACAGAGATACTAAAAGCTACTGGCACCATTACTACAAGTTGGAGACCAACCTCATGTACAAAGTACTATATACATCATGAGACCCTGAAAAAAGTAAAAAACGACATTATCAGATCTTGATGCTCTTTTGACCCTGTCAGATCTTTCTGATGAAATGGAACTGAAAGGCAGCTAAACAAAATTGCACTACTTTCAAAAATTATGTTATATAACATAGCTAGATGACTGTCCCAATATAAGTCCCCTCTCCCTTTTGAGACAACAAGGGCCAATGATTTTGTCCTTTAGGCCTGTGACACTGATATCCAAGGAGACATATTTTCTACTCAAGGCTGGAGGCAGGGTATGTTAGTGCTCAGCATTTTATTAACTTTGCAGTATCTGGCAGGCATACTTTATGGTTTGTGGTTTGAGGTTCTCAGAGTTCCCTTGTTTCATTAAAAAAAGGATGGCTCCCCCCCCCAGCCCCACCCCTGGCTACATTTTTGCTTTGTTTTGTTTCTCTGTTGCTTTTGGAACAGGGAGAGGGAAAGGAAAGAGAGTAAAGTGTCTTCTGTACCTTCCATTAATAACTGAAGATGTGCCCTGCATCCCGTGTGGCTTCCTACAACCAAGGGGTAGCTCACCGAGCACTGGAACCAGCTCATAAACTTGAGTCTTCTAATTTAATCTGGAACTCAGTACCTCTAGGTTCTGTCTAGGGTACCAGATGGTAGAGTAAGAAACAGTTTATTTGCTATTGTCCCCTACTTGTGATACCTTCTGGTCTGTGAACCTACCTCCCAGCATCCTGACTCCAGAACAGAGGCAGCATGGGAACATAAGCAGAGAGTGTGAGATCTTCAATATGAATCTGACACCTCTTAACTGAGTTGCCCTCTGTACTTAGTCCCTTAAACAGATTGGATCAATATCACACAATAAATATCTGACAGGGTCAAAAGAGTATCAAGATCAGATAATAAAGTTTTTTACTTTTTTCAGGGTCTCATGATGTTTAGCATTATGTACATGAGGTTAGTGTCCAACTTGTAGAAATACACCTGCCTCTGTCTCTTGAGTGCTGAGATTAAAGGTGTGAACCACTACATACATGGCTTTTTTTTTTTTTCCTGAAAGACATCTGTTTTCATCTGAGCACATACTGGGCTGTTTTGGTAGAATTAAAGGACATTGTGATATATTCTACTTTACATTATTGTGACCCAAGCCTGCAAGAAACTCTTTATAGGAATAAAGATGTACTGCAGTTCATAATTTCATTATGAACATTATGACATTATGTCCATTTCATTATGTCCATTATGACAGAGATGGCATGGTGGAATGGCTTGGTTCATGGCAGTAGGAGTGTGTATTGAAAACTGTTCACACTGCAGCAGACTAGGAAGCAGAGGGTAGGGCAGGGACCAGGGGTGGGGGTTGTTTTCAAAGGTCCACATGCAGTGCTATATCCATCATCCCTGATCAGTGGTTCTCTACCTTCCTAACACTGTGACACTTTAACACAGTTCCTCATGTTGTGGTGACTCCCCTAACTATAACATTATTTTTGTTGCTACTTTATAACTATAGTATTGCTGCTGCTATGAATCATAATGTAAATATCTGTGTTTTCAGATGGTTTTAGGCAACCCCTGTGAAAGAGTTGGGGAGTCGTTTGATTCCCAAAAGGGTTGAGATTCACAGGTTGAGAGTCATTATCCTAAAGGTTACACAGCTTCTTTGTAAAAGAGTGTGACCCTCTGGGGGACAAGCATTTAAAAACATGAGCCTGTGGGGATATTTCAGAGTTAAGCTACTACATCTAATGCGATGAGTCTAGGCTTTGCCCACTTGTAAATCCCAAAAGTGAGGAGTTTCTTACTTTCAGTACCTGAGAAAGGAGATTCATCAGATTATAGTGGCTCCCAGCAGGTCAGGCCTCTCGTAGGTTCCAGCCCCTGTGCTAATAAAAGGGATGTAGCTGAAATCTATGAAGCTACATGGAATGGTACCATAGATGCCTGCTTATAACTCAGAGGTTGAGTAAAGATGTCTATTCCCCAAGCAGAGGGAAAGTCAATTTTAAGAGAAAACGAACACTTTCAAGCTTTCTTCTTGATGATTCTTTTCAGCTTTATCAGAGACCTGACTTCCCCTGAAAGTTTTCACTTTCCAAATGTGTTGTGGATAGATTCTACTGTCTGCACATGCCCATCTCTTAGGGCAGTGATGGCTTCCTTAGTTCAAAGTGTGCTCATTATCTCCATTTTTCAGTAATAATTTCTTCCTTTGACTTTTTGCTGTCACTCTTTCCTCGATCAAGCCGGCTAAATTTCTAGCCATTTTAGTCAGTGTTTTCAGCCCATGATGCGGTTGGTCTAGTGCAATGTGTTCAGTATTCAGATGCTGAGTTCTGACCCAAGATCCATCCCAAGATCAGACTGCATTCTGGACATGGGCATTGTATTGACCAATGTGTGTAAAGAATGTTCCCCTGATAATCTCTGATTGGATAAGAAAAGGCCAGAGCCTGTGACCAGGCAGGAGAGAGAGAAAGGTGTGACTTAAGATCTAGTAGGGAGATTTTGCACCAGGGAGCCAGGCAGTTCCACAACCTTCTGTGCACAGCCGGCCAGGAAGAGAGTGATCTCCCAGCAGCGCTTTCATTTCTGAGTGTGGAAGTGAGATCTCCACCTTCTCTTCAATATCTCTCTGGATGGGAACAGCTAGGAATGCACAGGGCATACGATCAGTGAAGCAACTGGGATAGGAGCCTTCCAGGCGCCATTTACATCAGAGAGCCAGGCAGCTCTACAACCTTCTGTGCACAGACCCTGCCAGAAGACAGTTGGTCTCCCAGGAGTATGGACACAGGCTCACAGGCCCACAGGAGGGACAAGCTCCAGTCAGAGACACCAGAGATAACCAGATGGCAAAAGGCAAGCACAAGAACCCTAACAACAGAAACCAAGGCTACTTGGCAACATCAGAACCCAGTTCTCCCACCATAGCAAGTCCTGGATACCTCAACACACCAGAAAAGCAAGAGTTGGATTTAAAATTGCATCTCATGATGCTGATAGAGGACTTCAAGAAGGACATAAATAACTCCCTAAAAGAAATTCAGGAGAACATGGGTCAACAGGTAAAAGCCCTTAAAGAGGAAACACAAAAATCCGTTAAAAAAATACAGGAGAACACAAACAAACAAGTGAAGGAACTGAACAAAACCATCCAGGATGTAAAAATGGAAGTAGAAACAATAAAGAAATCACAAAGGGAGACAACTCTGGAGATAGAAAACCTTGGAAAGAAATCAGGAGTCATAGATGCAAGCATCAACAACAGAATACAAGAAATAGAAGAAAGAATCTCAGGTGCTGAAGACACCATAGAAAACATTGACTTAACAGTCAAAGAAAATGCAAAATGCAAAAGGCTTGTAACCCAAAACATCCAGGAAATCCAGGACACAATGAGAAGACCAAACCTAAGGATTATAGATATAGAAGAGAGCAAAGATTTACAATTTAAAGGGCCAGTAAATATCTTCAACAAAATCATTGAAGAAAACTTCCCTAACCTAAAGAAACAGATGCCCAGGAACATACAAGAAGCCTACAGAACTCCAAATAGACTGAACCAGACCAGAAATACCTCCCGTCACATAATAATCAAAACGTCAAATGCATTAAACAAAGAAAGAATATTAAAAGCAGTAAGGGAGAAAGGTCAAGTAACTTATAAAGGCAGATCTATCAGAATTACACCAGACTTCTCACCTGAGATGATGAAAGCTAGAAGATTCTGGGCAGATCTCATACAGACCCTAAGAGAACACAAATGCCAGCCCAGACTACTATACCCAGCAAAACTCTCACTCACCATAGAAGGAGAAACCAAGATATTCCATGATAAAACCAAATTTACATAATATCTTTCCACAAATCCAGCCCTACAAAGGATAATAGATGGAAAACGCCAACACAAAGAGGGAAACTACACCCTAGAAAAAGCAAGAAAGTAATCTTCTTCCAACAAACCCAAAAGAAAGTAACCACACAAACATAAAAATAACATCAAAAATGACAGGAAGCAACAAACACTATTCCTGAATATCTCTTAACATCAATGGACTCAATTCCCCAATAAAAAGACATAGACTAACAGAAATATTTTTCATGTAAATCTTCAATTTTATCAGAAAAATGCTTGTAATTCCTCTTTTAATTCAGTAATGTTTTTATGTCTACCATTTTATCCTTCTTATTTTCCATGATAATCTTCAATTTTAACATGTTTTTCTATATATTTCTTCAATTTTATCAGAAATACTTTCCATGTAAATCTTCAATTTTATCAGAAAATGTTTATAATTCCACTTTAAATCACTTAGAAATATTTTTATGCCTACCATTTTATCTCTATAATTTTTCCATGAAATAATCAATCTTAATGTGTTTTTCTATACATTTCTTGAACTTAATCAGAAATATTTTCCATGTAAATCTTCGGTTTTATCACAAAATGTTTTTACTTCCTTTTTCAATTAAAAAAGTGGAAAAAAAAAAGAACTCTTAAAAAAGAGAAGATTTAGTAGGGAGGGTCTCATGTAAAGACCACAAGAGAAGGAAGAAGGTAGGGGAAGGTGGAGGTCACCAGGAGGCAGGATGGACCATGAGTAGGGGAAGGTGGAGGTCACCAGGAGGCAGGATGGATCATGAGTAGGGGAAGGTGGAGGTCGCTGGGAGGCAGGATGGACCATGAGTAGGGGAAGGTGGAGGTCGCTGGGAGGCAGGATGGACCATGAGTAGGGGAAGGTGGAGGTCGCTGGGAGGCAGGATGGACCATGAGTAGGGGAAGGTGGAGGTCACCGGGAGGCGGGATGGACCATGAATAGGGGAAGGTGAAGGTCGCCAGGAGGCAGAATGGACCATGAACATGTGGTCACAAGAAAACTGCCCTGAGGACACACATGGAGCTGAACAAACAAAGCAAGAGTCAGTTGACAAGTAACACTGGGCCTGTGGCTGGGATGTGGGTTAGAATATCTCAGAACCTGCCCAGGTTAGGCCTACAGCTCGTTAATAAAACTATCATGTTTCTGTGTCTTTTATTCATGAATCATATGGGTTAGAGTGGGGCAGACCCCTCCCCAAATTACATACATAAGCCAGGCTTTATGATGTCTTTCTTTCTGCTATCTAATAGTGATACCATCTCTGGAAAGCTGCTAGTTTTTCAAAATTCCACTGGTTCTTATTTCTCATCCTCTAATGGGAAATCTGTACATTAGAGCTGTACATTACATTACATATACCCAGATGTACATTATATTTACTGGGGAGGGGGGGAGCTTTACGAAAACCCCAAAGTTCAGGCCTCACCCAGGGCTAATTATTCAAGTATTTGTATTCTTCCCTCTTAAAGGTGTTTCAAGTGGGGATCCCACGATGCAGTTGGGTTTGGAGGCTCACCTGTGCATCTGTGTTAGCACAGGCTCCCGAACTCACTCCATCCTGTTCCCTGAGGCGAACCCCTCTCACTCCACCTTCCATAGTCTTTGTTTCTCACTTAGGCTCTGGGGGTCATTTATTTGAGTCAGGTTGTTGCCCAGTTGCTGATCTCTAACCCCGAGGGGAATGTGCATCGCTAGAGAAAGGGGTGCAGTGGTGATGGAGATTCAGGCTGCCTAACTCCATTTGAGACCCCAGTGCTAGGCAGCAAGATCAAAGCTGCTTCATCGTACTTATTGCTCCTAGTGGCTGTTTCAAAGTGTTCCCAGTTCCCCCTCGTCCCTCACTCACCCCTTCCGTCCTCTCCTGTCCCTCAGCACAGTGTTGGGTAGGAAAGGTGACACTCATCCTTATTGCTAAGCTTGGTTAATTGTACATCTCTTCTGCAATCTTAAAATTACCTAGAAATAAGTAAAATATACAGATCCGGGGATATGTGGGTAAAGTTCAGTGGGCCAAGCATTTGTTGCACTAGCGTGAGGGCATGAGCTCAGATTCCCCAAGCCCAGGCTCACGTTTATGTTCCCAGTGTTCCTACAGCAAAATGGGAGGCAGAGACAAGAAAATCCCTGGAAGTTCATGGGCCAGCCTGACTGGCTATCCACCACAATGACAAAGATACCCTGCCTCCAACTAGGTAGAAAATGAGAACCTGGCCATATAGGGCTCAGAGGACAATTTCAGGTGTTGGCCCTTATTTTCCACCTAGTTGGAGGCAGAGGCCATCCAGGGATAAGGAGCTGAAACACTTGTATAGAGGACGCTACCTCAGTAAGCCAGGTTACCAACTTGCCTGTGAATATCAACTGTATGACCTATGTACATATAGGGGTTGGAGGACAATTTCAGGTCTCTCTCTCTCTCTCTCTCACACACACACACACACACTACACACATACAGTGAAATAATCTTTTAAAAACACTGTCCCAATTATGTCATTCTCCACTTTAAATCCCTTTCATGGCTAAATCTCATAAATAGTAATAAGACCAGACATATACCTTGTGATTATGTCTTTGCCTATACATCTCATAGCATGCTCTTGCTTATGGTAATAAAAGCTCCACTGGTTTTCTCTTGGTCTCTCAAGTGCAGCAGGTTATTTATCTGTCTTGGAACATCATCCTAAAACTTTCTTCCCCTGAACAATGCCCCTGTGAAATAGTGTAGGATACATAGTGCTTTTGTAGTAAACCATCCTACCATCTCAGTAGCTTCTACTTAAAGGACTTATTGCAGGTCAGGTGGTTATTCTTCCAGAGAACTCAGCCCAGGAGTCTTCCAAAATGAAGTACCTCCACATTAAAAACGTAGCTCGTTGTACATGGTGACACATGCCTTTGATCCCAGTATTTGGGGGGCAGAGGCAGGCAGATCTGTGGGACGTTCAACCAGCCTTGTCTACAGAGTGAGTTCCAGGACAGCCAGAGCTATATAGTGAGTCCCTGTCTCAACAACAAAAAAACCTCAAAACAAAAAGAGAGAGAGAGGCTTGTATGGTTGCTGCAGAAGGCAAAAGCTAGTGTAAGAGACTGCAATTGTGCATGGGGTTATTTGGCTAGTTTTGAAAGTGTCTGTCTGTGTCTGCCCACTGGCCAACTGTCATAAGAACCTAGCTGCAAAGGGACTGAAAAAAGAAAAAAGTTCTTCCTGTTTGTCCAAGAAGAGGAAATGAGATTGCCTCGCATTAGGACAGTTTTTTTTTTCCTCAAAGTCCTGGCTAATCTTATGCATCTTTAAAGATTCCAAGTAAAAAAAAAATACTTCCATACAATGGCTCTCCAGCAACTCTAACCTAAATAGGTATTCCTGACGCATCCTGTTATAGCATGTTGATTTCCATTTACGGTGTGAGCATAATAAAAATCTTGTGGTTTCTTTATGTATGTGATTACCTAGAATTTATTCCCATTCTTAAACTGTAATCTCTATAAGGAACAAGGACTGCATCTGTTTGTGTACACTGTGTCCTTGACACCTACCACAGTAATTGGCACATAGTGGGAATGAAAGTTGTTGCAGGAACAAATGAACAATTGCACACAGCCATTGCTTGGCTCCACATAGCACTGCTAAGTATGTAGTCACAGTATAGCAGAACAGGCATCCCAGGCAGGTACATCCAGGGAGCTGTAGCATCAATCTAATGATCTCCTAGATGTCTCCACTTTCTCTTTCATGGTACTTTGATATAAAACTCTGCCAACTATGGAGACTACCAAATATAGACCAGTGTCTAATTTTTTAAAGACCCATGAGCTAGGGATAGGTTTTGTATATTTCAACAATTGAAAAGATATTAAAACAATAATATATTATGGCACTCGAAATTCAAATTCCAATATCCATTAAGACATCTTAGGGGAGTACAGCCATTCGTTATTGTCTTTCTGTTTTTTTTTTTATTGACCGCTTTCCAGAAAAATTGAGTAGTTATAAGTGAGAGCTTATGCTCGAAAAGCCTTGGATTTGATATCTGGCCTTTAACAGGAAGATAGTTTGCCCATCCCTCATCTGATCCACGTGCAATTTAGAAGATCACTTTTGCATTGTTTATGCTTGTCTCTCTTCTCTTCTCATTATCACCTATTTCTGCTGCAGAAATCAAGTGGTCAGCACTATACTTGCAGTAGGTTCATTCCCTGTGAGTCCTCTCTCTCCATCAGCCTCATGGGATACGACAAGTTATAAGACAGTGACTTTGCTGTTCTAACTAGTGTATGGGACTTCATTACTAAATAATTTCTGGGCTTCAGTATAACATTTAAGATTCCTCATTGTCTTACGGACACAGTTCATCTTCATTCTCAGTTTGACTGGATTTAGAGCCACTTAGGAGATACACACACCCTGTGGGTGTCCCTTTAATGGCATCTCCAGGGAGGCTTAACAGGGAAGATCCACCCTAACTGTGCTGGGTGTCCCAAGCCATGCGCTGGGGCCCTGGACTTAATAGAAAGGAGAATTCTGAGTACACAGTTTAGCTCTTTCGGCTTCTGACTACGGACACCACGTGACCAAGTGGTCTCCTGTTCCTCCGTGCCTCCCACCTCCGTGATACACTCTATCCTCAAAATATGAGTCACTCCCCACCCTGCCCAGGTCTTTCTTTTTTCTCTTTTTGGTGTTTTCAAGAAAGGGTTTCTCTGTGTAGTCTTGGCTGTCCTAGAACTTGCTGTGTAGACAAGGCTGGCTTTGAATTCACAGCGATCTGCCTGCCTCTGCCTCCTGAGTGCTGGGATTAAAGACCAGTGCCACCACACCTGGCAACTCCCGATCTTTCTTTAGATTGCTTCTGTCAGGTGTTTTGTTTGTTTGTTTGTTTTTAACAAGAAGGAAAATAAAAACACACTCATCTTTCCCATACAGCTGTTTCCTTTACAGTTCATTTAGCCTATCAATTACTTAGCCTACCAGTATTTGATCTCCACTAGACCTAGGCTCAAGGTTATCTCGGTGTGAAATGTCTCCAGTGGTATTTTTGTCTTACTTGCCCTTTAAATTGGCTATCCAGATTTTCTCCTTGCCCTAAACGCCTTGAGAATAATTGTTGCCATCTGTGCGATTCTCTAATGCTTGATACTGGTCCATAGTTTTGTTTAAATTCTTTATAGTTTCCCGTGCCTGCATACAAGCTGTCCATTTCTCAAGATCCATTAATAGCTGTTCAGGAGCAGAAATTGTAACATATTTTATGATTCTCCACACTCTTTGAGTTTCTTAAACATGAAAAATTGGGATGAGGATGTAGCTTAATTGGTAGAATGCTTGCTTAGTGTTCATAAAGCTTGGGAGTTCAGTCCCCCAGCACGTCATAAGCATGGCATGGTGCCACATGCTGCTAATTCCAGCACTGGTAGGTGGTGCTAGACCAGGGGGCCAAGGCTAGGCTGGGCTACAAAAAAAAAAAAAAAGTTTTTATTCCAGATTTCTCATCCGGAGTCAGAACCTTGATTTTTGTGTGTAGGAACTACCTGTATTTAATTTTTAAACGTAATTTATTTTTTGCCTTCTGTGAGTGATGCGTGCCCTTAAAGCTTGTGTGGGGGTCGGAGGTCAACCTGTTGGTTCTCTTTCACTATATGGGAATTGCACTGTGGTTGTCCACGTTTGGCCGCAAGCACTTTTACCCACAAAACCATCTTGCCGTCCCCTATCTGTATTTAAACACAAAATCCATTTAATTTATTTAGTTCTACGGAGGATAATATCATTCGAAGACATGCCATCTCCCAGACAGTCACACATTTATGGATTGCTGCCTAGGACCCTCAGACGCGCGCGTGCCCAAACACGTGGGTGACAAGTGCGTCCCTCCAGGACCCTCCTTTGTCCACTGTGATTGGCGGACCTAGCGGTCCAATCGTCTTTCCCCGCCTCTTTCTGCAGTAGCCAATCAGAGGTCCGGAGCGCCTCCTGACTACTAGACACTGTTTACTAACAGATCGAAGCTGGGGAATAAGGGGTGTGACCATTCTGGGGAGGTCAGGAGAGGGAAGGCCTCGCTTGCGCGTGCGCACCAGAGCGAGTAGGTGGGGCCGAATCGTGGGTCTTGCCAATCGGAGCGTTCGCGCTCCTCCCTCTCCTGCCTCCC